>CM066919.1:17982145-18704828 GCA_033964015.1 Scolanthus callimorphus
TTTTTTGGCAAAATCTTAAAAGTCTACTAAAACAATTAGTCGCCTCAGGCTCCGTAAATATCGGGAATAGTCAATTTACGTCGCCTTCGGCAACTAATTGTTAAATAGCGAATGCTCACTCCAACCAAGCGAGCGCTCTTATTGGCTAAATTGAGGTCACGCGGTGAAGTACAAATCAAATATTCCCCGATCAGTCAATATTTCGAAAAATTATTGACTGGTCGGGGAATATTGCTTTCGCGCGTCGCGTTTGAGAGCGGGAAAAAATAGAAGTTGATTGTGAACACGCGAGTCTTTTAAAAAAAACCTTTGCTTATTTTGATAAGTTTTTGCTATGCAAGAAAATTGTGTTATTTACGAGTGTTTTCCCTTTACGTGATGCAGTCGCGCGCACACTTTGTAACTTCTCTTTCATTCTTTAAATACAATTTGTTTGACTTAATAATTGCTCGGAGCGAGCGGAGAGCAAGTCTATTCTTGCCGTTACATGCGTGAGAGGCGATTTTTCATGTCCTTTTTCATGTCCACAAAATCATCTACCCCTCTCAAAAGTGAATTATCTGCAGGTCAGCGGTCAATATATGCGCCGTACATGCGCGAGATGATAGTATAGGCAATTTTCATGTCCAGTAGCAATGTTCATGTCCATATGCATTCTTGACAATGTTTAAATGACATCTTGACCCCAGAGTTCGCGTTTTCGATAACTGACACATAGTTTTTATTACGGTTGGGTAATGTTTATCAGATTTCAGCTAGGATGTTATTATGCTCGCGGGTTTCCAGTTGGTCAAGCAAACAAGTGAAAATTGTGAAAATTATTAAAGGACAAGGTTCACAAGTGTTAGCACTAGTTCCATAGTAGGTCAAGTACGCGAAATATTGAAGTCGTACTTTGAGATACTTTGCTTACATTTGTGTTGCTCGTTGGCACTTAGCGGGAGCTACACCTAGTCAATGCGAGATTTAGCTTTTATCTAAACCTCTCGAGACCACTCAAAGTGATGCCCGTAATTTGTGAGACCGATAACTTATCTGAGCAAGTGAACAACCGTCATATTCTATTTAGCTTACAACGAAACCCAGCTATTACAGCTGTCAACCAAACGAGGATACCTAAACCCCGAGTTAGGATTTTGAGTTGGATTTCGAGTTGGATTTTCGAGTTGGAATTTTTGGATTATTTTTGACTTGTTACTGTTTTAGGGGATAAAGCCGCGTGGATGTTTGACTCGTCTCGTGATCTTATCCGCGGCGATGTCGCCACTAATAACGAGCACGGCCTTATAGTTATGTTTAAGCATACGACAGCTATTCAGTTTGGAGAACGGAAGCTCGACATTCCTTTATTATGCATTCCTGTGTTTTATTACCGCGGCCCGATGGGCATATTACACTTACCAAAGAGCGTTTTATTTTTGAATTTCACAAGGCACTTCGTGCTTCTGGTGTACAGTGCGCTGATAAATTAGTGACGTGGTCACTCTTTCCGACGCGGCTCTGTTAAGCTGGGTTTTTAATCACGGCATTCCAGGTGAATTGATACAACTATACGGCGTTGAGGCGAAGTTGGCGTTGGCGCAGCGCCTTCGTTTTTCTGTTCAGTCGGTTCATTAGATATTTTCTCTCCTTTGCTTTGGCAGCACCAGTTACATGTATTAGTCAGTAAACGATAACTAATTCATGTTTAACTGTAAATTGTTCTAGTATTAGTAAGTTTAGAATATCACAGCGTTTGACTGCTGGATGTATTTCCCAGACATCAACGCGAAAATCCATTAGCGAAAATCCAACTCGAAAATCCAGCTCGAAAATCCAACTCGAAATCCTAACTCGGTGTTTAGTATACCTCAACCAAACCGTTCCGAACTGGATCTAGGCACCCGAGAGAAATTCAATATTTGTAGATAAAACCCCCAAAGCATTTCCGGCTAAAGAAACTGCACTGTTTCAGTCTACACCATTTCTTTTCATACACTGTTTCAGTCTACACCACGATAACTCATTGTCTGATTGTACTGCCATAGCTCCGAGCATTCCCATATCTTTCAGATATTTCTAGTTGTAGTATATTTTCTGCTATATAACAAAACACTTAATGACTACTCTCTCGGGAAACACCAGTTTTGTTTCCCTCGAATCTCGATGTTCCCTCGACTTCGTCTCGGGAAACATCGAGATTCTCGGGAAACAAAACTGATGTTTCCCTCGGGAGCAGTCATTAAGTGTATAGTATGTCACGATAATTCATTGTATAATTATTTTATACCACGCTACAGAAAATTAAAGGGAACGTTTTACGTAAACGCAGTGCACGATGGGAAAGCTGAGTGGAATATCGCCGAATATACACCATTCCTGCATTCTGATTGGCTGTGTGGCGCGGTTTAAACTAAGTTCTCCAACACCGAGATACCGTCGTATCGTATCGTCGGCTTGCGCACCCATACACATTACGCATTCCCTATTCTGATACTAACGCCATCAATGGCTTCTCTTTATGCAGGCAAAACATGATGAATTGTGTCGACATAACCTCGGGGCTTCCCTGGTCCGAGCTGCACACTCTTCTAAAAGAAGCCTATCCTAACCTCTGTAAAGATTTAACCAGATTTTGTAAAAAGCTGCAAATGTGTGCCGATATGCTGTCTTCTTTAGTCTCTTTAAACCCAAGTGTCGAAGATGTGAGACTTGTGTTCAGCGGTAGCACGTCAGAAGGTACTTCAATGGCCCCTGGCATGAGAGAAGGGACACTAGAATTTGACGTTATGGCTGTGAGTGGGAAAACTCTCACGCGGGAAGACCAAGCGGCTCTATTCCAGCACGTAAGCGACCGACCTGGATACATTCAACTTATTATCACTGACAGGAAGAGATATAGGAAAGTCAAACATGGAATTCTTTTCAAGACGCAAAAGGAATTCAAAGAGCTAACAGAGGAGAAAAGAACTGGCGCAGTGCGAAAAGTTCGATACCCTGACACACGGGTGCGACCGTTCCTTATTAAACTAGAATCATTTCTGCTTCAGCTCTATAAATATATGCCAGGAAACTACTCCGCGGTCTTAAGAGGTTCTCCGATTCTTTGCTAGCGTCGGGGTTTCAAGAGCACTTTTCAGGCTGTTTCTATCATGATGCTGGATGCGCTGCTGTTATTCTTGAAGGTGATGTGAAATTCCCTAAAAATCCATTTCGTGGGAGAACTGGCAAGTTTATTGGTAATTATTTAAAGCACCTTTGGAAATGAAGTTGTCACTGGACTCGGCAGTGCGTTGGGGCTCAACGTTGGGGAACTTTGTACCACATCCCGGGAGGAAGATATTCAAATGGATGCTATTATGAAATATAGAAAATTCTCCATTGATATTGTTCCGGCATTTTACTGTGAAGGCTGGCCGGCCATCGCTGATGCTTTCTTTCACCGAAAACGACACTGGCCAAACGAAACGTCACTGAACCAAATACGAAGAGATGGTTATTATTTGGTCAACAAATCCCGTACAAAACCAAAAGTACATTGCACTGGAGGATTTCTTTCTCCAGCACGGAGTTGACACTCTTTGCTGAAATGAGCGTTTTACAGAAGTATTGCTACTGTATTTTCAAGGGTATCTTCTACAGCGAACTTTCGCGGCCCAAAGTTCTGTGTTCATATTACATGAAAACAATATTCTTCTGGGCTTGCGAAAGGATACCTGTGGATGCATGGGTCGGGAGAAATGTGCCGCGCATTGTTATGGCATTATTGGATGACTTGCTTCATTGTCTGGTTGCTAAGCAATGCCCGCACTACTTCATACCAGAGTGCAACTTGTTTGCACACGTGCAAGAGGACTTTCTGATCACCTAGCAAGAATAGTGTCCAAGATAAGGTGCGATCCAAAGAGGTAGGGTGGTACGCTTGATGCCTATATTTGTTTAAGTACCGTCCATTCTCACCGCGCGCTTTAATACCTCTCGCAACGTATAAACTGTCCGTATCAACACAGGTTAGTCTAGCCGGTAGAGGGGGCTCATTTTTTTCATGGCTTATTGTCTTGTGCACCGGAGGAATTTCAATGTTGATTCTGCCTGGAGATGCCTAAGGAACGTGTCATTATTTAGCGGGGGGGAGGGCTCCTATTTTTGTGGGGAGTCACTATATGTTTCAAAGAAGACCCTATAGGTAAGCGTGAGTTTTCGACGTTACAAGCATAGAAATTCGTCCGTTGGGCCGCGCTTTGCGACACATGAATATTAATCACTTCGTCAATTACGGTGCGCATGAATAATATAACCTTGTTGGCTCAGGAGCCCATCAATAGAACCTTTCATCTAACTTATATAGTTGAGGTAGCGTACTTCCTGGGCTCCTGACAGGCTTTGTTTACTATACCGTACAAAAAACATGTTCATCTACCCTTTCTCTGAGGATTATGAAATGCGTTTATCGAAAATTCGGGAGCGCTTCGCGCGCAACGAAAGATATGCCACCCCCTTTTCTGTTAAATGTCGTCCTCAGTACTAGGTCAAATAGGGGCAAGAGAGGTGGGATCACGTTAATCATAGTTGTACTTTTAGAGGGAGGATCACTGCTCTTTTCCGTTTATTACCCAAAATCCTCACGTAAATCATCGAGGCGATAAATAATAACCGTAAAAAAAGTATTTCTGCTATTAAGAAGAATGAAAGAGACATTGCTTCAGTCGGACAATAGTCTATCTGACAGGTTTTCAGAACATATAAATGACATGGGAGAGGGTCCCAATTCTTTTTGCCTACGACTGGGGGAAGGTCACATTTTTTTTGTTATGTTCAAAGGGAGGGTCCTAATTTTTTTAGCCTTGTTTGAAAAAAATGGGAGCCCCCCCCCCCCCCCCCCCGGTATATAATGACACGTCCCTGACTGATTTGTTCTCATCTCTTCTTCCCTTAGATTTCTGTCACAAGAGAAAGCAGTAGTATAGGATCGTCTGTAACGATGACCCCTCCGTGAAGATCAACGTCCTGCAGCATAACATGTTGCAAGGAGGTAGAATCTCGATATATAACGTTAGACAGAAACAAACCTTCGCTAATTTTTTCGCGGGACCTTGCTTGTTTTGTTGTGACAAGCGATTATAAAATATTCACGCGCCAAATGCAGTGTGTCTAATCTGTTTGTGCCGACCAAAATCTTCCTTTAAAATTTGTATTTAAAAAAAGGTTGTCTCTGTGATTAATTCTCTAGCTTTGTTTAGGAAACCAGCCACATCTATACTAAAACAAGTGCTAAACTAATGCATTGTAACACGATGAGAAATGAACAAAGCTTGTTGTTGTTATTGTGTGCAAAGCCGTGCAAAGGTTGTTGCAGATATTTTACGCATATTAATGAACGATGGTAAAATCTAAACATTTCCCGGTCTTGTGAGCCCTGTGAGAAAGTATAGCTCGGCGTTGCCGTCATTTTGATCCTAAAGCAATAATAATGATAATATAAATATGAATAATGAGTTACTCCCCGGGGTTACTCAAACTCGTCACCGACCAACCATCATGCGAGACGTTCATCGAGTTTTACAAAAGTTACAACCCCTGGCCGACTTTCGAAGTGAGGCTACAATAGCTTTTTTTTTTTTTCATTTATAGGCCCGTTGGCACTACCCCGAAAACGTTCATTTGGTCTATGACAAAATTTGTCTCCGGACTCAATTTTGTCCAAACAAGATTTGGTTAGCGCGTTTGCACTGCTAGTAGGGGTAGCGATGGGTCCCTAAAATATCAAGAGTCTCGCCAAATTTTAGCAGAGTCTCGGAATCTCGGATTTTTAACGTGCGTCTCGGAATCTCGGATTTTTACTCTCAAACTTCTAATACAGTAAATATATGAGCTGAAATTTTCTCTCCGTCTCGGGCTCGGATTTTAAACTGCCAGTCTCGGCGTCTCGGCAAGTCTCGGATTTACCCATCGTTACCCCTGCTAGTGAAAGTGATCAAGATTGTCAATCAAGATGAAATTTGTTCTGGTGTTTATAAATGGTACGAGTTTCGTATCGGAATAAATCTTGCAAGATGGTACTCCTTCCTCTCAGACGTAAAAAGGTAGAAACGTTTTTGTAGCTTCTTTGAACTTTGCCAAAATTTAGAAATGTCGTTCGCACTGGTTTCGGGCTCCAACAACAACAACAATACAATACTTTTACTATGCTCTGTAGTACTATGTAGTTATAGTATACAAATCTTTAGAGGATCACAGTTAAAAATAGCGGAGCTAAGGGAGCGTTCATAATTTATCTAGAGGGGGGGCTATGATGATTTTGAGGGGGGGCCTCTGTTTTTCCCTAATATGATTTAGGGGGGGCTATGGAAAATTTCCAACAAAAATAACATTAACCATAGGGGGGGGGCCAACCATTTTTTTCCCGAAAAAAATAATACGAAAATACAAGTTAGGTTCTTATCAGTGGAGTTTTGCTGTAAAGTGTGTTGGTAGAAACTCCTGAATTGGAAATTATCGTCTGATTATATTTAAAGTAACTGGGCATTCATTGAAAAAATAGATAAGATTAATAGCAATCTTGAGGATCAGTAACTATCACAAGACTTTAATTTGGCTAAGGATGGGTTTAACATGTATATGTGGTGGTGGTGGTGGGGGGGGGGGGGGCTATGATATTTTTCTTTGATTAATTGACACCCCTTGAGGGGGGGTCAGGATAAAAACCCTGAGATCATCAGGGGGGGCTTAAAAAATGAAAACAAAAAATTAGGAAATCATCATAGGCCCCCTCTAGATAAATTATGAATGCTCCCTAATCGAGTAACTGTGGATGTAGTGCATGAGAGACAAACGAAATGAAAATAATAATAATAACAGACTACAGATGTTTTTGCAAGATAAACACCAGCAAGTTCGCTAGTGCGAACGGGACCTAATATAAGGCATAGGACAAGCGCATAGGGCATACGTCGAATAAAGGTCGTGTCGATAATACATTATTTTCAAAACACTTTCAAATATCAAATTAACTATGCTTTTTAATGTATTTGTCGCGACTTAAATTCGACGTTTACCCCAGGCCTTGGAACTGCAAAAACAAAAACAAAAACGGAATCACACTCGTCAACGGTCCTCGCTCAGGTTTCAACTGCACTGTAGCCTGGGGCTTGTTGCATTTTATTTTATGGTTTTGTTTTCTGCTCATGAAAACAAACAAATAACCCGTGGTCCGACGGATGCAATAGGGAGAGACCATTAGAAATCCCTTAATAAATAACGCGGCAAGCCGGTTAGGCAGAGAAAAAAAAAAAAAAACAGCTTCGGCTCGCAAAACAATTCCGACACTCATCTGAGCCAGGAAAAAAAATATCGTGCACAACAATAACCTACAACCTCCCCCGGAAACATCTATACACCTTTGGGCCTTTTGGTTTATTGTGTAACTGAAACCCGAGCTGAAACCGTTGACAAGCAAGGCACAGCAGCAAGAGTATGAATCAACAAAAGCAAGAAGTGAATGTATTGAATTCCATGACAATTCGTCCAGTGTTACCCGATTATATATTCGCGCTAGCTCACTTTTACAATAGCGAGATATAATAGCTGCATTTTGATGGTTGACGTTTGATTGTCACGGTAATCATCTTTCATTGTCAGGGGTGATTAAATTGGATTCCGAACAAAGACAGGCGGCATTGATTATGCAAACGTGGAACATGTGGCATAAAATTACAATTCTATCTGGTTGACCTTTACTGTACACGGACTTCCCTGGTCGGATGTCGTTTTTGGCCTTGAAACAGAGTACTTCGCTTGACAGACTTGACTTCTGTCTTCACATTTAAGGTTGGTAAACGTAGAGGCTGAAATTTATGAATTTACTGTGCCGCCCCAATTTACATTCATTGTTCTTCTGGTAAATAAGCGAGCCGTACGAGCCATCTTCGAGTCATGCAAGCCGCCGAGTCCAGGGCCATTCCATTTCGAACCCCCTACAGAAGAGTTGTTCTGAGAGTGGCATCAATTTTGTCATTTTCCGGGGTGAACAACGTCTACTGTATTTGTGTATTTACTGAGCATGGCCGCCTTCTAGCCGTGTTTTTAGATCTTTATCGAGCATGCCGAACAAACGTATCCAAATTGATTTCACTCGGCTCTTGTACTCCATTAGCTCTGGATGTTTACCATGAAATTACAGTCAAAAGAGAACGGCAGAACGTGCTTTAGTCACGTCTTTAGCCGCTTCTATATGTATATAGTCAGATACACGGACTATATTCACATATATATTTAATAAATATATCCATGCAGAGCTCTATCACCGTTCGCGAAACAAAACAACCAAGCGAAGTACCAGATACGCAAACAATT
This sequence comes from Scolanthus callimorphus, assembly GCA_033964015.1. Lineage (NCBI taxonomy): Eukaryota > Metazoa > Cnidaria > Anthozoa > Actiniaria > Edwardsiidae > Scolanthus > Scolanthus callimorphus. The sequence continues at coordinate 17,990,477 of CM066919.1, forward strand.
TTGCTGGTTAAGAAAAGCCCGAAAGATTAAAACCTCTTCTCGCAAAGTATAACATAAGTCTTGGTAAGTTTTGTTCTCCGTTGCGCGCCATAAAGAGGTCATTTGATATCTCGTTGGACACGTGAATCAGAAAACATTCCCGCGTGATGGATGTTTCGGAATGTTTGCATATTTATCCTAGTTTATGATCCAGCGCAGAGCAATGGTGCTACGGTAGTACAGGCAATCCTTATGTATTTTGAAAGAAAATAACAGATTGGCGATCGTTCGTAAACTACAGAAGAAAAGGCGTCTTTGCTACGCGTGTTTTAGCTTGTTTAGGTGTCCAGTCACTCAGCGCACATCCTGCTTGTAAAGACACCGGACGATGAAAAACGCATAACGCAGAATACCCTCAATTATTGTAGATTTATGAAAATCGTGATACTCTATTTTATCGATTTGAATAATATTGCTGTGTTGACTTCGTGACGAGTGACAAATTAGAAATAACGTGCAGAGGTCAAACCAGAGATAACATGATATCGTATCTTTTCGATAGCCCTACTTCGTTCTAAGTCAATCCTTGCTCAAATTCTCTGCATTTATTTGTTATTATCTGGAAAAGATATACCACCCATGCAATGCTACGTGATAAGCATGCACGAAAATTTTAAACTGAAAGGTCAGCGGTCGCGTTCCGTAGCCTGCGAACATTCTGTACCCACGAGCTTAACCTTTAGGTCAGTACTAAGCCTAAAGGTAAAAGGGAGCCTGCCACGCGACTGCGCAGCTGTTCCGCGCATCTCAAACAAAGTAGCGTCGTCCCGTAACGATGACCAGCAAAGGCTAAAACCCCCGAAAACAATCGTTTATAGTCTCGCTATTTCTCGATCCATCGAACCATTCTTTTAAACTTTAGATGGTGTAACTAGTTTTGCTGATGAATCATTTCTCGTACCCATGCTCAAAAGAAAATGGTGGTTTTATGGCCTCGCAATACGTTCAGAGCCTACAAGTCGAAAGCGGAGGTTGAAAAGACGACTAGGAAACGAATGACAGTGTTATTTCGACAGATACGTTTTTATAAAGCGAGATAAATCTACTTTTATGTACGCGTGCTAGACTGCTTGCAGCCCCATCTTCGGCCCGAACGTCCGTAAATGGAGAGAAATGTTTTTTTACCCGCGGCGGCGCGCTTCGGTTTGTTTACGGTGTCGAGCTACTCATAGGAGAGGGAGAGACCCCCCGTGGCGCGTCTCTCCCTCATGAGTAACTCGACACCGTAAAGAAACCAAAGCGCGCCGCCGCGGGTAAAAGAACATTTCTCTCGATTTACGGACGTTCGCCGAAGAAGGGGCTGCAAGCAGTCTAGTACGCGTGCGCGCTATTTCAGCCAACCAGGCCCTCAAATGGATGTCACCAGAGTCTCCCCTGCGAGACGACGAGCATGGGAGCTCTGGGTTCGAGAATGCTGATGAATCAGAGTGATCGCTCCTGGAGCATGCACGTATCGTGATGGGATCCCTTTAAGCTCGCGGATGTTCGCAGGCTAGGCTACGCGTTCCGGAGCGAGCGCGGATTTCGAAGTGTGAGCCAATAACATCTCATACACCCTTTTTCCCAGAATGGCTGACTAGCCCTTGATGTCTCGTTCTCTTGAAATTATTTATTTCTTTTATATTCACTCAAGCTCAAGACAAAATATAATTTCAGGAGAGTGAGGCAACAAAGGCCAGGAACAAAATGTCGCCATTTTGGAAAATGTATGAGATGAAACTCCGGTTTTAATTTAGCTGTCAATTATATTTCTCACTCTTGGTAAAAGTTATTAGAGCTACGCGGCCCGTATTGTTCCCTCCTAGTGGTCTTAATTTAATTTTTCCTGTCGAGCACTCTCGACCCGGGGGGGGGGGACTCCCATATATTTTGGTCGGGGATGATCTTCGAAATTTCAGTTTCACCCCTCAAAAGATACCAAAAAGAGTGTGGCTAAAATAATTTTTACCCTAAAGATACCCGTCAAGGACTTTCCGTCTTTGATTTAAATGCTGTAATGTTTGTCTATAAATTTATCGCTTTGTTTAAGAGCACTAAAATATACCATGGAGTTATTATGCATAATAACTCCATGAATATACTACCGATCTCCCTTAATTTTATTGCACTAGATCAAGGTCACCCCTAAAAGAGACCATAACCTGTGATATTTTAAAACCCCTAAAAGATGCAACAATCATCCCCGACCAAAAAATATGGGTATCCCCCTCCCCCGGACACTCGGCTTTATTATATTGGGTTCCCCTCCTCCCTCCCAAATGTCAAAGCGCGCTCAGCCGTATGAACAGGCTTCATGACACATGATTTTCGAGTAATATAGCCCGTTCGGCGACAGTGGCTCTCACATTACATGTCAAACCTCTTGTTCATGGCAATTCGGGCTCGGGGAATCCCCATTCTCACGTGGACGTTTCATAGCGTACTTACTATGTAATATTCATGGCCGGTAGAGGCATTTTATACAGTTTTTATTAACATTCAGACAAGTGGAGTCGGGGGGAAATTAGAATTCAAATTTAATAACACTCTCCCGCACTCAATGTTAAATTTTTACCTCTCACTCTAACGAATTTACGACTTCGAGAAATAATGTAAAATTTCTATTAAGCGACGTTTCTTTTACTGATTAAAAATTAGTATGTCGATTATCCAAAGTCTAAAATCAGTGTTTTCTTTTGCAATTCTACGCCGTCATTTAAAGGTTATTACCCTTTTTGCACGGCGCACTCTGTTCTGCGCATGGCGCACGATCAATTCGTTCGAAATGACGTAATCGAGTGTGCGCGCGGCAACCTAAATATCCCCATTTCACCGAGAAATACTAAGAAAAGTCGCGGCTTTTTGGGATATTGCGCGAAAACAAGAATGGGCACCGCAATATTTTATTTTACCTTTTTGATAACACTATCATCCCTTAAGAAATTCTAACGAAATGTTTTTGAGCAATCGTCATGAAAAGCCCCTGAGGTACCAAAGAGTCTCAAATTAATATCACGAGCGGTGCGCACATTTTTGCACATTTTCAAGAGTAGCGTCATAGAAAATTAAAGACTCCAATGTTCGTACTTGGTAATGAAGCATCCAACAGTTATGTTCAAACTTGCAAGCGAACTGGACTGCTTTATTAGTGAGCGTTTTTAACAATTTTTTTCACAAAATAGCCCTTTCGCACTAAAAATGGGGTATGTCTGCGCCATCGAAGTTTCTAAACGAGCCAAGCCCCCCCCCCCCCCCCCCCCCCCCCCACCCCGCCATGTTTTATTTCATATTTTCATTTCTTATATACTAAATTGTAGACAAATTAAGAAAAAAATTCCACGGCAAATTTTATTTCAGGGAAATTACCTTAAATATGTAACGGCAAGACAGTTCAAACCATCCGGAATAAATGTTTTTCTATAACTTGTTTTGCCTTCCAAGTTTTGATTGACAGTGCTGAATTACAAAAACAGAACAGACGGATTCTAGAGTATGATAGCGATTCAACTAAACCTTTTTCATACCTATATGTTATTATACATATATTGTGTGACAATTTAAGAAGAAACCCACCAATAGTGACGCTTCAGATAATAAGTGTGAGGTGGTCATTCCATCAACCTGTATATATAATTGGAGTTCTGGATGTAGGGAACGTATTACACAACGTAGCAGACACTTAGTCGAAGAATGCAAAACATAAATCAGAGGAAACGTGGCCTCAAATATTTATGCCTTCAAGACAGTTTTCCTGGTCAGAATATTTTTTCAGCCTGTTGCGTTGATGTAATTTTTTGAGTGCCTCCCCTCCACCGAGTTCGCCCAAATGTTAAGGGAATCTACCACAAGGTATACCCGAGCCAGACGTCTAGAGGTCTATGCGTGCGCTAGATTATTTTGTTTTATTTATATTCACAGATCCATTATGGAGGACGAAAATAACTGGTTTGCATATAAGGATAACACGGGCAAGACGGCCTTCTATTATAATACTGTTACCAATGAGTACAGATGGGAGCCAACATATTCACAAGTATGTAGCCTTCGACACGAAGGATATCATGGCTTGTTGCGCCCTTCTGCAACTGTATCAAGCGCCATACTCTAATATAGTATAGCTTCATTCATTCATTCATTAGTCATATTCTCTAAATCAGCCGAAGGAAATGGATGCTTTCTCCAACTATGTTGCTATGCTGCTTTGGCGTCTGACACAGGCTCTTAAAATAGTTTCAGCCAGCCGCCAATTGTCAGCCTAGCAACATAGGCCTAGACAGATGAAAGCATCCATTGCCTACTCCGGGTCCTAAGATCGCCTGAGATCGCCCAAGAACGCCTACGATCTTTTACCACTGTACGCATTGCTACGCGACCTGAAAATTCACTGTTGCGTTGGGCGATTGGCGATTTTTAGCCGTCAATCAAAACTAAAACGTTGGATTCGGCTACTTCGGTGGGTCGACATTAATTGTAAAATCAATTAAAATAATTGTAAGCTATCCTTTGGCTTTCTGTCCTAGAATTATGAACTTTCTGTCTCAAGAAAATTGACATTACAATTCCTTTGCTGAGAATCGCCAATCGCAACCGTGAATTTTGAGGTCGCGTAGCAATGCATACAGTGGTAATGGTGATCTTAGGACCCAGAGTAGGCCTTCCATTTCCGTGCATCGGCTGACTTAAGGAATGTAGTGCATGCAAATGTTCCATTGCATTCGGTAGGTCAGAGCAAGTCTAAAACTTTCTCTCTAGATGGTATTAGTCATATTCTCTAAATCAGCCGAAGGAAATGGATGCTTTCTCCAACTATGTTGCTATGCTGCTATGGCGTCTGACACAGGCTCTTAAAATAGTTTCAGCCAGCCGCCAATTTGTCAGCCTAGCAACATAGGCCTAGACAGATGAAAGCATCCATTGCCTACTCCGGGTCCTAAGATCGCCTGAGATCGCACTAGATCGCAGAATGAAAATAGAAAAAATTCCCAAGATCGCCTAAGATCGCCCAAGAACGCCTACGATCTTTTACCACTGTACGCATTGCTACGCGACCTGAAAATTCACTGTTGCGTTGGGCGATTGGCGATTTTTAGCCGTCAATCAAAACTAAAACGTTGGATTCGGATACTTCGGTGGGTCGACATTAATTGTAAAATCAATTAAAATAATTGTAAGCTATCCTTTGGCTTTCTGTCCTAGAATTATGAACTTTCTGACTCAAGAAAATTGACATTACAATTCCTTTGCTGAGAATCGCCAATCGCAACCGTGAATTTTGAGGTCGCGTAGCAATGCATACAGTGGTAATGGTGATCTTAGGACCCAGAGTAGGCCTTCCATTTCCGTGCATCGGCTGACTTAAGGAATGTAGTGCATGCAAAATGTTCCATTGCATTCGGTAGGTCAGAGCAAGTCTAAAACTTTCTCTCTAGATGGTATTTGCGAGATTTCCACACGCAATTCTACTCCAAAAGAAAACAAAAAACAAAGTGGCTTATAAGGACTATTTAATTAATAATAATAATAATAATAATTATTATTATATTATTCCAAGCCACGATTACTGGTACATTGGAGTGCGAATACAGATACAGATGAGTAACTATACAATCAATCACAGCCAAATTATAATAATAATTGAATACATCTTTGATATATTTGCTGATAGTCTTATATCGATTCGTCAGCCATTGAAATACAATGCATAAATATATTTCTAACTAAAACTAGAACTAAATACGCTATTTACCTTCATTAAATCATGTTAGTAAAGATCTGCTAATTAATACAAAATGAAAAGTAATGGCATTCATCAGGATTCCATAAATGGTTGGCAATGGAAACGCGAAAACAATGTTTACTGATGTTGTTTTTTTTCTTTCCGCAACAGGATCCAACTGGTGATGATAACCTTGTATCGAGCTTCACTGATACATCTTTACAAACCGATGTCAATGAGGAAATTGTTGACAATGATTCCCCAACGAACTTTCCAAGGAATTCTCCAGAGATAAACAATAATGACACTAAAGCTACCGATGACACGGTTGAAGACCTTAACTTCACAGACGCAGTTCGTTTAAATATGGAAAGCATATCCCCTGGGCCTGTTGCAGTAATGTCGAAAACAAGTGATACTGGAGACAGGTCAAAGCGTAGTTCCTGTCTCGCATCTGAACCTCTTAACCACAGAAATTTCAAAGAAAGTAGAAAACTAATAGTTGTGCTCCAAGATATTGGTTCAGATGTTAAACATTTGCAAAGAAAGAATAGGACTAATTCTTCGTTAAAGAATCATAATACCCGAGTCACAAGGCAGTCCAAGACATGTGCTGTTGAAGTTAATGCTAAGAAAGATGCCCGCCTCGGTAATAAGCATAATGGACAAAACGAGTCTTTCCCTCAGGAAGGTGCATTACAAATTGAATTCAAGGATGACATAACTGACGCAAAAGATTCTAACAAAGAACAAAAGTCTTCAGGTATGAATATCAGCACTAATTCCTATACAGATAAGGATAGCGATCAAATTTCAAGTCGTCCTTCAGGGAATGACAACCATAGAGAGGAACACTCATATAGCACGTCACAAGATTGTCTGTCGAGTTCCGATAGCAGAAACACAACTGTTTCCTCAAGTCCCGAAATTGAAATACCTTTTACAATGCAGTCCACGAGTGAGAGTGCTTCTGAAAATAACTGTAATACGGCTTCCAAAAATATCAACTTTACTGATGAACCTGAAAATGGTAACAATGAACCTGAGAAAAGTTACGAATGCGTCATATGCAATGTATCGTTTTCAGAATACTCTAAAGCTCGTACTCACTACGGGCTGCACAATATTTTACTGCCGCTTCTTGAAGACAAAACAATCGTAGAATTACGCCGGGGACAGTGCAGCAGCGAAAAGTACACCTTTGTATATAAATGTAATATATGCAGTATATATATTGTTCATCTGGAAATTGTAAGACATCATAACAATAGACCTTGACTGAAGATGCATCATGCGCACCGAGCTATACATGTTGTCTCTGTCAGGAAACGTTTACAACTTCAAAAGCAATGGAATTTCATAGCAGCCCACCTTTGTCGCGCTCAGTGCGCTGCTCAAGCTCTGCAAGAAATGCAGCATTGTTTATTTTGTACCATATGCAAACAGCTATTTTCAAGTCTTGGGGCCATACAATATCATTATGTCAAGCATTTTGTTAAAGGGATGGCAGCTCCGTCGATTGGGCCTACAGGATTAGCTGGAAATGGTGGGCAACAGCATACCCTTAATCAGGAGCCACATCATCATCTTCAACAGCAGCAGCAACAGCAGCAGCCACAATGGGGTTGAAGGATCAGCATAAATTACAACAACATGGGTATTATGTACATGATCAACACAATCGGCTTCAATATAATCATCATCTCGAGCAACAAGAACAAGTGCCTCAACAACGACATGAACAGCCGTGCGATCAGGAAAAACCACAAGAGAAAGTAAACAGTGAAGTTCAAGTACTGGTTGAGAATGAACAGATACATAGAATGGAGCAGCCACAAGAGCGTGATCTTCAGAAAGACGAATGCCAGGAACAACAGGAGCGTCAGCACCAAGATCTACAAATAGAGCAACATGAGCAAGAACTAACCAATTCACACCAACATCAAGAACGACAACGACGAAACAAGAAGCAAGGGAAGGAAGGGCATGGTCAGCGAAAGGGAAGGAAAACAAAAACGAAGCAATTACAGCTGCCGGAGCGACGACAAAAGCGCCTACAGCTGCTGCAACATCAACGGCAGCTAGAGTGGATACAGCGAAGATTACAGTATGAACGGCATCAAATAGATGAACAGAAAACGGGACTACAAGAACGCGTGCAACTACTTCAGGAAAAAACAACAAGTCGTCAACAGCTAGATCGTTATTTCATAACGATCTAGCAAAGCTACTCTTCCAAGAACAGAAAATAGACATGAAACTAAAAAAACTAGAAATACGCATGCAGATACTAAAACAACAGCAGTGCCAACAGGAGCGACGGAACGAAGGAGCTACGGAGCGGGTGCAACGGAAGGAAGGTGGAACGGAGCAGGTGGAGCAGCGGAACGAACGTGGAACGGAGCAAGAGCTGCGGAATGAAGATGGAACACAACAGCAGCAACGGAATGAAGAAGAAATAGTGCTAGATCGCCAACGGAGTCCAGAATTACTCCGGCAACAACAGGAAATAGAAGTGAAACAGCAGCGACTAGAAAAACACATACAGAGTCTTCAACAACAGCCGCGCCACCAGGAGCGACAGAACCAAGGAGCAACGGAACGAGAGCAATGGAGGGAAGGTGGAATGGAGCAGGGGCTGCAGACGGAAGGTGGAACAGAGCTGGAGCTACCAAAGGAGATGGAACGGAACAGGAGCAGCACAATGAAATTGGGACACAACAACAGCAACGGAATGAAGGAGGGACGAAACAGAGGCAACGGAACGAAGGTGGAACGGAACAAAAGCAACGGAATGAATGTGAAACGGAGCAGGAGCAACGGAACGAAGATGGAATGGAACAAGAGCAACTGTATTCTGAGCGTAAAGATCAAGAACAAGAATTCGAGCCAGTAGAATTGCGACATCACAGGCAATACAGAATAGATGAGCTACAGTTGTCTCAATATCAGCAAACGTTATATCGCCAACGTGGAATGCAACACCAAATGTATTTGATGATGCCAGGCCGGGAGAGTTTGGTTGTCCAAGCAGAGCAACAGCAGCAACACCCACAACGACCATACAACATGTCGTTGATGATGCACCAAAAGTATCAAGTGATGCAAGCAGCACGCCATCCCCTTGCATTTGCACAACAACAATGGCGGCAACACCCGCAACAACCGATACCATGGATGGCGCGGCAGGAGTATCAATTCATGAGTAGAGAGCAGCTACAACAACTACAACAGCAACGATGGCAACAACAGCAGCACATGTCATGGATGTTGCAGCAGCAATATCAAGTAATGGGACAACAGCCACAACTACAACAACAACAGCTAGAACAGCATCACCGACAACAACGAGTTATGTTCTGGATGCAACAACAGCAGCATTGCCTAGAAATGCAAGCAAAGCAGCTGCAACCGGAACTTGAGAATTATCAACGGAATGAGCAGTCACAAAAACGCCCAAGTGATCAGCAAAATGACCAAACGCTGCAACAGGCAAAGAAGATAAAACAAGAGGTTCATTCACAAGATCAGCGATATCAAGTTTTACTATGACAGATTTCTTAATTAAGCGAATTTTAGATTGTCGAAAGTAATTATACTTGCGTCTTCTGTTGGTTGAAATCTTAGGTCTTTGTTTAGTCAGCCTATCAGAATGCACACCGTGCCACGGATAAACGCAAGTCATACTGATTGGTCAATTGTTTGATTTGTTTCGTTTCTGATTGGCTAAGTGTATTTCCTTCGCTCCCTGATTAGTTGGTTGTTGATTTTGTTTCGTTTCTGATTGGCTAAGTGTATTTACATTGAATTTAGTTTACGATACTCATCCAAAATCCGCTATCAGCAACTTGGATTCTCTTTGTCTTTGTCAAAGGGGATCTCAAATAGGAAGAGCGTGACAAGAAATTTATAGTTGATCTCTTTTCTAGATTGTGTCGCACTCGAGCTAGATTATTATCCTCACGGTTGAAATGGCTTATGGGCGGGTAGCTTGTGACGTCATTATTATGCTTAATTTGCATATGCAACAAAGATAATCAGGCTGCTCAGCGGAGCGTGCGATCGGTGAGTTCTAAAATAATAACAATTGCGGTGAAGAAGTTGAATTTACAGAGATATGCGCGTTCAAGTGCCAAGCCGCATTTACCTTTCTTGATGGTTAAACGAACATATGAGCTCATGCTTTTCCTTTTTTCAGCATTCACTTTCGTCAGTCACCTCTAGATATATGGCGCGAACTGTTTCGAAGTACGTTAATTTAACGCACTTTTAAAGTGAAGACAATTCATGATACCAATTTCCAGTATCCTTTCATTACCCTTTATCCATCATATACTTTGTTACATTTTGAAGCTCCTTTGAACAGTATGACTCTAACATTGCTTATGAAAATTTAAATTTACAAGAATAGACCAATCGATAATTTGAATTCCTAGAATTACTGTTATTCGAAATGCAGCTGTAAGATCTGGCTTTTAAATCGGAAAGACAGAATACAACAAGACTCATTTGAAAAATTTTGCGCAGGATCGCTTTTTTAAAATAAAAGTGAAATTTACAGATTTGCGTGTGCTCTTTCCTGAAACCAAGACTCACTATAGCCTCGTAGTATAAAATCTGCTACCTTTTCTTTGGGACAGATCAATCCACGGTACGTAACCGACCTATCCACCATCTACCCCCCCCCCCTCCCCCCCCCCCCCCCCCCCCACCCCCCGTCGCAAGATCAATAACATGGATCAAGGATCAAAATAGGGGATCGACTCTGCATTTAACCAGATATGCATGGGAGACCAAACAGATACACGCGTTTTTAATATACCTTTTTCAATAGAGAACCAATCTTGGAGGCACTGAAGTGCAGCACCTGAAGGAGTGTATCTCGATGTTTCAGTTACAAATTTAAAAGAGCTTGAATCGGGTAATAAGCCAGGTTAACATTTGGGTTTTGCAACATAAATAGACAAGAAAAACAGTTTGGGGATTCCTTGGCAATGGCATATATTTTTGCTGAAGAGAGAAAAGTTACGAAAATACAAGGTAAATCAACACGATTTCCTATCACCGAGAAGTGGGTTAAAAAAAAAAGAGGAAAAGCCGAGCTTTTTTAACCGACTTTGAGGTTTTGCAATCCTGAGGAAACACATTGTCGCGTTTTTGGTATAGCTTCTCAAAGAAATCATTACAGTCAAAAGACATGAAGGGTGCCCCCCTCGAGTTGAATATTCAATTCATTATTCCATTATTGATTTCATTATTAAATCCAAAAATGCATTTTTCAATTCAATATTGAAAATCTTATAACCGGTGCAAATCGAAACTCGCTATTTTGTCTACGATTCCATGACAACGCACGTTCTCTTTCTGTTCTCGGATCATTCTGCACGATTTTTAAGGGCGTGCGTTGCCATGGAATCATAGACAGCGAACGAGTTTTCGATTTGCAAAATATATAATAATATTGAATTGAAAAATGCAGTTTTGGATTCGCTTCATGTCTTTTGACTGTTATTGGCCAAGATTAAATCTAAAACAATCTATGCAAACTAACATCGCGTATCAAAACCTCCTTTACGCTTAGGATTTTTGATCTTTAGGTTTGATGAATTATTAATTAATGAGTTTGAGAAATCCTGGTGGAAACATTGTCGCGCCTTTGATATAGCTTCTCAAACGAATCGTTTAAGGTCGAGAAAAGAGTAAACAAATTGTGTCTAAGCAAATCAAGACCGCGGGCGCAAACTTTCTTCACGCTTATGATGATTTTCATTGTTAAAACATGAAGTGAATAATCAATGAGTTTGAGATCTTTAACATATAATTTCCTACTTTATTTCTCTTATTGTTTGACTGTGCACGGTGGATCTTTCGCTGGTTTACATGGCTTTGGGTGACACTTGTCTGTCACCTCCTCCTTACCGACATACCAACGTGCTGTGCCGCACGGATTTTGACAAAAGTCAGCTATGCAGATTGCCTTGGTGCATCCGGGGCATGTAGCATGTTTACAAGGATCGAAGACACACTTGTTATTCCCTGGGCAATCTGAAAGGGTTTGACAATGGTATTCTGTCAGCCTAGAAACACACGTGCATAGCAAAAACCTGTTCCTCTTATCTCCTTTAGCTTGATAAGATAAGCCCAGCTAGCCCACGCGGATGCTGCACCTACGTGTATTTAGCAAAGACACAGCATTTCATTTCTTACTAAAGGCCATTTTTACGAGGCAACGCAACGATGACGAATTGAAATGCATTGCGAGTTGCCGCGGGATGTTACACACGCAATATTGTTTGCAACTTGTAATGCGCTCGCATGGAAAATTATAAATTACAGCAGCACTATCAAAATCAAGCCGGTGGATTGGCTCATTCAGGGAACCCAGTGCGTGATAAATTGCCAAGACATGTCAGACGTAGCAACTTAGAAAATGTTGGAGCTCTGTTCTTCATTTTCTGCCACTTGCAACGCAACAAAATATTGCATTGCAGGGGGATGTTACACGCGCGTTTTTCGCTACAACTCGCAACGCAATAATTGTTGCGTTGCGAGTTGCAGCGAAAAACGCGCGTTGCAAGAAAATTTGCCTCGTGTAACATGGCCTTAAGATAGGTAACTGCGGGTGACTTGCAAGTTTTTTTTTTTTTTTTGCTGTGAAAATAATGTGGTGAAAAGAAAAGAAACCTTGACAAGAAAAAGGAAAAAGAAAACCGTTTGCTGTTGCCCCACTGATCAAAATTTCTTTCAGGACAAGATATCTGGTCCGCGATTCCTTTATGTACCTGACCAAGGGGATATGATATTCAATAGGCGGATTTATTGTGACGTCAGTGTTTACATATTTCAAGCATCCGTGAAAATCAGCAAGCGTAACGGAGCTACAAAAATAATTGTTCTGAATTTCAATAGCGCCTGGTGAATGAAGCGTAATTAGAAAGTTTTACGTTCGTCATTCAAATTATGAGCGCATGGCGAAAAGTTCAATTTACAGAAAACATGAGGGGTAATGAGCTTCTTGCCACCCAAGAAATTCAAGGCTATTGAAAATGCCTCTTTGCTCTTGAAAAATGTAATAAAGATGTTCGCGCGATGAAATACTTACTATTCCTAAGAACTTATTGACGTTTACGTTAGTTTGGAGGCTCTACGCAGGTTTTTTAAAAATGAGTGGATTGCTGTGTGGCAAACGGTTCATTAGCCCACATATTTTCACCAAAATGAACATTTAACTACGTCCTTACAACTGAATGTTAAACTTTCAAATTTTCAGAGTAGGTTTGATTTGCTGTCCGCTATTCATATTCAGTGCTGATTATTTTCGAACTGCTTCAAACATTCTGAATCTAGACCCTGCTTATGCAAATGAGCCCAAACTGTTAACACGAAATCCCCCTATACACCATTTGTACACAGTAGAACTGCGGGAAAAACGCAAACCCGATACTGTAAAAGAATAGTCCATATTCGAAACAGAAATAGAATGAACATACCCTTTTCTATAGGTACCTTCTTCTCCTGTCAAAGATGCAAAAATACGATCATAGGATTAAAAACAGGAACCTATTAAACCGAAGCAGATCAAGCACACCAACCTGCTATTCAGACCCATATCTAGACTCAGGGCGTAGCTAATGGGAGGGGGGTGGGTCCTGGGGTGCACGTGACCCCCCTTTTTAGAAGAAAAAGGGGCACATCAAATCCCGGCTACGCCCCTGAGACTTGGATAGACTGTTTACGCCGCTAGTTCGTTAAAACCAACTGCTCCTTGGGTGTGTTGAAACCATAACTACTCATTTCGAACTACCCAACGTTCGATAGCTACTGACTAAATCCGAGGACATTTTATTTCAAAAGGGCGTGCGCGTTATACCTACCGGAAACGCTTGAATACAACCAAGGAGAAGGCTAAACGTCAGGAGTCCCAAATATCTCATGATGATAAGACTGTGGAGTTGAAGTAGTGAGCTGAAAAAGTAAAAATCACAGTGTAGTGTTGTGAAGATCACGCAAAGATTCAGATTCAGGATGGAAAATAACAGAATTACCCCTGGACGAGCTCCTGTACAATGTTTATGCGTTGCTAATTGACCTTTTGAATGATATTTCGAAGAAAACATCCGTTAAAAACGATTTTCATTTACCTTATCCCAGTCATTCATCTGCTATAGTTGTAGATTGGAGGCGTTTGAGGCTTTTTGGACCCCTATGGATCTAACAAGTTTATTTACAATAAAACAATTTTGTTGTTTAAATGATATACGAGATATTTTTTCTGGCAGAGAAAATGAATTGAAACGGGAACTCTTTTTTAAGAAAAACGCACACATGCTAACAGGTTTTAGAGTTTCCACAAAATTATTTGGAGCATTATTGGCTTGTCGTTTTTAGTATCTTTGCAGTTTGTTTATGTATTTCACAGTTGAAAGCATTTATGACCTGTTCTTTTCCTTTTTGCTAAAGAATCTGTTAATTAATTGATTTGTTGTCAGCACCAATGCTATATCACTATGACATGACTAGCTAACCGTGGCGATTTGTCTGTCCTTAGGGATAGAAACTAGCGGAAACAACCTTTCGGAGAAGGTTTTAGTAATATTGCATGGTAAAATCAATTCGTAAAGAAGATGACATATTCCATTACATTTCTAGCTGTTCTTTGATTCTATTATATTCGTTGCTATAAGTCGACCTCTCTTAGTCTATATACTGGCCTCCGGAGAACACCTTGAAAGTCTGAATCTAGCATAAAACAAACAAACGATTCAGTCTACAATGTGGTCAAAATTTCCCTGACACACGCTGATTATACTACCGCCCGTGTTATGCGGTGAGCGCGAATTCAGCCCGCGTTGCATCATGGACTAAAGCAAGATGGCGGACGTGTTGCTGAAAGGAAGGTCTCTGTCGCGCGTTCTACAGCCAATTTTACTTCACGAGAAAGAGCTGTATCTTGAACAGACTGAAAATCACGAAACCATGAAGTCTGTTTCACAGTTTTTCAGTGAGGTTAAACACGCTATCGAGTTAGTGGAGACAAAATTTAAAGAAAAACGGGACTTCGATCAGCTTCTTTCGAGCCACGGAATGGTGAAGCGAACTCTCTTAAAACTACATTGTAAGATTATAAAGAGCTTCAGATTATCCCTAATTTATGGAATCCGTGGGGTGGAGACGTGGAGATGGATGTTCCTTTGGAGATCTTCTGTATTATCACGAAGGATATAATTAACAGCACTGGCTCCGCTATCATAAATGAAACATCATCTGTCATCATTGTAACAATAAACGAGCTAGAGAAAGCAAAACACATCTTCAGTAGAATAAACTCTGATGGTCAGAAAATTGCCGAGACAGACTTATTAAAGAGGCAGTTAACAGACGACGGTGATGGAATATGCGAAGTTTTGATTTCTACGGCAAACCCATGATTGAGAGTACAAGAAGAAGAAGGAACTGCTGAGGATTTCCTTTTCCTATGGGGGTGGAATAGTTTTGGTGTCCCCCAACACTAATCTGTAAAGCTTAGCCACTGTTTACCTTAAGTCTGGAAAAATTTGTAACCAGAAGTACTATTAGCATGGGTTATTAGTATCTTTCCAACAAGACATCAAGACACAACTTGAGTGCCTCCATCTGCTTTGTTGACAGCCTTTTCAAGTTACCAAGAGCTACTCTGAAAAAATTACCAAAGAAACCTGTTGCCAAAAAGAATGGTGGGTCTCCAAGTGTATATATGAACAAGACTGTCATGGTTGAAACAATCCAGGATGGGAAAGGAGACTTGCATTCAGTTGGTGAACTGAGGTGCTGCGGGTACTGCCCTTTTGTGTGGTAGGTGTCATTATAGTGGTAACCAAAATTGGGCCAAAAATGTGATCAGGGGAGTTCAACAAAGTGGTTCATGTGATGTGACTAGACCTGCCATCTTTAAAACACATAGGCAAGGTAGTTTTGATTCTGGTAATAAATTTTCACAGCCGACAACATTCTGACCAACCCCCAAGACCTTCCCGAAGATGTCCCGAGTACATTCCAAAGGAAAATAACATTTCATAAATAAGTAAATAATATGTTTGTGAATCATGCAGGTTCCGCAGGCATGTGGTTATTGGGCAATTCCGAAAAAAAATTCCAAACTTGCCCTGTTATAGGCTTGATTCCAAGCCCTTGTTGTGAGCCCTCAGTCTGTCCATCAACAACGCTGGATCACTGGATCATTTTGGGGTGAGGTATGCTGACTGAGTACAAAGTCTCAAACAGCTAAACAATGGTGGACAATGTCAACAAGTATTACTCAAGCATCTCATTAGATTTTTAGCCAAAAAAAATATATTTATGCTCCATGAATATATATATTTTTTGTTATAGTCATCTAGTGAAAAGCAAAATAAGACATCAATCTCACCTATCTGACAGTGTGAAGTGTCACTGAGAAATGGACCATTTCAGTTTACATTTTTAAATCCGGGGAGGACTCCTCTATTTTTCGGGCGGGGGTGCTTGTCGTACCTTTTAGGGTTTAAAATCAGGCCTCCAATACCTTTTAGGAGGTAAAATTTGAAAACTTGCAATTTTTTCCAGATAGGTACCTGTTAGAGGCCTGTTCCAGCAAATCAAGCAAATCGCACTTGTTGGTAGCCTGAATTTCACATGTATTTTCCCTCGTCTTGTTGGTACCTTTTAGGGGTCAAAACAATGAACCAACGTCATGTTTGGTACCTTTTTAGGGGTAAAATCGAAAGTTCCTGACGAGCAACCCCTCCCCAAAAATAGGGGAGCCCCCCCCCTCCATCAATGACGATAAAATCACATGACCAACTTGTTGTGCCATCTCCATTAAAACAATTTTGTCAAAGTTTGGTTGCCATGCGGTCTTTCCTTCTCAAAATGAATATAAATTTTCAAGCTTTCATTACATTATCGATTACAGTGTGTGTCACATAGACCAGCCAACTTCCTCGCATTGTGTTTTTTTTTCGCCTAAAATTCGAAATTCTGAGTTCCTCACAAAATGTGCATAGAGCAGATTTCACATGACCATCGTGAAAACAATTGCAATTGAGCAATCACTAGCCAATCAGAATCGAGAGAAATCACGACTTGCTCCTAAATGGCTTTTTTCTCAGCCAATTGCAAGCCGAACCAATTACTAAGTAATTACACAATTGTATTTACTGCAGAATTTGATTGGCTGAGAAAAATGGGTAGCCAATG
The DNA here is from genome assembly GCA_033964015.1 of Scolanthus callimorphus. Taxonomy (NCBI): domain Eukaryota; kingdom Metazoa; phylum Cnidaria; class Anthozoa; order Actiniaria; family Edwardsiidae; genus Scolanthus; species Scolanthus callimorphus. Next base: position 18,007,425 of record CM066919.1, read on the forward strand.
AGAACGCCAATCGCAATTACATAACAAGTCTTGACAGTCATGTGAAATTCGCTCTACGACCTTGTTTTCATTGCCTAAGTGACAGAAGGACATGACTTTCTGTTTCCCAGTAATTTTTAAAAGGAGGCTGCCTTATCTATTATCAAGAGGATGGAATTGGCTTGTGATTTGAATTATTTGCTTGTCAGGCAAGAGGGGGGCCTAGGGGTTTGCGGTGATGCGGTATTGGCTGTGTTTTTGCGCGGTTTTGCGGATAAAAAAGCTTAAAAGTTACGGTTATGCGGTTTTTTCAAAGTCTACGGTGTGCGAAAATTGTTGAAATAGTCTGCGATTACACGGTAATTGTGTACAAAAATGCGGTATTGCGGTGTTTGCGAGTCCTAAGGTTAGCGATATTTAGCGTCCCAAAGACTCTCGAATTGCAGTAAAACACACTGGCGGATTGTTGTAGGGCTCAAGACCCCGGGGGGGGGGGGGGGGGGGGGGGACTCCCCATATTTTCAGACGGGGGTGCTCGTCCTATCCCTTAGGGTATAAAATTGACAGACGTGCTATCTCTTAGGGGTGTTTAAAATCAGCCCTATCCCTTAGGGGAGTCTCAGTCCAATCCTTGCCCAGAAATATATTGGTACTGACACCAGAACCGATATTTACAAAGGAAACTTGGTTGAAAACCCTAAAAGACCTAAAATTCGCTTTTATTTGTTTTGACCTGCCAAATTTGCTATCTCTAAGGGGTAAATTCGGCGGTCGCCACGCCAAATTTGCTTTCTTTTAGGGGTAAATTTGTTGTTTGCCATACCCATTTTGCTATCCCTTAGGGTCAAAATCAATTTTCCCGACGAGCACCCCCGTCTAAAATATTGGGAGTACCCCCCCCCCCCCCCCCACCCCCCCCCCCCCCCCCCCCCCCCCCCGCTCAAGACAATCTTCCGCTCACGTTTTGCTTGAATAGAACGTCTGGTTGCCATTGGATACCACGGAATCGTTAGCAGAAAGCAATTGACTGACTTCGCGTGTGAAAACGGCGCCATTTAAGATAAAAAAGAAAAACTTTTTTGCGGTGAGCGGTATTCCCAAAAATCTGTGCGGAAAGGCGGTATTTTCGAAATTTTTGTGCGGTTTTGCGGTTTTGAGAACCCCCCTAGGTCCCCCTCAGGCAAGTGTGCGAGTGCCCCTTTAAACAAAAAATTTCAATATCGCTTATCAATAACTCTGAACAAAAATCACGTGAGATAACATAAATAGAGTACATTTTGGTGTCGTTGTCAAGAAGTTTAAATGGCACAAAAAACATGTCTGCAGATTTTAGCAGACCAGGTGACTTCGTCCATGGCATCATTAAATACAAAGTACAATACAAAAGTTAGGGACCCCAGGGACAGATTTAGAAATCCCACCATAGTTTTAGGCATCATCTAGTGTCCCACAGTAAAAAGTGTGTGAATCCTGCTGGTGACAGAAATCTCAATCCTGTATCCTGCTTCATGTTTTTATATTTTCTATATTCTATATCTTGATCATAAAATAGAAAAAATCTCACATCCCAAAAAACATGTTGTTGTCCCTCAAGTTGCAATGTATAATTCATAAAAAGATACATCAGCAGTAATGGAGAGAACTGGATGATATTGCAGGGCTGGGTTTGGTGAGTGGTCAAAATGGAGCTCGGAATTTCAGAGTGGGTTGTCAAGGAAGAGCTTGGAATTCCAGGGCGGCACCCTTAAAATATAAAAATTCCAGGGTTTTCCAAGCACAAATAACAGGAAGGTCATGAACAAATTCCAGGATGGGTTGTTCAAATAAAAAAATCCAGTGTTGGTAGCTGTGATTAGGGCCCTCAAAAGGGGGGTGCAGATTTTTTGGGGACTGACCATTTTACTCTACCTTTTGAACATGCGCGCGCATACGAACCTGCGAAAGGGCGCCACTGCGATTATTACATAATAATAAGTACCCAGAGCTCCCCGGCTCGTAATCTCGCTGGGGAGATCTTGCATGTGTGAGATTTGATACAGAGCCGTTGAGAGAAACAACTCTCTGCATGCCCCAATGTTCAAAATCAGCCAATCCGCGAAGGCCCTCAAATGGATGTCCTCATAGCCTCCCCGCGTGCAGACGAGCCGGGGAGTTCTGAGGACGAGAACTATCACGGGGGAAACTCTGGTGACTCATGCGCGAGATTTGATGCAGAGAGCCATTGGAGAGAAAGAAATCTAAGCGTGCTCCAACGTTCAAAACCAGCCAATCAGCAAAGGTCCTGAAATGGATGTCACCAGAGCCTTCCCTGCAAGGTGACGTGCTGGGAGCGCTCGGGTACGACAATGCTTGTGACATCATGAATCATGTGAATGTCAGCGCGCGCACGAATAAAAGAAAAGTTCATTGGCGTGACGCGCGAAAACAGAAACAGTTTTCAAGTGAACAAAAGTGATTCCTCGTGGAATTAAATTTTAAACAAGTAAAAAACTCTCACTAATTGACCACTTAATGCGGTAATAATTTTGTTAACTAATTACACATTGTTTTCGAAATCGTAAAGACAATTAGCATAATTAGTGTAACTGATTAAACGTTTTAGCGAAACCGGAAGTACATTTCAATCAAAATGTCTTCCAAAAAAATTCAAATGGATCGGCTAGAAAACACTAACAGCGGGCTCATCGCCCTAACCCGGTTTAAACATCCATCGGTTCTTTTTCTTTCTATACCGAAAGTGCTACCGGGAGTCCTATATTTCGAGCGCGTGCGAATATGCTTGTCGCTATCCTATACGCGCGTTTCTGTGGTTTCTAGTGTCACTTCCCGTGACGTTCCTGTATGCTTCGTCGCTTGTATCATCTTGGCGTCGTCGTCTTCTGGACTATTGTATGCTTGGTTGTGCTATTGTTACATATGGACTGACTTGCTTGATATTTGCTCCAGTACTAATACCATTGAGATTTTTCTTGCCTCTGCCTACATGACGTATTGCATGTACTATATCATCAAGGAAGAAATTATTCAAGCCCAGCTCGCGCCACTTCCAAGAATTAGTCACGGAGTTGTACTTTTTATGACGGATATTTATCTTCTTATCAAAGCAACTGTTATCTTCCTTGTGCAGAAGTTAAAAGAGTTTCAAAAACAGTCCACTGGATGCCTTGGACCGCTTGATGTTATATTTGTTACCATTGATAGTACAGGACCTATTGTTCCCCGAGGGGAGGTGTGTTCGTCTGGAAAGAGACCGTCAAAGGAGAAACCAACAAATGCCCAGTGAAAATAGTCAGCACTTTGTGACAACACGTGTAGGAGGTAAATATGATCACAGAAAAAACGTGGTTTTGAAAAAGGGCACCTTTTGACTTATTAGAATGTCTTTTTAGTAGCCTAGCGTAGTTTGTCATATTAGTCTTTTTGTATAGTTTAAATATCGAAGTCTTACTTTTTGTAATACAATGGTTTTATTATACATACTGTATTCCTGTGTATTTAGAATTAGGAGGGCCATAAGTTAGAAATCTATATTGTATGGTTATTATGAAACCATCTTAAAATTATTGTATTGTAACCTGTTTCTTTTGGATGGCGTATAAGAGACAAATTGGCAGGTGACTGAGAATTTCCTATTGCTTTTGTTTCAGGTTCCCAACGAAACGTAAACTTCATATACGACATAGCCTCGAACCCCAGCACATGTATCCCGCAATCCTTCACGTTGAGGATTCTCCTATCGCCAATATGGGTTCCTATTATTTGTTTCTTGACGTTCTGGAGATGTATATTCGTGTTTTTCATCTTTGCAAAGAATGCCGTAAAAAGGTAAGTAAGATCCCCATTATCGCGATGTAGGTACTGGTGAAGATTCTGGGTTCCTCAATTTCTGAGCGTCAAAACGCACAGTAACTCATCGTTCTCAAGTAACACTTTTATAACTTTGCCAGGTACGCTAGGAAGTGTGAGAGGGAGGTACGCTAACGTATCCGTTACTGTAAGACTTCACTAGAAAATTGTAAAAAAAATGGTTTGTTTTTGAGACATCATCTCGCATCTGAGTAACGCTGAGCAACTGCAGACATCTAATAACCGCCGGTAATAGAGAAACGAGCCCATGACAATTCGGTAATCAGGGGTCTCAGTGCTTGGTTGAATCACGTTTGATTGACACCTTGATGCGGATCCTTGACCATCATGTAAATTCTAGACTGTTTACGGTCCCTTCTTTGGCGAAAAACGAGCGCGTGAAAAAGCGAGCGTGACAATGACGTAAGTGCCGAAGGCACGAGCAAGCGACGAAGGCGTGAAAACGCCCTTTTTTGGCATTCTCCCCCTGCGGCGCGTTCTCGCGCCTTTCAGCTCTCACTCGTGCCTTCGGCACTTCACGCCATCGTCGCGCCTTTGGCGCTCCACTGGCAGCGCTCGTTTTCCCGGACATTCGCCAAAGAAGGGACTGCAAGCAGTCTATGTAAGATCTTGCTAAAATGTGTTTGTCCATCTTATTTTTACAGTTCCATCTCTACCTGTTTCACTGCAAGCTCTATCATGTGGTTTAACTTCTATGTTGATCTGGTCGCAACCGTGAACTTAATCGTTGACGCGGCGCGGATTGTGGGCATCTGGTACTATGGAAAAATCGAGAGATTTACTGTTTTATCTATGGCGGATCGACGCGGCGTAGGTCATCAGAAGTAAGTCTGAATACATCCTACATTTTTTTGCCATTCCTTCAACGTTATTACAATAGGAATGGACGATTCCAACCATAAGCACGCGCGCTATTCTTTATTTAGAAATGCCCAAGCCGTGTTCCGAAACTGCAAGCTCAGAATGCAGCGCGCGCTTTTTTAACAGTTCGTTCGACAAATGCCTCACATTTACCGACATGAACCGCGCGCGTGCCTTATAGCTGGAATCTTCCATTGGCAAGTAACCATATAACTCTTCCTTTAACAGAGTGTGTCTGGTCGCTCGCCAAACAGTTTTTCCACCTCCCCTACCCCCTTGGGGCTTTGGTGGATACAGTCCCTTCTGAACTCCGTTCATGACATCATCCACGGTAACCAAGCAACAGCTGGGCTATTCGCCATCTTTATGACACCACTGATGCTGTTGTTCGCTCCAACAATCATATTCGTTATCTTCATGTACATCTGGTGCCGCATGTGTAGTTTGGCCATCGTTGCTATAGCAACCACAGCTTGCAGCCTGTTTAACAACAGAAAAGCCACCTTTATCGCGTTAATGTTTGGCAGCTAATTGGTGTTTTGAAAGGCCCTCGCAAAACATTCTAACAAAACGATTTCAGTTATTCACCAAAAATAACATAAATATGTACAAGTAGAAAAGGATGAATATCTATTTAACATTGTAACGATTTCCAAAGAACAAATAAATGATGTAGGCGGCGTCATTTTGTAATCATTTGTCACCATCCCTATGCCTCCACATAGTCGCTCAGTTTCCAGGATAGCCTCTTGTGCACGCGAGAGCCCTTGTTTTCAAGCACTCTTGTTTTAAGCCAGACGGTTCCAAGGGAAGAAACCACGTCATGAGCATTTGCAGGGGCGTAGCCGGGAAGGGAGGAAGGGCACCGCTGCCCCCCCCCCTTCTCGGGAGATTTTCCCATACATTTACTGTATTTGCTGGAGGTTGAACATTTTCGTCCCATGTTTTCACTATCCGCCCTCGCTCCCCCCCCCCCCCCCCCAATCAAAACTCCTGGCTACGCCCCTGATTTGCTAGGAAAAAATAACTTCTCTCGACTAAAGCGGTTGTACACCGCTATGGGTGGGGGAGGGTAGAAGGCGAGAGAGAGCATCGAGTATTGTCTCGTTTGTTTCACCAAACGGATCTGTTCCGCAAAACAAATAGTGTTCCACGCGTTTTTTTTTTTTTGCTGGCATGGACCTCTGGTTGCTGGGAATATATTTTTTTGCCCCAATGGTTCTGCTGGGAAATTTTGTTGCCGAAGTGCAGTCGCACTGGTTCTGGTGGGACCCCAAACGTACTCAATATAAACCCTGAATACAGCCACCTAAACGATATAAAACACACAAATAACGATACCTCAGCCGATCGTTTATCGATTTCTGTCAACCGAGTCTTGCGGTGTCTTTGGTCAGCGGCACTACCACATCGCAAATGTCGTGCGAGTGTCCGCGCGGGAAATCTCGAAAACACTTTCGGGAATCAACACAAAAAGAAGTATTTTGGTAAGTAAAGGCACTATCTTGTTCGCTGAGATTTACTTTATTCGATTCTCTATGTTTAAAGTTAAATCCATTGGTCTAAAATGTGATTTTAAGTTGTATTTGCTTTTAAATTCCCAGCGAAATTGAGAGTAAACTCCCTGCCACGTGTGTTGGATGATCGAAAACCGACCCCCAAGGAGGTAAGCAAGCCTGTTTTTCATTGAGAATCAAACTTAATTAAAGTTTTTTTACACGACAGAGATCCCCCAATTCATCCGACTAGTCTTATTCTCTCCCACATTCCAGAACATTCAGTCTTGTTTTAGCTCAACTTTGACTTCAAACTTTCACTATGCATGTACTCATGTTAATAAAACGGAGTGAGGGTTCAGGAGAAATATGGCATTTGAAGTTTATAGCATTTTGGTGAAATTCCATATCAGGTGAAAAATGTGGAATGTGCTGCATAGCATGCTGAACAAATCGATAATGCATTAAAAGTCATGGGCGTAATGTTTTCCCATTTCAGATCACGTACCATTCGCTGGAGTATTGCTATTTTTTGGTGCTGAGTCCATGATATACGATCACGAAATGACAGACTGTTGGCACAACCTATCATGTGTTATGATACACCAAATGGACAAATGGGACTTGTAATAGCTAAGTAGCCCTGGTAGCTGTAGTAGCCCTGGTAGCTGTAGTAGCCCTGGTAGCTGTAGTAGCCCTGGTAGCTGTAGTAGTACTAGTAGCACTGGTAGCTCTAATAGCACTGGTAGTGCTAATAGCACTGGTAGCCCTAGTAGCACTGGTAGCTCTAGTAGCACTGGTAGCTCTAATAGCACTGGTAGTGCTAATAGCACTGGTAGCCCTAGTAGCACTGGTAGCTGTTGTAGCACTGGTAGCTCTAATAGCACTAGTAGCTCTAGTAGCACTGGTAGCTTTAATAGCACTAGTAGCTCTAATAGCACTGGTAGCTCTAGTAGCACTAGTAGCTCTAATAGCACTGGTAGCTCCAGTAGCACTAGTAGCTCTAGTAACACTGGTAGCTTTAATAGCACAGCTCTAATGGCACTGGTAGCTCTAGTAGCACTGGTAGCTCTAGTAGCACTTGTAGCTCTAGTAGCACTGGTAGCTGTAGTAGCACTGGTAGCTGCAGTAGCACTGGTAGCTTTAGTAGCACTCGTAGCTCTAATAGCACTAGTAGCTCTGGTAGCTGTAGTAGCACTGGTAGCTTTAGTAGCACTAGTAGCTCTAGTAGCACTTGGTAGCTCTAGTAGCTACAATAGCACTGGTAGCTGTAGTAGCTCTAGTAGCTACAATAGCACTGGTAGCTCTAATAGCAGCACTGGTAGCTGTAGTAGCACTGGTAGCTTTAATGGCACTAGTAGCTCTAATAGCACTGGTAGCTCTAATAACACTGGTAGCTGTAGCAGCACTGGTAGCTGTAGTAGCACTGGTAGCTCTAGTATCAACGTTAGCTCTTATAGCACTAGTAGCTATAGTAGGTCTTGTAACTCTAGAGCTACCAGTGCTATTAGAGCTACCAGTGCTACTAGAGCTACCAGTGCTACTAGAACTACCAGTGCTATTAGAGCTACCAGTGCTATTAGAACTACCAGTGCTATTAGAACTACCAGTACTACTAGAGCTACCAGTGCTATTAGAGCTACCAGTGCTACTAGAGCTACCATTGCTATTAAAGCTACCAGTAAGTAAGTACTTTATTAAAGTAAGTACTTTATTAACGTCTCAAATCTTCTAGCCGTGCACGAGTGCACTACTAATCGGGGAGACGGTGCACTAGTGTGTATTAGTATTGTGAGTTCTGTGACACTGAGGTTGGGCAACTTCCGACGGTCCTAGTGGTTCTTTAACGTCCCTCTGGTTCCGGTTAGTGTAGTGTATGTGAGAGACGGGGCCTACGGTTTAACGTCCTTATCCGAGAAGACGCGAAGGTCTAACCATTTGCAGATGTTAGAGCAAAGGCAGCACCTTCTCCTCAATTATTAGAAAAAGACCCTGAGTGTTGGCCCGGCCAGGGTTTGAACTCCCAACCTCCCGAACATAAGCCCGGCGCTCTACCACTGCGCTAACCGGCCGTCGGCTACCAGTGCTATTAGAGCTACCAGTGCTATTAGAGCTACCAGTGCTATTAGAGCTACCAGTGCTTTAGAGCTACCAGTGCTTTAGAGCTGCCAGTGCTATTAGAGCTACCAGTGCTACTAGAGCTACCAGTACTATTAGAGCTACCATTGCTACTAGAGCTACCATTGCTATTAAAGCTATACGTGTGCTATTAGAGCCACCAGTGCTATTAGAGCTACCAGTGCTATTAGAGCTACTAGTGCTATTACAGCTACCAGTGCTACTACAGCTACCAGTGCTACTACAGCTACCAGTGCTACTACAGCTACCAGTGCTATTAGAACTACCAGTGCTATTAGAGCTACTAGTGCTATTAAAGCTACCAGTGGTACTACAGCTACCAGTGCTACTAGAGCTACTAGTGCTATGAGAGCTACCAGTGCTACTGTAGCTACTACAGCTACCAGTACTACTACAGCTACCAGTGCTACTAGAGCTACTAGTGCTATGAGAGCTACCAGTGCCACTACAGCTACCAGTGCTACTATAGCTACTAGAGCTACAAGTGCTACTAAAGCTACCAGTGCTACTACAGCTACCAGTGCTACTATAGCTACTAGAACTACGAGTGCTACTAAAGCTACCAGTGCTACTACAGCTACCAGTGCTACTAGAGCTAACAGTGCTATTAAAGCTACCAGTGCTATTAGAACTACTAGTGCTTTTAGAGCTACCAGTGCTACTACAGCTACCAGTGCTACTATAGCTACGAGTGCTACTAAAGCTACCAGTGCTACTACAGCTAACAGTGCTATTAAAGCTGCCAGTGCTATTACAAGTCCCATTTGTCCATTTGGTGTATCATAACACATGATATGTTGTGCCAACAGTCTGTCATTTCGTGATCCTATATCATGGACTCAGAACCTATTTTCATTTTCTGCTACGCACCGAACGATCTATGAATATGGGAAAACGTTACACTCAAGCCGAATAGGTCTATTGAGGACTTCATGTTTGATGTTAAGTGTGTGGTAAAGGTTGTAAATGCCTGAAAGCCCCCCCCCCCCAAAAAAAAAAAAAGATTGGTATATTCCGAATTTTAGTACATATAGCTTCCGAATAGGTATATTTATATCTGTAGATTTTTTATAGTCGAGCTTGTATAGAATTTACTTTAATTTACCTTTTCTGTTGCGCTAGCTGGTCTTTTGACACATTAACTAAGGTGATTTAGAAAATAACACCTATGTTATATTGTGAATGTGCGCATTCTGATTGGTTAAAAAGCGTGTTTGTAAGAGACCTGAAAACACGATTGTCACGCAACTCGGGGAATGTTGGTCGAACTGATAAAACTTTGATCAGTTCTCCCAACATCCCCCTCGTGTTTGTAAGAAACCAGAGAGCACGCGGAAAGTACTTTTATTGCTTAATGATTTATTGAGTTGTGAATTTATGTCAGTTCGTTCGAGACTACGCGACCTAGCCTCACATTTTGCCCTCTCTGAATGCAAGATTTCGTGCTCGCCCGAACAGACGTACGTAAAGACTTTTGCAATATTGCTAATTTTGAGGTGTTCTTTATAGCTATGGATATCGCTTTGCTCTCTGAGACCTCGTTCGGAAATAATAAAAACCTCGACAGCGGGCCGGGTCTATCCTACTTTAGTATAAACCAACTAATGGTCTATTACAAATCCTGCATTCTGATTGGCTGAGCTACTCATGGTCTATTAGTGATAGACAACCACCACCTTTCTTTGCAAGAATTTTTGATTTTTTCAACATAAAATCATGGAATTCATTGCCAAAACCGACCAACTAGTTGGTTTATACTAAAACAATTAGACCTCTCATCCTCATGTGCTATGATATTAATAGACCATTCGGCCTTCTATTCATCATAGCACATTCGGTCTCGAGGTCTAATTGTTAATTACTGCATTTCTACAATTCTGCGCAATCTAAGCCAACTTAGAAACAAAAGAATAATTCCAATTGCCATTGTTTCACGGTCGACTGATGCGACAAATACGACAGATAAATACGACATTTATGGAGTTTCTGTATTTGATGTCATTAGAAAAATCCAAATTCTACATACATATGCATTTGTGGATTTTTTAAATCTCCTGGCTGGGAAAAATGACGAAGCGGCTCTCCTGGGAAACGGTTCTCGAGGTACCTCCTGGGAAAAACAAACTCCCAGCAACTTTTGAAATAATATTCTCGGCATCGCAACGTAATATACAAGGTTGAAATATGCATTTGCAACGTAACTCGTTACATTGCACTGAGAATTTGCCAGCAGTGAAGAAGAAATAATTTGTTCTCATCTAGAACGAGTTAAAATTCAGGGTCGGATCAAGAGTGGATTAACAAGAGTTAGAATCTTTCGTACAGTATTTGTCCACATCACAGTCAGAAAAGTGTCTATTTTTAGATTTGAATTTCGCGCGCGAAAGTATTCGAATGCTCAGGTTCGAATGCTCGTATACCCAATACACAACAAATAGAGAATATCCTACCTTATCTTTGCGACTTTAAAGGTTTTTCGATTGATCTGCGAATCAATTTTAGGCTGGATCTCACAACTGTTTGCGCGGCGAGAAAGTGGGAACCCTGTGGATGACGAATTTTCGAGGGAATCCTAGTTCTAGCTAAAAATAGACACTTTTCTGACTGTGATTCGGGCGTACATAGTAAATATGGAAACTCTTGGTAATCCACTCTTGGTCGGATACATTTACTGTATTTGCTGGAGCAAGTTTCAAACTTTGGCCTATTATTTTCACTTTGCCCCCCCCCCCCCCCCCCTTTCTGGAGATGCTGGATCCGCCCCTGATGAAATTGCACCAGACGCCCAAAAAGTTGACCGAAATACTATGAAATATAAAAAGGTCACGCAAAACACGGAATTTGCAAAAGAGACGTTCCAAATATTTTGCAGGAACTCCACCCAGAGTTTTTCTTTTCTTGCATTTTGCCAGCTAGAGCGAAAAATGGTATGAAAGGTTTTCTAAGATCATCGGTGCGGCGGCCCTGTTTCTCGTGCAGTTTCCCGAGGAAAAAAAGGAAGGAAAAAAAAATACAAGTTAGCAACAAGAAAATAAAACCTGCATGACCAGTAATCTTTTATTGTCAAGGAAATATAAATATTCAAGGGAAAACAAAGCTGGTGGTTTATTTATTGATGCATGAACAAAAAGGTGGTCGTTACAAACAAAGGGTGGAGTGATTAAAATGCAAGCATGCATAAATTACTCTGCATCTCTAGAACATTGTGTGAAAAGTTTTGAATTTAAATTTCATAATTTGGTTCATCAGTACCGAAAATACATCGCATTTGAGCCAAGTTGTCGCTGAGTTGTCCTTCAAACTGGTTGTACGGCTGATCATATCGCAGTAGAAGAAGGTAAGGTTTAATTAAGTCTGGCGTTGGCCATTTTATTGATTCTCGCATTTTATAGTGACGGCCACATTCAGAGCGACTGAAGAATCTTTTGTAACATGTCTGCCTACCTTGTTCGATTCGAATCTCCCGACCACCAGTCTAAAACTGCAGCCGTTCCTCTGTACTGCTATCTTCTATTTCATTACGATACAACAAAAATTCGAGGGAAGCGAGGAGAGGGTAAAATGTTTTTGTAGTAAAATGGTAAGGCTAAGTTCAAAATAAATTCTTTCGCGCTAAATTTAATGGCTATTAGCTAATAGAATTAAGTAATTTCGATACGAGTGATACTGTTTATAACTATGAGGTCAATATAACGTGTCTGGCGAAAGAGGACGATTTCAGCCCTGATTTTAAAACTCAAGACAAGAGGTCAAAGAAACTAAAAACTCGAGACAATACCAACAAACAAAACCTTATGCATGTTGGACATTAAAACGAGGCAGACGGAATAAGGGCAAGGTAACGGCGGTACGCTTGTCAATAAAAGGCACATTTTAGAAAGAAGGAAAATGTATGAGCTAAGCGCGATTTTATTTTGCATCCGAGTTACCCCTATTGCACAGCCAAACATTGTCATGTGACCAGGGGCGTAGCGAGCTCCAAAGCCTGTCCTTTTTTTTTTTTTTTGGGGGGGGGGGGGGGTTACAGGATCCTTACACACTGCTGCCTTGAAAAACGTTATTTGGCTCTAAGCGCACGGAACGAGAGGAATTTCTTATAGACAAATTGCTATTATTGTTAAATTATTACTAGAAGTAATCTTAGATTAGTAAGTGCGTTTCGTTTCGCCGTGAGAAACCTGGACACACGGAAGCGAGGCTAATTGCATGAATTTCGCTCAAAGAATCTTGGCATACGAAGCCGGCAAAACCTGTTTTGACTCCGTTTTGACTGGTTTGCTTGCGCGAAGGCTAGCCGTGAGACGCCTGGGCACATGAAAGTGAGGCTAATTGCATGAATTTCGCTCGAAGAATCTTGGCGTAGGCGAATAGAATTATTTTTGGCCGCGTTAGAAAGGTTTCGGCAGGACCCAAAGTCATGGCGCCTTTGCTCTGGATATGATTAGACAAGGACGTAAAACAATAGAGCAGATTGCGTATGACTATGAAGTGCCGCGACATGGCGCGGCACTGTCGCGGTCGCTGAACGGAACCTGGCCTGCTGTAGATATGGAATGAAATCGCGCGGTCACGGCACGGTCGGTCACGGTCGCGGCGCTGCATTCCTTTGTCATACGAAATCTGCTCTAGGTCCCATCTGTCACAAGTACACTCCATAAAGCCTTGTTTCCATATAGTCTTATCTGTCGTATCAGTCAAACGTGAAACAAAAGAATAATTCTAATTTTCATTGTTTCACGGTCGACTGATGAGACAAATAAGACTATATGGAAACCAGGTCTTAAGGCCTCAACCCGAGAAGACGTTAAAGGGAAACCACCAGGAGCTGTGAGTGACCATCCTCAGTGTTTATTATTATGCAGGGTTCCCACCGGTCATTATAAAAACCTTGTAAATCAGTGGATTTTAGAGATGTCCTTTTTCAGCCTGAAAAGTCATTGAAGTTTTACAACATATCAGGGACAACATATAAACCCATCAAAAACATTGAAATAAAAACATTTCCTGGAGAAAGATTAGCAAGATATTAAGTGTGTATATTGCAACCTAAAAATGAAGGAACCTGAATAAAAACTACCAACATGCTATTTGAAACTAAGGATATTCTTGTTATTCTTATATGGCACGAAAACCGTGTTTGCGTTTGTTTCATTATAGAAGTTAATTTGTTTTCAAACGTCCTTGAAAAGGTCATTGAAAGTCCTGGAATTTTGAAAGCCTGAAAACGTGAGAACCCTGTTTAATATGACCGCTTGGCAGCTATTGGCGCCGTGGGAACCAGCGTATGGTTTAGTCATGAACAATAGTCAAGCTCTTCTTTTATGCAGGTTTACTACAATGGTGGTAGATAAAACAGACAACTGGTTCGTATACAAGGACAACACGGGGCTGACGGCTTTTTATTATAACGCTGTTACCAAAGAGTACAGATGGGATCCAGCTTACCACCCCGAAGTAGGTTTAAATCATGCACTTTCTTGTTCCTTGACAATGAGAGCCTCTTAATTCATTCTCGCACCCAGAGCTCCCGGGGAGGCTCTGGTGAAATCAATTTGATAGACTTCTCTGATTGGCGGATTTTGAATGCTGATTTTTTTCAACCTGTATAAAAAGGGGCCTCTGCAATTGGAGCATTGCTCTTTTCAGAGGATTCCCTGTCTTCTAAAACAATCCTGCAATGGAAGAGTATTTCTGACCATCATGGCGCCAGGTGACGCGCGCCAGGGAGCTCTGAATAAGGGAATGCCATTTAACTTGATGATATTTGTTGCTCGGTTAGTCCCTGACACTTGCGGTGGCGTAGTGAGCTCCCGAAGTTAGGTGAAGGAGGTGTCAATTATTTGGTGGGTGTAGGGGGTACATTTTTGGGTCGGGACACAACGTGGCCTAGGCCATGGCCTTCCCTGTATTTTCTTTTTAAAGCTCGGAAAACAGGTAAACACAAAATATAATGCCTCTTGAGAGGTAATCAACATAAACAAATGACATAAACAACCTGTCAATCAAATATTTGTGACGTCATTACTATTGTTATTTCCTGAAAATGTTTCAACTCTGCGAATTTCTAATATACAACCACCAAAATGTATTTTGTCAACAATTATCTCGCACATCCGTTATTGACACCTGTCAATCACAATGTGATGACGTCATCGATCACGTGATTTCACAAAACTGCTCATAAGTCCGCGAATTTTAGAATGAAGCCGTCAAACTTTGTCAACATCCCCTCTGGCACATTGCCAATTGGCACATATCAATCAAAACGTGATGACGTCACTCCTGGTAAAGACTTTGATAGCTGCTTCAAGGGGGCGTTGCTTTATCTGGCCCTTGAAAAGAACTGACCTGGCGCGGCTTCAGAGGAATGAGAGGGCTATGCTCCGCTGGATGTGTACTATCAAACCGACAGATACCATCAGCTCATATGACCTATGACATATGACCAGTGTCAGCTCAAGCTCCAAGGTTGTGGACGGCGGCAAAACAAAGCGAGTTTCGACCCAGGGTAGAGGTCTCCTTTTCTAGCGAACCTCAGCCAGCGAAATGCAGAGAAAAGAGGCCACTTAGTCCGGTCAAATTAGCCCGAAAAAACCCCGAACCTGGAAAAAATTGCAACATGGGAAATTGTTGGTACTAATTGTTAAAAACATATGCAGGAATAACATATCCAAATTTCGTAGAAATCCGACCGGGGGAAGTTGGTTAAATTTTTGGTTTTACCGGTGACGTCAAGGTTGCCTTTTGTTCTCGGCGGCACTTAGACAATGAAAACACAGAAACTGGGAGAATATTTATGGACTGTACAGACGAAACCGGGGAAGATTTGATAAGGTTTTTCGGTTGAGACAAATAATTTCGAGCGATGAGTTACGGCTACGATCAGTTTATTTCATTTATTTCTTTTAGCGTATAATATTCGAACTTCTGTGTATCACCACGCGGGAAATAAAGGATCAGATGGGATTTGTCAAAACTCAGGATTATTTACTTATTATTTTGCAGAATTGGTTATAACAAACACAAAATTCACATCCTTGCAATCACATGATGCAGTAGAAAGGTATTGCTCGATATCTCGTTTAATATCACACCGAGTGACGGCTCTACAGTCTATAGCCCTCCCTTCGAATTGTTCGCTTTCATTGTCCTCTAAGTGCCACCGAAGACAACGGGCTTTCCTTCGTGCAGACGGAAAACCCCAAATTTAACTAACTTCCCCCAAACGGATTTTCACAAAATTTGGAAACATATTTCTCGATTATGTTCCTGAGAATTTGCTGTATGAAAATCCCATGTTGCAATTTTTTCCAGGTTAAGAGCCATTGTCTGAGAAAGTGTTCCAGGCAGGAAAAGTGAGGGTCAACCGATTTCCTTCAAACTTGTGTCAGAAGTTAGGTTTGATGAGATATTACAAAAGCCACTTTGGTTTTGTTTTCTGGTATTTTGTTTTAAAGTTACAGGGGGGTCCCACTTTTGGCCCGCTGACCACCAATTTTTCATGTTTTGGGGAGTTGTATTATCATGGTTATTTCACCAAGACAATATAACTCCTGAAATAATAAACTGCATGGTAACTATCTACTGTTAATGCCCTTTCAGAAAATATATGTCTCGTTGGCATAGCTTTGTCTGGACGAGCAGGGCCTGGCCCTAGTGTTAGCCAATTTTTGAGATGGAAAGAACTACTGAAAATCGCATATTTTTAAAAATTATTATTTGTTACCTGCAACAAGATCTGGCAATGACTTCACTTCCACAAATGACTTTGACCCTAGTACTAACAAAATCAGTTGAGAAAAAATTGGGCACTTCTGTATAAATTACTTTTTCAGGGCCATTTATTAGGCATGGTGGCACATAAGTCATTAGGCCAAAAGAGATCTTTTTATCACTAAATCCAAAGAATTCGTAGAAATAAGAGCACCAATCTCCTGTATTTGTTCTCAGCATATATCTGATCATCAATAAAAAGTGTCATTTGGCCTAAATCAAACTCCAATGTCCCTGGCGATGCATAGAATACAACCGGAAAGCACAGAAATACCACATTTTCCAATGTTTCGACTTATTTCTTCTCGCCAAAAGCTCAATCTGATAAAATAAGCTAGCAATTACATCGACTAATGTTCCTAGATACACTTATGTTTAGCTGCTTATATTCTCATGAGTCCTGAGCTTGGAAACACAACATGGTCTGTCATTTGTGAGACAATAACACAGTCAAATTATCGCCGCTTGTGCAAACATGTGCCCGTAATCTGCCTTCCTCAAGTCCTTTCCATCACTAAACAAGAATGTTCACGGCTATGGACCTTGTAACACAGCATGAAAAGTAAATTTCTTGACAAAAATCAGCCTCCATGAAGACAGATCCACATTCGCTGACCCGAACATCGAGGACCATTTCCAGGTAAACAAGACGTTGAAAATGAATCAAACAATACCAGATCGTGCTTGTAATAAAGGTCACGAGAAAGAAGGACACCTGTATGATCTGATTTCATCCTCAAAAGGCCGAATTATGCATAAAAGCAGTTCAAGTCACGCCGGACTGCTCCATAATGCGTGGACGCCATCTTGGACGGGAGCGCAGTGGGCCTGGGGAAGAGCGCGATTCATTCTGAGAAATTCACTGTGATCTTTGTCGCATTTATGCAAAATGGATTGCTCCCGGGGTTGCTACTGCTCTTTTGGCAGCTCTTCGGATCCAAGTGGCGCTGCAGATTGGGCGCTACACGAAAATGTTTTCGTTCCACTGCTGAGTTGAATCAAGAGAAAATGATCCCCAGAGAACGCAACCCCATGACCCATCTGAGTGGCAGCAGTTCTAAAAATAGATTCATTGCACACGGATTCGAACTCTTTTCCGTTGGTTTAGAAGCGCGCACGTGTTGATGCAAGCAGCGTTGTCTGCGCGCACTCTTATTTACCATGGCAAATCATCATATTACGAGAACAGCAACAGTGCAGCGTCACGTAGCATGCCGCGCGCATTGACCAGTGACCAACGGATTGACCAACGGATTAGGAAAAACCTACCCCCTGTCAGTAACCCCAATCTTGTTAATGCTCGTCGCCAGTGCCCCTCAGAACTCACTGAGTTTGCCCCAACGGACCCTGGTGAATTGTCATCCCTTATACGTGCCAAGTCGGGGAAATTCTGTGTTTTAGATCCTATCCCAGGTGCCTTACTGAAGGATTGCTATAATGTTCTGCTAACTATAATTACAAGAATGGTTAATCTCTCTCTCTTCAGCGCGTCAGTGCCCACTACCCACAAAGAAGCCGCCCTCTCCCCAGGTTTAAAGAAAGATAATCTTGACCACGAACTTTTCCCAAATTTCAGACCAATTTCTAACCTTCAATTTGTGTCTAAGGCATCAGAAAGGGTGGTCGCCGTGCGACTAAACGGTCATCTTTCTGGGGGTGACATGAAAGAGCTATTTCAATCTGCTTACGAAGAAGGCCACAGCACTGAGACTGCACTCACCCGTGTGCACAATGATATTCTGTGTGATATTGATGACGGTGGGGGTGTGATTCTCGTGCTGCTGGACCTTTCGGCGGCCTTCGACACGGTCGATCATGGAATCCTACTTCATAGACTTAAGAACTACTTTGGGATAAAGGGAAAAGCTCTCGCCTGGTTTCTGTAGCAACCCCGGGAGCAATCCATTTTGCATAAATGCGACAAAGATCACAGTGAATTTCGCAGAATTCATCGCGCTCTTCCTCA
This sequence comes from Scolanthus callimorphus, assembly GCA_033964015.1. Taxonomy (NCBI): domain Eukaryota; kingdom Metazoa; phylum Cnidaria; class Anthozoa; order Actiniaria; family Edwardsiidae; genus Scolanthus; species Scolanthus callimorphus. The sequence continues at coordinate 18,025,506 of CM066919.1, forward strand.
GGCCCATTGCGCTCTCGTCCAAGATGGCGTCCACGCATGATGGAGCAGTCCGGCGTGACTTGAACTGCTTTTATTCATAATTCGGCCTTTTGAGGATGAAATCAGATCATTCAGCCGACCTTCTATCTTGTGATCTTTATTACAAGCACGATCTGGTATTTGTTTGATTCATTTTGACGTCTTGTTTAACTGGAAATGGTCCTCGATATTCGGGTCAGCGAATGTGGATCTGTCTTCATGGAGGCTGATTTTTGTCAAGAAATGTACTTTTCGTGCTGTGTTACAAGGCCCATAGCAGTGAACATTCTTGTTTAGTGATGGAAAGGACTTGAGGAAGGCAGAGTGCACATGTATGCACAAAGCGGCGATAATTTGACTGTGTAATTGTCCCACAAATGACAGAACATGTTGTGCTTCCAGGCTCAGGACTCGTGACAACATTTTAAGCAGGTCAACATATAAGTGTATCTTTAATGCCCTAGGAACACTAGTCGATGTAATTGCTAGCTTATTTTATCAGATTGAGCTTTTGGAGAGAAGAAAAAAGTCGAAACATTGAAAAGGTTGTATTTCTGTGCTTTCCGGTTGTATTCTTTGCATCGCCAGGGACATTGGAGTTTGATTTAGGCCAAATGACACTTTCTATTGATGATCAGATATATGCTGAAAACAAATACAAGTGATTGGTGCTATTATTTCTACGAATTCTTTGGATTTAGTGATAAAAATGATCTTTCTTCCCCAATGACTTATGTGTCACCATGCCTAATAAATGGCCTTAAAAAAGTAATTTATACAGAAGTGCCCAATTTTTTCTCAACTGATTTTGTTAGTACTAAGGTCAAGGTCATTTGTGGAAGTGAAGTCATTGCCAGATCTTGTTGCAGGTAAAAAATAATAATTTCTAAAAAGTTGCAATTTTCAGTAGTTCTTTCCATCTCAAAAGTAGGCTAAAACTAGGGCCAGGCCCTTCTCGTCCAGGCAAAGCTATGCCAACGACACATATATTTTCTGAAAGGGCATTAACAGTAGATAGTTACCATGCAGTTTATTATCTCAGGAGTTATATTGTCTTGGTGAAATAACCATGATAATACAACTCCCAAAAACATGAAAAGTTGGTGGTCAGAGGGCCAAAAGTAGGACTTCCCCTGTAACTTTGAAACAAAATCCCAGAAAACAAAACCAAAGTGGTTTTTGTAATATCTCATCAAACCTAACTTCTGACACAAGTTTGAAGGAAATCGGTTGACCCCCACTTTTTTGACCTGGAACACTTTCTCAGACAATGGCTCTTAAACGCTAAATTGACCGGACTATCTGCTAAGCAGGGAAAACGCCATGCAATGTCAGACCCGCGATTTCAGTTGACAATGACGGAAAACGGATAGTGAGTGAGTGAGTGGTTTGGGGGCATGCTCCGCCAAGGAAAGTTTTGACATTTTAGGTTACAGAAATGCAGCATTGCACTATAATTTTGTGTTAAAATTGCCAGATTTTCAAAGGTCAAACGCAAGTATATTGCTGATCCAAATTTAGATCCTGGATCTCACACTTTAGATCCCGGATCCCAAAACCTCAGATTTGGATGGATCCCGGATCCTCCAATGGGTGATTTTTATCTTTGTATTTTACCAATAATGGGACTATTATTCTGCTGGGAAATGGAATTGCTTCCTTACAGGACCCTTAGCTCATGTTTTCAATTCGAAACCAATCAAAACCACTCAGATTTTTGCCTGATAAATTAATCAGATAATAAAAAAAACAGTTAACAGTTATCTCTTCGATATCAGTTAACAGCGAAAAAAGTACAGAATTCTCAGTTAACAGTTGTTTTTCTAGCCGTTTCTCAGTTAACAGTTAGCCCCATTCAGACCCTGATTTAGTTAGAGTTTCTGAAGGTAATGAATCATGTGAACAAAAACGAAGCAATGCATTATGGGCAGGGTGTGACGGATCCTTTTAAATGTCAAATCTTGCCAAAGCCCTGCTACTGCCGCGCTAAATTAAAATTTTGAAACATGAATAGCACTTGAGGCCGAACGCCGAATCATTTCTGTCAAATCAAGCTAGAAGGCCACTTTTTTCTAGCACGCTTTGCAGGTTGCCATATGCCATTGTGGTTGCTTCAAACCCTATACTTTCCACTACTACTAAGCTATAACATATAGCCTGCTTGCAGCTCAACCATTCGGAACGCAGGATTGGAAATAGGCCACAAGTGGAGTTTGACTAATTCCTGATAAATATTTAAATATTTTAATTTATTTGATCTAATATCCCACATAAAACTCAGTCTCCCTTGCTCCATAATTTAAAAAAATAAATGTCGTTTTATTGCTTTTCCCCCACAGAATTCTCCTAGTAGAAGAACAGCTTCACCTGTCTCCGAGTGCTTCAATCGTACGACTGAGAGCCTTTCCGCATTTCCAATGAAGATCAAGAAAGAACCGCCCGATCTCAGCTCAGATTCAACAGGAAATTGTGATCACTTCCTACCAATCCTTAATCAAAAGACGAACACTGAGAGAGAAGGACGCTCGAATGGTACGACTGAGGAACCTTCCGCATTTCAAGTGAAAATCAAAAAAGAACCGCCCGACACCAACTCAGGTTCATTAACTTACGGAAACTATGATCAGTACTTACCAAAACTTAACCAAACTGAAAGAGAAGGACGCTTGACGCACATGTTACAAGATACCACGCTTATAGGAGATAATATGCCCGACACCTTGCTGGACAAAAGCTATAGTGATGACCCTCCCGGCGATACAAGCCTGGGTCATAACTCCCGGAGTTATGAATGTAGCATATGCAAGGCAACATTTCCAGGCTATAATGCAGCGCAGTGTCACTACAAGACACACGACGTAACCTTGCCTTCTCAAGTTGATAAGTTGATGGAGGAATTAACTAGAGACAAGTGCATCGTCAGAAAGCGCAGGATTGAATTCAACTGTAATAAATGTAACATAAATGTCGTCAGCTCAAAAGGACTGTTAAGGATTCATTTTGAAGAACATTCTGGATCTGAGGCTGAAAGCTACACATGCTGCAGCTGTAAAGAAGGTTTTACAGAGTTACAAGCAATGGAAAATCACTCCTGCAAAGAACCTTTAGCTCGGGAATTCCATTGCGAGTCGCCTCAAGCAGCTCCATCCATATTTATATGCACTATATGCCGAACACTTTGTCAGAGTTTCGACGCTTTGCAGTCTCATTTTATTACACATTTTGTTTCATCCAAAGCCGGGACAACAAGGGAAGCAAAGAATAAGGCACCTCTTGTGAATGATCAGCGGCAAGAGCTTAGGCAGGAACCTGATCAACGGTTCCAGACACAATTACAACAGCAGCAAAAACAACAACCAAATGTGAAGGAAGAACAACAGCAACAGCGTCAAGAGCTGGAATTAGCGGGCCAACAACAAACAATGCATGAGCAACGGTGTCAGTCACTGCAGCAGCATAATCAAGAAACAGAGCAACGAGGGCGACAAGGGCGACAGGAACAGCATGATAAGGACAATAAAGAACAACACGAACAGTCACTTCAACGACAACCGAAGCCCCTGCCTGAGCAACAAGAGCGAGAACAAAATCAACAACAGCAGCCAATCCAGCAGCGTCTACTGGATCGAAATCTAGTAAAGAAAGCGGAACAACAGCGAGAAGAGCAACGTTTGCTGGAGCATCTTCAGAAACATCAGCAACTGTGGCAGCAGCTGGAAACACAGGGTCAGCAAAAGAATCGTACCAGGTTACGGCAAAAAGAACAATTGTGGAGACAGCAAGAAACCCATGGACGGAATCAGCAGCAGCTGAAGAAGAGGCCACAAGGACAACAAGCGCAGCAGGATCAACAGAACAGTGAAGGGGTGTGGCAATCACAATCAAATGGACATGTAATGCAGGAGCAACAAGTAAATCTACTGCCGCAACAACTGCAACAAGAGAAACAGCTACAGCATCGACAACAACAGCAACAGGAAAATGAGCAGACTGAGCCACCGCAAAAGCGTCCAAGACTCGATCCCCAGGAGCAAGAAAGACAGATGCAGATACAAAGTGTAATTGGCAAAGAGAAATTTCACTGTAAGTACTGTTTTCAGGGATTCGAATCGCTACCCGATCTGGTTCTGCATGAAAAGCCACACAAAGATAGCGAAAGGCCTTACAAGTGCAAAGACTGCGACAAGTGTTACAAATCAGCCGACAATCGCCGCGCCCATCATGAAAGAATACACCTAAAGTTGTATGAAAATATCGTGGCCTCTTACAAGTGCCAAGACTGCGATAAGGTTTTCAAAGATTCCAGCGCTCAGAAATCACACCATAGAAGAGTACACCAAAAACTGCGTCCTTATACGTGCCCCACGTGTGGTATGAGGTTCTCTGAACGTTCTAACATGAAACGGCATGAGATGCGGCACATGCCACGGGAAGAAAGGCGCTTTAATTGCAAGGGCTGCGGTGCGGCTATTATGCCCATACCGGACAGATTGTGTAACAAATGTGATACGCAAGTCGGTGAGCCTTTGAAGTGCAAATATTGCGACATGGGATTTACACGAAGATCTCTTCTCGAACGCCATGTAAAAAAACACGAGGTTGAACTCAAATGCGAGTTCTGTAGTAAGGTTTATCATGACAAAAATAGCTTTGGCAACCATATGAATAGTCACAAGGATGGGAAATTCTCGTGTAACGTCTGTGGTCGTAAGGTGTTGAGTGCTGTTGGTTTTACCATCCACATGCGCACTCATACCGGGGAAAAGCCATACGACTGCACTGAGTGTGATAAAAAGTTCGCATCAATGGCGTTATTAAAACTCCACAAGGAGGTCCACACAGGATTACGCCCTTATAAGTGTGAAACTTGTGGAAAATCATTCGCGCGCAACTGGACTCTGAAGATACACAGAAAGATGCACGCTAAGAAGCCATTTGAGTGCAAGAAATGTGGAAAAGTACTAAAGAACAAGCAGCATTTAGCCAATCATACCGCGATGCATAAAGGACGGAAGCCATTCCAATGCAAGAAGTGCAAAAAGGCATTCACTAAAACGTTCGGCTTGAAAATGCATTCCAAGACGCACGAGGGCTAATCCTTACATGCCTGTGACTGCAAGACAGTGAATATTTACGTTTTTGTTAGGAAGTGTATATATTATTATTTTTTGTTGTTGTTAAAAATTATCAATTGATTTGTATTTGTAACAGTAAAATCAGTAAAAAAAAAAACAATCGGGATGAGTGTACACGAGGGGTGATTCCATGGTGCTCAAGTGACCTTAGTTGATAACAAGTTCGCACAGTCACAGAGATGGATAATTCGTTCAGGCGACTAAGGGCAATGATCTTTATTGCGTCTCTTTGCTTCGTCTTGTGTAAATACGGGCAACAGACGGATAAAACGCCCAGACGAATGAAATGATGTAGTTCGTCAGGTAATTCGTCTGGACGTTTTCTCCGTATCTTGCCTGTATTCACACAAGACAAAGCAACTGACGAAGTAAGAGACATATTAAAAATCATTGCCGTCGTCGTTTGGACGAATTATCCGTCCCTCGTGCGAGAACGGCCACAAAAGATTTAATTGAGCAACTACGCAGGACCAATAGCTTATTACTAATAAGCTCTTGGCAGGACCTATATGACGTGGCTATATCGGGATGGGACAACTTGAGGGGGATGGGGGGTCTGAAATTGGTAACTTTTAATTTTCTCGAGAAGCGCCAGATGAATTGAACAAATATTTTCAAAATGGCGGCCAAATGATTAGCCCCCCCCCCCCCCCCCCCCCCGGCTCCGCGGTGCCTGCTGTGACGTCGTTTTACCATATAAGGTCAAAATTGAGTGCAGATATGGAGCCGTATTACACGGCAAAAGCCGTATTACACGGTTGAAAGCCGTATTACACTGTAGGAAACCGGTTACGAATCGGTTTTGCGCGCGCACTTGAATGGCTTTCCGATCGTGTGCTCAGTCAAATCACGTATGTTTTCTAGGGAATCTTGAAACGAAAAGAAATAATTTTGTTCGTCGTATAATAAATAACTCATTAGATGTTTTTTTCATGTAATACTGGCGAACATTTTACTGGTTGCTCGCATTTTTCGTCACCCCTGTGGGGCTCGGAAAAATACGTCCGCAACTCGTAAAATATCCGCCCGTACTTACATGAAAAAACATCTAAGTAGTAGGGATAATTTGTCGTAGGAGGGATAAAACTCTTCTAAAAGTTCTCATCCTATTCACATGAGAAGGGAAAACTCGGAGAAAGGGATTTTTCACGGGGGGGGGGGGGGGGTCTTCATTATCATACCCCGTTCTAGAGGACGGTTCCTAAACGGTACCCCATTCTATCGGCTGGAGGAAGAAATCGGGACCCCGTTTGGCGGCACATACCCGTATAGCTCTTGTAAGGTAGTGGGATTTCCCGTGCAATGTCATTTCTCATGCAATGGCCTCAATCAGTCACCGCCTTAAAGGCTGGTTTCTACTAATAGTCTTATCTGTCGTATCTGTCTCATCAGTCGACCGTGAAACAATTTGTTTCACAGTCGCGACTGATGAGACAGATGCGACTATATGGAAACCAGCCTTAAAGCATTAGTTGATTGTAGTGTGTTTTGATACTTTTTTACTCTCGAACGTAGCAAACCTACGGTGGCTTATAGGGTCCATCAACATTAAATCGACAGTTAGTAACTGGCGATCGACACTTATTAACTGGCGATCGACATTTATTTACTGGCGATCGACAGTTAGTAACTGGCGATCGACACTTAATAACTGGCGATCGACAGTTAGTAACTGGCGATCGACACTTATTAACTGGCGATCGACGCTTATAACTGGCGATCGACAGTTAGTAACTAACGATCGACACTTATTAAAATGGCGATCGACAGTTAGTAACCGGCGATCTACACTTATTAAATGGCGAACGACAGTTAGTAACCGGCGATCAACGCTTATTAACTGGCGATCGACAGTAACTTGCGAGTGGCATGGAAAATGAAGTCACGTGGTGCGTTCGATCGGGTGGGGTGGGGGGGGGGGGGGACTTGACCGATATATAGGTAGGAGCTCGCAAAACGTGACCCGCTAAAACCGCTAATTTTCGTACCCCGTTTATGACAAAAAGCTCGAAATATCGGAAAATATATGCACTTGTCGTTTATTACTACGTCGTTTATTCCTAATTGAAAGTGTTACACGGCCCGACTGGTAGGACACTAGGGGAACTCAATAAACACTCCAAGGTTGTCAAAGAAGAACTCAATATATTTTCACTCCCCACGATATCTGATTCCAAGATACAATCCTAAACAATTTCAAACTCTAACAACTATTCGTTCTAGATCCTCTAACACACACGGTCTCAAATACTCTGTCCCTTGACTAGGGCGGATGTCGCCCCCTATATCTTGTGCTAACACGTGATGTCAATAGTGTGTTAGATTACATACGTCACAAAAGCACGATGGAGATCGAACCTGGAGAAGTCTAAAGTCAAAAATTAGCGGTTTTAGTGGGTCACGCTTTGCGAGCTCCTACCCGCCTATAGGTCAAGTCCCCCCCCCCCCTCCGATCGAACGCACCACGTGACTTCATTTGCCATGCCGATCGCCAGTTACTAACTGTCGATCGCCAGTTAATAAGTGTCGATCGCAAGTTACTAACTGCCGATCGCCAGTTAATAAGTGTCGATCGCCAGTTAGACTGTCGATCGCCAGTTACTAACTGTCGATCGCCAGTTACTAACTGTCGATCTATAAAATGTTGATGGCCCTTATAAGCCACCGTACAAACCACTCCTCATTCTATACTACTGCTGTTATGAACAATGTCGATTGTGATATTCCTAGCGAAAATACGTTTTTTTACATACAAATCACGATAAATAGTAGCTCCTTATGGATTGATGTTTTTTTTTCGTCTTAATTCGATTCGATTCATTTCTTTTTCCAAATGAAGTTATGTAATGCAGAACATCAAGCGATATTGTTGTGACGCGCTTTATTCTTGGTGGAGACATTTGATTTCTAGCGAGCTATTTCGAACAAGAAGTACTTCCTATATTCGGATGGTAGGTATAGGGAGGGGGGAGTACTTCTTTTATTTGGATGGTAGGTATGACCGTCGAATTTTTTAGTGACTTTTAAGGTTTTTTTTTTGGACGAAAATGATATGCTGAAGAAAGTTCGGTATGTTTTTAGGGTTTTTTGAACGAAAACAGGGAAAATTGTACGCCGAAGAGGTATTATGACCGAGTAGAGGTGTATTTTTAAGGGTGGAAATACTGACGAGGTATATTTAGGGTGGAAATTCGGGCTTCCGACGATCAACCCTACCATTTTAACCTTGAACCCTCCACCCTCATTTGTGTTCAATTTTGCCGGTCGAAAATTCCTGCGGTTAGCCTTTCGAATTTTCCCTCGGTACATTTTCGCTGTGTAATAACGGTAGTTGATGGCCAAAATGGAAGAATCTTAGCCTCAATCAGTTTGGCAATTGTGCTTTTTTCAGCCGATGAAAGCTGAAAAAAGAGATCGGTTTAAATGCAAGAATGAACCTGAAAAAGTCTGGTTCTGGTGCAAAACCTAGTTTCTCGAATATGTTCATATTTTATTTACTTTTACACGCATATTTATATTTTTTGCTAGTTTCGTCGGCTGAAAAAATTGTCTTGGTAATTTTGATTGTCTGTTGAGGCCACATTTGTAATAACCTGCTACATTTGTAATAACATTGTGCCACATTTGTAATAATTGCCACATTTGTAATAACATTGTGCCACACATTTGTAATAACTGCCCTATTTGTAATACTACTGTGCCAAAGTGTAATAGCGGAGCTCCTTAGCGGCCTAAGGCCGTAGAGCGGAGCACCATAGCTATCGCAGGAAGAATACAATAACTCAAACTAGAACTCGGGTGTACCATCGACTTTCTTACGGTTCAGCGGCATTCCATATGGGTATCGCGGGAGCGTCCGTGCGTGTCCTGCGCGCTCACAGGTAAACCAAGACCCTTCTCCGTTATTAATCATATCTCAGAAAGGGATGAAGCCAGTGGCAAGGGGCTGCCTGGTCACGTGGTATGACGTCATCGATGACGTCAGCGAGAAAAAGAATATATCTTTGGAAGGGTTTACCCTAGACAACCAAGCTTTGGTGAATTTGTGGCAAGGTCACGTTGTATGCGTCATCGTGTTGAGGTCATCACTAGGGAAAACGAATATATGTCGGGAAGGGATGAACCTCAGGCAACCAAACTTGGGTGAAATTGTTAAGTTGACAAGAGAAGTACAGCGAAGTGGTCATGTGACGTGACGTCATCGATGGCGTCATTAAAGTTTGAATGATTCATATCTCGTGAAGGGAAACTCGGGCGAAGCTGTGTAGGTGACTATACAAGAACTACAAGATGGGCACGTCATCGATGACGTCCATGATGTCGCCAAGCTTTAAAATAGGTAAAGAAGACTGGGAGCTGAGCTGACAAATTACAGTGCAGGCATGAGCATGGATAATTCCAATCGATTTGCTTGAGCTGAGAAATGTTTCAATACAAGTCCAAAAACAAACGTATACCACAAAATGATACATTTTCACAAAGTCAAAGTATCTAGCCGAACTTTCGACAATCAAACCCCATTCGTTGGATTGAGTTTGATTGGGTTCGGTAATCACCATAATCGAACTCTCCAAAAAGTTTTCAATCAAATGTTCGAGTGCCAAACTTTTGTTTTCAATCAAACACATTCGAACTTCAAGTGAAAAACAGCAACAACAAATACAGTCGGTGCCTGTTTGGCGAGCAAAAATATTGCAAAACAACACTAAATGAACTGTGTAGAGTCTGTGTAGAGTATTGTGCAATGGTAGAGTGTTTTTCGTTGACACAAAGATAATATATAGATTGAGGCATTACCTAAAAGCGGAGGTCGAATCTATATATTACTGTCATCGACGTATCGACTTTTCTACATTTGATGACGTCATCGATGACGTAATGCCACGTAATATTCGCAGTGCACCCTCTTGCCTAAAAAAAAAACTTCACAGACAAGTATGGTCACCTAGCAATGCCTTATCGAAATATTGAGTTTTTTTTGTTTTGATGACATCATAGATGGCGTCAGTGCCACGTGACCTTGGTGGTGCACCCCTTACCTCCAAGATAACTTTACCCAAGTTTGGTCACCTAGCGATATTGCCTTCTTGAGATATTGACTTTTCCATTTTTGATGACGTTATCGATGACGTAATGTACCTCCCCCTTACTTTCCACTAGTTATGAAGTTATTACAAATGTGACACAATTGTGATACAAATGTGGCAGTTATTACAAATCAGTGGCACAATGTTATTACAAATGTGGCAATTATTACAAATGTGGCAGGTTGTTATTACAAATGTGGCCTCAACAGCCTCACTTTGACGAGAGCATGCATGCTCTATACAAATTTCCCACCTGCTGCTCTATATGTCCCATAGGAATGCCTAAGCGCTTGCGAATAAAACTACCTGCAGCACCTCTTGAGTACAATCAGCGAGGCGAATCGTAAACAAAGGCTCCTCACATTAAAATGCAAACTCAGATAACCTCGAAGCGTTCACGTAGAACGACAGTACTGACTTACGATGCTGTTTTAATATTATTAACTGTTCAGGAAAAAGTTGTTTTACTGTTTAGAGAAACATTTACGTATCCTGGCTAAATCAGAATCAAGTAGGAGGACACGAGCGAGGGTTTATCAACCGGCAGGTTATTGAAGACTTGAATGCCATTATTCCACATGGCAGACCAATGTGATCGGGTTTACCGGTAAGCAGTATACGCGCATGTACTCAGTAAAACCAAGGATGTTTTGACTTGGTACAACCCTCATGCATCACGAAGCCGCTTTGTATTCGAATTTGAGAAACCAAAGTGCCCTAAGGACAGTTCTGACATTGTGTTTACTATATTTGAGGCAAATTGGCCCTGTTGCGTTTTGGGAAAGAAGGATGTCATAATTCACGATACACGGGTTTCACGAACAAAGTTAATTGAGACACGTGGGTGCAGATTCTCAAACTCGGCCATACTTCGATTTGCCAGACGCAAACAACTCAGACGCTAGTCCAACTTTATTTAACTTTATTTGACTTGTTTTTAAATAAACAAAAAACGAACTTGAACCCTCAATAAACCTGTACCAATGAAACATTGGTTCAGGCATAACCTCTAGGTCGAAACTCGCGCACGCAATTTATCTACGATTTTCGCTGGTTGACTCAAATAATAAATATCAGTGGAAAACGTATGTAGATATGCGTATAGTTGTACTCAAGTATAGTACTCAAGAAACGGTCAGCAAACCGTCCAAGGTTGTGGACGGCGGTAAAACAAAACAAAACAAGAAAAGGAAGTTTCGACCCAGGGCAGAGGTCTCTTTTCCTCGCGACCCTCAGCTAGCGAAATGCAGAGGAAAGAGGCCTCTACCAGCAGGGTATTCTCGTCACGCCCGCGTAATTTTTTTGGGCCGCATCAAAATTTTTACTATGTTACATTTTACAGGATGGAGGTACCAGATAGTAAAACCTGGTTTGCATACAAAGATGACACCGGGCAGACTGCATGTTACTTCAATACCTCTACTAAAGAGTGCAGATGGGACCAAACACACTGTTCTTCGGTATGTAGAGTCTAAAAAATATCATATATATAGTGAAAATATCATGTTATTTTCATATGTGAAAATATCACACTTGCCTTTGCTGAATGCTCGATTTTAAGCTTAACTTAAATAAAATTTGAATTTGGTATTTCATTGATGTTTTTATAATAAACAGAACATTACATGACCGCTTTGAGATACGAATTTTATCTTCTCGTGTTAAAAATTGATAAATTTTCAACACTCGAAGATAAAATTCGTACTCCGCGCGGCCATGTAATATCCTCTTTTATCACCCGGCTAGTGAGTGCTGCAAATGCTACATTCTGACTGGCTACGCTACAGGGAGACTATTATAAATATACCTCTAGCAGCAAAAGCGCCGATTTTAAACACAATTGCGGCCGCAAAGATTTGCTTTCTGATTATTTTTTAACAATTTCCTTGACAACACAATTCCACAAAAGACATAAAAAGTAACGAAATACAAAATTAAGAATAAATAGTAAGTTTCAATAGCGATCTAAACTGCAACTATCAGAAGTTTCTTTATCTTTCACAATACACATCTCCCACGAAATCTGTTTTCACATTTTTTTATCCAACTAGTTGGGTGATACTAAAAAACAATTAGTCCTCCGTCGCCATCAAGCTCAAGGACCTCTGCCTGCAGCGACCTCATGTGCTATTGACCCGTAACTCCGTAACCCTTTTCATTGTTAATTAGTCAAATCACACTAGTGGTCTATTGTCAATGCTGCGTTCTGATTGGTTGAGCTACTCGTAGGCTATAAGTTAAAGCTTACTAGTAGCGAAAATTGGCGGATTTGAAAGCCAGAAAATGACAAATGACCAGACCAGAAGACGTTTTTGGCTCAGAGCCCATTCGTGCTCGAGGAATAATTATTTAAGTAAGCATATCATATAAAGAAAACAGTGTCGTCTTTCTAGAGATAGAGCGGGCTTCCTGTGGTGTCGTGTCTACCTTGTTTCCAGGTTCTTGACCGCGAAAAACTCAGCGGAAAATGCACATAACATCTTTTCTCGTGCATTTGAGTTCTGGTTGAGTTTGAAGTATTCTACGTCAATAAAAATAGTGTAAAACTTACGACTGGGATTCCAAATATGGTATGCAGATACTTCCTTATAAGGAAGTTGAGGAAAGTCGACAATTTTTAAGGGAATTTTCTTATGTTTTATTTTTTTATTTTTTATTTTTATGTTATTACATATTTCCTAATATACAACAACAATTATACAATATTCAATAATCAACATAGAACAAAAAAAAAAAAAAGGAACAACAAAAACACACTTATGGCAGACGGTTTCCTTTCTTAGCATACTCCCTTTGTTGAACTAACAAAGAACAACTTTTAAAAGTTTCCATTTTTGATCATGTAAATCTAACAGGCCTTTCTGACTCGCTAAATATTGTTCAGTTACATACGTCCTCTTAAGCTTTTTAAGCAGTAAATTTAAAGTAGGGGAAAAAGATTTCTGTTTGCCTTGAAATATTAAATGTTTGCATTCGAGAAGAACATAGTTGGCAAGAGTTAAAACCTCCTTTCTTGGTTCAAAAATTCCAAAAAGGACTGTCTGAAGGGTAGGAATCCAGTCGTAATAACAGTACTCAAGAAGAAACTCTCTTATCTTTTTCCAAAAAATTGTAATGAATGGACAATCAAAGAAGAAGTGTTCTATTGTTTCTTGTTCAAGTTTACACCAATGACAGGCCATAGTATCAGAAATATGAAATTTAAAAAGCATGACATTTGTGTACACAATACGATGAAGTAGTTTGAATTGGAATTCCCTTAGTTTGGTGTCTAAAGTTATCTTAAAGGGCAGAGAGTAAATTGCTTTCCAATCTAAATACGAATTGAACATGTCGTTTTTTTTTTGGCTGCTGTTGGTTTACAGTATAGGTTTTGGGCGAGATGTTCATAAAGTGTCTTAGATTTAGTCGAATCTAGGTTAAGGGAAACTGACTTCGTGATTTTCATAATAACTCTGTCAAATTGCAACGGAGACATATTAATGTGAATAAGACTTTTATCAGATTTGAGAGTTTCGCGCCATAATGGCGGAAGGGAGTTGTAAATTCTAAAAAGAAAAAAGGCATCTACCGGGGACAAATCAAAGGTTCTAGGGAAATTGGAGCGTAAATTACCTATCTTATCAAAGAGGTGACCAACTTTAACAATGCCTTTGTGATATAAATTTTCGTTAAAAAAGGATTTCTTGTCGCTGCAAATACATTGATTATTCCAAATAACTTGGTTACAAATTTCGTTAAAAAAAGACTCAGTACCAGAAGTGGGGTTAGCATTACAACAGCAGTTGATTGTTTCCCATTCCCGAAGGCATTCTTGATAAAAATCGGAGGGGGGAACGGAAGAAAGTCTCGGTAGATGGAAGTTACAATGAAATAATAATTTACCACCAACGCTTTTTAAATAATGATTCAAAAGATTTTCCAACCAGACGGGTAGTCCATTAAAAACTATTTATGCACATGATTCGTTGAACAGAAAGCATTGTTTGGATATTTGGCATCCGTAGACCTCCTAATTCAATAGAGCTAATCAAAACAGCTCTCTTAACTTTGTCACGACGACCTTTCCAAACAAAGTTGAAAAGAAAACTATTTATTTGTCTAATCATATCCTTGCGACAAGATATAAGAGACATTCGATACAAAAATTTAGGGATGGCTAGGGATTTGATTAACTGAATTCTGCCTAGTAATGTCAAGGATCGCCAATTCCAGGAATTTAGTTGTTCCTTTAGATCTTTAATAATAGACTCAAAATTAACCTTATGAAATAGCGTTGTATTATTACAAAAGTTTATACCAAGGATCTTAACCATTGAAGTGATTTTACGAACATTAAGCTCCTCGTTATTGTCTAATTTCATAGGCCCAAGTGGTAGAACCTCCGTTTTTTCGTGGTTGATTTTAAGACCAGAAAACGTTCCGAAAGATCTGATTGTGTCAAATAGGTGGGCAAAAGATGCCTTAGTCCTAACAAAAGCTGTAAGGTCATCCGCAAACAATGCTAATTTGATTTCGGTACCACCTATTTTTATACCCTCAATTTGAGGGTCGTCACGAATTTTAATCGCCAAAAGCTCAACCACTAAGATAAATAGGAAAGCAGAAAGAGGATCGCCCTGCCGGACGCCAGATTTTAAGGGGAAAAAGGGCGTAACCAATCCATTATTCATGACACAGCTACATTGATTATTATAAAAAGTTTGAATCCATTTTATAAGCGACCCACCAAACCCGAAAGCCTCTAGAGAGGCATACAAGAAAGAGCGGTTAACTTTATCAAATGCTTTTTCAAAATCAATCGCAGCTAGTATACCCGGCAAAGATTCGACTCTAGTATAATCTAAGACATCATTGATTGTACGAACTGCATCAAAAATTGTTCGACCTTTAATAAATGCATATATATATAATTTTCTTATGTTAGTATATACCAAATCAGTGAATAGTCATTTTCGCGCGCCCCGTGTGAGTTGGTTCCTGGTAGATATCCATGAACACTATTTGCTGTTTTGAGAAAACACTCAATTAAAATGGCGGCTCGTTTGTGAGCGATATGCGTTTTTGAATCTTTTGATCTACTGTATTTTATTCTACTGATTTGGTTTGTTAAAAACCCACAAAACCCAACAAAAATATCAAAAAATGAGTATCTGTCATGAAATAACAAACAAATCAACAAAGAATGAAAATCACAACTGACGTTCTCACCCTTGGGGTGGGGGGGGGGGGGGGGGGGGGCTCCCATATTTTTTGGTCGGGGATCATCGTCGTATCTTTTAGGGGTTAAACTCACGGTGGTTTCGTCTCTTTTAGGGGATATCTTGATCTTCAATAAATTTTAGGGAGATTGGTATCTTTAAGGGCCAAAACTGTGTACAAATTGTTTTTCTTATGGTGGTGCTTCTAAAGACCGTGTAAGAAAGAGAGATTATTCGACGAGAAGACGATAAATTGGAAACTAACACGGAAATTTCTTGATGGGTATCTTTCACCTGTTATACCTTGTCCCTCGCGCCTACTTAGCACATATGACCTCATCTTTTAGGGTAATAATTTTTTTGAGCCACGCCATGGCCCGCCATGTTTGGTATCTTTTAAGGGTGAAACTGAAAATTTCCGACGATCATCCCCGACCAAAATATATTGGAGTAGGCCCCCTCCCCACCCCCCTGGGGTTCTCACATCCTGAATCCACTTACTGTATACGATGCCAAATAAAAATATCTGTCTGTCTGTCTGTCTGTCCAGAACCTTGTTTGTTATGACAAATTAACAAAAGAGGGGATATGAGATTTCTATGCGTTTCTAACTCCACGGGCAGTTTATGAATATATATATAGCCTCAAGATTTTGTGCTTACGTATTCTTTTTCGAATATTTTTTACCAGCTTTATGCAGACCGGCTGAAAATTAGGTAATTTATGCGAGTGAAGGTAACAAGTTATTGTTTTTCATAAAAACGTTTGAGAATATCATAAGAAAACAGATGATCTATCATGCATTGTTGCTCTTTCCTGTCAATCAAGAAATGTTGTTATTCGTTTCCGCCCCAGAATCCTAAGGCTGATGTCACTCCACACGACGTTTCACCTTGTCTTGTCATGACTGAGAACAACGCACAACAGGCTTTGGTTCAGCCAGTTATCAAGAAAGAAAAGGATGATTCTACTTTGATGAATTCTACCAGTTCTAACTGTTTATTTGAGGTAATCAAAAGAGCGTTTACAGCCGTCCGGATCATGACCAAGGCTTACTGTGAGTTAGGAGAGCAAAGGCCTCACTCATGATCTCGTATCCTTAGCGAAGCCACGTCTTACCTGTAGCGTGTCAGTAAACGAGTGAAGCTTGGAGACTCTGGAACCCAGGAACGATAACTAATTATTTATTCCGTATTACAATTTCAGCTTTGAAGTTTAAAACCAGGCTCCCTTTGTAGTATGTTTTCGTGCGTCGTACGATATGTTTCTGCGGGAAAGGTCATGCTCTTATCTTGTCTATGCCACGGTTCACTAGATATAGAATTACATTATTAACAAAATGTTGACATACTCAACTGACCTAAACCGCACAGTCTTGGCTGAAGCAGTCTTTATTCTATATTTACATTCTTATTACCACCCGTATAATAGATCCATCATTTTAATACTAAAATATTTATCAAAAATCAAAGCTGTTATCTCAAAATGCGGGGGCAGCTGTAGCGATTGCTTTGGGATTCCTGTTTTTCAACCAGACTGCCTTGCGACCTTGTACGGTACGGGATTAAATGGATTAACTCACTGGCCTTTTTACAACGAGAATCCATATCATAGCTAAATACTTACCCAGACCATGTAAAAACATTATTTTCACCACAGCATCATCAGGCAGATGTAATACCGCTCGTCAAAGAATCTCCTTGCTTTGTCAAGACTGAGAACGAAGACGCACAAGGTTATTTAGTTCAACAATTTGTCAAGACTGAAATAAATGACTCTAGCGTGGCGAATTCTACTAGTACTACTTCATTATTTGAGGTTATCACCGATGCCTTTAGCGATTCGGATCTTCCCATGTTAAGACTAGAGCAACAAGACTTGAAACAAGAGCCTTTACTACAACAACAACATCATCAACAACAACAACAACAACGTCAACAACAACAGCAACAACAACAACATCAGCAACAACAACAACAACAACAACAACATCAGCAGCAGCATCAACAACAACAACAACAACAGCAACAGCAGCAACAACAACAGCATCAATTACTGGCACCGCAACAACAGGGCCAAGTACGGCTGGTCGATCACGGAGAATTTCAACAAAGCGCCACCAGCACGGTTGTGCATAAATGCCAAGATTGTGACAAGAGCTATAAAACAGCTAAGGCTCTTAGTCAGCACCGCAAAGTAAAACACGAAAATGTGCGGCCTCAGTGTCCCATATGCAAAAAGACGTTTGCTACTCTTTTTAATCTAAAGCGACACGAGGCTGTGCACTTACGCCGTGAGGAAAGACACCCTCGAAAAAGACGTAGGCTTGAGGGACAGGAGCAACAACATCCACTATCAGAGCTACAAGATCCACTACCAGAACATCATCAACTACTACCAGAGCTGCAGCATCCACTACCAGAGCAACAACATCCACTACCAGAACAACAACATCCACTACCAGAGCAGCAACATCCACTACCAGAGCAACAACATCCACTACCAGAGCAGCAACATCTACTACCAGAGCAACATCATCAACTACAAGAGCGACAGCACCGACTGGTAGAACAGATTGGTCAAAGCAACACTTGCAACTATTTGTATAAATGCCAAGACTGCGACAAATCGTTTAATTTACCTTGGCGAAGAAACCGGCACCACAAAACAGTACATCAAAAGCTGCGTCCCTTTGTATGTTCTATATGCGGCAGAGCGTTTTCTAAAAAAGATGAACTAGATCGACACAAAAAACGGCACTCCCAAGCTACAGAATGCAAAGTTTGCGGTATAGTTCTACGCTCGGCTCACCGTTTAACGATTCACACTTGGATTCACTTTGTACCTTCCGCAGATCAATGCAAAACGGGAAGACATTCACATTTAGTTGATGATGAGGAAAAAGACAATGAAAGCTTTGAGTGCGTGGAATGCAAAGAGGTTCATGTCGGAATAGACGCTATACGTACTCACTGCAAAACACACAAACTTTCCTATGAATCCAAGATAGAAAAGATGCGCGACATTCGCAAGTGTTACTATTGCTTAAAGGAGTTTCAAACTTCCGAGAAACTCGATGATCACGTAAAAATCTACACGGCGGAAAAGCAATACAAATGTTCTTTTTGTGGAAAAATGTTCCGGAAAAGGGCCCAGTGCTCAAGGCATGAACAAACACATATAAGTCAGCCAAATTATTATTGCTCAGTATGTGGAAAGGCACTAGGATCGCCTAAAAGTCTTTTGAATCATATGAGGACACATACTGGCGAGACCCCTTTCAAGTGTGATGACTGTGACAGGTGCTTCGGAACAAAATCCCGGTGTCTCCAGCACCACAAGATTGTTCATCAAAAGCTACGACCATATGTGTGTCCCACGTGTAGCAAGACGTTCCCTACAAGTAGCAGTTTAAACAGGCATAGGTATGGTCACATGCGAGCTGAAGGAAGGCATTTTTCTTGCACGACGTGCGGCGAAGCGGTGCCCCGGAAGAACATTGAGTGCGACGATTGTGACATGGATATTATTGGACCGCTAAAGTGCATATACTGCGAGCTAACGTTCACAAGAAATCGCGTCACGCGCGTCATATGAAGATGCACGAAACGGGATTCAAGTGCGAGATCTGTGGAAAGCTTTTCCTCAAGAAGTCCTCTTATCAACATCATGTAAACAGGCACCAGGGTATAAGTGCATTCCCTTGTAAAGTTTGTGGTCGCAAGCTGGCAACCCCCCTGGGTCTTACCATTCACCTGCGCACGCATACTGGCGAGAAACCTTACGATTGTAAAGACTGTGATAAAACTTTCGCATCGATATCGTTACTACGACTACACGAGGAGGTCCATACCGGATTACGTCCTTTTAAGTGTGAAACTTGTGGGAAAACATTTGCGCGCAATTGGACTTTGAAGATACACAGAAAAATGCACGCCAGGAAGCCATTTGAGTGCAGGAGATGCGGGAAAGTTCTTAAAAACAAGAAACATCTGGCGAATCATCACGCGATGCATGGCGGGCGGAAGCCATTCAAGTGCAAAACGTGCAAAAAGACATTCACTAAAAAGTTCGGCTTGAGGATGCATTACAAGACTCACGAAAGTTAGCAGAAGGTAACTGGTAACTAACTACATAATGACCATAATGATTCTGGAATGTAAATAACTTAGTCTATATGTAAATTACTTTGTATTTTAATTCTTCATCATTTTAGGAGTGAAAAAAGCTAATAATTAAAATGCAATAAAGGCTGGTGACGCCATTCGAATGATCATCCACAACGCCTTGTTCTCCTCGTTTGACGTCAAATTTATTTCATGTATTTTTAATGTGTTTGCATTCTGGAACCCAGAGCTCCCCGGCTCGTCTCGCAGGGGAGTCTCTGGTGACAGCCCCTGACGCATGCGCGAGATTTAATACAGAGCCGCTGAGAGAGTCAGAGAGACCGTTAAGCGCATGTTCCAACGCTCAAAATCAGCCAATCAGCGACGGCCCTCAAACGGATGTCCCCAGAGCCTCCCCTGTGAGCAGACGAGCCGGTGAGCTCTGGGTACGAGAAATGATGTGTTTGATAAACCAGAAATTCCAAATTAAAACATCGAGTTTTTAGTTGTTCTTTTTGAAATTGTGAACAATCGGAATGTTGGACTCAAATGGGCAGAAAAAAACCATCGTCGGATATTTTGTCAAACGTCCGTTAGAAGCTGTGAGGAGCTAGTGTGAACGTTTCAATATTTATAATATAAATATTCCAGGATATGTTTTAATATGAACAAACTGGCCTACAAATGCAGGTGGCACGGGCTACTTTATCTCTAAGGAATTAGTCTTCATTAGAAGGCTAATAGATGTAATATTATGAGATCAATAAATCAATAAAGATTATTATCATTTCATTTTGAGGTCGAAATTGTTTTATCCTTTAAGGCTGATTCTCACTCAAAAACGCAAGCGCAAAAAGTCGAGACATTGCGGTCCCTTGCGCTTGTGCTTGCGTCTAGTGTAAATTAAGCGAACGCAAGGGCAAGTAACTAAGACAAAATAAAAAAAATACACGTTTATCGTCCCCGCCCGCATCGTTTTTTTTTGGAACCGCATCATTTTTTCTTTATTTTCATTTTTTCTCAAATTGTCTCCAAAACGAAGTCAAACGTCAGAAGCGGTTAGAAACTGCTTTGGAATGTGGCTTTAATGAGCATGGAATTGCTTTGCACAGCACGAAATGAGGACTTTACGGAATTTTGCTATCGGCGTATTTTTGCGTAAAGGTAGCCTGTACATTTACGCATTTTTACGTGACGCGTAAACTTGCGTTAAAGGTTAAAATACCTTTACGCGACCTTTTCGCAGATATTAAAGAAGCGTAAACCTTTTTACACACAAACTGCGAAAACTGTAAACACCTGAAATATATCTGAAGTATGTTTTTTATGAATTCTCGCATGCGAGAATCTACGTAGAACACTGATAAAATGGATCATATTTATAGTAAATAATTTTCAGAACAAGAATTGAAAGAATAAAATAAAAAGCACCAATACCAAGACTTGAAGCTCCTACCAGCTATTTTGGGATAAGTTAAAATACTGATAAAGTTTCGTGGCGTATATCTCAGGTATTCACGTTTTTCATAGTTTGACTGGTAGACGTTTACGCAAGCGTAAAGTTGAGTAAACCCAACAATCTTTACGTAACAAGTAAATGTGCGTTTAGGATGGCGTTCTTTACAGACATTTACGCGAAACATAAATCGTCGTAAAGAAGAAGCCTTTTAAAAGTTACGTTTTTACGATAATAGACAGCTCGAACAACAAATTAACAGCGAATAACAAACTAAACTTTCATGGCATATTTCAGGTATTAACGGTTTTCGTACTCAGTGACTGTAAACATTTACGCAAGCGTAAAGTTGAGTAAACCCAACAATCTTTACGTAACAAGTAAATGTGCGTTTAGGATGGCGTTCTTTACAGACATTTACGCGAAACATAAATCGTCGTAAAGAAGAAACCTTTTAAAAGTTACGTTTTTACGAAAAGACAGCTCGAACAGCAAATTAACAGCGAATAACAAACGAAACTTTCATGGCACATTTCAGGTATTCACGGTTTTCGTACTCAGTGACTGTAAACGTTTACGCAAGCGTAAAGTTGTGTAAACCCAACAATCTTTACGCCACAAGTAAATGTGCGTTTAGGATCGCGTTCTTTACAGACATTTACGCAAAACAAATCGCTGTAAAGAAGGAGCCTTTAAAAAATTGCGATTTTACAAAAAAGGACAAGTCGAACAGCAAACTAACAGCGGATAACAAACATAACACTCTGTTGAATCATTTTCGCGACAGGTTCAAAATCGTCTGATACAGCGCTAAAATGTCCAAAATCAAGGGTCAAAATCAAGAAAATAAACAATGCGAAAAAGCACGGATGTACGGACAAATAGAGCACTCTTGATCGCCTACAGCAATGGTGCGAAGGCGAAGGTTTCTACCCTTTTTACAGTATTTACATTGAAACATGATTCTTAACACATATGATTCACTTGTGTTTGTGTGACAGACGGTTGAGTCACGTCAAGGCTATGCACACACTGTGATAGATATGGGACTGCAAACAGTCTATTCAGCAACGATTGGTAAAAAAAACTCTTTTTGTGGAGTATTGTTTAATTTAGAATAGCCCCTTTGATGGAGTAACTCGGGAGTACTAAATGACAGGAGTAAGAATTTCGAAGAGAAGTACTGCTAGTACTCGCTTGAGTGAATTTGATTAGAGCTAAAATAACTCCCCAAAAGAGGAGTAATCTAGCGTTGTTTTAACAAAACACTTTTCGTTTCGTATTTTCAAAAGAAAGTGCCGAATTATACGTTTAGAGTGACTGCGGCGAATGTCGTCCAATCGCAAGTTCTTCTGGGTAATTTTCAAGGTGACTGCGTGCTGCTTCAGCGGTATCTCCAGTACGCATGCTCTCTGAGCATCGGCGGGAAAACCGTTATTTTCCAACACGAGTGTTGTCGTCGTTGTTTGTCGCTTCTTGTGGGCATTTTAGCGCTGTATCAGACGGAATAAAGCTTTCCTGGTGTTATATGAAGACTTAAAGCTCAACTTGACAGTACAAAGCAAGGATTGAAACTAAGAACTACAGCAGGTAAGCACTTCGAAGCTCGCAGACAGCTTGTACAGTTATGCTTATAATACACAACAACACCTAGTGTCAGAACATTGACTTCCCTCAGAGCATCCTACCAAACCGAAGGCTGGCTTAAAGTTTATTATGTTTGTGGTGGTAAATAAAGTTCAGTTATTTCCTCTTATGGTATGTCTCTCGTATATTCCACTTGGGGAGAAATAACTTGGTATCCAATCCAATGGAACTTGCATAATTGTTAGTTCAACACTAAATTGGGTTGCCATTTGGATGACCCCTTTTGTTTTATTTTCCGCTCACTTCCCTACTTTATCAATATAATATCAATGTATATTAATAGGTTAGCTGCAAATTTATGATATTTTACCCAACCAGAGGAGCCGAAACAGCTTCCAGTTGTTAAAGTTGTTGTTCAAACTTTCTTTGAAGGCTAACTGAAATTTTAAATTGAAATGAGTAGGTTTTCGGTGTGAAACTTGGTGAAGTTCATGGCCGGTATAGTTTTAGAATGGTGTTGCCTTTATCGAGCATTTTGCTGAATACCTTGTGTAGGTATTATAGTAGAGAGAAACCAGCAGAATAGAAACCAGTTTGAATGACCCTAGATCCCTTCCAATTGGCAATCCAAGTGAGTCATACCAAGAATTGTGCAAATTCAAATTTGATTCCAAGTGATTCCCTCCACCAAATTGATTATAACGAGAGACATCAAAGGAAATAAGTGAGATTTATTTGCTACAGATTTACATAGCTGAACCGTGGCCTGTCGGCCTGCGGAGAAAGGAATGCAGACAAAAACATTACAGCTACTAGAAGACTTGTGGTTCATTTATTTAAGGAGTTGCTCTTTCTGTAACACAGCTATTCTTGGCTCCAGTAGATCATCCACATTATCCTAAGAAAGAACTACCAGTACTTGTGTAGATTGGTACTTATGAAGTATTTTGAGAAAGCAGGAGTTATTCTAGTTATCCTAGGTGTTGCCAGTTAAGGACTGTCAGGTGAATAATACATTTAATATGATTACCTAACTCAACAGGTCAGAATCTGCTGCAAATGGCTACAAGAGATGAAGTCAAAGAGACAGTAATTGTTGACCATGGAGGGGAGGAAAGATGCCCTTGGTCCAAGGCTTGCTAAGAGGTTTGTTACAATTTATTTTGTGTGAAAATATCATTGGTGCCTGGAAGACAGGAGACTTGCAAAATTACATGAGAATATTTAACAGGAAGGCGTAAAAAAAGTTGCTATTCATTATTTTAGGAAACTTAAAAAAATGTTTTCAGGTCTCCATGAATATTTTTGGTACGACTACTTAACCATTATCCTGCGAGATTGCGCAGAATATTGTCTGATACTTTAGCCGACGAGGGACGAAGTCCCGAGTTGGCTAAAATCAGACGATATTCTGCAAAATCGAGAAGGATAATGGTTTTATTATTCAGCATATCGATAGCACAAAAAGCCCCGAAAAACATGACTTTTGTGTATTATTTACGAGCTCAAAACATCATATTTCTCTCAGAGACGGATATCGCAGGATAGCTGTCATGTACAGAAGACAGCTATTATCGTTCCAATGACCATATTTGGGCAGTGCATCGATGTGCTGAATAATAACACTGCTTATTCCTTTCATGGGAACCTTAAAAACAAATTGATGTTAAAGCACTAGGAATCAAACTCTGAAGTAACGATATTGCTCAATAGTCTTTACAGTAGTCTTAAATAAGAAAACTAATAAATTTATACCATAGTAAATATGTTTTTTATCTAATATCAGATTTAATGATTTACCAGATCACACAAAAGTTTCCAACAAATTTTACAAAGAATACACAACAAAGAGCCAAATTATCACCCCTATCCCTGGAATTGAGAATATCAGAATCAAAATTTGCTTTGGTGTTTTCTATAAGAAACAATATTTTCCTTATTTTAAAGGCCACATGCATGTTATCTTCTAATATTAAGTGCAATCCTCAACAAAGAAAGCATTATTATTATTATTATTAAAAACGAAATGTTGCTATGGCAATGGTGATTATATGCATGGGTATAGCTATCAATTGATTTTCCATCCAGGCAATCCTGTCTGAGAACCTGGTTGTCCCAGGATTAAAACACTTACAAAGGATTATGAGCAGAAGGGTTGACCGAGATAAGCCTGACAACCTGGGCTGATGCTTACTTTGGCATCATGGAAAGATCGCCTTAGCTGGAAGAATGCTATGACTTTAATTTTAAATATAAATCACATTACTTCTACTGTGTTAAAAATTTGCTCTATATTATAAAGTCATTTTGAGCAATTTCAGAACATGTACCCCACAATTGGGCCATTCGGAAATTCCTCAAAATTTGAATTCTGTTTTGATGGAAGGGGGAGACCTGCCATAATCCTTTTCACACCCTTGGCTGCAGGCTTAAAGCTTGCCTTGTATGTAAAAGTGAGTTTGTTTGAGAAAACTTGATTTAGATTTTGGAGGCTGTACTACTTTCTCAGTAGACCCTTAGTACACCTCTCAGTTTTTCAGCCCCCCAGTGGCTGTCTCAAATTGATCGCGAGCGAGTCACCTTTTTATGCACCACGTGACAAGTTGTTTATATACCATGTGATCTACAATTTAGGCTGAAGACTTTGTTGGAAAGTAGCAAAACAATCGACAAATTTCGATATAGTAATATTCTTACTTTAAGCCGAGGCTCAGGGGAATAAATAAAAAGAAACTACATTGGCATCGAAAAATGAAAACTTGTTTGTTTTGTGTTATTCCCCTGACCCTCATATTCAAGTAGGAATTTTAATATATTGAAAGTGGTCTATTTGTCTTGCCAATCTCTCAAAGTTAGCGCCCCCAAATATTGATCATGTGGTACAATACATAAGCAACTCGTCTATTTGAGACAGCTTCCGGCAG
This sequence comes from Scolanthus callimorphus, assembly GCA_033964015.1. Taxonomy (NCBI): domain Eukaryota; kingdom Metazoa; phylum Cnidaria; class Anthozoa; order Actiniaria; family Edwardsiidae; genus Scolanthus; species Scolanthus callimorphus. Next base: position 18,051,020 of record CM066919.1, read on the forward strand.
CCTGAAAAATCGAAAGGCGTAACAGTCTACTAGGGGAGGATGTTACTAAAACGGGGAGAGGGGATCTGGGGAACGGGGAACCACAGGTTTTGTGCATTTTGCATAAGATAAACACGGCGGCCGTTCGCAAGTGTTAAAAAGAACTTTTTAAATGCAGTCAAAGGCAAGCAGGTGAATTTGTGATGATGGTGGGGATGGATTTCAGTCTCACTGGAGAAGTTAATAACACAAAATATACAGGTCACAGCTGCTTTGTTCAAGAGTATCCCACTCAAGGTCATTTGAGAACTCAAATGTTTCTGTATCCAGCAAATGAGGATGCCTCATGTTAATTTGACTGTCTGGCAGTTGAGTGAGGAGATGCGTTCTTGTCAACTCCCCCTAGCATATCTGTGTTCGCCTGTTAGTGCGAAGTCGTGTAATTTCCATCCTATACATCATAGCAAAATATACCTTTTCTCAGCAGGCTTTTGATTTACAAGAATGAAAACATGACGATGAAAAGATCCCACTTGCACTACAAAGCTCTATTTTACGGCGTTATAATTTTTTTTTCGCATCAAAAACAAATCTCCGTTATTTTCATTTTTGCAAACTATGTAGTTATGGGACGTATTGGTTCTCGTTACTCGTCCCCAGACCACTATTCCCCGTCCCCGGGTCCCCGTTTTAGTAACATGCACTGGGGAAAGAGTATGGTAAAATGCATGTACTGGTATGTGCGTCACAACCAATGTCTGTATATTGTTTTATCTCAGATAAAAAAATATTGGTGTTTGTTTCATACTTGTTATGTTTCGAAGCTCATTATGCTCCTATTGCTTTCTTCTCCAGAAAGTTAACCATCGACTTTGAGTGGCTGAAAACGTTATGGACAAAGGCGCACCGAAAGAGCAAAGTTCCCAAGCAAAATGCATCTGTACAATGTACTACGCCAGAAGTGACAAGAGCGCTCTGTACTCCGACGCGGAAACACTAATTATTTGGTTGAAATAATTCGCCTGGCAAACCGACGTTCTCCGCGAAGATGAAAATGTTCCTCTCTCGCTTAAATTTAGGACAATAATATTGAAATGATGATTGGCAAAGTTGTATTTCTTAATAATATATTATATAAGGGCAAGATTGGAGGGTAAATTCTAATAAAAGAACAGTACTCAAAATCATTGTGCTTGTATTTGTGCTGCAGTGCAGCTTGCCCTCATGACTAGGTTCACAATGCTCATTTTTTATACCACGCATCACCATACCAGGGACATTTCTTCTTAATCGCGAGGTGAAAGGCTTTCTCTATTCTTGGGTGAAACAAATTACAGGCCTGCAGGAGCGCAACAAGCTGCCCCTCTGTGTGAACAAACGAAGTACAAATAGAAAGCATATTCCAAATGAAGTTAACGCTGTCTAAACGCGAAATTTCGCCGTATAACAGAAAATCCATAAACGCATTTTCGAACCAATACGCACATGTCCCAAGCGTAAAGACCCTCTTTACTAGAATTTACATTCTCCGTAAAGCTGCGTTAAGAACGACTTTACGCTTCATTATGGTAAGCGTAAAGACCCTCTTTACTAGAATTTACATTCTCCGTAAAGCTGCGTTAAGAACGACTTTACGCTTCATTGTGGTAAGCGTAAAGTTGCGAATTTTTGTGTCATTACGCAGCCTATACGCAAAACGTTATCGCTGCGTAAAGTATATATTTACGCAAAAGAAAAGGTTGCGTAAACGTCTGTAAATGCTTCCTTTACGTCACCTTTTCGCTTCCAAATCGCATCCGTAAAGTAAGGATTTCGTGCTGTGTTGTACGGGGGCATAAACCAATAAAACAAGGTATAAACAAGGAGCACAAAGAAATAATATATAAAAAATAAAAAGGGCCGCATGGACACTTTTTGGAAAGCTCCGGACGATAAACATGTTTATTTTTTTACTTGGCCCAATCAATGTTGATTTTAGACTTCCATTGAGAACCAGCCCTATACTCTCCAGGCATACGTGCAGTCATAGAGTTGATTTCAGCTTCTTGTTGTGGGTATCCTGAAAACATGCTTTAACCTTCAGCATCTTGTCCCAGATTACTCTATTTTCTTCCCATTTGTCATCAAAATAGATATCATTTCCTTTGCATATGGTATTGTAAATGGCGAAATAGAAAATTTGAAACTTCAATAGAAATGACACAGAACAGAAAAATGTATACTATACAGTAAAACTTGCAAAACATTTGGAAAACTATTGTCCGAAGGCAAAACCGAATGAATTTTTGCTTTCCGAAGTGTCTTTCGAAGCAAACAGTTTGTAGGCTTTCCAGTAATTTAGCAAATCACTCTAGCGCTGGATAAGGTTTAGGATATCATCGGTACTCACTTTTACTCTTTGCGGAAAAAAATGCACATCCCGATCGGCCCGCTGGGAAATAACGCCCACTATACATCAGCAGCGGGCAGCGGTGTTACATCAAAGCGGGGCGGAAACAACATGGCGGCGACCAGTGAGACGGAGAAGTTTTGAAGTAATACGAAAGTGTCAGCGTTGTAATGGTAAGTTCTTTTTATTAATATTAACATTGACATTCCAGTATGTCTCTAGCCTGAATTTCAGCTGTTTTGCCTGAAATTTAAGCTTGCATTTCTTGTAAAAACGGAATGCATTTGCAGCAGAAGAAAGTAAGATTCTTACTACTACGAACGATCTGTAATTTTTTATACCACTGGGATACTCGACAGCTAGGGCCTCCGTTTCTTTCAAAACTGGGAAAATTTGTCATCCAGAAGTGACTTTCGCTAGACAGTAATCAATAATCCTTTGAACAGCCCAGGGAGTTCGCTCAAAGAGCAGGGTTTCCCAACGAGCAATACCGTACGTAAAACAGCTCAGAATGCCATTATATTTAACAATTAGACCTCAAGGCCAAATGTGCTATGATGAATAGACCATGAGGCCGAAGCCCGAATGGTCTATTGATATCATAGCACATGAGGACGAGAGGTCTAATTGTTTTAGTATAAACCAACTAGTTGGCCGGTTTTGGCAATGAATGCCATTATTTTATGTTGAAAAAATCAAGTTTTCTTGCAAAGAAAGGTGGTGGTTTTGCCAGGCACGGTCTATCACTAATAGACCATTAGTAGCTCAGCCAATCAGAATGCAGGATTTGTAATAGACCATTAGTTGGTTTATACTAAAAGGTATTGGACCATATTATCGGCCACTTCATATTATCGGCCACTTCTGAAAAACATTTATTTTCTTTGGCATAGCCCAAGATCGAAAAACGAAGAGAAGTCATTTTCCACAGAGCTGAGTTGATGCTGGAAAAGTAACATATTCATCATAAAAACGTTTAATAAACTAATAAAATCACACCTTCAACTCTTCACCGAAGTCATGGCTTCATTTTTGCCATGCGTTCGCCTTTCCAAGAGCTAGAAAATGTCAGAAATTTCCCAAAACATTTGCCCAAATGCCGTGAAAATTCGCTAGAACCTTCCTTCGTTCATGTTGTTACCCAAGGTTCAGTTCGATCTTGTTTTTTCATTCATACTCCGCTGACTCTGTAACTTGGGCTCACCAGTGCCTGCTGTACATATTATCAGCAACCCAGCAGATTCCCCATGAATCCAGCATGTCGCGTTGAAAAACACATTTCGCACCGAGCCTTGAAAATTCATCGCGATGTACTGCGCGTGTTTGCTCAATTTCCTTGCAATCATAAAAGAAAAACTCTTTGAAAATTATCACTAACTCTTCAGAATGACTAAAGAAATAGGTAACTTAATTTTTTTCTGCAAAATAGTGCGATTTACTACAAGTTGAAGCTGAAAATGTGCCGGTGTTTTGGCGTGTGGCCAATAATTAACACTTATTGGATGAGGTTGAGCATGATAGTGAGATTTGTCAACGCCGAGGTTTGTGTTATCTGCCGAAGCAAAGCTGAGGCGGATAACACTAACTCGAGGCGTTGGCAAATCTCACTATCATGAGAAAACCGAATTCAATAATTGTTTTATTATTCAGCAACCAGCAATTCTTACCTCTAAGTGAAGTCGACGACGAGGCCTTGCTGCTCGGCGAAACGGTGTTTGAACTTTAGCTTACATTTATTGGTATTTTCCTCTTCGTATTCTATAGCCATAGTTGAGGTTTAGATATCCTGAGCAATGATCTCTTGGCAAAAATCATAACAGATTCAACGAGAATATTGGCAAAATTGGCTTTCGCTTCCGAAATGAAAACCAAGATGGCGGCCAAACCTATTGGCTTGCGTGATGATGTCATTAGAGTGTATCAATCCTAATGTCTGTAGTATGATGTCACGCACTGCGTGCCAACACAATTTCGCTGCGTCCTCTTAGCCAATCAGAATCGAGATAGTGGCATGGCTGAATAATAATATGTTTTGGTGGTCGATAAAATGTACTCACGAGCGATCATTTTAAATTGCTATTTTCTAGGATTCCCATGATAATCAGGTAAGAATTTTTTTACAAATAAGAAGGTCCATATTATTAGCATGTAGCGGCATTTTGGAAAAATACATTTTCTAAAGTGGCTTATTTCAGCGCGAAACCTTTTTGGCCGATAAAATGAGCTAATACCTTACCTCTTTGCTGAGCATACAAATCACTGTAAACTGGGTATTTTTAATCCCTACAAATTTTATATCTGTTTGGATTTCGTAGCTGAAAGTTTTGGGTTTGCAAAAATTTTAGGGATTGAAATCAAGTCTTCCACCATCTGCTGGTATTCGTTTGTTGTTGTTTTATTCATACATCCATTTTCGATGCAAGATATTTGTCTCGCCCTAGCTTTTTTAATCTCTGTCTGGGGCTTCCACGAAGGAAACTCTAACTCTGTAGGAAACCCAACACAGATATGGTCCGCAGGGCTCACTGTGAAGTGGGGGGCTTATAAGAAAGAATGTATCATCAAAATGCAGGGGCTGACTAATAGAAAATGTATGAAAATTTGTGTGTGTATGTGAGAGCGGCACCCCAAGCTCCTCCCCCTTCATGGGCTGTGACAGAGCTGATGCTACTTTCACTCTCACCCATGCAAACCATGGCAAGGTCAACCCAACTGCTCTCTTCTGCCAGAATTTCAATGTTTGGGCTGGCAGTTGCCATGGTTATGTGTGCATCTGCTGTCTCTACAGCTGTTTCTGGCTTCAAAGTTTCACAATAATAATTTATTTGAAGTTGGTAACATAGGGAGTGGATGCCAATATCTCCCGAGCCAGGGGCTCATGTGAAATAAGACACGACTAATTACATACAACTTCACTACGATAACAAGCTACAGACATGATACTACAAAAAAGCATATAAAAAACAGTGAAATATGAGAGAAAAGGATTCTTGAGTAGCCCAATCAGTGGCTGTATGCAGGCTATAATTGTAGACATTTGCTGCACTAACAGCCTTGATAGTTAATGCCCTTTTAAGAGGGACTTAAATTCAGAAAGAGTAGCTGCAGTCACTAGACGTTGGAATTCTTTGCCAGAACTTATTACCTTTTACCAAACCTGAGGAGCCGAATCTGCTTCCAGTTTAGAGCGGTGATGGAGCAACTTGCTGCATACCATTTGTTGTATTATGGTAGTGGGGAATGTGGGAAAAAGGAAAACAAGGGATAACCAGCTCATAGCCCTAAAACTCACCCAAGTGGCAAAGCAAGTAAGTCATATTGAGAATTATCAGAGTTTCATCGGATTTTCTACAGCTCCATAAAATACAATAATATACAAGAGACATAAGAGGAATAAACAAAATTTATTAACAACCACAAATATATTCCATCCACTGATATTTAGTCTGGTCTGCCTGTGGTGTTCCAAAAAAGATCTGTAACCCTAGCATGGAGGTGGTACAGTCGAAGCTCTTGTAAGCGACCACCTCCGGAACTGAAAATTGCGGTCGTTAACGGAGCTGGTGGCTTAAGAGAATGGCTCTCATAAGCGACCTCCAAACGGCTTCCTACTTGAACAATAGGTGTTGGTCGCTTACTAGAGCTTAGTGCAACAAATCTAGAAAATATCATGTGATACTCATGCTTAAGATAGTTCGATTTGTTTCCCGATAATTATGAAATTCTTTTATCTAGAAATTAGAAAGGTACTCTGTTGACACTTCCCACACTACGAGTGGTATTTTCGTTGTTTATGTGATTTCAACTAATACTTGATATGATATTAAAAGTACTGTGGTCGCTTACGAGAACTGAAAAAATAGAGAATCTCTGTTGGTGATTTGAAATTGTGGTCGCTAACGGAGCTGGTCACACCGATAAGGCAGTCGCTTATGAGAGCTTGAAATAACAGAGTTTGTGTGACAATTCAAACAGGGTTTCGGGAAAATATCGTTATTGGAGCTGGTCGCTGACGAGAGCGGTCGCACAGAGAGCTTCGACTGTAATCAGAATTCCAGGGAGTTGGGTCAATCCATATCCTATTTCCCACCCTCACTGCTTATTCTTAATGGCTCTGCTGATCGAGTGTAAGGCTGCAAGAAGACCTTTTACACCAGGAATTCAGCTTGACTTACCTCGCTTTCGCTATCTGCTCTGATCTAGATAACATCCACAACCTGGCAAATTAAGAAATTAATTGATTAATTTTAGGGCTCGAAATTGCGCCCGATACAGCCATTAAATACACTTAAAATTCTCATTTTAAGCCTAACTTGTTTCAGTCATAATACCTATAACAACTGTGCTTTCAGGTTTTAAGTGCAGTGTTCTACTCCTAATAGATTTACGCCAGATTTTTGATGAATTACGCCTGTATGTTAAAATGCTGGTACAAGGTGTAAAATTACAGCTATCGTTTTTTTCTTATTTTCGAGCCCTGAATTTTCTTATGACAGTGAAAAGGCATGGAACATGGCACAGTCACTGAACGGCTTGAAACCTCCCTTTTCATGAAAATTCAACCAATCTACTCCCCCGCATTTCTGTCCCAGATATCCATATTGTTTCGCTAGTTTGATATATTTCCATTGATTTGATATGTATAGTTTGGATTAAGTTTGGCTTTCTCTTGTCAAATTTAATACACCTTTTACTCTGGGGGGGGGGGGGGACTCCCATATATTTTGGTTGGGGATGCTCGTATGATCATCTCAGATCATCATATGATCATCTCAGAAATCAGTACTACCGTGACTTAAAAAATAAAACTAAAGTCGATCTAAACGTAATGACTGCAGAAAGGGCGTTTTCTTTTATTATCACCATGAATCAGAAAGAGGAAACAAACAGAATAACTGCAAAATACATTTTCGACTGCACGATTGCAAGAAATAATTCTATAAAAGGAATCCATGGATAATAGCATCGACCTCCTTTTTCTTCCTTTTATTTAAATTTTATTTGGACCATATCGATGTACAATCCTGTATAAGGCACCAAATAAATTTGCTTGTTGTTGTTGCTGTTGCTCGTCATATCTTCAGATGTTATGGTCTCTTTCTCTTTAAGGGGTGACCTTAATCTGCAATAGAATTTGAAAGAGATTGGTATCTTTTGGGCTCTAACAAAGCGGCAAACCTTCAGGAAAGAGATAGAGTACTTGCTGACAAGACAATAATTTCAACAACAATATTAAAGCTAACATTTAAATCAAAGATGGAAAGTCCTTGATAAGTTTCGTTTGGGGTAGAAATATTATTTGAGCTACTTCCTTTTTGGTATCTTTTAGGGGTGAAAGGGATTTCTCGGGGTGGGGGAGGGGTATGGAAAATGCACCGAGATATCTCGGTGTTGTGGCTAGAACCATGCACCATGCACATGCACAATCAAGAAAGCTGTGCTTGGGGTAGACCGTTCGCATGGTGCTGATGATAACGCCAGACAACTTTACCCCTAGAGCTATCCCTGCCTTCCAGACTGAGATATCTTGGGTCCCCGTGTTGTAGCATGTCGGTTTGATTTCAACACAGAGATTGTGTAGAAACTTGTATTGGCCCGAGATAACCCGGGGGTATCCCCCGAGATATCTCGCCTCATGTGAACGGGCCTGTACCCCCCAGGACGGGGCCATTTAACTTTTGAGTGGGAACACCGTGGAAATTTTTTTTTCACTCCAAGGTTTAGAGCTGGATATTAGGTTATACAAGCACTTTGCTCTTCAGGTTTTTTACCATTATGCTTTTCCAGAAAACATTGTGTACTCAGCAGGGTCATAGTCACGCATCACAACACTGCTTTTATTAAAACAAGCTCAAACGTGCATATAAATGAGACAATGTCTTTGCTCAAGCTAGGTTAATTATGCAACCCTTGTTTAATAGAGATTTTGCATTGTATCATCAATTGAGTTATCGAAGCAAATTTTTAAGAGATCCACGAGCCCCGTGTTTTATACAGAAAACGGCAACTACAAACATGTAGCTCTTCAAGAAGGAGGCTACTTCGACAAGGAAAACCCTGTGTTTTAGGGAACACTTGTGCCTGCCGGTAAGCAAACAATTCACAAACACGATCGCTTTATAAAATTAGTCTGTAAAATTCACCAAGTTAACCTAACTTTTCTAAAGTAAGAAGAGGAGACTGAACTCTGTGCTTTCTCGGTAATGGAAGTTTTCTAAAGTAAGAAGAGGAGACTTTTCTAAAGTAAGAAGAGGAGACTGAACTCTGTGCTTTCTCGGTTATGGAAGTTTTTAACTTTGAAGTTGTTTTGAGAAGCAAGACTCAGTTTTTTCATAGGTTTTTTATTCCATAATTTCCTCACGCGAAACTAACGTGAACCAGGGACGTGCGTAACCAGATAAATCTAATCTGTCATTTAAACCACGTCCTATATCAACGTATTTTTTTTCTGCAGTTTTTCTGCAAGCCCTCGGAGAACTGGTTAAAGGTTTCGAACTGAGTACCCTGGAACTGGCGTGGGAGAACTCGAACCTTCGCTCTGTTTACATGTGTTTAGGGCGAAATGATGCCCGATTCTCTTGATCCAGAGTATCGAGCTCATCAGAGGGCATAGCAGAAAAATAAATGCTATAAAAGCTTTGTTATTATAATGTTTTCTCTGCACAATTGAAAAGAAACCAATCGAACAGGATCCCCGGGAAAGGATCCTAGCGACGGCCGTGGCAAACCGATATTGCACTCAAATATTGCAGTGCCATTCGATTTACCAGAATATTAAGGATCTGTTTTCCCAGGAAACCAATGAATCCGCTAAAAATACAGCAGTACAACAGGGCTATAACAAATGCCGACGTTAAATGAGGGACCTACGGCAAACGAAAATAAAGAATTTGCGTCTTGCATCTCGTCTTCTAGTCTCTTCCGTTCGGGTCCGAGTCACGCAACGTTTCCGCGCCCCGTAGACACTGACAGTTGTGTTACATGTCACATAGTCCAGTCCCTGAACTCTCCTTCGCCATGTGCTACAGGAGCCGCGAAGGAGAGTTCAGGGACTGGACTACATGTCACAGGGCGCAAAAAACAGGCCATCGCGCGTAAAAGTAGGCCATCGTCCGACAACATACAAAAACAGCAGATGATGTCGTCGGAGATGTATTGAGTGGAAATAATATTTTTGTACAAATTTACCAAAGCCTCAGAAAGTTTCAACTGAACCGCTGAATTGACAAAACTTATTCCGCACCCCGAAGAACAAATAACTGCTGCAGAGGTTTTTGTTGCTCAGCTGATACATCTACATCTACATCTAATCTACTTTATTGACTGATAAAACCAATTCCGGTATCACATCAGTATAAATAAAAAATATACAAATCTATCTAGATATTCATAATACATGGAATAAATCTATAAATAATAATTTAAAATACATTCTCTAAAACCAGTGGCCATAGTGTCAATTGAATATTTTCGGAGCTCCCCTTTAAATCGGCCCTTATCCTCTATATATATACTCTACCTCTATATATACTGTCATTGTCTTTCTTGTTGTTACTGATGCATGTTGTTGCTGCTACTACCTTTTCATGCTTCGCACCCGTACATCTGCTATGCTGTGTACAGGGTCCAGAAAAGGGATCCCATTTCCCAAATTTTCGCCAAATCCCAGTCCCAATCTTCAAATCCCAGTTGTGTGACGCTACAAGCCGCTGACCGAAATACTGAGTATGGTCACGGGGGAGACTGGCAACCAAACAAGAAACCGCTGTACAGTTAATTCTTTTTGTCGTTGTATCTGTTTTATGCCTCTTTCACATGTTTACACTGATTTTATCCTGACAATTATTTTGAAACGACGTTTTTATCGTTTTACAAGGAAAAGGGAAATAATCTAGAATCCCATTCCCAGTTTAGTGGACATTAATTCCCATTCCCAGTGGTGAAATCCCAGTCCCAGTGACCCCAATCCCATTTTCCCAGCCTAACATAAGGCTAATCCCAGCTCCCATTTTATCCCCTTGTGGACCCTGTGTGTAGCGTGGAGGAAATGTTACGGGCACTAGGATAGGTATCATACTTTTCAAACTTACAGTTTATGTTGCGTGCAATAATCCAATCCGCACCCCCCTGTTTAGGACCTCTGAATTTCCAGGGTGGGTTAGAGCAGCCTCCAATTCCGGTATGGGTGCCCTTTTACTGGAGCAAAATACCAGGGTGGGTATTTCCAAAATGTGGAATTCCATGCTAGGGTGGCCTTGGAAAAATATTGAATTCAAGCGTGAATTCCAGGGTGGATATAAGGGACAACCCAAAATTTCCAAGTTGGGTAGCTGATTGGGATATATCCGTAGAAGCTCTGTGTTGTCAAGACTCGATTGTACTAATCACAAAATTTGTTTTGCAGGTTTATCATGGAGGGAGCAGACGATCTAAACAACTGGTTTGCGTACAAGGACAGCACGGGGCGGACAGCCTTCTATTACAATGCTCTTACGAAGGAGTACAGATGGGATTCGACACAAGTCTCCTCATCGGTATGTAGGCCTCCTCTGGGACCTTGTGTCGCCGCGAGTTTATTACATGTATGAAAAATATTAGGAAGTCTTCACAGGAGTATTGTAGTGTTTTCTCATGTTATGGGCGAGTTTTGATTGTTTACATAGTTTGCTCATTTTTATAAATATAGCAAGGAGATCACTCACACACTCACACTATCCTCTTTAACGTCAGTCTCAACCTCGGCGGGCGAGACTCAACCACGTTCCCAGGTCTTTCTGGGTAATTTTCAAGATGGCGGGTCACTCGGAAGAATACCCTAGCAAGGGTATCCACAGGGGACTTGTGTCATCTTCCTGGATGTTCGCCAGTCATATCGGATTTAAACGGTTTTTCTTAGGCGGTCTCCCTGTGGAAAGGCGCCAGCCTTTGCCAGGGTCTGTTCCGAGTGACCCGCCATCTTGAAAATTACCCAGAAGATCCTGGGAACGAACCATTTTGCTCGGTCTAGAGCATCCACACTGAAATTGAAAAATGACGAGTTCTGAATATCAAAAGCAGTAAAACGACCCCGCGGAGAAATGATGATAATAATAATGATAGCATATTAAAAGAGAGGCCTTATCACCAAAGGTGATGTTCACACTGAAGGGTCCTCCAGCCTTGTCGCGTCACAATTCATGCCGCGGTGGTCGTTTATATGTCGCTTTAAGACAGGATCCGCTAGAAAATTGAGTAACGTAAGTTAGGTCAAAAATCTAGTGCCAAAACCATCTGTGTCTTGACTTCTGTGTATGTGGTTTAGAAATTTAAAATCATATTATTGCATTTTAGCTGACGCTAAGAACAGAAGAAATTCTCAAAGCTCGTAAAATTATTAAGAAATATCTGTGTCCTCCTCAGGTCGATAAAGCTGAACCCGACAGGTCACTGGGTTTGAGTGTCAAACGTGCGGCTACAGATTTACCAAGTTCTCCATTCCCACAAGACATCAAGGAAGAAAAAGCAGCTAAATCGAATGTTTTTAAAAACAAAGATCAACCCACAATGAAATTATCAGAAGCAGTTTCTAGAATTCTGGAGACTATTTCTTCAGAGCCTTTGCCAATGGAAATTGAAGACCGAACTAGTCGAACAAGGAGTTATCAAGGGAGTAGCTGTTCTGAATCAATCGATCAGGGAAGTAGTGACGAAAGGGAAGAAAGCTTATCAGTTTTGCCAGAGGATGATACTGGTATGGAAAACATCAATCAAATTGAAACCCCAGGAAATGGAACTAGACTTCTCACAAGAAAGGCTAAGAAAAAAGCTTCTAAAAAGATTTCTGCAATTGTGACAAAGGAGAACAATGTCACCGATCAGACGAGGACAGACGAAGACATTGACGAGTATGAACCGCACGAAAGGAAACGCGAGCGTCGATATAGGCGCACTAATGCAGCAGATAAAAAAGAGCCAAAGCTTCCTGGTAACGATGCTGCCCATTCTCACTACAAAAAGCAAGATGTTACCTTGCTAGCCCTCTCTGATGGGATGGTAGAGTTCCAAAGCCGAGCAAATGTGAGCGGTTTTCATTTCAAGTGTAACACTTGCCAAAAGGATATAACAAGTGAGCTCCATCTGAGATTACATCATCGTCTACATTTACAACGTGCCTTATCACCGAGGTACACTTGTTCCCTTTGTAGAGAAACCTTTACGGAATTAGAAGCAATGAGAATCCACGGGAGAACGCATCATGCCAGACTCTCACCAGAACAGGTTTCGGTTAGGTGCGTTGTATGTAAACAGCTATTTCCAAGCTTAGAAAGTGTTCAGGTTCATTATAGACTAAAGCATTTGCTACCATTGGATACAGCAAGTGTACCACTGCTAGAAGAGAATTCAAATGGTGGACAACAACAACAACAACAACAACAACAACAACAACAACAACAACAACAACAACAACAACAACAACAACAACAACAACAACAACAACAAACAACAACAACAACTGCAATCAGTGGCGGAGCATCAACAACAACAGAGACAAGACGTGCAGCAACGACATTTACGTCCACCACAGCAACAAGAAATACAATCTCAACAACATCATCAACATTGTCAACAACAGCAACAACAACTAGCATCACCACAACAAGCACAGGAAATACATCTCATTCAGCAACATCATCATTATGCAGAACAATCACAGCCACCAGAACAACAAACACAACAATTACAATCCCAAGAGCAACATCATCTTCATTATCAACAACAACAGCATCAAGTAACTGAACATCGGCTAGGCCTAATAAATAAGGACTTGGCTAGGTGCTTTGTTTGTAAACAAATATTTCCAAGCTTAGAAATTGTTCAGGTTCATTACAGACTAGAGCATTTGTCATCACTAGTTTCAGCAAGTGTACTACCGCAAGACAGGGTACCAAGTGGTGGGCAGCAACAGCAAAAAGAACTGCAATCAGAGGCGGAGCTTCAACAGCAACAACAACAGCAACATCAACAACAGCAACAACATCAACAACAACAGCAACAACAACGGCAACAACAACGGCAACAACAACGGCAACAACAGCAGCAACAACAACAACAACAGCAACAACAACAACAACAACAACAACAACAACAGCAGCAACAACAACGGCAACAACAGCAGCAACAACAACAACAACAACAACAACGGCAACAACAACAGCAACAGCAACAACAACAACACCACCAGCAACAACAACAACAGCAACAACAACGGCAACAACAGCAGCAACAACATCAACAACAACGGCAACAACAAAGGCAACAACAACAGCAACAACAAGAAGACGTGCAGCAACAACATTTACCACCACAGCAACAAGAACAGGAAATACAATCCCAACAGCATCGTAAACAGCAAAAACAACCTCAACAGCAAGCACAAGGAATACAGACCAATCAACAAGATCATCTTGAAGAACAGCCAGAAGAACAACAAATACAATCCCAACAGCAGTACCAACTTTATCATCAACAACAACAGCAGCAGCAAGTAACTGAACAACAACTAGGCCTAATAAAAAAGAACTCGGTTAGGTGCTTTGAATGTAAACAACTGTTTCCAAGCCTAGAAAGTGTCCAGATTCATTATAGACTAAAGCATTTGCCACCATTAGTTACACCAACTGTGATACAACAAGAAGAGGAATCCAATGATGGACAAGACCAAGAACAGCAACTGCAATCAGGGGAACATCAACAACAGCAGCAACGTCATAGCGTGGAGGAACAACATTTACGTCCACCACCACAACAGCGAGAACAAGAAATAGAATCTCAACAACAAATACAGCCCCATCAACAGCAACACCATCAGGAAGAACAGCCACAGTATCCAGATCGACTAGCACAACAACCTCAACGACATCATCAACAACACCAACAAGAGGAAGAAGCTCAACATGGGCCAGGGCACCATGAACAACAAGAGCAACACCATCATGTAACGCATCAGCTGAATCACTATTCGTGTATTACGCAGACTGACAAAGCTTCATACACATGCAAATCTTGTGGCAAATGTTTCAAAACATTTAGAGCGAATTGTGCTCATTATAAAACTGTACATTTAGGGCTGCGTCCTTTCCACTGTTCCACTTGCGGGAAGAAATTCGCCAAACGTTTTGGTTTGAGAAAGCACATAAGAGTGGTGCACGTACATCGTCAAAGCGAAAGTAAACGCCGACAACATCATCAACAACAATTGCAGCAGCAGCAGCAGCAAGTATCTCAACAGCAGCTAGGCCAAACACAACAAGTCTTGTTTAAGTGCTTCGAATGTAAAGAGCTATTCCCTAGCTTAATTACTGTTCAGACTCATTATAGGCTAAAACATTTTCCATCATTATTTACAAGTATACCGCATGAAGGAGGATCAAATGTTGGACGAATCCAGGAAGAGCAATTGGGGGTGGATAATCAACAACACGAAATACAGCAACAACATTTACCGGCACCACCACAACAACCAACATTTTCTGAAGAACAGCACATTCGTCATCAGCAACAAAAGCCACAGCAGCAAGAAGTTCAGCGGCGTCTAGGGTTTGATGAACAACGACAAGAACGGTTGCTACAGCAACAAAAATTGCTACCACGTCGTCAGGAGCAACACCAACAACTAACGCATCCCCCTAGCGAACACCAGCCACAGGATCAGCTAACGCAACCACAGCGGCGAAATCCATGTATTATACAAATTGGCGAGGCCTGTTACAAATGCATAAATTGCGGCAAATGTTTCAAAGTATACAGCAATAGTGTCCGTCATTATAAAAGTGTACATCGAGGGCTGCGCCCTTATGAATGCTCCACTTGCGGGATGAAGTTTGCCAGACCAGACAGCTTAAGAAAGCATATAGCGGTCCACGTACGGAATCAACAGAAACGTCCTCTCCCACAACAAAAACAAGTAGCTCAACAGCGGCTAGGGAACGACGAACGACAGCAACTGCTACATCCTAGCGAACAAGAGGGACAGGAGCAGACCAGCAGCTAACGCATCCACAGCGGCGAAATTCATGTATTACACAAATTGGCGAGAAGTCTTACAAATGCAAATATTGCGAAAAATGTTTCAAAATATACAGCAATGCCGTCCGTCATTACAGAACTGTACATCGGGGGCTGCGTCCTTATGAATGCTCCACTTGCGGGAAGAAGTTTTCCAGACAAGGCGATGTAAGAAGGCATATGGCGGTCCACTTACGTAAGCAACAGCAGAAACGTAATCTTCAACAACAAAAACAAGTAGCTCAACAGCGACTAGGAAACGACGAACAACAACTACATCCTAGCGAACAACAGCAGCAGGAGCAGGTCCAGCAGCTAACGCATCCACAGCGGCGAAATTCATGTATTACACAAATTAGCGAGAACTCTTACAAATGCAAATGTTGTGACAAACGTTTCAAAACATGCGGTAATGGTGTCCGTCATTATAAAAATGTACACCAAGGGCTGCGCCCTTATGAATGCTCCACTTGCGGGAAGAAATTTACCTTTCGTTGCTATTTGACAAGGCACATGGAGCTCCACGTACGCCATGACCAGCAGCAACTGCTAAGGGATCAACAGCCTCAAAAATCATGCATTACTCAAATTGGCGAGGCCTCTTACAAGTGCAAATATTGTGACAAATGCTTTAAAACATACAAACTGGGTTGTTCTCATTATAAGATTATACACCAAGGTCTGCGTCCTTTTGAATGTTCCACTTGCGGGAAGAAGTTTGCCAAACGTTTTGGTTTTATAAAGCACTCTATATTGGTCCACGGAGCTCGTCCAAGCACATCTGCTCTGAACGTTCACAGCAACACCAACTGTGAACCACCGACCACAGTAACGCACAAGTGTGAACATTGCTCTAAAGTGTACACAAATGCAAACAGCTTTTACCAGCACGTTAGAAGCCACACAGCAGGAAAGCGCTATAAATGCTCCGAGTGCGATAAGGCTTTCTTTAAACGCGGTGATCTTGCTCGACATGAAGTAACACATACAGGGGAAAGGAATTATCCCTGCCCTACGTGCGGCAAAGCGTTAGTATCGTTACATAGTCTTACGATCCACATTAGAACACATACTGGAGAGACACCATACAAATGCAAAGGTTGCGACAAGTGGTTTAAAACACACAGCCAGCGCAGTGCCCATTACAAAACAATACACCAAAAGCTCCGACCTTTCACATGTCCTACCTGCGGAAAGAAGTTCGCTAATGGATACGGCTTAAGAAGGCACAAGGTGCTCCATTTACCGCCGGAAGAAAAGCCCTACACTTGCAAGGGATGCGGAACTGCGATGCGCGCACGGAACACCTTGTGTATCGAGTGCGATACGCACGTCGGTGAGCCGCTAAAATGTACCGATTGCGATAAGACGTTTTCAAGAATATCCAGATACGATCTTCATCTCAAGATGCATCGGAGAGAATATAAGTGCGAGTTCTGTGGGAAGATTTACCATACCAAGGAACACTATCGGCGTCATATTAACCGTCATAAGGGCATTAAGCCATATTCTTGTGGAGTTTGTGGCCACAAAGTGTCAACATCTACGCAGCTAATTATTCACATGCGTAAGCATACAGGGGAAAGACCATATCATTGTAAAGATTGTGAGAAAAAATTCGTGTCTTTTTCGTTACTACGACTACACGAGGAGGTCCACACCGGATTACGTCCTTTTAAGTGTGAAACTTGTGGAAAATCATTTGCGCGCAATTGGACACTGAAGATACACACAGAAATGCATAATAGGAAACCATTTGAGTGCAGGAGATGCGGGAAAGTTCTTAAAAACAAGAAACATCTAGCCAATCATCACGCGATGCATGGAGGACGGAAGCCATTCAAATGCAAAATTTGCAAAAAGGGTTTCACTAAAAAGTTTGGAATAAAATTGCATTGCAAAACTCATAACGAGAAGGTAACGGTTGGTCCTCCTCCTGAGTGAGCGCCAAGAAAGCATAGTACATGCAAACAACATCATCGAATTAGAGATTCAACACGGCGTTCAACGTGATTCAACATCCCTGATTCAACACGATTCAGATTGTTTTCAAGGCTACATTTTCAATGATTTAGAAACACTGAACACTTGCATTGAACAGCATTAAACATCGCTGAACGCGCCTTAAAATGTTCTGAAAGCGTTTTCATACAGCAAGGGTACTTTTTTCTTCTCTCTTTATTCCTTTTTTTTCTAAAACGGCTCATGGCAATGGCCGTATTTTATAGTAGAGACTGCTAAGTCGTCTATACGGCCGTAGTCCATTGTAAAGATTGTGAGAAAAAAATTCGTGTCTCTTTCGTTACTACGACTACACGAGGACGTTTACACCACAATTAATTACTCTGAGAAATCTGTAAGACTGGCCCGCCTCGATTAGTTTGTACTACCTGCGGGTCAGTCCGTTTATTTATTTTATACTTAAAAATATCTCAATAAAAATGAAAAATGAATGGAATGAGTCCTCCTCAGACGGCTCGGCCGTCTAGTATAAATTCGAGAAATATGGAAGACGGCTTAGCCGTCTGAAATGAAGGGCATCCAACAGACGACCTTATCTTGGCGGACGGCTTAGCCGTCTAGTATAAAGAAGAGGCGACTAAAATCAAGACGGCCTTACCGCAAATTGCGCAGGTTATGACAAAACTCGAGAATTTTTTTTTTCAGAATTATATACGCTTAGTTAGTCTACGGTCGTCCTTAACGCAGTTCCGAATATATACTAGACGTAACGGTCAACGGATGAAACGTGAATTCCTTTCTTTACTGGACAAAGGTATAACGGCATTCACCATTACTTCTTGCCTATATGCAAAACTTTCCCGTAAAGTTCTGTATTTTGGACTTTTTCGTGTTCTGCAAGATAAATTTAAACCGACCTATTTTTGCTAGTTTCGTCGGCTGAAAAATTGTCTTGGTATATTTTGAGGGCCATCTATACCTTCACTCGACATGAAATTGGGCTTAGGCCTAGTACATACGCCGCTCTTATCATGAGCCGATCCAACCTGTTGCCGTGAAATACGCGAAAAGTGGGGCATTTAAATGGATTCTACATTACCGGTATGATTTAGAATAGCCTAGGTGACATGTAGACCAGAGGTGGACGAACAATATTGTTTTATCGAGATTTTGCAATTGGATCGGCTCATGATAAGAACGGCGTATGTACTAGGCCTTAGTTTACTTCTTGACGTTCTATCATGCGAAACGTATTTTGTTAGGCAGTATTGACCGCAACAAATTATCCGTGCCAATGCAATAAGCACGCGGAAAATTTGCCAGGAATGCGAAGTTTCGGGTTAACTCCGGTGTAATAACCATTCCCAGAGGACACCTTTGTGTTCAGTTCTTATTTCATCATGATTCGTTCTACCAAACAAAGGAAGCTTTGTGACGCAGTTCGTGAGCAATGACAGGTTATTACACCGGAGATAAGCCGAAGTTTCCGACGCTAGCATAAACTCACAAGCCTGGCCTCACTTTGACGAGCGCATGCTCTATATATATTTCCCACCTGCTGTCAAAGAGCAATAGCCTATACTACATAAAAGAGAACAATGGAGTTAGAACGTAATAAAGCGTGTTCACGGGAATTCTCGGAATTTCTCAGGAGAGGGAGAGACGGGGGAAAAACGCCGACGTTACGATGCAAACAAATCGAAGCGCGCCGCTGGTAAAAAAAAACATTTCCCTCGATTTATGGACGTTCGCCGAAGAAGGGGCTGCAAGCAGTCTAGAAAACCACCATTTTTCTTGTTATGAATGATTAGTATCTAGTCTTTGAGAGTCAAAATGTTATCCTTTCTTTCATAATAAAATTTGTTGTTCACGGTTCTCGTAGTTTAACCTTAAAAACCTACTTGACAACTGACAAGCCAATAGACCGTAGGTAGTTATCCAGGCCCAGGGATTTTGTGTGTGTGTGTGTGTGTGTGTGTGTGGGGGGGGGGGGGGGGGGGCAACGTGTTGGTATGAACTTTGACAGTAAAATGCATAGCTTTCAAGCCATACAGAATAAAATTGTTTGAATACCTGGAAAAGGAAGCAAAGGTCGCCCTCAATGGTTTACCCCCAGCGACTGTATTCAAAAAATTATAAAACTAAATCAAAACGGAAGTACCCAAAAGCAAATCGCGAAATTTATATGGGAAAGTATGTCAGAAAGAAAAAAAAACATATTAAAGGCTAACAGTAATGGCATCGCCTCGCCCCGCCGGACTAAACTTTATCTGTATTTTACACATTTATTGGAACCTAATGCTTATGTCTTTTAATATACACGGTACCAATAAACTATGTCTATGAACTTATTAACCGCTAGTCACAATTCACTAGAAAAAGCAAATATACGGAACTGGCTGTATGCCAAAGTGACTGCAGTTCCTGTTTGGCCCGGGGGGTTTACGGGTCTGTTATCCCTACGTCAAAATGTCCGCGCAACAAAGACAACCTCAAACATGTTTAATGAATTCTTCAGTTGTCCCTGGCGAAAATTTAAAACCCAAATATAGGCACTTAAAACATCTCCCTGCAGTCGGAATGTGTAATTCCCATGTTCTAATCAAAGTACCATTTGATGTCCGACGTACTGCGGGATCATAAATTGTCACGGTGGTATGGATTACGATGCGGAACTATTTATTAGCTTTTCTTTGTTATCCAGATCAGTGTGCACTCATTAAAATGCAAAGTCAAGCGTGCATAGTTATTCAGTCAAGAAAGCGAGAAACTTTAGAGAAAGCACAAGAGGACAGCCTGTCTTGAGGGAAAACTCTTGCTTCGCCGGTAAGCATATAAGTCCGACATGCAAAAATATTTGCTAATAATTGAGCAGTTCACCTATCTGAGGAAGGCGGTCTCTAACATTTGCACGTTTGCAATTTATGTACTTTGTTTACCTAGCTCTACTAGCCATCATGCTGCGTTCTTATTGCGGTCTTCATATAATTCTCCAAACTCTGAAACATTTTACAGTCAGACGTTTTTGCAGCTTTTTTGATCGCACAAGTAACACTTGGCAACCATGCACGTCATCACTGAGAGGTTTGCAAAAGCTGCTTGATTGCTCCAGGGAATTCTTTGAAATCGCAGCGGCTATTCACCAGTAGTTGCCTTCGCGAGCTTTCGCTAATGATGGAATTTTCAAAGGCAATAAACAGTTTGAAAATGAAATCGCAGCGGCGACAGAATCCTAAGTGGCTCCTATTTTCACAGGAAATTTTCACGGGTAAATAATACACGGGTCATTTACAATACAGTAAAAACCCGCATAAAAGAACAGGTGTTTTAGGGAATCAGGCTGATTTTGTTCTTGTATATTGGGTGTCTTCTGCAAAATCAGCCTGAAATTGTTCTTAAGGTGTCTTAAAGTTGTTTCTTAACATCAAATACTGCATACACTACCAACAGTCAAATAAGGAATGTGATTGGTAGAAAGGTGACAGTCATTTAGCAACAACAATTATAGACAAGTCTAAAAAACAATTGCTAAATGTACCCTGGAATTCCTGCTGTAGAACCTGCTGTGTGCATGGTCTAGCACATTATATTGTTCTCCTCGGTACTCTACTACACAGTGGATTACTGTACTCGAATCTAACTGGCAGCAATTGTTTTATACAAGAACAATTTTCATTTTTCAGGCTGCATGTGTTCTTATGTATAAGGTACCTTTTCGACCAAATTACAGCCTGAGTGTTCTTAAACCACTTGTTCTTTTATGCGGGTTTTTACTGTACTCGCCGACGAAACATTTGTAAGCCAGTGCTTCCTTGGCTAGGCTCCTGGCTGTGTTTTGCTTTCTTTGTGTGCTCAATGGCCTTTATCACGAATATTGACTAAATGATATATATAATTAAGCAATAAAAGTACTTTCCGCGTGCTCTCTGCTTTCTTACAAACACGAGGGGGATGTTGGGAGAACTGATCAAAACTTGAAAGACACGAGCCGAGTGTCTTTCAAGTTTTATCAGTTCGACCAACATTCCCCGAGTGTTTGTAAGAAACCAGAGAGCACGCAGAAAGTATTTTTATTGCTTTTAGAAAATAACATACACACGCGCGACAGCGTTGCGTGACAATCGTGTTTCTCAGGTCTCTTACAAACACGCTTTTTAACAATCAGAATGCGCACATTCACAATACAAGATAGGTGTTATTTTCTAAAAGTTATCAGAAAATGAAATCCAGTATTAAATTCTACACATCCGTATTAGTAACTTGCAAAGTTCGGTGAAGATTGCTTGAATACTGACTTTCTCTGAGGCTTGATGAAAATCAGGGCGCGCTTCGCGCGCAACATATAAGAGACATTTCAGTAAAATAGGTCTTCGATCCAGTAGCTTAAATAGGCGGACCACGAAAACGTTGAACAGCTCTTAGAGAGAGGTGAGATCACTCTATCCTGACCGTGTATGCCCGTTGATGAGTAATTTGGCCGAAGCCGAAATAGTGTGCAGGGTCCCACCACCTGCACCATTCCCATGCATGGGTTTATTTATCCCATCGATGGGAACACGATAATAATGACCAGGGATGGGATTTGAATTCCCAATGTTGGGTCAACAAACTTAAATCCCATCCATTGGAATAATCTTCAATGGCATTGCGAATTCCCAACCATGTGAAACTCATAAATTCCAACTAATGTGATTTATTT
Organism: Scolanthus callimorphus; assembly: GCA_033964015.1. NCBI lineage: Eukaryota > Metazoa > Cnidaria > Anthozoa > Actiniaria > Edwardsiidae > Scolanthus > Scolanthus callimorphus. The sequence continues at coordinate 18,073,093 of CM066919.1, forward strand.
TCCCGTCAATGGGATGAGCTTTGAGCGTGAGAAATCTGGAGGCCTCTTTTTCCCAATCCATGGGATTTGTCCAGCCTTGGGAATTATCGAAATTCCCATGAATGGGAAGACATTTCCCAAGGTAGTTTTTTTGCAAAAAAATGTCCTGTGCCTGTTCCCGTTACTAACATGAACTAACTCTTTTGTGAAAAAAAAAAACGCAATTTTATATCTCTATCTAAGCATAGCTACAAAAGCACAAACCATTCAATGTTTTTCACAAATGTCGCTGTCAACGTTTTGACCGCTTTTTATGACAGCAAAAAAAAAAGAACCCTAATTGGAAAAAAGTGAAAATTCGTTTGGAACAAAACTCCACCTAACTCCCCTCAATTTCGCGCGCCTTATGAATGTCGTATATGCCCGGGGGGGGGGGGGGGGGACTCCCAATATTTTAGAGGGGGGTGCTCGTCGGGAAAAGTTGATTTTGACCCTAAGGGATAGCAAAATGGGTGTGGCAGACAGCAAATTTATCCCTAAAAGAAAGCAAATTTGGCGTGGCGACCGCCGAATTTACCCCTAAAAGATAGCAAATTTGGCAGGTCAAAACGAAGCGAATTTTAGGGTTTTCAACCAAGTTTCCTTTGTAAATATCGGTTCTGGTGTCAGTACCAATTTTATTCTGGGCAACGATTGGTCTGAGACTCCCTTAAGGGATAGGGCTGATTTTAAACACCCCTAAGAGATAGCACGTCTGTCAATTTTATATACCCTGAGGGATAGGACGAGCACCCCCGTCTGAAAATATGGGAGTCCCCCCCCCCCCCCCTGGGCGCATATGGCAGCTCTGCTTTCAATATTAATTCTTTAATTTTTCACAGGTTTATCATGGACGTAGGGGATGACTCAAAAATGAGCAACTGGTTTGCATACAAGGACAAGACGGAGCAGACGATCTTCTATTACAATACGGTTACCAAGGAGCACAGATTGGATTCAATGCATTCATCATCAACGGTATCTCATGTGTTGTCGGAACACCTTTCTGTACTTTTACATACTATTTACAAAGTTTATAACAGAGCTAAACATCATTTATAGGCTGTTTACAGAATATTTACAGAATATTTACAAAGACTATTGTGGGCCCCTTTCTGAACTTTTACAGACTATTTATAGAATATTATTTTACCGTCAATATTATTCAAGTGGCCGATACTACAAGGGTGTCCATCAAGTAACTGCCAACCTTGTGGTCAATGGCAACATAACTACATTTCTGAAATAACAGTACAGTAACGAACAATTTGCATATTTAATGGAGGTGTCCCGGGGGGGGGGGGGGGGGACTCCAATATTTTGGGGGCGGGGGTGCTCGTCGGGAGCTTTCGATTTACCTCTTAAAGGTACCTAAAATGGCGTCGCTTAGTTGATTTTGACCCCTAACAAGACTTATTTTCCCTCGTATTTTTCTCTCGCATTTTTACGAGGGAAAATACATCAGAAATTCAGGCTACCAACAAGTGTGGTTTGCTTGATTTGCTAGAAAGGACCTCTAACAGGTACCTTTATGGAAAAAATTGCTAGTTTTCGCATTTTACCCCCTAAAAGGTACCAGAGGCCTGATTTTAAACCCTAAAAGGTACGACGAGCACCCCCGCCCCAAAAATATGGGAGTCCCCCCCCCGGGGGAGGTGTCTACTGAAAAGAGATAAGTACAGTTATTATTGCCTTGGAAAGTGACCGCTGAATAGAAGATGTCCGCTTAACAGAGGTACTAATAAACTCTGTAAATATGGCTATGTGAGATGAAGTTTTCTACATAGTGTGTATATCTATATTTACAGACTCTTTCAGGAAATAGCGTAGTTGGTGAACATTTACAGCAGTGTGTAAATGAAAATTTAAAAACTATTCACACACAGTGTGAAAGGAAATTTCATTTACATACGATGTTAAATAGTCTGTAAATAAATTTACATACTGTGTAAATCTGATTTTACAAACTATTTACATAGTTACATAAGAAGTACCGATTTATCCAGTGCCTAGACAAATGTTTAAAACGCAAGAATCCAGATTGAAAATACGCCACTCGTAGATCTCATACGAAGCTACATCCCGGACCTGAGTGACATATTTTCCATATCCTCACTAGTGAGGATATCGGTCAAAGCTAAATGCTTGGAAATCAATTTGGAATAATCTGTTCTAGTTAAAAAGAAAATTACACGGTGGCTTGGAGATATGAGTTTTATTTTCTTGCCACTCGAAAATAAAACTTATAACTTCGCGCCACCGTGTAATATCCTCTATGAGTGTAAAACCTAAAGCCACAGCCTCAAGCGTAGCTAATGAATGCGGTGCAGTACTTGTACCAAAGTCCCAAAAACATTTGGAGTCCCGCGCCTAGGCGCATAGGCCTACAGGCTGCGTACGACACTGCTAGATACCCCTACGCCCAAGCGAAACGCATATAATTCACGCTTATAGCATCACCTGCATTCCGAAAACTCACATTAAAGTGATTCCTGCTACCAAGAGAATCGAGGGGAGCGGCCTATAGAATATTACCCCAGGGGGACTCCCTTTTCTTGGGCCAGGGGTGCTCGTCGTACCTTTTAGGGTTGAAAATCAGGCCTCTGGTACCTTTTAGGGGGTAAAATTCGAAAACTTGCAATTTGTTCCAGATAGGTACCTGTTAGAGGTCCGTTCTAGCGGACAAAAAAAAAATACCAACTCTTACTGCCTTCCAGATGTATGTTAAAAAATACGAAAAAACTGAACGTTCAATTGCAATGAAAAAAGAAAAGATATCAGCACACTATCGTAAATGGGATAAAGTCCTACTCGCTTTAGAATGTCTTTAGAAAATTACTTTAAACAAAGGGAAAATATCAGGGGTTTGAAGAATGGGTTTCTCGTTGTTTTTTTTTTTGCTTGTGTTTTTTCATATTTGCCTGTTTTTGTTAGCTGTGTGTTGGGTTAGAGGCCTCATTGATAATTTGTAGTAAAGGGTAAAGGGTAGTGGGGGGTAGACCTATAGGGGGGATGGTGTAAGGGGGTCTCTAAAGTCTAAACGAAGACCAAAAAAATTATTTAAAAGTGAACTTATTAAAAAAGTGAATGTAAAGACATTTGAAAAAAGGACATTTATATTATAGATATATGAAATAATATTGAAATTAGGGACGTGTCATTATTTACCGGGGGGGGAGGGCTCCCATTTTTTTTCAAATAAGGCTAAAAAAATAGGACCCTCCCCTTGAACATAACAAAAAAAATGTGACCCTCCCCCAGTCATAGGTAAAAAAAATTGGGACCCTCCCCCATGCAATTTATTTCTGAAAAACCTGTTAGATAGACTATTGTCCAAGTGACTTCTGTCATGCACCAGTCAATTGACATTACGGCCCCTCGATTTAACATTCACTAAGTGTTAAATGTTACTATTTTCCCGATCACAGGGACATGGTCGTTGTTAAAGCTCCAGGGCCCCCGGGGACACTTTTGCAACATGGGGAAACGCGCCTTTATTTTGATAAACGCATTTCATCAAGCCTCCAGTGAAAAGATAAACGTTTTATTTTCTGTGTGTAGTAAAAATGCCTGTTGGTTTTATTCTTCACGCGCTACAAATAATTATTATTCATGTGCGTGAAGCGCAGCCCAAAAACAAATTTCTATGCAGCTTGTATACGTCGAACTCACTTCTTTCGAACATATTGACTGCCAACCAGGCGTATCACTGGAGGGCTTTTATGGGTTTTCATTTGTCCTTGCCAAGATACACATGCTTGTAACGACATTCGTACGCATTCCATTTAAGTGCCACAATCGTATTGTTTTCTTTGGGCAACTCTAAAACTAGATTAGATGTCATTCCTTATGCGCGCGAAGCGCGCCGAAATTTTCAACATAATGTGTAAAATAAAACTATAGAAAATGATATAGAACTCGTTGCTGGAATCTCTCTTTCAAGGCTTCAGGTTTCGAGAGATCCTCCCCTTTCACTCGCCCAAAAATGAAGTGATCCCTCCCAAAATCCTCCGACCTCGGTCCTTAAACCAATATATTTTCGCACGATAATCGAACTTCTGGTTCAGCGTTAATTCCCCGCTGAATATCCCCGCTTATAAAAGGTCCGTGTTAAATTCCCTGCCCTTCCGTAGATTAATGTGTTAAATCCCCGGCCTGACCGCGTTACTTTCCCGCCCTGTCCCGGGGGTGGGGGCCGGGGTGTCAATTGACTGTGCATAAGGAACCGCGGCTATTATTCATCGCCTGGATTATTTACGTGAGAATGTTTGGTAATACACGGGTAAAATGCAGTGATCCTCCCTTCAAGTACAACGTAATTTCACGTCTCCCGTCCCCTGTTTGACCTAGTACTGTAGACATTTTACAGAAAAACGGGCTCGCATATCCTTCGTTGGGCGCGAAGCGCGCCCAAATTTTGATAAACGTTTGTTTGTTTGTTCATCGTTTTTTGTTTGTTCATCGCATTTCATCAAGCCTCAGAGAAAGGGTAGATGAACATGTTTTGTGTACGGCATAGTAAACAAAGCCTGTCAGGAGCTCAGGAAGTACACTACCTCAACTATATAGGTTAGGTTATATTATTCATGCGCACAACTGCGCTCCGCAAATGACGAAGTTATTAGTATTCATGTACGCGAAGCGCACGGGCCCAACGGACGAATTTCTATGCTTGTAACGTCGAAAACTCACGCTTATCTAAGGGGTCTTCTATCAAACATTTAGTATAAACCAACTAATGGTCTATTACAAATCCTGCATTCTGATTGGCTGAGCTACTAATGGTCTATTAGTGATAGACCGTGCCTGGCAAAACCACCACCTTTCTTTGCAAGAAAAACTTGATTTTTTCAACATAAAATAATGGAATTCATTGCCAAAACTGACCAACTAGTTGGTTTATACTAAAACAATTAGACCTCTCGTCCTCATGTGCTATGATATCAATAGACCATTCGGCCTTCGGCCTCATGGTCTATTCATCATAGCACATTCGGCCTTGAGGTCTTATTGTTAAATAGTGACATGCCCTCCAGGCCTATCATTTGCAGGGAAATTTTGGGAGAGTTTGATTTTCCTCGTGAAGATAACTTGTTCTTGTCAACGGTAGTGTCCTCATTGCTCAAAGAGTATGTGAGATGTCATTGTTGTTTATGCGCGCGAAGCGCGCCGAAATTTTTATGAAGAAGTTGCTGAAATAAACACTATCGCTACTTGTTTTACCTCTTCATCGTCCAAATGTTGCTGAAAAAAATTATGACCCTCCCCCAAACAGGAGTGAAAAAAATTTGGACCCTCCCTTTAGACACGCGAAAAAAAATTAGGACCCTCCCCACAAAATAGGAGCCCTCCCCCCCGCTAAATAATGACACGTCCCTTATATGTATTATAGTTGTATATACAAAAGATGTAATATGGTCTTCAAAAATACATTAAATGACAAAAAAAAAAAGAGGTCCGTTCTAGCAAATCAAGCAAATCACACTTAGCCTGAATTTCAGACGCATTTTCCCTCGTAAAAAATACGAGAGAAAATGCGTCTTTTTGGTACCTTTTAGGGGTCAAAATCAACTAAGCGATACCATTTTAGGTACCTTAGGGGTAAACCGAAAGTTCCCGACGAGCACCCCCGCCCCCAAAACAAGGGAGTTCCCTCGGGATTATAGCTATGTTTCATTGGATTTTTTTTTCTAATTTGCTACCCATATGATGACTTGTTTCTTCTGTATTCACTTTCTTCCTTAGGTCGTTAAAACTGAACCCAACGAATCTCTACGTGTAAATGTCAATCGTGAGGCTACGGATTCAAGTTGTTTATTACAACCTGCCGACCAGGAAGAAACATCAGAGGCTCAATCGAATTGCAAAAGTAACATTTCTGATGAAAACGGCAACGCTGTAAAAGACTCAGAAAGATCCATCATGAAATTACCAGAAGCAGTTTGTAGAATTCTGGAAGCAATTTCTTCAGAGCCTCTGCCAGCGGAAGCAGAAGATCCAGTTAGTCTAAGAAATAGATACGAAGAGGACAGTTCTTCTGAATCAGTTGACCAGGAGATTTGCGACGAAAGCGAAGAAAACTCATCATTTGCGTCAGAAGATGGTAATGATATTGAAAATAGAAACGAGCTTGTTTATCCAGTAAATGGAACTAGACGGCTCACAAGAAAGGCCAAAGAAAATGCCTCTAAAAAGATTTCTGCTATTGTGACTGAAGAGAACAATGCCACCGAAGGGTCTTCTAGCAAACCAAGCGAGGGAATCATCAACTATAAGCCCCCTAAAAAGAAACGCAAGCGCCGAGATGAACTTCATAATGCAGTGGGTGCAAATGAGCCAATTGAATGCAACGTATGCAATAAAGTATTTCCAGGGCAGGATGCGTTGCAGTCGCATTACAAGACCCACGATGTCCCCTTGCCAGAAAACAGAAGTGAGCGAACTTATGAATGTAGCATATGTAAGGAATTACTTCTAGGGCACGATGCTGCGCAGTTGCACTACAAGACACAGCACGATGTTCCCTTGCCAAGTCTATTTGACCGAATGGTAGAGAGCCAACACAAGGCACTGAATGCCAAGTGCCCCAAAGACGGTTTCCATTTCAAGTGTAATAATTGTAGATCAGATATTGAAAGTCAAAGTGATTTGAGGGATCACCATGGCAACCATCTGGCTTCACAAGTGACGTCACAGAGCTACGCTTGTTGCCTTTGTGATGAGAACTTTACAGAGTTAGGAGCAATGGAAAGCCACGTGAGAGTGTCAAGACCTCACCGTGCCGAATCATCATCGCAAGAAAAGTCATTGCTTAGTATGTGCAGTGTATGTAAACAGTCGTTTCCAAGATTAGAAGATCTTCAAGCTCATTTCAAATCTGTGCATTTGCCGTTCTTATTTCCACCGATAAGGATATCGAAGGAAGGAGGCACGAATGGCGGACAACAGCAACAGGAATGGCGGGTGTGGGATCACCAGGAGCAAGAAGGCGTGCAACAATCACAACCGCAACCACAACAACAAACACCACCACCACCTCCACAGCAACAACCATCATCACCACCACCACCACAACAACAACAGCAGCAACATCACTACCAACAACAATATCATCAACAACAACAACATCAACAACACCACCATCATCAACAACATCATCATCAACAACAACAACAACAACATCAGCAGCAACAACATCATAATCATCATCAACAACAACATCATCATCAACAACAACAACAACGACAGCACCATCAGCACCATCACCAACAACAGCAACGACAAAAAAACAACAACAACAACAGCAACAACAACAACATAAACGGCAGCATAAACGGGCACCGCAGCAACGACCACTGAAAAAACAACACCCACTGATACAATCCAAACAACACCAACATCAAGAGCAGCAACAACCACTAACGCATCAACAACGTCACCATCCAGGCATTACACAAATACATGAACAATCAGACAAGACTTCTTTCAAATGCAAATATTGCGACAAATGTTTTAAAACATACAAATGGGGTTGCTCACATTATGAGACTGTACATCAAGGCAGGCGCCCTTTCAAATGTTCTACGTGTGGAGCGAAGTTTGCCAAACGTTTCGGTTTGAAAAGACACGCGATGACTTGTGAATTCCACCAAAGCTTAATTAAATGCCAACCAAATACAGCGCAAACACGTGTACTAAAGTTTGGTCGCACGTTTGAGTGCGCGTTATGCAAGATGGTTTTCAAGACATCAGCTGCCCTAAAAGCGCACAGAAAATCGCACTTAAACTCCTCTGAACCAGCGAACGACAGTTTTTACAACGCTTGGCACAAATGTAGTTATTGCGGAAAAACATTTGAAAATCCCACGAGGTTGAAAGAACATAAAACAATTAAACATCAGGCAGAAAAACGCCACGTATGTCCCATTTGCAAGAAAGCGTTCTTCAAAAGGGCCCACAGAGACCAACATTTAAAAATACATACAGGGGAGAGTATTTGTGGCTGTCCTACATGTGGCAAAGCGTTATCATGTCTGGATAGTCTTAAGGGTCACATCAGAACTCACACTGGAGAGAACCTACTGGAGAGACCGTACAAATGCAAAGATTGTGACAAGCGTTTCACAAAACCCGGTAAACGTAGCGCTCATCACAGAAGTGTACATCAAAAGTTGCGACCTTATACATGTAAGACATGTGGGAAGACATTCCTCTATAGCGATAATTTGAGACGACACGTGATTCGCCACATGCCGCCTGAGGAGCGGTGTTTTCCTTGTAAGATCTGTGGTGACGCTTCTGTGCGTGAACCAAGAGGCGTGTGCGTCAAATGCGATACGTACGTGGGTGAGCAGCAAAAATGCAGTGAGTGTGACAAGACGTTTACAAGAAAGTCGACATACAAACTTCATATAAAAATGCACGGGGTTGAGTTCAAGTGCGAGATCTGCGGCGAGATTTTACAAAGGAAGGCAACATATGAGAGGCATATTAATCGTCACAAGGGTATCAAGCCATTCTCATGCAAATTTTGTGAGCGCAAGTTGGCATCGGAAGCGGGCCTTACTATCCACATGCGCACACATACTGGTGAGAAACCTTACGATTGTAAAGACTGTGAAAAAACGTTCGCATCGATATCGTTACTACGACTACACGAGGAGGTCCACACCGGATTACGTCCTTTCAGGTGCGAAACTTGTGGGAAAACATTTGCGCGTAATTGGACTCTGAAGACGCACAGAAAAATGCACGCCAGGAAGCCATTTGAGTGCAGGAGATGCGGGAAAGTTCTTAAAAACAAGAAACATCTGGCGAATCATCACGCGATGCATGGCGGACGGAAGCCCTTCAAATGCAAAATTTGCAAAAAAGGTTTCACAAAAAAATTCGGGTTAAAGATGCATAATAAAACTCATAACAGATGAGAGCTTCTGGGGAGGATGGTAGTCCTAGAACGTAACTGTTACTGAATCAAATATAGAGCGAACTTCATGACTGTAGTGAAACCAATCGCACGAAGTGATTACACCAATTCTGAACAAAACAAATTGGAGTGATTACAAAGTAGTTGTGAATTACTCAGGACAGTCATCTGCAATCCGCTCTATCATCTAGCCCGAATTACAACAGGATAATTTGACATGCGCGAGTGGTACCGCTGCAGAGGTTACAGTAGTACATTTATGCAAGGGTGCACTGGAAAGGGGTACACTTATGTAAGGGTGCACTGGAAAGGGGTACACTTATGCAAGGGTGCACTGGAAAGGGGTCTGGGGCCGTTACTTTGTTTTAATTGATAGGCAGGTAAAGTTTCTTGATATACTAATAGAATTTGATGCGAGTGGCGGTCTACCGACTTATTTGTCAAACCCACTATGCGCGTAGGTACTTAAAGTATATCGGTCTATCATATACTCGCAGGCGCTAAGAATAAGGCGCATCGTGTCTGATCCAGACAACTTTAAACGCAGAATAAGATGAGCTTACTGACGCAGTCATTATTGTATTCATCATTATCGCTCGTTAGGGAATAACAAAAATAACAGTCCAGGTTTGTTAATGACCTTTTAACTGGTAAATCAATACAAATTTATAGTGTTTTTATGTATTATCCAAGAAGATGGAATTGGATTGCGATTTGAATTCTTTGTTTGCCTCTATAAGTACAATGATTAACGTGATCCCCCCTCAGAGTAGTTAAACGTTTTCGTGACCTAGTAGAAGGCAATTTACAGATAGAGGGGATTGCATTTTTCTTTTGTTGCGCGCGAAGCGCGCCCGAATTTTGATAACCGCATTTCATCAAGCCTTAGAGAAAGTGTAGATGAACATTCCGTAACAAAGTGTAGGTTTGTTATTCATGCGCGCAATTGCGCGCCGAAATGATTATTATTCATTTGCGTGAAGCGCGGCCCAAATGACGAATTTCTATGCCTGTAACGTCGAACTCACGCTTACTCTTCTTTCGAACATAGTGACTGCCCGCCAGGCCTATCACTGCAGGGCATTTTTGGTAGAGTTTGTTTTTCCTCGCCAAGATACACTTGTTCTTGTGAACGGTGTGAAGGTAGTGTCTTCGTTGCGCGAGTTGCCAAAGACTACATTAAATGATGCGCGCGAAGCGCGGCGAAATTTTTATGTATTGAGTGAAGTGAAGTAGAAAAATACAAATGATAGAGAAGTTACTGAAATAACTACTTAGAAAATTTCTTGTGATCCCCCCTTTCAGGGCTTCAAGTTTTGAGAGATCCCCCAGTTTCGCTCGCCCCAAAATGAAGTGATCCCCCCCAAAATCCTCTGCCCCCCCCCCCCCCCCCCCCCCCCCCCCCCCAGGCGATAAATAATGACCGGTCCCTAAACAATAATAATAATATACAATTAATGACTCGAGGGAAACAGCGAGTTTTGTTTTCCCGAGGATGTTTCCCGAGACGAAGTGGAGCTATTTCACAATTAGACCTCAATTAGACCTTAGAAAAAAGTCGCCTAGTAGCGTAGCCAATCAGAATGCAGCATTGGCAATAGTCCACTAGTTGGGTGATACTAAATAATAATATAATATGTACGACTTTTATAGTGCTTAAATCCTAGAGTCCAAAAGCTCTTTACAATATCTACAAACTATAAATAGAAAACTAATATTTACAAACAAGGTTAACAAGGCTCATCAAAAGGCCTGCCCAAAAAGACACCTCTTCAGTGTACGTTTACAGTAAACGTTGAGAGATGGTGACTGCCTTTTACAAATATTTAGAAATTAATGAAGTCAGCAGAGTATGATATAGGTTGGATAACACCGCCCAATCTGAATAGAGCGGTTTTCACATGACTGTCGTGAAAGCAATTGCAATTGAGCAATCACTAGCCAATCACGAATCGAGAGAAATCACAACTTGCTCCTAAATGGCTTTTTTCTCGGCCAATTGTAAGCCGAACCAATTACTAAGTAATTACTTAGACCCCGTCCACACTGCACTGTTTTCAAACGAAAACGGATTCTTTTTGCTCCGTTTTCAAAAAGATTTGCGTCCACACTTATCGTTTTCGTATCGTTTTCGCCCGTCCACTCTACAACGCGTATCCGTACAAAAATGCTCTTATGCATTCAGTGGGTATGCTCAAACAAGCTCAACGCATGCGCATTTCGATCTGTTGGCCCGCGAAATCTGGTCGGGTTTGCTAAGTACTGCTTCCCACACCTGACACAATCAGCAAGATAGACTACATTACGACTGACGCACAAGGACCTAACACTTGCATGATAAGAGCAGCCCGTGGTGTTACTTTTAAATGTGCTGGCAGATGTGACCAGGTTGCAAGCTTTGCACGATTTACCACATGGGTATGTACCGCTCCTGTGATCAGGTGTAGAAGAAGCAAAACGTTTACGTTTATACAACCATCCCTTAAACTGGCTCCCCTGCGATTAAGGTCACTGAGAACCTTCGCGCACGTGTTCGAAGAAAAAATCATACACGTCCTCAGTTTAACCAAAACATATCGTATATATCGTTGGAAAGCTTATAGAATGGACTAGCGAACTATGGCAAAAAGAATTATTTTTTCATAATTAGAAATTATTTTAAGGTTTTATTAAAAATTCGGGTGTGAGAGTTTCAAGAGACAACGCTGACGAACTGCTAGACCTTGACTCCCAAGCAACACATTGTTTTAATCCTTAAAAGTGTTTCTCAAAAACCGTGTCTGCGTTTTTTAAAATTTTGCTTTGCTCAAAAGTTATCGAACTTTTAAATTTCGAAGGTCAAATTTTGTAGAATTTTCACGCTCTAAAAATTTAAAAAATTCATAACTGTTGAACTAAACAAAATTTAAAAAATCGCAGACACTGTTTTTGAGAAACACCTTTAAGGATTAATGGGAGTCATGGTCCAGCAGTTCGACAGCGTTAGCTCGTGAAAATAGCACACCAAAATATTTAATCAATGCTTTTAAAAAAAATTACAGGTATCAATAAGTGATTTTTTGCCATAGCCCGCTAGTCCATTCTATAAGCTTTCCAACGATATATAGGTTGACATATTTTGGTTAAACTAAGGACGTGTATGATGTTTTTTTCGAACAACGTGCGCGAAGGTTCTCAGTAACCTTACCTACTTGTAGCATTACCCTGTAGCTCCCATAGAGGTCCACTTCTCTGACCACTCCAAAAGTTAGCAGTCACTTCCAGTTCTAGGTGCTGATGGATTTGTAAAGTTTGAAGAATCCCACGAAACACGAGATTAATGCGAACAAAGCCAACTGTGCGGTCACTTTTACTCCGAAGATTGTGAAGCCAGCCTTACAGCGCGTACAATAACTCATGAAGACATCGATGTCGGGGAAATCTCTCGGGTGACACTGGCGATTGATGTGCTTGTACATTTTCTCGAATTTCCTGGTCACACGGCTGGCGGCAAGAAAAGGGAACGCGTACTTGAAAGCGACTAGCAGAGACCCCGCGAACTGGGAAAGAAGAAGATAAAACATGTTGTGGGCATCGGTCTTGCTTGTGAAGGCAACAATCCACTCTACAACTGTGGAAAGTGTGATGAAAACAAAGAAGATGTTATGGATGACAAACCACCATTTTATGGACCCCATCACTTCGTCAGTGTATGTTAGCAAACATTCGTGGTATCGTTTTGCGGTGTGGAAATCTCGCGCGTCTTCAATGATGAGTCGCTTGGTAAAGTCGATGTGTTGGACCATGTCCTGGCATATAATGTAGAAAAGACAACAAGCTACCACCACACCACCCATCCCCCAATAAATTATGCCAATGGCTGTGTAATACAACAACCTCTGGCATGTAGAGATTTCATCGACAAAATTATGAATTCCAGTGAAGTCGAAGAATATGTTGAGCTCAAACGCGCAGTACCACAAGAACACGAGACTACCAAAACCAAGGACCAAGTACGTATTAGCGATCCTCCAGTGCTTTGAGGATATCAATATAATCTCTTGTCTTCCGAGCGGAGCGAATTCGAAATAAGGAAGCACATGTTCCATCCCCTCGTGTTCAAAGTTGTGATCAGGTCGGTAGAAATAAACCATAAATAGCGTGCACGAAAAAGCTGCAGACAGAAAAAGTGTCACCAGCAACAGCAATGTTTCTACAGGCATCTCAGGTTTTCCCTTGCTACCCGACCTCCAGTATGTTTTAGCCACGTGCATCTCGTAACTATAGGAGAACCATTGCACGAGGGTTAGGATGATGGAGAGGGCTGAGAAATGCCACCGCGGACGTTGTATTCTGCGCATCAGGCACCGTGGCGGGATACCGTACATGATGTGGATAAGAAAGCGCAGCGGCTTGTCTGTTTTTAACACGCGACCTGCACAGTAATCCGAAACAATAATTGGAAATGGAAAGACATCTTCGTTACTACGCAACTAAGATTTTTTATAATATAGCTACGATATAACGCGCGCTCTGATTGGTCCAAATCTATGCTCTATTACACCCGATAAAGTAATGGTTCTCCCCCGCTATATCATAAACGCATCAGAGTACAACTTTCTGTGATTTTATCGGCAAATAGAGCAGTTGTGAAGTTGGGAGAGACACTCGAAACGTTTTCAAATCAACCGCGTTCTCGTGTCTACGCTTAAATAAATATATAGAGGATATTACACGGTGGCGCGAAGATGCGGAGTTCAAAGTTTGGGAGTTGGAATAAACGAACTTTTGCTATTTCTGTCCCAACATAGAATACTCAAGTGATGACGTCACAAAAAAAACGATTTAGCAATATTTCTCCTTGGATTTGGAAAAGGCATAATAAATGAATGCTATACACCAAAAATGAGGCGAATCGGTTGCAACGAGACCGAGATATGGCCCCCTGAATACATAATTTTTCAGTGTTAAATACAGTGATTTGTTAAAGAAAATTATGCATTCAGGTGGCCATATCTCGGTTGCGTTTCAACCGATTTGCCTCATTTTTTTTTTGCATTCGATTCTCTTTCCACTTTGTCTTTCATTATTCGTGGACTAAAGACGGAAATTCAAGATTTTTCAAATTTATGACGTCACACTTGAGTACTCTAAGTTCCATTTTGCTATACGATGCACAAAATATACTGAGATATTTTAGAAATGAATTATCTTGTGCACTCATTAAATACTCGGAGAAAAAAAAATTGCTCTAAGGGACTGTTCGTTAATTACGTCGCAGGGGGGGCTGGTGGTTTTTTCTGCTTGTAGGTTTTCTGAAAACTTACCCCCGTACAAAAAAAATTTCTACCCCCTTCGAAAAACGGCTATTTGAAATTTTACCCCCCTCCCCCTGCGCGCTAATCCAAAGCTAGTATCAGTCTCCTATTTTCCAAATGGCATCTAAAGTAAGTACGATTGTTGATGAGGATGTACCGGTAGAACAAGCTCCAAAAAATGGCAAGAAAAGAGAAGAGAAGTTCAGCAGAAATCATCCGGATTCAATGCAGTGTTCTGCGTTTCACGCAATCGCACTCAATCTCAATCCTAGTCTGTTGAAAATTTGCATGACACTGAAATGCACCCCCCAAAAGTTTCGCGTGTTCTAAAATTTTACCCCCAAAATTTTCGACGTTCTGCAAAATTTCCCCCCCCCCCCCCCCCCTATAAAACCACCAGCCCCCCCTGCAACGTAATTAACGAACAGTCCCTAATCTTTAATCCGCCGAAGCAAATTATAATGTTTCCAACCGAGGAATGGATAATAAGTACGGCGCCTTATTAGGGGGCTGAGCAAACCACAAATTCGTTGTAACAATAACTTATGTAAGGGATCTTTGCACACGGGTCACAGTGAATAAATTTCTGTCTATGGCTATGTCTATGGCTAAAGGTACGAAATCAAAGCTACTCTTATTTGAGCAACAAAGATCATTTCAACGGAGTTAAAGCGAAAATAGGATTGCATCCCTCAAATCTATCGCCACCTGTGTAGATCACAGTAGGACTTTTGTACATATAAAGAGGATTTAAATAGGAATTCGAAAACTGACTGTTGCTTTCGTACGTGGTGGGATTTTGATTCCAGGGAGTCTAATTGTCGGCTTCGAACAATGACATTAGTAGTAATGCAACGCTTATTATCACCCCGAGTATAGTATATTGCGATATGAGCACCCAGCACATTAGCTTGTTCGTTTATTTACTTGCCTGGCATGTTGATTTACTACGTTGTTGCGCTGTTAGTGTCCTCGACGTAATAGCTCGACTTGTAACTACAATAGCAGTAATAGCTTGTAATCTTTGGCTTTTTCTCGGAAATGCTGTCAGGGTAAAGTGAGACTAGAAACAGGGAGTAAATACTTACAGTATATTTATAGATAAGGTCAAGCTTTCACTTTTGACGAAATTGATATGCAGCCTGATTGCTTGGTGGAGAAAAGTAAATAAGTACCCATGTTTACAAATGAATTGCATGGAACTTAGCATGACTTAGCGCGTTTGTTGAAATTTGAATGAAAATTTTTCTCAGCTCAAATCTTTCAAGTTAGAATTATCGCTGCACATTCCTGTATGTAATCTGTAAGAGAACCATTGAGGTTTGAATGTCAATGGTGCTTTCGGCTGCGCGAACCGAGTTCTTTTTAGTTTCTGTGGGAGATTTTCAACATGGTGGCGATGGCAGCTTTGTCCCTCGCTTAAGAAATCGCTTGAATTAGAACTTAGCCCGAGGTGAACCTTTTCCAACAAAAACACGCCCACTGTCCAGATTTCCACCTTCCCTTCGGGTTTAAGAACTTCTTTTGGCGGCACAGCTTCAGGGCTAGGCGGAGCGAGTGCGGACACGATTTTCCTTACGGTATTAATATATAGACTAGCTGATGCCCGTGAAAAATTCACAGTGTAAGGGGGAAATTTATTTTACTTAAGGGGCCGACCATTTAACTCGTGAGGGGGGGGGGGGGGGGGGCTTTTTTGAAAAAAATTTTTGGTGACTTTAAAACCCTTCTTTCTTATTGGAAAAAAAATTCTCACTGCTTAACAGAGGTATAAAAAAATCTTGCACTGACAAAAAAGCCCCCCCCTCAAAAGTTAAATGGTCGGCCCCTAAAGTGTTCTATGTTTAAAAAAAAAAACGGGGAAAAAAATCACAATGGCCATATGGATGTGGGAAGGGGTTCGTGATTTCCCCCTTCCATAAACTGCTTGATTTACATTACTAATAACCTCCCATCAGCATGAGTACCCCGTCCCACCATGCCGAAATAAATGAAGTGGGCCCAAAAGGATTTTTTTTTTTGCACTGGTCTCCCTGATTTTGGTGCGACAAAATCACGCGTGTGTCCGTCTCTCAAATCGGTCAAAGAACCCGTGAAAATCGAAAGCGCTATTTGACTTCGGAATTGTTTATATCTCAGTGAGGGGAGAGAAGAAACAGATCAAGTAAAAATCGTCTAAGGACTAAGAATTTTTTTTAGTTTATATTATTTATATTTTTTCGGCTTTATCCCTCGCTTAAAAAAATAGCTTGAATTAGAACTTAGCCGAAAGTGAATCTCTTCCAACAAAAACATGCCCACTGGAGGGATTTCCTCCTTCTCTTCGGGATTGTGTCCTTCGTTTTGCGATAGAGCCGTCAGGATTTATACTTAGAAAATATTATTCATGACGTTCACGGACTTAGTTTTGTAAATGTGTCATTTCGACTTATAGCATGACTTAGCGCGTGCTCCGAGGGAAGCAAGGTAGTGTGTACGTTTGTTGAAACTCTTACTTTCAAGTAAGAGAACCATTTAAGTTTGAATGTCAATGGTGCTTTCGGCTGCGCGAACCGAGTTCTTTTTAGTTTCTGTGGGAGAATTCAACATGGCGGCGATGGCGGCTTTGTCCCTCGCTTAAGAAATCGCTGGAATAAGAACTTAGCCCGAGGTGAATCTTTTCCAACAAAAACACGCCCATGGTCCAGATTTCCACCTTCCCTTCGGGTTTGCGAACTTCTTTTGGCGGCACAGCTTCAGGGCTGAGCGGGGCGAGTGTCGACACGATTTTCCTTACGGTATTAATATATAGATTGCGGAGGAGGCAACACAATATCACGTGGCTAGACTTTTCAAATCAGAGGCGCGACTTTTATTTTCATTTTTGGACATTTTTTCAGAACATGTTCGGAAACGAACAGTACGGTTTGGGGTGCAGATTTGCACATAACCATTGTCCGTTGCCATTTGGCATTTTCAAGCTGGACAACCGATAATATTAGCCACTGGCTAGAAGCGGAGCTCCGGTTACATATTTCTCTGTGTTAATGAGACAAAAAGGTTGCCATTGTAAAAAGCCTGTCACCGTCATACCACGTGAATAAGTACTTGCGGCACCCCCTTTGCCACTCAGAATTAATTTCACCCAAGTTTGGTTGTCTGAGGTTCATCCCTTCCCAAGATATATACCTTTTTAAAACTCTTCATGACGAACGAACACACAAACCGGAAGTCCATAACAGAACAGGCCGATGCATATACACTTTTGTTTTGTTCCTTCCTCTCCTGCATGTAGCTATGGGGCTCTCCGCTACTTGGACGCCTTCGGCGCCCACGGAGCTCCGCTAATGACGCTTAGCTTTCAATCCCAAAAATATTGAAACACGAACATGAAACTCCTGCGGCGCTCATCGCTTGTATTTTGAATGGGAAAAAGGCATAGCGAGCAAGTATATTAAGGGTTGAGCTATCGCATACCAGCAATTTAATTTACGAACACGCATTCACAGCAATGAGATTTAATAGCGACAAGAACAGCGTCGACCGTCGACGACGGAATTCTGATTTTTTGTACAATCTTAAGTACAGAGCTGGGATTTACAGGATAGCGTCAGTTACTATTCTTGTCCAACTGTTGAAAATTAGAAGTACGTGACCAAAACCGCGCGATGAAGGACTTTATGAAAGTCTCTAACAGACCCGCTGGCATTTCTAGTTGACGGCGCGGCGCGCCGTGCGTCTGGTACCGAAACCACAATTTATAAGACGATGAGTTAAGGTAATTTCCCCTGAAAGAAAACTAGACTCGGGATATCCGTTTCCTCGACTTAAAATTTGGGATTTTCAAAACTTTTTTAACCCCCTTCAACAACTTTTTGGGTACCGCCCCGGCGCGCGCGCTCTGCAGCCATGCGAAGCTACTTCCGGTTTTCCAAGGGCCTGGCTACAAAGCGCATAGTTATGCATCTTTCGCAGCGGGATGATGGAATCGAAGTCAGGTCAGAAATTATCCCGAAAATAGCCACAAATCTGCTTAAATACCTTGAAAATGCGAGATTGCCCCTCCTCAAGTAGCTACTGTGCAGGCTGTGGGGAGCCGTGTATCAAAACAGAATACAAATATGCTCTTGGCAAGCGTTACCACAATGAGTGCTTCAGGTGAGTGAAACTGGACATCAAAAGAACAATTCACAAGAAGCTGTGAAACTCACGACACTCGACTTCTGCCCTCGATAATGAATATGTTGAGTAAACTTTATGTGTTCTCCATTGTAGGTGTGTGGTGTGTGAAGAAGCTTTACCGGTAGACTTTTATGCTAGGGGAACTGAGCTCTTTTGCAAGAAGGATTATCTTGTCAAGTTTCAAAAGTTTGTCACAACTGCGCGCAAAGAATAACTGGACCAGTAATGGTGAGTTAATCATTCCAAATGATTCAGGATTGTGCAGAGTAACATATTTATTCGATTAAATTCAATGCTATGTGGTTTGTGATAAATCTGGTTCATAACTTTGATGTTGATATTTGATATCTTATTTGCTTGAGAAATCATGCTTATCTGAAGTTACAGTAAAAAGTTGTCTTTCACTATTAGATAAGCTTAGTCCTTGTTATTTCAGAACTTACAATTAATGTGTAATCACAGGCTTACCATTCTGGGGGAGTGTGACTTCGGGTCACGCTCTCCTGGTTGAGTTTGTAATGTGACTCCCTCGGTGGTTAGGTGATCAACGATCGGCTCACAAGTTGATAGTAAAAAGCATCTCGTAATCTTCTCCTGAAACACAAAATGTCCTATAACGAATAGAGTAAACGATAATTGTCTTGTGTTTGTCCTCATATCGAAATCAGCGAGAAATATAAAGGTTCTGGGGTATTTTGAGGGCGATTTTTAGGGGTGGGTAGCGAGGGAGAGAGGAGAGAAGGAGTTTCTCTCCTCTCTCCCCTCGCTACCCACCCTAAAAATCGCCCTCAAAATACCCCAGAACCTTTATATTTCTCGCTGATTTCGATATGAGGACAAACACAAGACAATTATCGTTTACTCTATTCGTTATAGGACATTTTGTGTTTCAGGAGAAGATTACGAGATGCTTTTTACTATCAACTTGTGAGCCGATCGTTGATCACCTAACCACCGAGGGAGTCACATTACAAACTCAACCAGGAGAGCGTGACCCGAAGTCACACTCCCCCAGAATGGTAAGCCTGTGGTGTAATCTGAATAACTGTTATACTTGAAACATGGTAGTCTTCTCCTGCGCAGCCCATCAGCGCTGCATGACCGACACAATGGACAGGCTGCGTGGGAGACTAGAAACATTGCTGGGGTTTACATTTCTGGGGGAGGAGGTGCATATCAAATATTTGTAGCTAGGAGAGGAGAGGAGGCACTGGGCTTTCATACTAATAGCCGAGTTTCAAACTAAACTGGCACGCGGGACTGGGCCTCAAAACAACACCAAAATAAGGGTCAGATGGCAATGCCCGCCGGCAAGCTTGCATTTGACACAAAATAATGTAAACAAAACATGAGCAAAAATATTTATTTTATAAATTATGGTTAGGTGAATTTGTCAAAATGGTGAACCATTGTTCCGTGAAAGGGTGCATAAACAACTCCAGAAATAGCGCAAAATGTAGTTTTTTCAACGGATTTTAGATGGAAAATGTGTCTCTGTTCAAAGAAAAATATTAATCTTGGGAAGGGACAACCAACTCAGACAACCAAACCAAGTCATGTGGTATGACGTCTTCGATTACATAAACAAATTGCAAAAAATATACATCTCAGAAAGGGATATGAGGCTAAGCAGTCAACCTTGGATTGATGCTTTGTTAGGGGTGGTTCGATTTCATGGTCACTCAGGGCTTCATTCGGAGCTTCGCTTTTAGGCAGTGCCTAAATCTATATTATGTTTACCATTTATTTTTGCCATTTCCACACAGTTAATATGACTAAAAGTGAACACCTTGGGAGCACATGCAAATAAGGGCTGGAAATTCAGAAGAAACTGAGATCCCATTTTTGGCCAATCGTTTCAACTTTACACACTGTGTGTGACAAAGTAACTGAAATTTGATTTACCGGCACAAAAGTTGCAACTTCCAGCACGGTTGTAAATGAGATGTAGAAAGTGTTAATTTGGAACCAAATAAAAGTGCATTTTTCAGTTTGATCAAGTCTCTGGATTTTCATTGTGTGGTTCCAAAAAATATCCATACCCCCCAACGGAAGGGTGTTGAAAAGTGACCCCCCACCCCTCTGGAATTTGCAATCCCTTCCATGGGGGGTATGGATAATTTCTGGAAACACACATTATACAAAAATAATTAATAATTGCCTCAGGCTGATTTCACATGTCACCTTCTATGACTAATATTGTTTTAATAAACATGATAACTGGTACTCTACTACAACTTACTATAGTTTTAGAAGAAACCCACTAATAGCATAATACAGTACATGTATATTACACTGTAGCTTTAAATTGTGGGTTTTATACATCATTATATTTATATACTGTAGTTGTGAGTGTTTCAGTACTCACTGCCTATCGTGTATGAGATGTGAGTAGGAGAGCCAACCGGATTGCAGGATTCTTGAGAGTGTGCTTGGTTGGTTTCTACTGTTGTAATTAAAGCTCTGTATTGAAAACAAACCTCTTGTAGTGCTGCTCATATTTCAGCATTAAAACATCTCTTTAAAACAGGTTGTTGGCGATCACAAGTTCCACACAGAGTGTTTTTCCTGTCAACAATGTGACAAGTTCCTTGCCATTGATGATAACTATGCCATGGTGGAGAGACACAGACTTCTCTGGTGAGATCTTATGATGATGCAGTACTTTTTTCCTTTCAATTTCTTCCGTATTGTTAAAAATAAAATTGTTATTAGTGCAATCAGTCAATCTTATGAGGCCTTAAAATCTGTAGATGTGCATAAAGGAATTTGCATAGGAAAAATACAGTGTTAATTAAGTAAAAACAACCCAGGCATATAAACCAAAAATAGTTTAGCATCTGGGAAAAGCTCATCACGAAAGAGGGGTGGTGAATATTATAGTAATATGAGATTTTCCAAGACAGCAAGATCAATGCTCAAAATTTCAAGATTTAGATGATAGCTTCTCATGCATTCTCTGTGATTTGTGTTATTTTGCCAGAAAACGAGATACCAAGGCAGCTCTCTAAAAATTCAAGATTTGAGAATCCCTAAGAATTTTGTGAGATTCTGCGTTTTTCAAACCATTGGTCATCTTTGAAAAATCAGCCATGAATATGAATAAAAAAAAGCTGAACTTTCACTTCAGTTTTTCTATATGATAGAACAATGTAATAGTAATTGGAGGTATGTACAAGGCATTTTGATAGCCATTTTAGGTTATCAGGGAAATTAGAGGAGATAATTAACAATAAATTTGTGTCAAAACAAAAGTGGTGGTAGTATTAAAATATCTGCAAATATTGCCCCTGAAACATTGGTAAATTATCATAACAGTTTTTCTACAGAACTGCATAAAAAGTACAGATATTTTTCTCTATTTAATGACTTTTTTGTCCCAAATAAAGTAAAAATGTCCTCAGAATATTATTTATGCACTTTGAATGAGCCAACAAGAAAGACAGATTATGCAATGCTCAATATTACAATAAAATATTTTCAAGCATGAGAAAAGTAAATAAGAGAAACATGTTATTGCTTTTGAATTTTAATAAAGATCTGGGATGGTTGTATTTATGGCTGTTGTAGATGTTTTGGTTATTCATTGAGACAGTTATTGAATAGTCAGTTTATTGATAATGTCAGGTGTTTTGCAAACAATAAGCCACTATAAAATACCTGATATACCTGCTGATATCACATTAGTTTTATTCAGCAGTTCCATTCAATTTTGAGTTCTAGGCCTCTTTCATATTAAATAAATTTAGTGCATTTTGATGCTTCATTGCATTAGACATAGCCAACCATATTTTTTCATATTCTGTGATGATAAGGAATAAGTTAAGCCGCAAATACTTTGTTGTCTATCTAGATAGATGAAACCAGTCATTTGAATTGCAGACTGACTTTGATAAGACAGGAAATGGAAAACTAAGTGTCCATTAAATTAAGATGATTCATCTACATTGCTGTTTATATTTATACACTGTAAAAGGTCAAATCAATAAGAATTGGTAAATATTGGCTCTCCTGAAAATAACTCCAAGCCAAACTATTGCTCTAATATCAATTTTCAAAAACTTTTTGAGATACACTTATTTTCATAACCACTATAATTTCATTTTATGTATGAGCAGACTTTTAATGCAAATTCTCAGGTTTTACTTTCATGGGGAATTCATTTTCATTTCGTGGAATACAACTAAGTAAGTCCTATCAAATAATCCTATCAAAATATTTGGGTGGTTATATGCTACTGGAATACCATGTTATTACAAAGGTGAACACGTAATGAATTTCAATGTTTTCTTCAGTGATGCCAGTATTTTAAGTTAATAACAAATGAGCTATAGCACTAAAAGATGTCAAGATACCAGTACAGCTTTTAGTAAAAAAAATCATTATGAACAAGTCGCATTTTAATAATGATTCTTTCATTGCATTGGTTTAAAAATATTTAAAAAATGATTTTAGGAAATGTTTTTTTTTTTAAATATGGTGATGATAGAATTTTTATCTGCAATAATGAAGATTATTGGGTGAAATGAATTGGATAGAAATGTGTTTGCAATTACTTTTTGATTTTCACGTGCAGAAGGGAAGACTCTACTCTGTATTCTGCTATTGAAAAATTCTATAGAAAAGGCTTTAAAATTATATTGTGTATTTTAAAAATCTTAGTGTTAGATGAACTAGTGTATTGATTCTCATAATTCCTATTTTCAGTGGAGAGTGTTACAAAAAGGAAGCACAAGATCTGGGAAAAGCTAAAAATGTGACAATGTTCCACTCAATTCATCATGTCCAATTAAAGCAGGATTCCACAAATAGGAGAAAAATCCATGTCAATGTGGAATCTGCTCCAAAACAGCCTGGCTCTGGGTTACAGAAGAAAAACTCTATTGTTATCCGAAAGTAAGTATTTAATGTTGTTAATTTTAATGGCAAATTCCCTTAAACTCAGATGGTGAAGATAGTCTCAACTTTCTTCATCTGGCGAAGCATTAGACTATGTGGCGCCATGTAAAGTTTCATTCTAATGATACTGGGCAGTTTTGTGAAAGCTTCTATTACTGCGGCGTCTTAATGATGAGTTGTTATTCGGAATTTCACCATTAGTATTCGCATAATGTGGAAGGAGGGTATTAAGGACAGTTAAGAAGCCAAAATAAGATATTTAGGGAGCTTAGTTGCATTTTAATGGTTGCCTCAGTCGCCTAGATGGAGTCAGAGAAAGCATTTCTATCGGCGATATTTTTTTAGTGAAGTACAGCTTGTTTGTATGTTCATTTAAATTACCAGTAAGTAATTCAATATTTTTAATTACAATGTATTATGTTGTTCATAGGCATATCCAGGGTTGAGTTACATGTAAAATGGCAAAATGTAGTCGTCCTAAAGACTAGGCTCTAGTAGCCCTATTGACAAATCTAGCTCGTCAAACCAGAAACGCACCCCTTTCCCAAAAACCTTTACCTTTTCATTCTCTTTGGAGCTCTGCTATTATTAGTGACCATTATTAATGACTAGGAGTACCTCCGGGCAAGTGCCAAACGAAGATCAAGTGCTTCAAAAAAAAAATGCGGAAATAACTTTGTGTGTTATTCTATGTGCTAAAATTTACTACCATTTGCGTTGAAGCCCTGGACGACTTTTTCGCGTAGGCTTACGTTTCAAACGTGCACGTTTTGTCGAGAAGTAGTCACATTTTTCGCGCTCTGATTGGCTGAAAAATAACGGTCAAAACTGCAGCCAATTAGGGGGCGAGAAACGCGACAACTTCTCAACAAAACGTACACGTTTTAAACATAAACCACGCAAATGGTAGTAAGTGTTTTCTGCCGCCTCGTCAACCTTGGACGACACCCGGGGGCTCCCATATTTTTTGGTCGGGGATGATCGTCGGAAAGTTTCAGTTTCATCCCTAAAAGATACCAAACATGGCGTGGCTCAAACATGGCCTGGCCCAAAAGATACCCTAAAAGATGAGGCCTTGTGTGCCAATCACGCGCATTTGAGACAAGTAACAGGTAAAAGTAACCCATCAAGAAATACCCGTGTTTGACTAAAATGCTGCCTTAAATCCTGTAATCTCTCTTCCTTACCCGGTTTTTAGACCCCGTCCACACTACACCGTTTTCAAACGAAAACGTATACTTTTTGCTCCGGATACGGCTATCGTCCACATAGTCCAGTCATTCTATGGTTTGACCCGTCACTAATTGCAACAGAAGGTTTTTCTTCACAATATTGGTCAGTTGAACGTACTAAACAACATACTAAAAGTCCTAAAAAATCCTAGCACGGGAAAGCCTCTAAAATGAGCATCATTGATACGCGCGCTCTCCTGCAACATGAAAACGAGGCTGAAACCGGAAGTAGCGCTATTTTGCCCGTTTTAATAGTATTTTCTGCTGATTTTCGAGGGTTTGTCGTAATTCTATGAATGACAAGCTGTTCAATCAATTAATATGGTATTTGCACATCATTTACGCTTAAAAAGAGTGTTTTCAGTTTTCGGTCTTCTCCGCTTCCCTAATATGTTAATTGTTTGCGAAGTTTTTTCAAGCATAAACATTACAAAAGCGACAACAAAATATTAAAGAGCTCTAAGGTTATCGTTTTTATTTCCATAGTCAATAAAAATGTATTTATAAAGGTAAAAGTAGTTCAAAATTGAAAAAAGTGTCCCGAGACCATGATTATAATCGGAGAGTTGCAGAGTCCCTTTGCAGTGGCAACAGGCGGGTGTGATCATTTTGTTATACTTGCGGCAAGGAGTAATGATCGTAGTGTGCTACATCCTGTTGGTGCTACATCATGTGGTACAGTTGCATCTTATAATGCGTAGAAGGTTGTCCGGCGCTCAACCAACAGCTCTTCCCCCTGCAGCCGCGACCTCCTCTCGAGTGCTATTTAGCCAGCCTAGCTGGCTCTCAATTTTTTTCGAGGAAGGATCTCCGCGCGAAGCGCGGTCCGGAGCCGAGTGCGACCCATGGAGGCGAGTGCGACCCATGGAATCTGTCTCGTAACCGACTCCTCTCGAAAACAACAAACGTACAGAGCCGGCTACGCAGGCTACTGCTATTAGTCTGCTGGAACGCGTTGGCTTGCTCTCGAAACGATCGAGTGGGATAAAATTCTGGAGTGACGCGCCACTGTAGTTTCGGGAAGTCGTGTCCCATCCGAGAAACGTGTGTAACAGACTATTCCGACACACATCCACTCCTAGCCGTGAGCTCGAATTTTCAGGACTTTCCAAACGCGTCACAGAGTGTTGCCCTTTTGCTAGGGGATGAAATACAAATTCAAGACCGCCTGGTATGGTGTGGGGGTGCGAAACATTTTGTCAGTTTTGTGAAATAAACGAACAATTTGAAGTGATATCCCTCTGAAAGTACTATGAATAACGCTCCTTAGAACTGTTAAAAGTTTTCGTGATCCCCCAAACTCCTTATTTGAACTAGGGATAGGCAGTTCAAATAGGAAGCATAAATGTAAATGTAAATGTATCACAAAAAGGCCGTGGCATGCCTCTTTCGGTGCGCGTGATTTGATAAGGGCATTTCATCAAGCCCTGAAAAAATGTAGGAGAAAATGCCATTTTGTATATAGTTGACAAACCAGGTAGATTTGTTTCTTCCTCATGCGCCGCAAATTACTCATAACCTTTCCAAGAGTAGGATAGGTGAATCCTACAACGTGCGTGAAGCGCGGAACAAATGACGCAATGCGCGCTGCAATTTTTATCGTATCCAGTTGCGAAAAATGCAAATGAATAAAAGTTGCTGCAATTAGTACTTGCAGCTACCCCTCTTTCGAGAGATCCCCCTTTCGCTCGCCCAAACATAGAAATCATACTACTCCTCCTTGCGATAAATGATGACCAGCCCTTGACGTGCGACGCCTTACGAAGGAGTTTGGTTTTACCGGAGGTTATGTACACGATCGAAATTCTGTAATTTGTGCCCGGGATTACCACAATATCATCACCGCGCTCTTTGCTAGCATTAGTTATTCATTTACTCCCTTTTTTCCCGTAGGACCATTGCATCCGTCCTATTGGTTGCGCATGGCTCACTGCATATCACGGCAAACTTCAGCCATTTGCGGTTCGGATCTATTTGTTGGCAGTGTACCGGCGGCAAAGAAAAAAATGTCATTTGAATTCCAAGTTGAGTGTCAAAATAGGGTACACACTAGCCCTTCTGGCTGATTTCAAATGTCGCACCCCGTGTAAGCGCGACACCGAAACAAACATGTGCTCTCTACACGAACGAGCAGGGATAGTTTTGGCCCGTGTAACAGCACTATCGTGTGCGTATGCAAACCGCAAAACAGAAATTAGTATGTTAGTCTCTCAACAGAGCAGTCCCAGGGTCGCACTTGGGCAGACTTTAAATTTCTGACTTTGCGATATAAACGTTGCCAGCTGATTGACTAAAACACAAAAGCGCCGACAAGCAGCCTTAGCGCTGTCTTTTTGCCAGACTTTTGTAGTAACAATAGAACGTATTTCACGTATTTCACGCTAGTGCTACCAGGCCAAGGGGGGGGGGGGGGGGGGGGGAGTTGCTAATCTAGAAAAGCGAACCAACGTGGTTTGAATTTATTTTTATCGAGAAACTGCTGTCAAAATTCGCTAGGAAAAGCAGGTGTAATAACTGGCTGTATGCCAAAGTTATCGCAGTCTTCTGTTTGGCCCATTTAATCACTAATTAATCATTTTTTAGTATCCATTCTCTTTTGACCCGCCTGAATTCGAAATACGAAGCGCCTTAAACCTTTTTGTCACTTGGGTGTGTCGTGTGTGCGACCACAGTCTTAGAGCAAAACACTTTGCCTAAGTTTCGGCAAATTATTAGTATTATTATTATGTGGCAAACATGAAAACTTTGCAAGTAACGCCTTGCCTTATTCATCATTGGTTCTAGCCAATAATTTTGTATCATATTATTTCAGAGGAGCAAACTCCTCTGAAATAATATGATACAAAATTATTGGCTTGAACCACTACAAACTCGTTCGTGTAATCAGTGAACGCTAGCGTTCAGTACAAGCAAATATAAACTTTTGAAAAACTCATGCTCATTGCTCTTCTAAAATTGCTATTTTAAAATCGAAGAATTAGATATTTCTACATAAAATACATTGCCATGAAATGCTCAATGTAAATTTGGAAAAATCACTCACAGTCGTCTTTATTTTTGTGCATAATTAGCAGGGGAAACCCTCACTGCAAATCCCGCGTACTCTCGACAAAACTGCTCCTTCAAAGAGTTGAGTTGACAGCTGATTCTTTAGTATGTTTACTTGTAGAAAGATGATTCTAATCTTCATATAGTAACTGAGGCAATTCTTCTCGAGCGGGTCCTAAGTAAGTGACTCTCTCTATTCAGATGCTTGTTTGGCAGCAAAGAAACGCAACATTTTTAGTAGTGACGGGCTTTACTCAATCACGTAGCTAGAGCTTCGCATTCGTAGCAGATTCAATCGACTTTATTTTATATTCATAATCATGTAAACTCAGTTTGTTTGAGACAGATGGAGTTAGATTGTGGAGTCAAAACATGCGAGCAAGAAATTGCGAGTTCATCATTCAATAAATTTTCATCAAGAAATACTCAGCAGTTTGAGAGAAAAATAAAAATAAAATAAAGCTTAGTCTACATGATTAATATTAATATTAGGATTGAAATTTGGATATCATTTGGACATTTCCTTGCACAAAAGAAATAAATCTTGAATAATATTTAGGAAGTATTATGCACAGCCTCGTTTTCATGCAGAAAAAAATCCTTTCCAAGGCGACCTAAAAAACGCAATTTTTCACCGTGTTCCCGTGATAGGATTTCTTAGGACTTTTAGTATGTTATAAAGGGGACTTTCGGCACCTGAAACCGTCGAGAAACCTTCTGTTGCAATTAGTGACAGGTTGACCCCTTTTTTTCCATAGAATGACTGGACTAACACTACAACGCCGAAAACGATCACCGAAAACGGCGAAAACAAGTGTGGACGCAAATCTTTTTGAAAACGGAGCAAAAAGCATCCGTTTTCTTTTGAAAACGGTGTAGTGTGGACGGGGTCTTAGAAGCACCATCACGAGACAAAACAATTTAGACATATATTTCGGCCCTAAAGATCTCCCTAAAATTTGTTGAAGATCAACGTTGCCCCTAAAAGAGACCAAACCCCTCGTGATTTTAACCCCTAAGAGATACGACGATCATCCCCGACCAAAAAATACAGGAGTCCCCCCGGAGACGACACGCAAAACACATGGACGACATGCATGTGCACAAAGAAGCGTGTCTCTTCCGTTCAGATGACGACACGAGTTAACTCATCTTAAACATTTAATCGGAATGTTTTGCCCCTGTTCACTCCAAAACTCCAAAGCACGCGCGCACGGCTCTATAATGCTGCCACCTCGTAAGTCTCGTGGCTGACTCGTTGTCAGGTATATGATTTGTGTGATGTATGTTGTGTTGCTCAGGTTTAAGCCTGGCCCAGAAGCCTCTCACCACAGAGATTCGCTGCAAGAGGGCGATAAAGTGTTGGAGGTGAATGACTTGCAGGTTGATCATGACACTGTAGACATGGTAAGCACGCTCTACTCTTCCAAGTAGACCGTTACACCTCTCGATTATTCAGCCCGTCTGTAGTTGTCTCAAATTGACCGTGAGAATCCCTTTTTATGTATCACATGATGCGTTGTTTATGTACCACGTGATCGACCGTCTTGCAACGCGGCCGTGGTAAACAAACCGAATATGCAAGGCGTTTCTCGCTTTGCCTTGTTCTGTTCAGCGCAAACTCGAAGAACGTTCACAATGGCGTCAACGCGTACGGCAGTGAAGTATGTCTAAAGTGCCAAGAAAATGACGAACTTCAAAGCTCACAAAGTGGCTCCGATACCATAGCCGCGTTGCATGACGGTCAAACAGGCATTCTTTAAGTTTAAGTTGCATAAACAACTCATCACGTGGTACATAAAAGGAGATCACGCAGACGCCCTGAGTCTCCGAGAACGAGTGGCACGATTTCTCTGTAAGACTCGTGAAGAAATTTTCCCTTTCGTAATCTGTTGTTACCCCCAATTCATGCTTGACCATCCTGCGACTCTCGCGGGCGCTCTGCAAAAGGGTAAACATAGCATGACACAACGAACCATGCCAAGCGTGATCAATTTGAGACAACCGTCGGCGGACTGTTAAAGCAAAAGGTGTAACCTGCACAGTTGTTTGGCTCGCTTTATGCACTGGTTGCCGTGGTTGGAAACATCTAGAGTGCGAGTCTAGTTGAGAATTACAGGGGAGACATGTACTTTCTTCAAGCGAGGTACGATCGAGGGCGAATGGAGGGCTGAAATTCCTGCTGGATACTGAATAGAATGTGACACAATACTCTTTTACCTGAAATTAAGTTATAGGAAAGAACATAAACCAGGCGTCCAACTCTATTTGCATGATGTCTTCCCATCCCTATTCCCAACAATTCTCCCTTTTTCCTTTCTACATGTATTTCTTTTCAAATGTTTTCAGCCTTCGCACTTACGACACAAGTATGACAATTTGTGCTTCTCATTTACGCAAGGTTTTGGTAAAAATGTTGTCTCCTTTAATTTCTTGTCAAGGTTGGCGCCACACTATCTAGCAAGCCTGGGGAAGAATACCAGATCACATTTGAAAGACACACGTTACCGAGAAACCGGTCAATAAGTTCATTAGGTGACGAGGCTGGTAATAAAGATGAACCAACGACACCTACATCACCAGCAACTCCAATCTCACCTACGCCATCCACACCCAAAACAAGATCCAAAAACTTCTCTGCAACTCCCTCTGACTCCATGGATGACGCAGAAGAGGACTCGTTGTCGCGAACAGTTCCAAAGGCAGGACAAGAGGATTTGGACACTGAGAATAATAATTCAACTACAACAGAAGAATCTCCGTCAGATTCCAGACCAGTTTTGACGAAGCAGGAGAATCTAGACCTCAGTGAACACAAAGAGGGGGACGAGGAAGAAGACGAGCAAGCTATCCGGAGGGCCAAGTCAATTTCGTATTTCTCCAAAAAGTCCTTCAAGCGTTGCATGACATCCCCGTCACGCAATGTATCACTAGAAGACAAGAGCATCCTCATGCAGCAGCACTTTGAACCGTGTAAGAATGGGGAGTTGACTGAAGAGCAGAAGAAACTGCTAAGGGAGAGGACTGTGTCGTTACCTAGGAGGTAAGGTGTACACGAATAACGAAGAGCCTGTTATAAGTTATTCCAGTCCCTGAACTCTCTTTCGCAGCCTGTGGTCTGTGTTGCCTGTGGTCCAGAAACCCTGACTAAGAACTTGGTTTTTTTGTTAGAAGTGTGCATGATCCAAATACTGCTGTGGGAGATTGTTTGTTGAATTTTTTTCGGGAACGGCAAAACATCCCTGATGCCAACAATCAATCTCCGTTCAATAAACTTTCATTGGCGATCTAGTCCTGTTTTGTTTGGCTTTCTTTCAAGTTAGAACGGCTATATATAAAAAGTTCGCTCAATATTGCCAGTAAACCTTCATCTTCCTAACTTTCCGGTTAATGCTGGGGAGGTGGCTGGAGCGTATGTTGTGAGCCTGTACTTTGCAACGTTGTATCGGAGACTATATTACCATCGCAGCGAGCGGGTTTCAGATAGATTTCAAGCATTGTATTAAAGTTTAGTTCGCAGTTGGATTTGCTTATTTCTGTCGACCAATGAATTTGAACTAAACGAACCCCTGTGCGTTCAGTAATCACGTGTTGAAATTGATTCTACTTAGCGTCTTATTGGCTGACAAAGAAAACAGTAACATCTTCAACGAATGATAGTGCTATAGTTGACTTGTGATTGACTGACGTGGAAACCATTCAGCAGCAACTTGTAATTTCTCTCGTTTTTGATTGGCTATATACTTGATAAATAGGTAGGGCTGATTTCATATGACTGTAGTGAAAACAATCGCAAAGTATAAATTACACCAATTCTGAATAAAACCTATAGGAGTAATTACAAAGTGATTAACTCACGAATTACTCACGACAGTCATCTGAAATCCGCTCTATATTTGGTCCGAAATTTCCTCTCATTTGCACACTTTCCTCTTTCAGCAAATCTCTGTCAGGTCTCCCCAAGGTTAAATCTCCGCTCTTTCGAGCGCATTCCTTCAAGAACGACAGCAGCCGGTACGTTTGCTATTAAATGTTTACTCTGATGCTGTTCATTGTGAGACTTTTGAGGTTGAACGTTCTGTTTTCTTTCCAGAGTGTTCCGTCCAAATGATCTAGTGATCGGTGACGTCATCGGTAAAGGGTTCTTTGGTCAGGTGATGAAGGTGAGCAGACAGTTGGAAGTCAGCAGTTGTCTAGCGTACGCATCGCTGTTACGCACATTCCCTTCAAATACTGCTGTCAATCATGATCCTCTGCCGTCGTGTGCAAAGTTCACTCGAAAGACCTCTATACATGTATCAGCATTACTGTTCGTTTCGATTCTTCTAACTTACTTGATCGGACATATTATGTTCATTACAGCTTTTTTCTTGACATTTGATCAGACAGTGTCCGATGACCGGTAGTAATTTCCAGCACTGGGCACGAAATAGTGGAAATATTTTTTGGAAAGGAGGACATTTTAGGGAGTCGGGTTGAAAAAAAAAACAACAAAGACAAGTCGCTTTACAGACTTTGTATTTCCTTTGGTGGGCTGGACGAGGGAACTTGCGCAGCAAAGTACAAACAGAGCTACATCTTAAATGGAGGTAGCTTTAAACCTGTCAACATCAAACTTGGCAATTTAAAGGATCATTATCAACCGGGAGCATTTGTGCCCCCTTTTCTTTCGTTTTCAAATTGAGCTATTGTTTTTCGGCTGCTCTGATTGGTTAATAGTCCGCAAAGGCTCTCGGTTGAAATAAGAAAAAAAGAAGGAAAAAAAAAGACATTGGGGCTCTCTTCCAAACGGTATCGATAGATACTTTTTATCTATTCCAGAACCATTACCTCAAGACATAGCAGAGCCACTTCTTTTAGGGAGCACTTTTCGTTAGCGAGCCCTCGAATGAAGTTGTGGGATTGTGCTAAGAAATATTTTTACTATCTTTTCGTAGGTAACACATAAACAAACAGGAGAGGTGATGGTGATGAAAGAACTCATCCAGTATGATGACGAGGCCAAAGCCAGCTTTCTTAAGGAGGTACAGAACTTCATCACTTGATTAATGGACGATTCCAGCTATAACGCATGCGCGCGCTGCATGTCGGTAGATGTGGGAGATTTGTCAAACAAACTGTTAAATAAGCGCGCGCTGCATTCTGGTAGCTGTGAACATGGCTTGGGCATTAATCGCGTATTATTATTGAGGAGCGTAAGGGTCAAAGTGGAATATATATTTTGTCCCAAAATAGAGCTGTTGACAAGGATTCTCTGCTAAGGTGTATTGTATGTGTTCAGGTGGCCTTACTCAAGAGTCTGGACCACCCGAATGTCTTGCGCTTTATTGGTATTCTGTACAAAGGCAAGACACTAAACCTTATTCTAGGTAAGTAGACAGCGCTCTTCTACCGTCATTTGTTTCGAAGTCATGGTGTCATGAGGATGGCAAATAGCATCATAGTGGATATCAGATAAGTAAATATACTTAGCTAATCAGGGACGAGACATCGGGCGTACCTAACGTGTGTAAAGACCGCCGTCCTTGTTTTTCCAAGACAATCCTGAGCATTTTCCAAGGTAAAGCGCAGAGTCTATGTGAGTATGTGATTTTATCTCGCGATCTGATTGGCTGAGACAACAAAGAGGCAAATCACTTGGCCCCCAATAGGAACTTCCTGATTTACTTCCAGTGGTTTTAATACCTTCGTTATCTATGTTTTTCCTTAAGAATATCTTTTAGGAGGTTCTCTTCGCAGTGTCTTAAAGGACAAGGTAAAATACCTGAATTAGTTTGATCAAGGAGGTTTTATGTTTTATGGTTTGATAAGGTATTTGTGCTGTTGCTATGTATAATTCTTATTTTGTTTTTGTTTTCAGTCGAAACCTCTTTCGTGGTCGCAAAAAGTCAAAATTGCACGAGATATTGCAGCTGGCATGGTGAGTTTGTATCCTTGAATTTATTTTACTTCAGAGAGTGGTTGCTTTTATAAATGCCCTAATCGAGCTTAAAAGGAGGAGCTTTTATGCAAATAAGGGGCGGCACGTTCTAAACGTTGCTTCTTGGACAGTCATGTGATCTTCATAAGCAGTGCTTATTGCGAAGTACAGTATACTAGCAGTTTTTTTTGTATTGCAGACTACTATATCGACGGCTGTTTCTTGTGGCTGAATAGGCATCGACGGCGCATAAATACAGTGGGAGCCTCAATTTGAAGTCAAAAAAGTTGTGAATACCAACGAGAAACTGATGAAGCTTGAATTGAGACAAAAGACAAACTTGAGGAAAAATTTTCGGATTCAGAACTTTTTCGGCTTCAAATTGAGGCTCCAACTGTATTTATGCGCCGTCGATGCCTATTCAGCGGTAGTGCAGAGAATTCGAAACTGGACTATTTGGCAACTGAAAAGTAATAATCTTATTAAACTTTGACGACTAAATTTTTTAAGTGAGCCGCAAAATTGCGATTGTTGATTTCCAATTCGACAACCGCAGGAAAGGTACCAAATTTTTATAGAAATGCTTTTGTCATTGTCTTTTGTAGGCGTATCTACATGAAATGAACGTGATGCATCGAGACTTGAACTCCAATAATTGCTTGGTCCAAGACGATGAGGTACGTTGAGGGTTTTAGATATTTTCATTGGATCATTATGCTTTACTACCATTTTCATTCATCCCGGAAGCTTGACGATTTTTTCGCGTAGGTTTACGTTACACACATACAACTCGTCCGCATGGCCGTTAGAAATGGCATTGAAGATTTGATTTGAAGGATTTAAAATTTTGACTACTTGCTGTAGAAATTGACATTTGTGACGCTGTATTTTCCTAGCTACAGTTTAGGTGTTGATAATCCTGGACTGGCCCGCAAATGAAGTGTAGTGAAATCCAGTAATAGGAATTATCCAACGTTCAAAGTCGGACGGCCAACACTTGTAACCCAAGAGCTAATTGTTGCGTTGCCCTTTCTCTCCCTTTATATCTAGGAAATGACAGTTGTTGTGGCGGATTTCGGATTGGCGCGTCTGCATCAAGAAGAACCGATGTCGCATGCGATGTACATGTCTGGCCAACACTCCCCCAGCCTCTACTCCCCTACTCATCAGAAGCCTCCACTTTCACCAGGAAGACCCCCTGGGCCGAAGAAAAGGTACGAAAAGGACTTCAGTTCACAATCTCGCGAGCTTGTCGCGCACCGCTTGTCAGACAGCAGAAGACTCTGGGCCTATAGATCCTTCATATATGGTACACTATAGTGTCCTTCTGTATATCCTCGTTCTATAAGACATGGAAAATATTTATAAGGAGGACACTATAGTGTACTTTATTTGAAGGATCTACCCTCTGGAGATGAAATTGCCGCTTTTGTAATGTTAGTACAGCTCGGATTCGAGAAGCAATATTTAATGAGACATGGGGAATCTGTGAATCGCCAGAAATGTCCAAAAATAAACTGTAGTTGACGAAGCATTAGTACAGCAGATTGGTGCAGAATTTAGGTCGAATTGTGCAAATTAATGTTACAAGCATGAAATTTGGCACAATGACAGAGCTTTATACCCTAAGTAGTCTTGGTGCAAAAACCACGCCCAAACGTGCATACTTTCCGTTTTACAGAGGTGGAATTAATTATCTTATATAAGAATAAAAGCCTGACTAAACGTTTTCCAAATTCTTCCAAACTTCACATAATGTTGAGTCTGCATGCCCTTCAAGTTTAGGCAGACAAACCACGCCCAATTGTGGTACTTACAGGTATTACAGTGATGAATGTAAGGGTTTACAAAAATGAATTAAACATGATAGTTATTATTGAAATCTTTTTGCAACCTATTACAGACAAATTACCTAGCACCTTCGTAGCTAATCACACGCCCAAAATGCCTGTATTTAGCACATTCAACATTTTTTGGCTTTTGAGCTAAGAAAGAGACATTAAAGATTTTATTTCGACTTTTCTTGCTTCGACTCTACCACTTCTTTTCGCAAGTAGACTTTTCTATAGGAAAATGTTCTTTTACATAACTTTTCGAACGGTTTTCCACACAATGCAAGACCTCACCAACTATGAGCACCCCACTAGCCCGCCAGCTAGCGTAGAAGAAAAAGGTTGCCTAAAAATAAACGTTGTCATGTACTGCTTTCTAGCAATTCAATATCCGTTTGGTAAGATGTTACTTTTGAAGCATGTTTTAATGTCTGCTATCAGGCGAAGGGAGGCGAGGGGTGAACTGAAATGTACAATCCACTAAATAACTGTATCTCCGTGTATCTAAAAATCATTTCACATTCTTTCTTCTGAAAGCAAACGTTTCTTGTAGCGAGTGCATCAATATTTAGTTCCACTATCCCTATATCCACCTTTGGTGACCTAAGTTCCTGCGACAAGTCGGTCCTCACAGGATGGCTGGAGATGGTTGCCCCTACTGTTCATAGTGAGCCCCCTGAAGTCATTGCAGTCGTGATTGACGGAGTCGCCGTTGTAATTGTGCTAAAAGAAGAGAACCGTAAGACGTAAAAGCACTACGCATTATCATTTGTTTATTCTTTATGTGCGCCATTACTAGCAAACAACCTGAAGAAGATAGACATTGCTTGGGACGTGACAACAACAGTCCGAAGGTAGGCGCAAGAGATAAGCGAGGTAAAGGAATAAGAAGACGAGCAGAAGCTCGAGAGCCATATCACACATATCCCTAGATTGACCTCTCTGATCGTTCAAAGACAAACTGCTCTGTCAGAGCATAAGAAAGAGTCGTACCAGTATAAAGACCTAAGGAATAAAGTGCAACGAGAATTCAAATCATCTAAAGCTAAATACTATACTCGCAAAGTGTCAGCTCTGACGTTACCCATTGGTACAAAGAGGTCAAGTCCTTGAGTGGCAGCACTGACTCATGTGGTTGGTGGAAGCAGATGGTTGACGATGATGTTCCTTCCATCCAGGAATTATGCGAGAGCTCACTTTAATGTGTTCTTGTATAACCAGACATCAAGCATCGTCAGTTGTACTAACTGAAATTCGGAGCCAGTCCCCCAACAGCTCCTAATCACCCCTGGTAGGGCTCACAGCTCTGTAGCATCAAAGTGAAAAAAATCCTCTGGCCCTCGGACCCAGCCCCAAACATCGTATGCAAGGAGCAAGCCTTTGAGTGGCAAGGGTGGACATGTTTCCCAGAAGACCAAAGATGGATGTGATACCTACTGGGGAGAAGTCTCCCATAGCCATCAGAGTTGGGATGGCGAAAAAGCCATCATGTAATAAATGCTGAACCAACAATCTGGACCGTACTCCCCGAGATCTCTACAACGTGTCAGCTACTCGTGCAATGCGGCTGTCAACCTGATAATTGGTGTCGATGGCGCTGTAAATTTGTCAAAGCACGCCCTCAATGCACTGCCATGTGCAAGTACAGAAGAGGTTACGAACGACAGTAAGACTAAGTTAATTTTCATTGTTGGTTTAGGACTTCATAATATTTAGACTTTTCAGACAGGCATATAACAAAATATGGAATTTTTGTTGATGCAGGAGGCCAAGCTTATCGTGGCAGCTCAATCAAATTTAAAATACTTTTGCTTTAAATGTTTTTGTTTTATTTCATAACTTTCAACACTGGAAGTACCTGAAATAGGGTGTGGTTTAACTTAAGAATAATGCCGCATAAAACATCTTATCAATGACTTGTAATTTGGAGAAAAAGGAAACTCCAGATATAGATTTTGCCAAATAGTGAAGTGTACATCTATCAAGGCTGTAAGTAAGCAATAAAGGGCGTGACTCAATATGTATAGTAATGCAGGACATCTATTTGTGAAGAAAGTTACATATTAAGGCTTTTGTGTAAAATTAAGACGCTCTTATTTCTTTAACAAAGATAAATAAACCCATCTTTATGCTATCTGGAAGTATTTACTTTTGGGCGTGGTTTTTATATAGAATTGCTCACGACATCAAGCTCTACCACTCTGCCAAATTTCATGCTTGTAACATCAATTTGCACAATTTTGCACCAATCTGCTGTACTACATCAGTGTAGTTTGTGTTCAAATGTCCGAGTGCTTGTCTAAATGGTATTTATTGGTTTTATAGATACACCGTAGTCGGTACGCCCTATTGGATGGCTCCTGAGATGTTGAAAGGTAAAAAAAGTAGTGATCCCAGGCTAATTTTTTTTTTCATTTTAAGTTGTCGCCAACTAAAGAAAGTAGACTAGTGTGATACAATGAAGTCAGTCCCGCTTGTGCTGGGAACCGCCACTGAGATGGCACCTTAGTCGTTCTATACTTATTCGCTAGGTTGGCGACTAAATTTTAACAATCTTGTCGACAACCGTCAGTCACAAAAACCATGTCGGACAATGTCATTCGTACTGTGCACCTTGGCTGTTATTGTTTTCGTCAACGTGCCATTTATCCGAGATTTAACCTGGAGTCAGCTAAGTTTTTTCGTTCATCATTACATTTGTATTTATAGGTGGAGAGTACGACCACAGAGTTGACATTTTCGCCTTTGGGATTGTGATGTGCGAGGTACAGTGTTAAGTTAAGCTGCTGTTTTGTCGCAGTGTCTTTGCAAGAAAACGTCGCTTGATCTTGCATGCTGTTGTGACATCCTGTTAGCATGCTTGTATGCGCCAACCAATTATGTATTTATTATTGGTTAGTTACAGACCTTTTAGCGCGCACGGCGCGCTCTTTTGTTATAGTTCCTTACGGTTCATTAGTTAGACGTTCATACGTGCATTGTTTACTCATTCGCGTCCTTCCAAGCCCTTCGGCACTCAGTTCCCAAAATTAAATACCTAATGATTGAAAGATTATTTAATTTGATAGTATTTAGATTGTTTAACTTTTACGAGAACACTATTAAGTTCTCGTAGAACTCCGCCCTGATTGAAGCGAAATAATATTGTAATAATGATAATATATTTACTACATCTATAATTCAGATCATTCTTGTAAATTAATCGTTTAATTAAATGTGGAATAAAGAGTGCATGCGACTCTAGAGTGGACACTCTCCTATCATAAAAGGTGGTTACGTATTAAGAGCCAATGTCAGGAAAAAACAGACCAAAATCAAAATTCTTGGCCAGTGATGAAAATCCAATCTACCTTTATTTTAGGTTTACAGGTAGATATTAATGAGTTTCGCAACGTTCTGGTGTTTATTTTGCGAAATACGAAGGAATTTATGAATTAAATGAGAAAATCGATTTCGCGGCCTCGAGCCCTGAAAAAAGCCGTCCGAGGACCCCAAAACAAAAAGTTCCTCGCGTGAACACAAAGAGCTCGAATACCACCAAATAAACACCTAATTCCGAGAAAATAGACCCTTATCAGCTCACAAGCAGCAGAATTAATTTTCTATTTGATGTTTTTGACAGTCCAGGAATACATTTTTGGGGAGGAATTTTGCAACCGTGATTTTACCTTGAAAACTAAGATAATTATTTCGAGTAGTGGCTTATCTCCGATCATCCTGTACGTCAGGCTACAAAGTGTACATATGTTGTTCTTGAACGTCATCTAAAAATTGGTTTGGGTTTTTGAGGCATCGCTCCGAAATTATTCACTGAAGTTGTTGTGAAATTCGAGATTTCCAGTAAATTGTCACCTTGTCGACTTCCGAGCCGAGTTTTAAATCTCAGAGTAATGCCGAGTTTTCGCGACTAAAGAGTAGCTTTATTCATATAACCCCATCAAAATACAAAGAGAGGAAGACTATGGCAGGAAAAGTTGGAATTTCTTTCTGAGATGGGATTATTTCAGCAGAAAATTATGAGTGACATTGAATGGAATTGCTCGAGGTCAAGTGTAATACGCGAAATGCGGGAATAAGTGAACTTTTACCTGATAAAGAGTTCATATCTCTTCTTTCTGCTCTGTACTTGGTAATTCTAAGAACCATTTGCAAGCAGATATAGCTGGAAATTCACAAATTCAGGCGGTAATTCTTCAGCATAGCGACACGTAAATTCTAATTGTTGCAGCCGCGTGACTGAAGATGAAAGCGTGACAAGTAACGCGTAAGCATGGAGGGCCTGCCATGCCAACGCGTTACCTGTCACGCTTGCATCCTCAGTCACCTTCACGTGTCTCTCTGCAGCTTATCGCCGTGTACTGATTAATTGCCGCCTAAATTTTCGGCATTTCAAGCTATATCTGCTTGCAAATAGTTCTTAGAATCACCATGTAGATGCAGAAGGGAGGAATAGGATCTCTTTTCAGGTAAAGTTTTACCTATTCCTGCATTTGCGTACAATACACTTGACCTCGAACAATTCCATTTCAATGGCACTCGTAATTTTCTGTTGAAATAACTCCATTTCAGAAAGAAATTCACACTTTTCATGCTATAGCATTCCTTCCTTTGTATTTTGTTGGGGTTATAGGTATAAAGCTGCTCTTTAGTCGCGAAAACTCGGCATTATTCTGAGATTTAAAACTCGGCTCGGAAGTCAACAAAGTGACAATTTACTGGAAATCTCGAGTTTCGCAATAACTTCAGTGAATAATTTCGGAGCGCTGCCTCAAAAACCCAAACCAATGTTTATATGACGTTCAAGAACAACATATGGACACTTTGTAGCCTGACGTACAGGATGATCGGAGATAAGCCACTACTCGAAATAATTATTTTAGTTTTCAAGGTAAAATCACGGTTGCAAAATTCAGTCTCCAAAAATGTATTCCTGGACTGTCAAAAACATCAAATAGAAAATTAATCCTGCTGCTTGTGAGCTGATAAGGGTCTATTTTCTCGGAATTAGGTGTTTATTTGGTGGTATTCTAGCTCTTTATGTTTACGCGAGGAACATTTTGTTTTGGCGTCCTCGGACGGCTTTTTTCAGGGCTCGAGACCGCGAAATCGATTTTCTCATTTAATTCATAAATTCCTTCGTATTTTGCAAAATAATCACCAGAACGTTGCTAAACTCATTTATATCTACCTGTACACCTAAAATAAAGGTAGATTGGTTTTTCATCACTGGCCGCACCTGGTCTGGTATTTGCTGACATTCGCTCTTAATGTGTCAGCGGTGACCATGCCCCCCCCCCCCCCCCCCCCCCCCCCCCCAGGCATTTGGTCATTTCTAAAAATAAAACTGAAAATTCCCCGCCCCCGGGCTAGCAAAAATGCAGAATACCCCACGGCGGGGAACACAAAAAGCGGAAAAATGCCCCACCCCCGGGACGAGAAAAAGACGGTAATTCTGCGTGACAAAGCTTCACAACAAAAACTTCAACTCCATTTATACTGTCCGAGCATTCACAATTCGTTTTTAAATGTACTTTAGTTTTCTCGTCTATGAACGAGTTCTCATTTCACTGAAAGTGAGACAAAATATAAATAAAGAAGTGACATTCCTAGGCCATTCGTGGTTGTAGCCATTAGCTGCATCTTTCAATGCGAAATTTACCTTTATTCTATTTGCAGAGCAACTATTTCGCAGTTATGTTACTTGACTTTTTGCGAAATTGGAACTCTGTTTATAGTGTTAATTCATTGTTATGTTTTTCCACTGAGACGAAATTGCGAAATCTGTTTCTTCTCTATAGAAGACGTTAACTGTGAAATGTGCAAATGTGTCAGTCTCCAAACGTGGTGTATACGGGCCATGCTCTGCATTATATTTTATGTGGCGTTATTTTCTGTAACTGGGTTGTAGTTCGCAAAACCCGACGCGCTTGAGATGAGAAAATCAAAATTCCCCACCCCCCTCCCCCGGGGAAAAACAATTCCCGACCCCGGGGCCAGCAAAATTTTCAAAATTCCCCACCCCAGGGAAGGCACTGGTGTGCAAATGCCCCACGGTGTCGGGGGGGGGGGGGGGGGGGATGGTCATCGCTGGAATTGACTGATACATAAATAGTAAATATTTTATATTCGGGTGAGCGAATTAGATTCCATTAGTAATGAATGTAGAGAACCTTGTTTGCGCCATCCTGTTTATCCGTTAGTAATGAATTTAAAGAAACTCAGTCAGTCATTTCTTGTTATTGTTTAAATTTATTATAAGAAGTAGAAGTGTGCGTAGAAATATCTTTTTTTTATTATTAAAAATATTGAAAAATGTTACAGAAGTCAATTGAAAATACTGCCCTACATCTTTAAACAGCTAGAGAAGATGGATCACATTGACTGTTGTAGTATTTTACTAGGATATTTTTACTGATAATCAGTTTTCTTGCTGACAGATTATCGGACGAGTAAAGGCTGATCCAGACTATTTGCCAAGAACACGGGTAAGGTCGTTTTGTTAAAATTTCTCCTTGTGCACAAGTTGCCGCCCCTGTGATATAGTAGGAAAGAAGGGGAAGCATGCTTACCAAATTTATACTTAACATCACGCCGTCGTCACGACCTTTCTACACACTCGACATCATAGTTTATAGAAGGGAATTGTTAGGAAACCTGACACCCTGTCTCTTTGCTCACTTTTTCCGAGGAATCCTTTTGTCGGTGAAGGGTCACGGTGGACATGCAATCTTTGTCAAAACGCTTGGACCGGTAAAATGGATGCCCATTCTTACTACAGAGTATTCGCCCTCCTCCCCTTTCAATGTTGATATCAGTGAGATGAATTGTCTCGGCATTTTGATGCCCGCGATCTGAACGTTCAAAATATGTACCAACATTGAGTGGGGGAGGGGGTAACACGGTGGACATAGGTACCAAAATCCAGCCAGTACGATTCAGTGTACACCCAGACATGCATATTAGATGAGCATGAAACAAAATATTGTGCAGGGTGAATATCACATGATAGTCCCTGTCAACAACCAGCCCACGCTATTGTGTTGACCCTTTGAAGTTTGCTGGGTTTCCCAACCATTCCACTCCATTAACTATGTCGAAATTAAGGAGATATACAACCTAAAACGTAAGTATTCCTAGGGGAATAGAAAACAGAAAGCAGCGGCCATCTTGGGAAGCACAGGTGGTCAAATAGTTTAACCCGTTCTTCTCTCACTTTACCGGGCGTTCGATTTCCGGCTTGGGCAGCGTGGGCCGACTGCTTCGTTCTTATTGTTCATTGTAGGTAAAAATAATTATTCATATCTCCTGTGTTTCACGTCTTACGGATGACACAGTAAACCGAGGTCCCGTCTGTTGATTCACGTATTATTGTGAAGAGCATTGTGAAAATGCAGCCCAAATCTTAGAGATCACACCTCTGTAAACAGCATGTGAACATATTCAGATGACATTTAGCGGTGCATTAGTGCATAAATTATTGTTATAGATATATGTTGGTTGAAGTTTAAGTTTCAGAAAATTCACCTAGCACGGCCAATACGCTATTGCATTTCTATTCACATAGAATTTAAAACCAAGAATCTGTTAAACAAATGTGATAAGTATCTTTGAAAGAATTTTCATTTTTTAGACTCTAAAAAGTAAACTCCGTCTCCATGGCGATAAATTTTTGTTTGTTTTTAGTCCTTCGGCATAGATGAGGAGGCGTTCAGAATGAAGTTTTGTGTTGGTTGTCCAGAGGTGTTCTACAAAGCCGGCTTCCTATGTGCCGCTGTAGAACCAGACAACAGGTACGCTTTACTTAGTGTGGTGCACCATCTGGTATTCCAAAAACCCCTATCATATTTGTGAACCAAGAATTAGGACTTGTGTGTCAAATGTCCAGAGATGAATTCCGACCTGCTTCCTATTCATCTACCAATTGTGACTACCAATTCCATGGGAAACATTCCTTTATTTTCTCATCTGCTCTCCTAAAAGGCCCATACTAGCAAAGGCCAAGCGTTAGGTAGCAAATCCTCGAGGCTCAGCAAAATGTAGCCTATCATCTAGAGGCTATCATAAATAATTCGTTTGTATGTATGCTCTAGATCTTTTGCTCATGGATGGCTACTCACCATTTAACCCTGCTTGGTATTCCTGTACTTTTTTCTGTCTCCGTCTCTGGCACGATGACAAGACATAATGTGCAAAACGTAGGAGAGAGAGACTGTGTATAATATCTCTTAGAGTGTCTCTACCCTTCCATAGGCCGCCATTTGCAACTCTTCAAGAATGGTTAGATGCCATTTTGCTCCATTTGGAAGTTGGTATACCTTTACCCGAGGAAGTGGAGCTGACCCTGGTGCCCAAGTCTCTCATGAGGACCATAAGCGAAGGGCCTGAAACAACCGTTTGATAACGACCTATACAAACGAGGACCTAAAGCGAAGGACCCGAGCCAAGTGTTTGTTGGCAGTCTCTTGACCTATACATAAGTGCGACCATAGGCTAATTAAAGTCCCTCCTCCTACATATGAGGGCCCTCTG
The DNA here is from genome assembly GCA_033964015.1 of Scolanthus callimorphus. Taxonomy (NCBI): domain Eukaryota; kingdom Metazoa; phylum Cnidaria; class Anthozoa; order Actiniaria; family Edwardsiidae; genus Scolanthus; species Scolanthus callimorphus. The sequence goes on from CM066919.1 coordinate 18,116,955, forward strand.
GGCCCGGAAGCAATACTTGGTAAAAGGCCAATATTTAGGAGTACTTGAGGTCTTAAAAAACGTGGTGCTACAGATTGCCCGGGGCAATGGCAGCATTGGACATTTTTTAGGGTAACGCACCACATTCGCGTTTAGTATTTCTTTGGTTTATGTATTTCAAGTAACCAAGTCTCCATGCTTTTTAATTTTGCAAAGCTTATGAATGTGACATCAACCATGCACAACGTAACAAAATTATCATACCTGTTTTATGGGTATCGAACACATGTAGAGATACTAGATATGAGAATTTGTTGGCCAGAATATATTGAAACTTGACTAGATGTCGAGTAATTTCAGATGAATTAAAATATGTAAAAAATCAACTTTGAGAATGAATTTTTTTAGGTTTCATGGCAATTTTAAAATAATATAACAAGCAATGGAATTTCTATTTATAAAAATAGAATACTATTTAAATGATTTCATACGTGAAAATGGTTAATATTGGAGTTCAGTCACGTCATACACAGAATCTCAATAACGCGATGTACGTAAATAAAGATAACGGGCGCAATTTTGTAAATAAACGTATTTTTCAAATTATTGGTTATTCTTTTATGAATCAGAAAATGTTCAGATGATTGTTAGATGTACAGCAGAGAACACATCGCCGCCGAATGGTTTTCGAATGGTTCTACGAAAGACCGGAAATCTGTTCTTGTATGTGATATGACTTTACCTTTTTTTCTGACGGAGTCTTGTTTCTTGTTCACTCTATAATTTATTTAAAGTGCCTCCATCATTTTGCTCAATTACACCTTAACCCTGGCGCCCATGAGGCCGAGAGGTGTAATTGTTTTATATTTTATAGAAAAGCAGGATTTGTTATAGACCTCTATAATTAACATAGATATCATAGCACATGAGGACGAGAGGTCTAATTGTTTTAGTATAAACCAACTAGTCGGTCGGTTTTGGCAATGAATTCCATTATTTTATGTTGAAAAAATCAAATTTTCTTGCAAAGAAAGGTGGTGGTTTTGCCAGGTACGGTCTATCACTAAGCTAGAGTTAATTACCGAGATTCGAGGCAATAACCCCAATACATCCCAAGGGCCGTAGGCCCGAGGGATGTATTGGGGTTATTGCCGAGAATCGAGGTAATTAACGGACTTAGTTTACAGTTGACAAGGTTTTCAGAAAACAGGGACAAATGAAATGCATTCTTCTCATTGAATTTAACAGTTTTGAAAAGGAGTACAGTTTACAATTGAAAAAGATAGCGGATTCCAATAGGAACTATTGTTAGTTATTTAGCTGCTTTCATAGAAGTGGGTTCCCCAGAGAAACTCATTGCAATTAATTTTTACCATGCACAATAAAGTTGTGATGCTGAAGAAAATGAATGACAACTTTTATTCAACTATGATTGACAAAGGTTTCCAAACACGAATTACGTCTTTTGTTTTCGTACAACAGCCAGTCCAATCAATCAAGCGGCCTTTTGTAAAAGCGCAACTCATTAAAGCGCTGTTATTTTGGTCGGTACGTAGCTGCGTAAAGCTCCTCTCTGGTTGGATAATACAACAATACCCTACCTCAACACAAAGAACGAGGATAATAGACTACAGACAAAAGAACTCCTTTGTAGAACGAAAATAATAGAGACAAAAGCAACTACGTCCTTACTGGTAATTTTCATTTGTACCACGCCCTGACAGCTTACAGCTTCTACAGCTCAATTTGCATAACGTTGTGTCTAGCAAAACGGATGGAACTGATTCAAGATGGAGAAACTGAAGGCAAGTTTCAGGTATTTTGCGCTCGTTGGTTGCTCTCTACGATTAGATATGCAATTAACTTGGGCATGATTTTATCTGTATTTTCAGGTTTACGTCTTAAACACACTCTATGGGCAGTGAGACCAAGCAAGTAGACTGGACAAACGCTTCTCAATATGGTTCAAGTGAAGGCGTTCTCGGAAATCGTGTTTTGTGGCGTTCAACGGGATTCGCATAAAGGATAATCAGAAGCAAATATTGGTTATAGACAGACAGTCAGCATAGATGCATAAACTGAGATTATTGGATGTTTTTTTTCTCGGGGTAAGTGTATGGATTTGAATTCACTAGTTAAATGTTTGGGTTGATAATTGAATTAGTCATTGTGAAAGGGGCAACTGTCATGGTCTATCATGAATTTGGTCTAACTTGGGGTCATTTTAAGTAGCTTAAGGTTATTCCTCTGTTTTGCACGGCGCACGCAGTTCTGCGCATGGACGCGCGATCAATTCGTTCGAAAATGACGCAATCGAGCGCGCGCGCGCAAGCTAAATATCACTATTTGAGCTAGAAACACCAAGAAAAAGTCCCTTTTTGGGATATTGCGCGAAAACAAGATTGGGCACCCCCATTTTTTATTTTACCATTTTGATAAGACTTTCATTCCCCCGTTATAAAAAAAGTTTAAAGAAATTTCTACGACAAGTTTTTGAGCTATCGTCATAAAAAGCCCCAAAACGAGACACAAAATTATCACGAGCGGTGCGCACATTTTTGCACATTTTCAAGAGTAGCGTCAACAAACATATAAAATTAAACAAGCTAATGTTCGTCCTAGGTAGTGAAGCATCTAACAGTTCTGTTCAAACTTGCAAGCGAACGGGATTGCTTCATTAGTGAGCGTTTTATCACAATTTTCTTGTTTCACGTATTCCTTCACAAAATAGCCCTCAGGCACTAAAAATGGGGTATGTTTGCGCCATCACAGTTTCTAAACGAGCATGGGCACCCCCTCTTTTTATTTCATATTTTCATTCCTTATATACTAAAAAGTAAATAGACAAATTAAGAAAAAAATTCTACGACAAGTTTTATTTCAGGGGAATTACCTTAAATGCAGTCAAACACCCTACAAATCAACAAAATAATGGTCTACGTTTTATAACTAACCTTTCAGCTGCTAGATCAATACAAATTTGGAGTATTTTCGTGTATAATCGAGCGGATGGAATTGGATTGCTAATTGGCATTTTTGATTTTCGAACAGGCTGTGAACAAGTTTCTTTTTCTTTTTAAGACTAATTTGAAACAGAATATAGGTTCGGAGTTGTTTCTGTAGAACACTTGTCTTATTTAAAATATTTTGATGAAACAAACGTGACAGTGCCCCTTGAAGTCTTGGTAAAAATGGCTTATTGTGTGGTTCCAGAAATTATCCATAGGAAGGATAATAGGAAAGGATATATTTTCCATACAAATACTGTATTTTTCTTCGGGAATTCCAGAGAGGTGGGGGGTCACTTTTCAACACTCTTCCGGGGGGGGGGGGGGGGGGATATTTTCTGGAACCACACATTACTGATTTCAGGTAAGTATATGGCTTATTATGGATTCATAGGTAAATAACTAGATATTTACCTATTAATCCATAATGAGCCATATACTTACCTATTAATCCATAATGAGCAATATATTTACCTAGAAATTCAATTCAATTCTATTGATCAACCCCAACCTTTCCCTGGAGAATTCAAATCCCTCCCCGACTTTTAGTTTGTTGAGAGCCATTATCCGAGTTAATTCCCTACGAATAACAATGGAAACCGCGTCAACTGTAAACTAATAGACCATTAGTAGCTCAGCCAATCAGAATGCAGGATTTGCAATAGACCATTAGTTGGTTTATACTAAATGTTCATAGACTTAGGTCTACGGCAAACGCAAGAGTCACGTCGTTCCAATCTATTACAAAAGGAAGTTTCGATTTTTCGATTATAGATTAGAAGCGGCTTTCTTTGAACAAAAGAAAAGGTTGACTGTAGTTCGGCCGTTTGGGCTGGGCCTTGTCCGACTAGCGGTCTTTACATCTCCGGTAGGTTATCATTGTTCCTTTTGTGCATTCCTGCATGAGCTCAGTCGTATGCGAGAAATTATACAATTTGCATATGCTCCGAATTAAGTTATCATGATGTAGAAGCAATACGTTTCCTTTATTGCCCAATTACTTTTGCTTAGACGTTTGCAATTGTTACTATCATCATCATCTACCTCACGATCATCTTTTACACTTAATAGGTTTAATAGGCTTATACTCATTTGCCATCAATCAAATAGAGCAGATTTCGTATGACTGTGAACAGTGCCGCTACACGGCGCGGTAAGGTCGCGGTGGCGGTACAGAACCTGGCCTGCTGTAGATACGGAATGAAATCGCGTAGTCGCGGAACGGTCTGGATTGCCCTCACTCAAGCTGGAATCCCAGTCAATTTCTTCATTACCATCCTGAAATTCATTCTTACCCTACCGCGACTGAGGCTCTACTGCCCGAGAGGGACTGTTACGAAGGATTACAGCACGATTAGAGCTTTGAAAGCCTCCAAGTATAAACTACCCAGAGACAAATGGATTAATTATGCAAATAACTGATTTATCAATTTCACTTGAAAATATTGCATTATCTTTCGTGAATAAACTGACGAAAATTGAAACTTTTTCACGCTTAATATTTGTGGCGGGAGAAAGATTCTCCTGGAAGGGCTTGGAGGGAGACTAGTAACAACAACATCGCAGGTGCTGGTCTTCACGAGTCATTAGCCTCGCGACACAGCAACTGGCTCGTCTGAATCACAAACATCTATAAACCATAAATTATTGATCTCACTTGTTCGGGAAATATTCGCGACGGTTGTCAATACATGGATTAAAACAATCATAACGGATTTCCCAAGACTTTTATAGAACAGAAAAGAGGATTGATATATGGATTTTAACTCTATTTTTCTTTTTCTTTGGGAAAATTTGATCTGCTGGCATGAATTCTTGATAAGGTAAGACAGTTTGATTGTTGGTAGTTGTAGTCCACCCACCAATGAAGACGTATTCGCTTATTAACTTTGGCTTTCATGTTCCGTTCTCTAACCCTATTGCTTAATAGGATTAGTGTACTATTCAAGTAGCAGATCAAACCTTTTCGAACTCCTTTCGTGCGTCGGAAGCAAAAAAAGTCGTTGAAATCGGTAGCGTGTAATGTTTAGTTTAGAATTCAATGAACCTGGTGTGGCTGTCACCCTGCTGTCAAACAAACCTATGGCGTTTTCATCTATTGATCTTTTAATGCTGGTTACATTTCTGTTAGATATGATCTCTTAGTGCATTATAGATACAATTATAACTGTTTCAGTAATTGACATGGATTTGAAACTAGCATTAGTAAAATGTCTTGACAGGTATAATGATTGCCACGCGCCTCCTCAGAAAAGATCCTTTGAAAGAGCTCGCCCCTGAACAGTTTAGTTTGTAAACAGAGGTGTTAATATAAGTATCAGAAAGGACTTAGCACTTATCATGTTCTTCCAGGCGAAGACTCTTTGAAAATAATTCCTTCTGTGATAAAAAAATTGAACCAGCCGTTGCCCAAAGGTTTGAAATAGAGAGAGATGTTAGCGTAAAGTCTTCAATCCCATTTGCCAATAGAGGAAACGAATTCTTTCAACTGCACCGGAACGTTATTTGAATTTGCTCGATCAAGTCAGCGACACTTTTGGTGCGAACTTTACTTGCCAGTTAGACACGGCGTTTGTTGAACACTGCGCTCGATAGAAATGTTCTAACTTTTCTATCGCTATCGAACAAATACAATCTTACTACAAGTTCCCTCTCCCGTACGCTATTAGCCACTGTCTTTAAGTATCTCCTTTTCTTGTTTAAGGTACGCGTCCACATAACATATTACTGTACCAACTACCATGGCGCTAGACGGCCCTAAGGTGGTCAAAGCCAGCATTATCGGATTCGCTGTCTTGTTCCTCGTCACAGGCCTGGCACTTCTTATTTTCGGTATCACCATCACCACGCCCTTCGGCGAGTACTTCACACTAAAAGGCAACGCTTTTCCCGTACAACTGGGGCTCCGCATTGGACTCATCTTCCTTGTCCTCATTATCTCAGGACTTACCATATTTGCCGCAATCAAGGAGAATAATAGAATTCTCACTATTATTGCCATTTTGTACGTTATACTTCTGATCACAGAATTCTCTCTTGGGATTGCGTACTTTACTTTGCGAAGCGAGGGTATAAAGAAGACCTCTACGTCTGCTAATGGGCTGCAGTTATTGAGTATTTATGGCGAGAAGGAGAGCGTTACCAATGCTATTGATCAGATACAAACGGGTTTTCAGTGCTGTGGGATTACAGATTACAGAGATTGGTTCACTTCTGGTTGGGCGGCCAGGCAGGTCAGTCAAGTTATATCAGGTGCTCGATGATCCAGCGTGATTTTTTTAGTGGCTCGGAGAAGCAGCGCTGAATCCTCGAGGATAATTTCGTGGTTCTGAAAAGTTAAAACATGGACCATACCCTTGTACAGGTTTTCAGTGCCGCAAACGTTTTACGTACCTTTCATAACTTTCACGAGGTGTCGTTGTCGCGCACCGTGATTTTTCACATTCATCCGAGATCCGACGTCAAAAGACGTCAACACGAATCTTGAATGATAGAACCTTTTTGGGAAGTATCCCAGTATATCCTCCGGTATGGAAGGACAACCTTACGGTACAGTTTAACATTACAGTATAATGTATTTTCAATTTACGCCCCATCCTGAAAGCCTAGGTTTTTTGGCACAATGGTAACCACCTCGGGGTACTGGGAACAATGATCGATTTGCCGTTCCAGGAATCGTACGTTTGACCATATTATAGTGCGCTATCGGTGATTTAGATAATATACAATCAATAAGATCGAACAGGCACTGAAAGATATATTTTCTAAATTTCGTCGGTTTGTGAGAGCTTTTCCAAGAAGAAACGTTGAACAAATAGTCACAAATGTTTGACCGCTTTCTCCCCAGTCTAAGTTTCCTTTTCATATTTTCAGGGTGTGACTAACCGTGTACCGTCGTCTTGCTGCAAAGTTCCCGCGCCGATGTGCGGCTGGGATATGGACATTAAGAACCCTGTTGACGTCATCAACATCATAGGATGTACGGGACTCAACTATTCTGAAAGTTATAGTGAAAAAATCATTGGCGGGGCAGGCCTTGGGCTCGCCTTCATGCATCTCTTGTCGATTCTTGCTTGCGCTGTGTTCTGTTGCTGTTTTAACACGCTCGGTGGACTAAGCCCTGTTGATGCCTTAAAAGGAAAGAAACCAGAGAACAATCCTGGAGGGAATTCACCCGGTGGGCCGTCGCGTTCAGGACGAGGAGGTGGCTCCACCTCCGGCGGTTCAGGAGGTGGCTCCACGGATTCGGGTCCCTCAAGTGCTCCGCAGCAGAGAAAGAAAAAGACGCCTGCCTTTAAGGAGCCTTTCGATGATGACGATGATTTACCAGGAACGTCAACGCAAGATTTACTGGACAAATCCAGGAACTGAAGAAAAAGTGGAAACGAAAGAGCGAGATTGTATTTATTCATGTAACTAAAGAGACTAATCATTAGGCCTTGGTCGAGTGAATCTTTGTGTGTGGGGATCGGGAAAGTGCAAGCGTCGAAAATATATAGCAGACGTATATTCAAAGGGTTTGGTGTAACATGGTTTTCTGCGTTCTTCTTGTCCAGATTGCGTGGTTATATGATCTGAGTATTCAAACAAGGAAGCGAAGTCGATTAAGAAACAAGACCCCAGTCTTGTTTCAGTCTCAAACTGAAATGACCGTGTACCACCTTCTGACCAATGGTAGAGCCAAGGAGGCGAGATGGATAGGAAAGCAATTGCATAAATTAAACAGTTACAGTTTATGTCCGTTTCAAGTTGCCGATCATAGGGGCTTATAGATATCACCCTGGTAACTGCCGCACGCACGGTTATATGTACAAAACTAGTCAGAATACGTTTGAGAAAACGTATTTTTGAAAATTGAGAAAGCTACGGCAAAAAGAACAAACGGTACAAAGTAGACCATCTGCCAGATCGTATTTGGGTTTTAGGGGCTACAACAAATCTTAAAGTCTTAAATGTGTGATGTATCAAAATGTATGAACCTATTAGTGTCTTTGGGATCCTATGCAGATCTAACCTCGAGCCTTTCCTGCTGCAAATGGACGTAGACGAAAGCGTTTTTGCCCCGTGGACTATGCGTTAAAGTGATACATCTTTACATACTTCGATGGTCTGGACTAGATACATCAACGATGCGCCCTATTTATATATTGCTTGGAAAGAAAAACTATATACCCGCGCGAAAAAAATTAGCTAACAATATGAGAAGAACTTGTATGTATAAGCAAAGTCCTGTCCATGTAATGGGTATGACTGTAAGGCATTAAAGCTCGGAATTTGCAATTATAGAATCATTTTATTAACATGTTAAGACTAACACATGTCAGCGTCTTATCGGGCAGACAATGGACCTGTCCACTCCCTTTTAGCTGCTGCTGGCTGGCATTACAAGCAAACCTCTAGCTTGGGATGTTTTCATTTCACATTTAACGAGATTGTGTCAGTCGCCACATCGGCTGATTTAGAGAATATAGAGCAATTTTCTCGATTGAATTTCGTGCATCAAATCTGAAACTTCGTTTCTAGATGTGATTTAGAGATTTCTACTCGTAATTCGTCTTCTAATATCCAACCAAAACAACAACAAAGGAGTGGCTGACACAAGCCCTTTACTGACAAACACAACTCAGATGTGTTCAATTTTAAACGCGCGTTTACCAATGGGAGTTCGTTGTGCTTTGTAACGTCCAAATACGCCACGTAAACGCGCGTTTACCAAGGGGAGTTCGTTGTGTCTGTGCGTCTTATTTGAAACAGCTATTTACAGCAATCGAAGCCGGAACAAGTGTAGTCTCCCTCGCAGCCCGTTCTTTGTGTCGATCAGGCAACACTTCCCTCCACACGAACGGCTGCTCACATTCGAACCACATTTCTTTTCCTCTGTTCTGAATCACTTTCCAGACATTTCCAAGGCAACCAGACTAAACATGCTTAGTAATGTCCTGAGTTCATTGTGTGTTTGTGCTTCTTATTTGAAACAGCTATTTACAGCAATCGAAGCCGGAACAGGCGCTGGGTAGATGGAAGACAGTGAGGTTACCCAGTATGCACACAGGGCGGTAAAGGGTTATTTTGAGAAACGAGATTTGACCATTTTAGTTCTTCAAGAAACGTGAAATGTTCCATTTAGTTCCATGAAACGAAATTCCAGGACGCTCGTGCAGCTTGATTTGCCATTTTCCATTGTTTTTGCGTTCGCGAAACGAGGCCAGCTGAATTTTGGGTTCGTTAAACGATTTTTTTTTGAAAAAAACGTGATACGTACCTTCATGTGCATATAACAACAGTGCCTTAAATACAGCAAAATGCAGTGCATGAGAGCTAGATGGACTCTTCGTTTAGGTATCACCACTGTTTAGTAAGACTGTCATCGGCCTCAGGAACTACCGGCAAGTCCTCTTGTGTCGTGGCGACCGACGTATAGTTATCTCAGACGTGGTCGTGCAGCTTCATCATTCTTGGACACTCTTATGCGGGAAACTAGTGCAATAGACACACTGAGCTCTTGGCCTGTATGATGGACAAACATGTCTGGAACGCCAGGCGTGTCGCTCGGCTGATGCCGCCCCTAGTATTGTTTAGACCCAATACTTTATTGGCTTTCCGATTCTGCCTTTTTATCGCGTAATGCACTCCACGAGCTACGGCTCCGACCGTAGAGTTTAATATTTTAACTTTCTTTGCGATTGCCTTTAGACCGGAAGAAACGAAGAACCTCCGTATGACTGCGTAGCTATTCAAGTGAACAATCTGGTGAATTGGTACTCGTTAAATATTCATGATTGTTTCTCTACACTACCCGCAATAGTTCATAACATGGCCTGAACGGATAAAAGACATCCTCATTTCACAGTTTTTACTATATCTTGTCTTCGTTGATATGGTGATTTTTGACTTGAAAAGGAGACGATGGTTCCAGCAGAGATAGGAAATGGCGAAGTTATTTTCCCATTTGATATTACTGGTGTTGTTCTGGGTACTTCATGGTCGAACAGGTGCTTCGGTTCAAGGTAAGAACTCAATGTCATTATTTCATTGCGAGAACCATAATATTTTGAATTTGTATACCACGATAGTTATGTCAGGTCATAAAATTAGTTTTTGGTCTTTTTATACAATAAGTGTCACTTTTCGTAAATCTCAGCTCACTTATTGTTATTGTTTAGTCAATCAAAGACCGTTTTGATCATATATGTCGTCTGTTGTCACAAATCATTTTCAAGTTGTTATTCATTCAAGTGACCACTTGCCATCGATTGATTTTAACACGGTATAGAATTTATTTTATAATTCGACATTTTTGTGCTTCGAATTCCCTCTAATATGAAATGTAACAATACCGTTGTTAGGAAAGCCAAATGTGTCTTATGACTATAGCGAGCAAGGGTCGTTTGGTATCTCCACTTCCTCTGGTTTTCGTCCCTTAAAAAATACCATCGATTGCACCGTGGCTATAGGTGTCAAGAATATGCTGCAAGTTGTGTCTTCAAAATTGCTTCCCGTTGGACCATGTCGATTTGCGACCCCGCGCAGGCGGCACTAAATCCATCCACGCACCAGTAACCCGTTCAAGGGAGGGATCTCAAGGGAGGGATCTCAAATTTCCCAAGAAGGATCATTTATGCCCGAACAACACGTTTTAAGTTCAGTTTTAGTAGGCTGTTGTCTGTCTATAATTACTGCTCCGTTTATTTTACAATCCTGTGGTTACCCAAATGTCGCAAAAAGGAGAATGTGAAATTGTGAATTGTGTTGTTCCATTGTTCTCTAATAAACAGATATTGAATTTTACAGAATCAAAGAGGGATTACTTGCACGGACGGGTACATCCAAGGAACGAGATAGATTTAACCACGGGTAAGTGTACTTCTAAAATTACGAATATCTTAAACTACAAATAACTGCAGAGAATAAAGTAATACCAAGGAAGGTAAGTTTTGGGCATTAACGCCGTATGTATTGCCACGCTCCCCTCAAGATTCACTGTTGCGATTGGCGATTTTACGCAAGAAACTTGTAATGCTAATTTTCTTAAACCATAAAGGTAAGCATTCGAGGCAAGGTTGAAAAAGGATAGCTTAAAACACGCTCTTTGTGTCGGTCACACAACGTTTCCCTCCCTGCTCACATTCGAACCACATTACTAGCTTTCTAGCCTACCGGCCAATCACACTCGAGGTTCCTAGATAGATCGGAACGTTTCCCCACCACTTCGACTCGTCCAATCAGCTTCTCTTAATTTTGACGTGTGCTGTGCGGGAGAGTACTGAAGTAGCCGAATCCAGCGTTTTGGTTTGATTGACGGTTTGATTGACTGCTCACATTCGAACCACATTACTAGCTTTCTAGCCTACCGGCCAATCACACTCGAGGTTCCTAGATAGATCGGAACGTTTCCCCACCACTTCGACTCGTCCAATCAGCTTCTCTTAATTTTGACGTGTGCTGTGCGGGAGAGTACTGAAGTAGCCGAATCCAGCGTTTTGGTTTGCTTGACGGCTAATAATCGCCCATCGCAACATTGAATCTTGAGGTCGCGTAGCAATACATACAGTGGTAAGCATTTGGAACTAATTGTTTGGCAGACGGACAATTATAACGTTTAAAGCCTGAAGTAGTCACGCGCCTGAGTACTTTGCAGATTCATCTGGTTTTCGTGAATCCCGCAGGGATTTCAAAGAGGATTAAAAAACTGGTCTTTCAAGAACTGCTGACCAGTCTTAATGAAAAGGTCTTTGAGATACAGTGCTGCTGTTCACGTTGACGTCATCCATTGTTATTGTGCCAACCAGAGATCGATTGGATTACATAACAAAGTGCGCTATTCAATTTACGGTTGGTACATTAGCATTAGAACGGGAAAACCCATAAAAAGTGTTTAGTGCGATATTGCTCCATCAAGGCCTCGTCCCTTGTCCTAGCAGTCCCAGTTTAAGATTCAGATTCACGAACGGCAAACATGAAAAACAGTGATGTAGACTTGCCCTGTAGGTCCTTTTGGGCCCTTGCTGTATCTATTTTTAGTGCTAAAAATAAGGTCTGTCTGTCTGTATTGCATGTGCCTAATGACCCGCTGCCACAGCAACCTTTATTGAATTGGGTACAAACATTGGAAAGATATTATTAAAGAGTGTGACTGGTTTTGAGATCGAAGTTCTGATCATGAAGAAAATGCCTTACACAGAAGATGACGAAAGATGTATTCTATTAGTATCAGTCAGCACCACGTACATAATTTAGCCAGGGCGTCTCGTTTGATCCGTATATTATGAAATAGTATGGAAGTAATACGGATTCGCTCATATGATGTATTTTGTTATCAGAAAAGCAAGTATTGCTGTGTGCTGGTCAGAACAAGTCATTAGAATGTCTGTTTCCGGGATCCAGTATCGCTATCATGGACTCGTTCTGGGGTCGACTGACGGACAAGCTGTGTCCCTCTGAAGACGGAGATCCTACCATCAATTGCCCTACTGAACCCGCGACAACAGGTCAGAGAAGGGATTGATCGTGTTGGAAAAGGGAGGAATGAGGGAAGGGAGAGAAAGGAAAGGAAGTAATTGGGAAGGGAGAGAAAAGAGAGCAGGAAAGGAGGAAGGAAGGGGAGAGGAGGTGGGGACTTGATGTATGGAGGAGGGAGGCAGATAGGAAGGTAGAGGAGGGACGTAGGGTGCAAGATGATGTAAATGCTAGGGGTGACCGTCGGGAAACTCGAATTTTGACCCTAAAAAATACCTGGTCGGAAAAAATTTCCACCCTAAAAAATACCCCTTAGTCTGAAAATACGCTAAAAAATACCAACAATTTTGACAGATCAAATTGTATTCTGACCGTTTATAAGATATACATCAACAAGAGCTCTTGACATCAAATGTATCCTCTCGAGTTTCAAATACACTATCATTCTTTCAAATATTTTGGACCTATGTATCACCAGGGATTCCCTTAAGCGTACCTTATTTGCGTAAGAACCCCCTAAAAGACCTTTTTTTTTCTTACCATACCGTTTTTATTTTCGAACCCCTAAAAAATACCAGAACGCCGATTTCAAACCCTAAAAAATACGACGGTCACCCCTAGCATTCGAATATAGGGAGTCCCCCCCCCGGGGATGCACGCCGATACTTCCCTTGCATTCTATACTGGGACAATCAAGACAGCGCTAGAGTTTTCGAAGTTAGTGCGGGAACCAGATAACCACTGAAAATAAGCCAGAATTGCGTTTTGTCAACGTTTCTATTGGTCAAGAGCAAAGTCTTTCGTCAAATTTCAAACTAAATCAAAGTAAAGTAAAAAGTAAAGTAACCGTGCTTACATAGCGCTTATCCTCGCGGCTCAAACGCGCCAAAGCCCATGACTAAACGCAAGTCTGACTTACTTCGCCTCCTGATTGGTTTGTTGCTGAATGGCGTCCACTCCTGATTGGCTAGTGGTTCGGTATTTGTTTGAATTCCGCTCTAACTGAGTGATCTTACTTGATTTAAATGATTTCAGGCCTGATCAGACAGTTGTGTGATGACAAAGTGTTCTGCCAAATCCCCGCAAGACATACGATACTACAAAACCCTGGAACACAACATTGCCCAGGAGTCAACAAGTACCTCATTGTCAACTATACCTGCATCCCTAATGAACACAAACTTATTCTGTGTAACGGCGAGACGACGAAACTGCAATGCGGACAGGGATGGAAACTAAATGTCATGTCAGCATTCTGGGGGAGAACTTCATTACTTACTTGCCCCACACCCCTAGGGCATCCGAGTCGGTTCGGCACCTGTGAAAACCTCAACAACACTATTGCCAATTTGAAAATAATCTGTCAGGGGAGGGAAGAGTGTGTTGTTCGCGCAGACGATCTGCATATGGCGCAAGGAAAAACATATTGCCCGGATGTTGAAAAGTATGCCATGATCAGTTATAGATGCCAGCCACAGGGTCCTGATAGCGGTAAGCAATTGTGAATTTTCCGTTGTCAGCCCTAGTTTGACTGAAGTAAGAAAATTGTATCAGTTCATTATTAACAACCACTAATTTACTTAAAAACACAATCTTATAAGTATCATGACTATCACATCTAGAAAGTTTAAGTAGGAGTTAAACTCCGCATACTTCTGTGACTTACGTCCTTATTTGTAATGAAATTTCAGCCTAAACTTAATCCCTGTACTTAGTCGGTAGGAAACCCAGTATTCGAACTGAAAGTCAATAAATGGGCCTGCCTTTTACTGGAAACATGCTACAGGGTCAATGGGTTTAATAAAATGCTTTTTTATTACTCGCTTCTTGTCTTTTTATTTTAGGTGCAATAGGACAACCCCAGCAAACTTCCAACGATGCCTCAAATTTGGGAAATCTGGTACAAGCAGGAAGTGAAAATTCACAAAGAACAAATTTGAATTTATATCATTCTTCACAAGTTGCTGTGCCAAGAATTTCTAGTAATGGACTGCTAATGAAAACTACCTTCGAACAAGATCTTGAGAAACAGCTAATAAAAGGTCATACCACGAATGCAAAAGCTCACACTAAGCTAGATAATTCTACGATGTTGCCTGAAATGCAGAATCAGGTAACCGAAGCAAATTTAGCTGGCTCAACCAACAAGTCCCCCAGGGTAAAGGACTAGACCGTGGTACACTTGTTGCGCTACTTCGCGAGTACTTACAGACCAAGTCTCGCAGAAATGGCAATGTCACGTCAGACACGGAACTGCCCGTGACGCACGATAGTCACGCGAATGTCAACAACGAGAAGGTGGCAGTTCCTCAGGACAACACGAATGTTGACATACAGCATCAAATAGCCATGTTAAAGAAATTACTGCGAAATAAGGCTTTGGTGAATGCTGGTAGTAATGAAATAATGGGTTTGAAAGATAAGGAAGAAGTAGATGAGGTCGAATCAAATGTCCGACCCACAGCAAACTCTAGTACTAAAACTATGTCTGAGAACGTTAAGGTTAGCCGTCCCACACAAGGAAGTAGTCAGGAACTTGACCAAGTATCTACCAACGCTTCCTCAGCACCACACAAGCAAGATGAAGCGCAGCCCAAAAAGCCTATGACTCAAGATGAGGCTCTAAAGATTCTCAGTCAGTATTCTCACAAAAGCGAGGGGGAGATAAAACAGTTGCTTTACAGTTTTGAGGCTAGGCACCTCGGGGAAAACAGAGTCTCCGGAATGACAAACTCATCAACTGGTGGGTCATCTGAACGCGGAACTGATCAAACGAATGCACATCCTTCCCCTTTGAAATCTTCCGTTGGAGATATGAATAGCATTAGCCCAGATGAGCACTTCTCCAAAGGGCAGCAACATTTGGTCAGTAATTCACCACCTACTATTGAGGTTGGAGCAAGTAATCAAGTCGCAAGCGCTGCAAATCCAATGCCCACTCAAAGAAGTAGTCCCACATTTGATGTTACGAATTATCAAAATAGTGGATTATCGCTGAGAGAGGGCGGGAACACACAAGCACATAGCATGAATGACGTTGGATCAGGCTCCGCGCCCATGGTAATTCCAACTGCTCCATCAAATATAAATCCTTTGAAAACCTTGGCAAGTCACAAATATGTTTCCACTGGCAAAATTACAGCGTTGGAGCCAACAGAAAAGATTGTCATTAAGCTACGTCCAACTACGACTGTTGGTGGTAAAGTAGTAAGTAATACCTTCTATAAGCAGTACCTCAAGGATGCTATGAGAAAAGAGAGCAACGGGGCGCTGCAACAAGAGCAACAAGGTCAAGCTGCTATTAACGCCTTGAGTAAGAAGGTGAACGCCCTACAGACCATCAGTGATGCGCTGGGCTTACTGACAGAAAAGATTAGTCCAGATGCTAATGGCGCTAAAAGACACCATCGACACCATGCTCAAAGTCTGGAGGAGCGAATAGATACGAAGGATGTTGATTATATTCAGAATAAAATTAATGAGGCGATTGAGATGGCGGAATCCATGGGAAGAAAGGAAATTTCGAAGAACCCCAAATTGGTTCAGTTAGACCTCGCAGGTAAAGTTACATCAGAGATGTTGGGTTATCCAAGGAATGAGGTAGAAAAGGCGACAGAGTCTATCATTGAGAAGCAAATAAAAGCCATAGAAGATTCATTAAACCGGTTGGCTGAGGATGCAGGGGAACAAGGAGGTTCTACTAACAGCAAGGCAACCCCAAGTCAACTAAAGCAGTTGAATTTGATGAACAAATCGGCTGACACAAACAGCTCTGTTGGGCAGTCACACAGTAGCGAGAATATGCAAAGCTCCGATCAAAACCTTAATCCAAAAAGCAATTCAGAAATCCTTCAGCAGAAGCTGAAAGAATTAGATTTTAACGACGAGGAATTGACCATCAGCCAGAAAGGTAAAACTGAGTTGCAGAATGGAACGTCACAAAGGCCAGTGGACATTCCATCACGAAATATCAGTCATGCAGCAAATTCCATTGCCAAGGCCCTACGACGGCAAACGTCATCAGTCCAACACCCGAGCCACTTCGTGAGTAAAAACGTCACCATCGCTTTGAAACCCATCATCACAATACAAGACTACCACGACGCCGCCCTTGGAGGAAGAATAAATAACGAGGTTATTAAAGAGAAAAAGAAAGAAGAGCTCTTTAAGGGAAGAGATGTCAAATATTTATTGCAAACGTTAAGGCTTGCCGCGCATCCGACTGTGAAGATGCCAGCGAATAAGCCCAATAAAATGGCGATTTCTGCGAGTAAGAACACCGAGGAACCGCACTGGAAACTTGATGACAGTACAATTGCCCTCTTGGAGAAAGTGGTGAAGCATCTTCTTTTACAGAAACAGGAGGAAGCAAACAGAGAATCTTCAAAAGAGCCGATGGTATATCAGCAGACTCGGAAACAGGCGCGTAAAAAGAAAGCGAAGGCGAAAAAGAAAAAGAAGAAGAAAAAGGACGAGGACGAGGACAATGACGAGGGCAAAGACGAGAAAGAAGACGATGAACCAATTATGGTATATGACTATGCAAACAGGGACAGTTCTGAGAACGCTAAGAAAAAAGATGAGTTAGATCAGGAGTTGCTTGATCAAATAGAAACGCAGCTCAACAAGCTTGAGAACTACGAAAATAAAATACACGGCCTCCCGAATGATTCTCAAGAGAACGATAACATGAACAGTGAAGAAATCAAAACAGTAGCAACTGATCAAACAAAAGAAGATGGAAAATTGCAGTTTAGTCTCCCAGCTAAGGCACCAAGAAAACCCAAGGCAATCCCTACAGATGATGATGTTGATAAAGTTATCAGTAGTTATACTGGAAGGAAAGGTATCGCCAAACTTTTACTCAAGCTACAGAGCAAAATTGCTGAGTTTAGGAAGCCAGAGGATGTTAATAACGGTCTCGAGGCTTCTGCTACTAAGGCCGAAAGCGCGGAGAGCTCAGCAAAGCCGCATGTTATTGAATTCAGTGGGGCAGAATTGTCAGGGAAGATAGGCAGTGATACAGTCGAGGAGGCCGTCGGGAAGCATCCGATCATGGGACAGCTTGCTGGGGGAAAGATACTAGAATCTGGCTTTGCAGTAGGGTACAAACCCAAAAGCAAGGAGACGTTTTCTCTCATCAATGCTGTACCAACTACAAAGGCTAAAACAACTGCACCTCCCACTACTAAAGCTATTACCACCGCTGCGCAAGCTGATCCAACCACTCGAGCAATGATACGGAAACATAACAGGTTACGGATAAGCAAGATTGTGAAAGGTGTCCGGCTGCTGCTCAAAGCACTAAGAGGTGAAAGATTAAAGGATGAAGAGGAAGGTAAAGATGGCATGAGGTATAGAGGCGAGCATCTTCGTAAAGTCCGTCCACAAACAAAAGATGCCTCAAGTAAAGAAGACGGCCAAGGTCCTGAGGATCGCTACGGTGATTTGGAACAAGGCGACATGTACTTTGGTCAGAATCAAGACGCCATATCAAATGCATATGACGACACTCCAAAGCAAGACAAGCACGACAAGCAGGACAAGCAAAACTACGGATATTATGAATATGGTGACTTCAATCAGGATCCGTATTACCAAAGCAAGGCTGCGGATAATTTGTTTAAATCAGGCTCGTATGATCCACAGCAGCTGCTAAGTTACGATTCTCAGTATGATCAAGGACTTCTTAAGCGCCTGACCTCCAGTCCCAGCTCCGAGTATACTGGTTACGGGTATAGCGATTATAACCGACCTTACTCGAGTTATGTATCTCAACCGCAAGGACTCAGCTACGCTCCGAGCACGAGGCGAGAATTGGAGCCCGGAAAGAAGCCTGCACTTCCTAAGAAGATTCGCCACGCTCTTAATAAAGCCTTGAAAAGCGACCCCGTGATCAAGCTAGTGGAGAACTTTGCTGAAGACGAGGATCGTTTGATGGGTGAAAGACTTAAAGACTTTACAAAGCATAGTAACGTATTACAGAGTAATACTAAAACACATTTTAATACAGACCTTAGTAGTTCGTTTAATGGTAAGCCTGTTCAGATAACTCGAGTTTCGCCAAATTCCGTAAAGAAGTCGAGAAATTAGAAAAAAATATACTATCTAAATGGACGAGAGTTAGTATACTTATTTATCTCAACAAAAACTAATGAAAGAAAACGTTAAAGTCTACGTTTCGGCGACATCATATCGCCTTATCAAGACAAAGTTAAAGTTCAGAGTTCAATGTTCTAAGGTGACCAATAGAGGCAGATGATTTCTTTATCAACAAGATAAAGATATCACTCATGACACGCTTATCACGATGTTTATCGCAAAAGGTTAGCCTCTTTTCGCGGCGATGATGGAGAAATATTTCATAAGTGGATTTCAGATGACTGGCAAAAGTAAATACGTGAAATCCGTTTTCTACGTGTCTAGGGGCCAAGTAAGCACTGTCTTACAAATTTTTCACCAAGTATTGAAAATACCGGCGTGTCTTTATTTATTTGTTAAGGCTAAAATTTACGCTATTCTCTATTCTCCTGATCTACCTCGCGGTAGTCATTGTCGCTGAGTCACAAGCCAACCTGTGAACAGAGTAGCCATTTAGCAGCAAGGGCCTCTGTGCTAGTCTAGGCGGCGAGCCAGCCAATGAGACAGCCCCACGACAACTTGTAAATTTGTTAAGGATACGGTACACCTTCAGGGGCAACTTTTCGTTAATTTTTTTTGCGCGCATTCGATTTAGAGATTGTTTAACTAAGTATTAGAAGAAGAAAAATATTTTTTGCCCTTAAAGCGAACGAGATATTTAGAAAAAACGAAAAAGTAGCAAGGATCAGTAAAGCTCGCGAGGCGCGATAATCTCTTAATCCTGTTTACTCTAGCGTGACACTCGAGGCAGACATACGGGCACTTTTAAAGTGTTATGTTGTGCGAAATGCGAGAGCTTCATTCAAGCACTATTTGCCAATGTATCGTTCGAGAAAAAAGCGTGGTCCAGACAACCAAAAGAAAAAGAAGTTCGGAACCCCAGGGAACTAAAGGAGTTTTAGCTTTGGTTCTTCTAGCGGACTTTGAAGGCGCATCAGACTTTCACTTCAGTTTTAGACTTCACGGCTCGCACTGTAGTTTTTTTTAACAGTTTGTTTTACCGCGCGCTTTGGTGGCTGAGGAGGCTTCGCCATTCTCGAAAGCAGTCGACTACAACCTCATTCAGTGCGGGAAACTGCGGCGAAATCATGAACTTGCATGCAAATGAGTTCTGGCTGTGAAGCTTCATCTACTATCATGCGATTGGCTCAAGACGTGACAAACCTATACTTCGATTAGGTGTGAATGTCAATCACCGTCGTCGAAGGTGTTGGCGCTGAATTTCATAAGCCTCGCGTTTCTCAAAGAAATTCTCAGCGCTGTTTACGACTATTCTTTTGAGTATTAGGTCAGGTTCCGATGGTTCAATCTCGATGAAATTTGTCAGGCCGCTAGAATAGGAATCTGTGACCAAAACTGTGTCTCGAAATGTTCGATTTCGAAATAGTTTTGAAATTATGAGCCTCGCAGCGGGGGTAGTAACACAAAAATGCGCTGTTTTACTTTAGCTTCAAATATCTCCAAAACGAAACTCGATATCAACAAAATGAGACACGGTTTTGGAGACAATTATGCGCTGATTGACATGAAGCAGTTTGCATAAATGTTCGACCAGTGGTTCCTGACCTAAAACTCCCGCGAAGAAACCACACTGTTTATGTCTTTTTCCTCGAATTTCTGTCTCTAAATAAAAAGAATCTATTTATTAAAAAACTCGGTTACAAACTACAATCTTTTAGCTTTAATTTGATATATAACATGTAGGAATCCTCCAAAAAGCGCGCACGATTTTTCTGCGTGAGGTACCCCTGAAGGTGTACCGTATCTTTAACGCACGTTTCAAACATCGTTTGTTTGCAGCTTCGAATCCAATTCAACGGAAAGTCCCTGCTATGGTATTGTAATTATTGTACGTGTGCTGGATATTGGAATAACTAGGTTATTGTCATCATGGCTTCAAGAACAAAATGCCTGGATACGGCCCTGGTGAGATCCTTTTTTATCATCTTTACTTCATCATCGTCGACGGCGAAGTAGAGTACCCATCGAGGAGGATCATCACCTCTTTTTAGCATTTTTTGAAAAAAAAATTTCACTTTTCGTCTATTGTTAAGGTGTTGGACCTTTAGTTAGTCAGCAAATGAGGAACGTACAAAAACAAAAACTGTTTTAAATGTTTGACCACAACTAAACGTACGTCGTACTTTTAGCCCGGTTCACATAATAGTTGTAGCTGCCGTGAACAAAGTGGTCTGAAACAGCTCTATAGTGAACAGAGTTCTGCGACAGCTACAACATAGAAGCCGGCGGCGTTCGCGATTTGAGTGACACGCTACGACTCTTGCGACTGCTGCGACTCGTGTTGCAGAGATAGCCCGTGTTAATCTATCTCTGTGACAGCTGCAACTGGAGTTTCGCGACTGACACGACCCCCGGTTTCCATATGTTTCAGCTATCGCAACTGTTGTAGAACAACTTTGTTCACAAAAGATGTTTGTCTACGACAGCTGCAAAATAAGGAAACCACGCTAACTTCATCCCTACATTAATTCCAACAGCGTTTTCGTTTCTGATTGTGTATTTACTTTGCGTTTATTTTTTGCCACTCATCTGAAATCCGCTCTCTCTTTTACGGTGCTGTATAAAACCCCTTCTGTTCCACGTCGACTAGGGCTTTTTTTTAATAAATAAAATACGCTTGGTGCCATTATTTCTAAAACACCCTTTTTCTAACGAAGAAAGATATAATTCAGCATAAACTACCAGTTTATTTTTTCCATTGATAAGCTAACTCTCTAGCACTAAATGAACCATACACTGAGGCAATTCCATAATTGGACGTGCTAGTTCACTTTCCACCTTTCGCCATACCTTAAGGCACCCAGGTTGTTGTGTGTTATTATTCAGTACGCACTACCAAAATGTCACATTAAAACATCAATATCTGTCTTCTGCACATATTGATCATCTGAGTGAAATTTGATATCTTGAGCTCGTAAAAAGTGTGCAAAAGTAAACCTTTTCTAGGATGTTTTTGTGCTATCGATGTACTGAATATAAAATCATTATCCTGCTCGATTTTGCAGAATATCGTCTGATTTAGCCAACTCGGGACTGTGTGACCCTCGTCGGGTAAGTATCAGACGATACTCTGCGCGTCGTGCGAGAGTCGCGCCGTTCCAATCCAAAACAATAGAACAATTTTTGATTAAAAAGTCTAATGAAGCGGTATCCTTTGAAAAAGGAACGCTTCGACAGAAGAAGAGCGACTGAAGCTCGACGTTTGCCGCGGGCCTTAGTTGTCGCATTTTTACAAATCGTCGTTTTACGGCTCATGTAAATAGCTATACATAAAACAAGTAACAACTCTATAATATCAGGAAACGTGATCTAGTAACAGCTCGTGGATAAAACATTTTGTCCTCGTATGTTCACGTATGCAATTAAAGAGGGTATTAAATGTCTTTCCTTCGATCAGTTGTTTACCGATACACTATCTATAATAAGGGCAATCGCCATGTGACTAGCGTGCGTATAGACTTGCCACAAGTCCACTTTGTATTTGAGAAAGTCTAGCTGTGTGCGTGCTGCCCCTGACCGCTGCCGGCTCCACACAACTTTGTAGTCGATCTCAAATGTTGACACCTAGCCTCCTCCGCAGGCATCTTCGTGTGATTTCCGTGTGCTTTGCATCGTTTTGCATCACTTCGTTGGCGTTTTTGGCAGAGCGGAACCTGAGAACGAGTTCACGATCACACCACAGGAAGTCCAACCAAGCGCGTCGAGGAAGGCTCGAAATAGGTGTTTCAAAACACAACGAGACTCCTGCGGAGGAGGCTAGTTGACACCAACCTTGAAGAAAATTATATTGTACTGTCACGTTCCGAAGAGTCGAGTTTATCCAAGGTCCTGGCTCCTTATGTTGTACGTGAGGCATTTGAGTTTTAATTCCGCCACAGATTGTTTCGGGATTAATTTCCTTATTTGTCCAGTAAAATTTAGCACATTAGTAAAAACATTACAGCGTACAACATTGGTGGATCGACGAGGCAGTCAGTTTAACCATATTTCACGTGTTTTACATCTGTTGTAATAAACAGTTTCGACCCTTGTCAGCAGGAGAAACTTACCACCTAATTTTCCACCTCCAAACACGCCGAAAGTGTCTTGATATATGCAATAGCGAGTCGGAGTGTTGCAAGTTTGGACAAGCGTCGCGAGTCTGAAGAACAGGCATTGACCAAAGCTTTTCTGAGATTGTCAAAAGCCATGTTGGATTTCTGTAGCCGCTGTTTTTCTTTCAAAGACGCCATCTTTTGAGATCGCTTGCGATGTGTTCCTCTTCGTTTTCGTCTTTTTTCTCCAGCGTAAGCCACGTCGTCGATTTTACCAAGTGTATTGAATTTCCGAAATCTGTCTCTCACCTCAGCTGTACGAGGGCGAAGCCCGTAAGTATTGCATCGAGTGACATTTTCTTTGTTCATGGTTTCAGTGATTTTGTCACAATTCATAGAACCTTGCAGTCGTGTATTGCTGGGAAAATACTACTGATGTGAAGTTATATTGAGCACAAGAATCAACTAGCGAAGCCAGTGTGCCGCGAATGCCAGAACTATGTAAAAGGAGCAACCAAAACTATTTGTATTTTTACAAAAGGCTCAGCTAATTATAAATGCTAAGCAATAATGCGTTAATGATTCCAGCAATAAGCATTGTCGTGTTTTCAATAACCATTAAAATAGTATTATATTTACGCGGTCTCCAAAAGCAAAGTAAACAAAGGCATTAGGATTGTCTTTACAGTTGTTTTCAGAATACTTTACCGCGCCACGGGTTGTGAAGTTGATTCCCAAATTCCCAACTAGGTTCCAAAGTTCGCAACTTGGTTCCAAACTTGGTTCCAAACTGTTTAGCAGTTCCGCCAGCATTTATTATTGATCCTTTATTGATGTAAATACCGCTGGCCACTCGCGTTGCATATATATCTTTAATTGAGGTTGCATCATTAAGGAGGCTGCCTACAGTTTTTCTTGAACTTGGTCTCTCAACTTTGGACGACCACAATTCTGAAATATACTTACCTACGGATTTGAAATTTTGACCATTTGCAGTGGAAAGATCAAAGTTCAAGAAGATGCGCGATTTATCATCATCAGAGTTTCCATAGCAACGAAACAGGGGGGTCACTGTTTTAATTAGCAAAAGTTTCACGCGAAATTCGAAATTGATATTTTGCGAATTTGCTCAAAAATTGCATCGAAAATTGCAAGTTTGCATCGATTTTCATTATGGAAAATCAAAAGCAATGAATTCTGCGGTAAGAGATTTCGCTAGCCTATTTCAAAAGCCATTAAATTAATAATAATTAGAAAGCAAGTGAAACATTTTGAATTTTCAAAGACAAAAAAAAAATCGCCTGGAATATCTTGAAATCGGCTTGGTAAATTTTATCTAAACTTCGCGCTTGGAGAACAGGGGACTTTTTTGTTTATGCCATGCGCAATAACCGCTGCTCTCCAAGTTTACATTGCAGACTCAACTCAGGGAAATGCACTGTTGAGTATCACGAATTTGTAATCAAATAGCGCTCTATTTCTATTTCTCGTTTGTTTTGTTTTTATTCTGAAAGCGGGAAGGATAAAATAAAACGTTTATTCAGGTGCCTGTATATTGCAAATCAAAATTGTTTGATTTTAGGATGTGGACCTTCATCTGCGACTGTTTAAACTGGGTCAGACTGAAATTCAGACTGCAAGTGCAAGAAAAATGACGTTGTTTTTGTTTAGCAATCGTAACGATTTCCTTTTTTATCCTATCAGATATTTCGGGGCCTTCCAGTGGAATTAGATCAAGTGGAAAGATGTCATAGTTTTGGGTTGAGAAATAAAAGTTCTGCACCATGCAGATACACAAATTTTGCTTGAAAAACCTGGTCACACTAAAAAATGTCATGGTGACCAAACAAACATGTTGATTAGTTTGTGTGATAACCTTATTAGAAAATGTCTGGACAAGTTTCACCATAACCTATCCTGGAATTCAATCGATTTGACTACTGATGATTTACAACCCCAGTTTTTGTATCCAACCAAGCTGGGATTTTGTCAAACAATGTGTAAATACCCAGACTGAAGGGTACACACCATGGAAATACAAGCTCAGTTTTCACCACCCTTCCCTGGGATTAAATGGTGGATTATGTCCATGAAAAGGATGAGACTCCAAATTGGTGAACTTTTTATTGTGCTATTTATAACTAACAGAGTATTCTGACAAGTTCTGTAATAGTGGAACCTGGGCAGTTGACAAATTACCCCTGTTGACAACATTGGGTTTTGAGGTGGCAACATAATTTTCACAAGAAAAATTGAATCAAAGAGGATTTTGATACAGCACTGTGATGTTCTTCTGAGCAGTAAACTATCTGTAGTGAAAACTCTTAAAAGTAGCCCCTGCTATAGTTCTACTTCTGAAAATCAATCGATGAAATGCTCTCGTAATACTGTAACATCTAACATGTTGCATCCCTGAACCACCAGCACTTGTGCTAGAAATTGCTATTTGGTTGCAGGATGCAGTTGTTTTGTGTTATCCAGACAAGAATGGCATTATGTTCCTTTTGTGAATTGGGCATATACATGTACACCTACACCTTCGGAACCTGCAACAAGCAATGCACAACAAGTTACTTCTGAATGTCCTACCCTCAATTATATCTTTTATCAGGTACTTCTAAAAAACTTTTTAATGCATAGTAACTAGGAAAAGTGTAATGAAATTTGTATTATTACAGTCACACAGGTTGTTCTCTTTGCTCTTAACACTGATGGACAACACTGATGGACATCTTTGGTATCAAATTGCAATTTCTTGTGGGCAACTTTAATTCGCCACATGTCTGAGCACTGGAGGGGCAGACCATAATTGAACGATTTTGGAAACAAAATATTTCAAGTTCTGGTACAATATCGTGAAGACAGATACAAAAGATTTTTGGAATTTGATTCAAGCAAGTTGTCCATCAATGTTGCTAGGCAATATTGCAAAATTGTAGGGAAGAGAACATCTCGTTTCACTGTAACATGATCTACAATTTCCACTCACAAGTCAAATGGTTTATCAAAAAATCCAATTTCTCACCAAATTTATTTTTAAATTCAGTAAGTATACACAACTAGCAGTGCTTTTTTATACCAGCTCAGATCTCAATTTATTTTGCTTTCTGGGCAAACAAACTGAGCACTTCAGTTCTTGCAACAGCTGTTTCAGTGAAAATATTTCTAAGGAGCATGCCCAAGCATAGGTGTCCTGTAGGTGAACACACCAAAAAATCCTTAACTTCCCCCATTATTTCCAAAAAATTAGCACCACACAATGAAGACATATAGAATGTAGTTTTGTTTTCGAGAGATACTTCAGTGGTACAACGAGCAATTTTCGAAAAATGTCCAATTAATTAATATTCATGAGACAACATTTTCAAGCAGATTTTAGAACTCGAGTGAAGACCCGATTTTGCTGCCGATCTCAAGGAAATCAAATGGTTTCATTTAAACTGGGTCCTAGAAACTGCGTGTGACTTATTTCCAGAACTAATATTCCCCGTGAGGAAAGTGGGAGTCCAAGAACAACAACCACTGAAACTCATGTGCGTAACTGTCGAACCAAAAACACATAACTTCCTCCATTTTCTGTTTCATCCCCGTTAGATAAACGAATTTCAAAATGATAGTACTTCCATTTTTCACTGACAACTCTGTGGTACAACGACTAGATTTTGAAAGCACATTCTGGCAAGACGATAAGAAATCGGCTTTTTCCATTACAGCAAGGAAGCTCAACGAAAGATTCCACAAAACCCCTTGGTGCGATTTCTCAAAGAGAGACCTACATAAGCCAACAGTAATTAAAAGCTTACCTTGGCGGATAATTTGACACTTCACCTTTCAGCCGCTGGCAGAAAGTTAACTTGGGAATTCCACCACAGATCACAGACATCCGCCATATTAAATCGAAATCCTTGAATAGAGCTGCTTTGCCGAAGCGAATAGCGTAGCAATCTCAAGCTCAAACTGCTCAAAATTCATTCCCCAAGTAGAAATATTGTTTCTGTTGAACTCCGTTTGTGGTTTAAAATACTTATTCCCGCATAAAAGTGGAGAAATTAACTTGGTCGACACGACAACAAACCAGCATTTGCTCAGCTGAAGACAAATCAGGCCGTGCATCTGCGCATGCGTCACATAAAGGACCCCTGCTCGCTTGGAGTGTCATTTTCAAAGTTTAGACCTTTTGCTAATTAAAAACAGTGAGCCCCCTGTTTCGTTGCTATGGAAACTCTGATGACGATAAATCGTGCATCATCTTGAGCTTTGATCTTTCAACAGCAAATAGTCAAAATTTCAAATCCTTAGGTAAGTATATTTCAGAATTGTGGTCGTCCAAAGTTGAGAGACCAATTTCAAAAAAAAAAATGTAGGCAGCCTTCTTAAATACTAGTCCTGCGAGGATATTTATTTAACGCTTGCAAAATGTCTGAAATCGAAACAATCAATCATCTGATTATTTGAAGTGATTTGATATGGCCTGAAAATATCGTATGATGAAGGATAATTTCCCCCCTCTTTGACCTCTTCGATTTCTGCGTTTCACGCGTCGTTTTTGGGGATCCCACGATTTTTTTTTTTTTTGAAATTTTCTTTCCAATACAAAAATTGTACGAGCGAAGTAGAGATTTATCCTCGAGAGATATAAGATTTCAGTGCGGTGCAGTGTGTGGGGTGGTGGGTAAGAAAAACTGACTATACAAGACTTGATCGAATAAACAAGTGACCACCCTGTAGATGAAAACTAAAGTGAACTCTACATTAGTTACACGCCCTATATATTCTAACCTTATCTTAAGTAAACCGCTAACTGTTGAACCTATGTTAATAAAGGCAACAAATTAACTCTGATACATGAAACTCAGTTCTTCAAACTGTCACTCAAACCGTTCTATTTGAAAGACCAAAGGCGCCCGAGGGAAATTAAATATTTTGAGATCCCGCATAAAACATAAAACAATCAATCATTTTATTTCATCGAACAGTTAAGATACCGGATTGAAATCGAGGCTAAGGATTTGCCAGACAGACGCCAAGCTGAAAGTGGAGGTCACGGATAGGAAAATCCCGCGCAGATCACAAAGGGAAAACGCGCAGATCGCAGGGAAAAAACGCGCATGGCAAAATGAGTAAAGATTAGTGTCGCTGCTCGGCCTGCGGGCCTCGCAGCAATAAAGTGAAGTGAAACGGCTAAGTTCGTAACTTCGCATCCATGGTTAGAAATTCTGTTTAGAAAATATAAATGTTAGCTGTTTAGCCTTCTGTGGCTGTGGTATGTCAAAATGGTTTTGGCAGAATGTTTTTTGTTTCTGTTAAAATGGTTTTGGCAGAATGTTCCATCTGAATAAGAATACGAATATTCCATCTGAATAAGAATATTCCATCTGAGTAAGAAAGAGATAGCACCGTCAGTCGCAGAAGGCCATATTGTAACACCGTGCACAGCCGCATACTGTTCCGTGTCTGTTTCATAAGCATTAGGAAAGGAACAACCGTGCAGCCAATGGAAGGCTAGAAGGCAAAACGTAAAAACAACACACATGAGGCTGAGGCCCCTTGGGTCACTAGATTTGTCGAATCTTCATTTCTATCTTAACGAGATATTCTCCCCCGATGTACGGTCTCCAAAACACATAGGAGAGCCTTGTATCCCCGGGCAGGCCTTCGGGTATCACGCCATTAGGATTACATTGAAAACAATTATTGTACCACCAACCCGCGTATCCACGTACAGAAGTGCAGCAGGGACTGTTGGAATAAACGTCGTTCTGCTGGTCACGTGTGGAGAACTTCATGCCATTATGGTAATATAAACAGTCCCCGGCGGTACCTAGAAAGGAATTAGTGGTCGAAAGTATAGTGTCGCCATGTTGGTGTCCATGCAGAAGGACCGACACCAACATGGTGGCCAAATTAGCAGTCTTAAGAGCCTATTTCTACGGACTGTATCGATATAAATCTTATAGGAATAGCAGGATATCAACCTGCTGTCTTGCAAAAATTGAAAGCACTGATTTAACAAGTTTATCGGTTTTGGTTGATTATCAATTTATTTTAATCAGTTAAATTTAATTGTAATGCTAGTGTTTTAATTTATGACCTTTTATTTGCTTTTAATTGTCCTAATATCAATTTCTTTTTAATCGTATTTTTAGTTGTTTTAATTATTACAGACTATTGTAGAGCGCCTAGCACAGAGATGAATAAGCGCTATATTTAACAACTATCCCCCGAAGGGGAGGTGGATAGCGGTGAGTATATATCCACCGGTAGGCACCGACCCTGAGGGGGATAGTTGTTTTAGTATATACCAAATCAGTAGAATAAAATACGATAATTAAAAGGTTCAAAACGTAAGTATCGCGTGCCAAACGAGCCGCCATTTTGAGAGTTTTCGCAAAACAGTAAATAGTGCTGGATATCTACTAGTTCAGGAACCAATCAGAGCGCGCGAAAGTGACTATTCACTGATTTGGTATATACCTGTTTCAATTAACGTTGCTCTGCAAAACGTAAAACCATGAACCATGCTTAATAAGTCGAAATGGCAATTTCTGCCTAAAACGAAGCGGTTCACGCCAAATTGTGTCTCAAAGTAGTAAACAAAGTGCCATTTGGTGGTTTTAGTTTAGTTTGGTTTGCCAAACTCGAGGAAAATACGAGAAATAGCGTCTTCATTATGATGCATGGTTCATGGTTTTACGTTTTGCAGAGCAACGTTAATTGAAAGAGGTGTATACTAAAAATCCTTATCCTTATCTTTGTATCGAAATATGGTACGATCGAAATACGTGACTGGTGAAGCGTGACACAAATCGACTCGGCGATTTCCAAGAACATTTGTCAGACTCCCTCGGTAGAGTTATGATCAGCATTGAAAGTGCATTTTCGTAGAGAGCATAGTTTTAGAAGTTAGCATTTTGATGACGTCACGTGAAAAGCAAGAATTAGCCTTGTTGAACGTCGGCAATTGAATATTTTGTTTTTCTGACTTCCGAGTGAATCAAGTCGATTCACCCTAGCCACAACACAGGCGATCCAAGCTCTAGTAATGCGGGGTACTGTGAAAAAAACATGCAACGTTGTCGCTGTAAAAATTATACGTAAATGTAAATATTGAAATAAAATCATGTGACATCTCCTCGGAATGTTGTAGTTGTCAAATAAAGTGCTCCTGGAGCGATTTTATTGCATTTTGGGTGTTTTTGTGCATGTTTCTTAATACCCCTACCGTATGTTATAATAGATTGACAAGGTACGGAACGAGCATTCAAAACACCTTTTTGTAGCTCGATTTTTTTCGCTAAAATCGAGCTTAGTCATCAGACAAAACAACCCAGACAACGAGGAATGAACCACAGCACTATATTTTAGCAGTCATTTGAATGAGCAACTTACCTGAGAGAAGTGCGAGGTCTTAAAAGTCCAAACGATTTCGATTTGAAGGCGACGTTAGAAAAAGTGGTTGGGTCACGGTCGCACGGTCTGGGTCGAGATCAAATCCAATCGACTGCCACTAATTTTTACAGCGACAACGTTGCATGTTTTTTTCACAGTACCCCAATGACTAGAGCTTGGATCGCCTGTGGCCACAATGCAATGCTTTGGTTATATATGTACATAACAATCTCAGTGATTCAGTACATTAGAAATGATACAATGTGCTATTCCCACCTGTATACTGCCCAACCGTCAGTTTGAACTTGGATGTCTCATTGCCCACCTCAAACTTGTCATATTCAGCGTACAACTTGATGCCGTCTAGAGTCTCAATGTCAACCCTCAGGCGGTATGCCCTTTGTGACGTCATCAGATGTAAGGTGTCCAGACCCAGCCAGAAATCACGTGACAAATCCCGTCCAAAGCCGCGCTTGTAGGAGTTCCAGTCCTGGTTAAAGCTGACCAGACTCTCCTTGTGTCTCTGTATAACGGTCCATCCGCCTCCTGCTGTCTCCATGTCACAGTGTAACGCGACGGGTGGGTGGGAGGGGCGGAGAACGATGGAGTAGACACCGCTACAGAGGGAAGTTAGCACCTCTGAACAAGAAGACCAGAAACGAGGCGGCTGGAAAGGAAAATCATATCATATGATGAGTATCTGAATTAATAATTTACCCTCGTTTCGTATAAAACATAGGTGAGCCAGAAATATGTTTCTATTCGTTCAGTTCATGTGTCGTTTTGATGAAAATAAGAAGAAAGATAATGGACCAGCTATCGGGCTATGTGTGTGTTGCTGTCTTCCACAGCATAGTTCATGGAGTGGTGGTGCTACCCAACACTTTGTCGTTGTTCTACTCTTTATTCACTCCCCTAGCCAATTGTAAGATGATGCAAGTGTACTTTCACCCAACAGGGTCCAGAAGCGGTAAAATAGGAGCTGGGATTGGCCTTATTTTAGACTGGGAAAATGGGATTGGGGTCACTGGGTCTGGGATTTGACCACTGGGAATGGGAATTAATGTCCACTAAACTGGGAATGGGATTCTATATTGTTTCCCTTTTCCTTGTAAACGATAAAAAAACGTCGTTTTAAGGTTACTGAGAACCTTCGCGCACCTCCTCGGAAAAAAAATCATACAACTCCTTTGTTTAACCAAAACATGTCAACCTATATATCGTTGGAAAGCTTATAAAATGGACTAGCAGACTATGACAAAAAGAAATAACTTTTGATAAACATAATTTTTTTGAAGGCTTTATTAAAAATGTGGGTGTGACACTTTCAAGAGCTATTCCAAGTGCACTCATGCGTAACGGCAACTATTTAAGTCACACGAACAATAGATCGTGGCCCAGTTTCGTTTGAAGTGAGCGACACGGAAGGGCGACTGGATCTTAGAAAGTCTGGGTCAGGGCTAGGGGTGGGGTTGGGCCCGGGTACCGTTATCTAGTCTTTTAAGGCCCGCCCACCCACCCCTTACTGCGGCTTGGCCGCATGCGCCCTTCTGCCCTCTTGCCTGCGGACTCGCGTTCCTTCCCACAACTTATCCTACCAGTCCGTAAGCAGGAGGGCAGTTGGAATAGAATACTATCGCTGCCGAACTGCTTGACCTTGACTCCCAAGTAAAGCATTGTTTTAATCCTTAAAGGTGTTTCTCAAAAACCGTGTCTGCGTTTTTTAAATTTTGCGTTGTTCAAAAGTTATGGAACTAAAGGTCAAATTTTATAGAATTTTCACGCTCTAAAAATTAAAAAAATCATAACTTTTGAACAACGCAAAATTTTAAAAAACGCAGACACGGTTTTTGAGAAACACCTTTAAGGATTTAAACGTTGTGTTTCTTGGGAGTCAAGGTCAAGCAGTTCGACGGCGATAGCTCTTGAAAATGTCACACTCAATTTTTTTTTAAAAGCTTTAAAAAAATTATGTTTAATAAAAAGTTACTTCTTTTTGCAATAGCCTGCTAGTCCATTCTATAAGCTTTCCAACGATTTATAGGTTGACATGTTTTGGTTAAACTAAGGACGAGTATGATTTTTTTTCCGATGACGTGCGCGAAGGTTCTCAGTAACCTTAAAACAAAATCAGTGTAAACATGTGAAAAAGACATAAAACAGATAAAACGACAAAAATAATTAACTGTACAGCGGTTTCTTGTTTGGTTACCAGTCCAATATCGGTTGCTTTGGCTGAAAACCCCCCGGGGGGGGGGATCCCTGTAAAAATAGATGGGGATGCTCGTCGGGAAAATTGATTTTAACCCCAAGGGATAGCGAATTTGGTGTGGTCAACAGATAATTTTACCCCTAGGCGATAGCAAATTGGGAAATTGCAAGCAAGAAGTGCCTTTGACTTGTACAGCCAGGGATCGAACTGAGGAAATAATATAATCTGCTAGAAGGCAGGGATAGAAGAATCGAGCAAGACACGTGGGTCTGCAGACTTCACTCTTGCGATCTATTATAGTCTTATAGTGACCACATAGTATCGAATAGTACCTGGAAGCCAGAAAAAAGCTCAATTTGTCTTACGCACGGATGACCAAATGAAAATGAAGAAGACCAGAAACGAAGCGGCTTAAAAGGAAATCGAGATCATATTATATGACGAGTATCTGAAATGACTGATAAACATTTCGCCGTCACGCGGCATAAAATTACCTTTCAAAATCTCACTCGTACCAGGCCGTAGCTCGCATTTTTGGAGGGGGAGTCGTTGTCCTGAAACCTGTTAAACCAAATTTCTAGCATTTTGTCGTGCTTCCTACCTGTTTTGTTTGACCAAAAACCTGATATTTCTGGCCCCAAGGGCAGCTCGTTCGAACCACGCGACCCCCCCCCCCCCCCTCCTACGGGCCTGCTGTCAACAGCACTTCTTACAGTCCTCTTAATCATAGTGCGATGAGTTAACTCATTTTGAATAAACAATATGTTCTCGAAGTGAAAAATGAAACTCAATATTGTCAACATTAAGAGGATTAAGATGTTCGCAAAATTCACTCAGACCATGAATGTACGAAGCATTTATTTCTTGAGGAAGAAAAAACCGTCCAATAACGCAACAGTGCGTTAAAGTTATTTTAAAGATAACGAGTTTTCCAGAACAAATGTACGTATTACCTTCTTATCAGCGACCATCAAATGAACGGTGCGATAATCTTTCAAGGCTTGAAAATCGGATGATCTTGACCCATTATACAGCACGGCGGCTAATAACTCGCACCGATGTTTGTCGTTTCCATCTTTACCCTGGTAGTACTTTGCCAAGTTACACGAGCCTTGCGAGGTTTCGGCCTTGTTACACTGTTGAAGACATTCAGTTTTATCGCGGGCTTGAACCGTCTTCATAGTTTGTGAAGTATGGACGCGGAACTCTTCATTTGTTTGTGGCAAAAAGTAGTAGTTTGACTTGTAAAGGTCGTCTTCGCAAGAAAATACAGGTTTTCGAAGTAAAATGATTAACTGTGTGAAGTAAAAAAGAAAGAAATAAACGATACATCGCGGTTCAAAAAGCCCTAAAGTGACTGAAGTTCGCATTTCAAGAAAGTTAAGTTTATCTAATACTAACTGCAGAAAAGATGTTAATTAAATATTAAACGAAGTGTATTAAACGAAGTGTGAAAACTATCTGGCTGTGACATCTTCTTGCATAACCTTTATTAGCGACTGAAAACAATAGAAACAGCATGCGTCTTTGTTTCAGTTTTGGAGGGAAGATCAGTGTAACTAACAGAAGATTGGCAACCAAGTGGGCTTTTATTCTCACGGCAGTAGAAAACAAGGTATTGTGAAATGGTGTGATTCTTGTCAAGCTTTATTAGATAGATCATGGGGCGAGGCAGAGAAAAATCTACTACACAACACTATACACACAATATATCAGAATAGAATGAAAGAGATTTTTCACAAGAAAGGTCCATTCAAGCCATTGGAACAGCTTTAAAGTTTTAAGGTGCTAGCTCCAGCAGTGTTCCATTACAATTTCGTTACTTGATTTTGGGCCTGCATTTGAACGAGACGACCACGTCTTGGTTAGCGCCAATTGTCTAGTGTTCAGTTGCAATTTTAACACCTCACCACATTTGCCAACCCCGACAGTTCCACAAATTTAAAATTTTCAAAAACTGACAACAACAAAAAACAGTACTTTTTCTCTTTGGTTGATGGATGAGTCATTATATGATGAGTGAAAGGCATTTAAAGTAACCTCAGTAAGGGACAACCTTTTTCACGATATTTCTTTTATAACAAACAGTCTTTCGCATGATTTTGCTCTTTTCGCTCTTTGGCACTATTTCCCATTTCTCTCTGGTACCGTCCACACTTGTGCAGAATCATTTGAAACAGGATGACATTTGGTTTCGTATTGTCTACGACTCGAGGGGTCACTCGATGCTTTTCTATGTCCTTCGCTTTAGTTTTACCTCATTTTTGAATGAGTTATATTTTGAAGAGAAAATGTTTGTTTTTTTCCACCAAAAAGAATTATCTGTTTTGGACTCGTTGCCAATATAGTTCGCTCTGAATTTAAAGGGGCAGTGTCACGATTTTAGGGCTAATTTGGGTAGCTCAAATGTAGTGAAATACAAAAGAAATAAGCAAAATAATCAACTAGGTTTGTTAAATCACCTCCCAACTGCTAGATATGCACAAATTTGGAGTATTTTCGTGTGTTACGAAATGGCATTTTTGATTTCTGTTCAGGCTGAACAGTTTTCAAACTTGGGAATTTGATAGCGAAAGCTGAAAAATCCTACGTAAGAATGCCTATATAATGCAAGATTCAGTTCCTTTTTCTTTAAAACACTAAATAATACGTATAATGTAGAATTCTGAGTTGTTTATGTATGATACTGGTCTTATTTTATAACATTTTGTTGAAACAACCGTGACACAGCCCCTTTAACTCATGAGTTATCGTTAACAAATATAATGACCCCCCCCCTTCAACATAACAAAAAGCTGAGACCCTCTCCCATGCAGTCGTTGTGGCCCTCCCCATTTCTATATTATGTATTGTAAAAAAAAACTGTTGCCCTACGCAGAAGTTCTCTAACATCAACATCATTGTCCGAACATTGTCCGAAATGTTATCTTGTCAACCACCCTCTGACTGGACATCTTGGCCATCACCCTCTGACTCGTCATTTTGTCCATAACCTTCTGACTCGACATCTGCATCTGTATCACTCTCTTTATCGTTCAAATATTGTTTAAAAAGTTATGGCCCGCCTCTAAACATGACACGGGAAAATTAGGTCTCTCCCTACATAAATAGGACCCTCTCCCCCTACAACGAAATTTCCAGAACTCATGCCTTCTGTGTTTCCAGTAGCGAAAATGTGTGTAGACCTCAATGAAGAACTGATATTCCCGAGTTGTTTAGCTCAGAGGATTGTGGGTCAGTTGCTTTTGGTGGCTCCAAACTTAGCTGGCGGTCCAGACTTAGCAGGCGTTCGGATTGTCCTTGGCAAATGACGTGAACTTCATTGCAACAGAAATCGAGAAGGATGATCGATAGGTTTTTTAATTGCATATACGAAGTCTATTAAAATAATGCTCAAACTGGTACAAAATGCGACAGCTAGAACCGGAGAAGTAAGACATATTACATTACGACTTATTTTTTGGAGTGCTTCCCTAAAAAAACGTTCTTAAAAGATCTGCAGTTCGAGGTCTCTGTGCTGGGCAAATCTTGGTGCGAAATCGATGACGACGTCGACCACATTAGGGACGAAGTTTGGGGTGAAAATGCCCTATTTCCTTTCAACCTCTGGCAAAATAAATGGAGTAAGTGCTAAAGATCATGATGTCTAGGACTTATGTGCACCGAGTGTGATGGAATTTCATAAGTGACAAATTAGGTACTAGTGGTACTTTAAGGATCTTTGTCTATTATTTGCAATTGTGTCCACTTCGGACATACAGTTTTTGGTGATCTTTCGAATTAGGTGAACATGCCCCGGAATAGCGAGTTTGCTCATGGAAATCAATTTCGTCGCATTCCCTCAAAAATATTTGTCTGACCGACCTAACAATTTGACAACATAAATCCTTGAATGAATGAACGAATAGTTTATTATCCACTTTCGTTTATTATCCACTAAATTACAGCGGTGGTCAAAGAATAAATTTACATGTATTTATGAGTCACAAATTCCGGGAAGCGCTTAGCATTAGGCACCTGCCTATAAGCCTTGACACCTCCCGATCGGTGGCCATAGCCATGATTTACAATCTCAGTTCTTTCTACAATAGCACAAAGTGGCTCGACTTGAGTAGCTTTCACTTTTCTCTATGAATCTAAAACAGGCTAGGTCCCGACGACGAAGCAAGGTCTCCAGGCTCGAACTCCTTACTCAGTGCGTCTTGGTAACTAGTATACTCAGCAACTAGCAATATTTTTAGTGCAATCTTTTGAAAGACTCCATAACTAGAAGCTACTAGAGAGGTAATCAGGCAGAGAAGCCCACATTGGCACAGATCTAATAAGTGCACAGTATATCTTTACTAGATCGTTGAAACTGACGCCAGCTCTTTTGAGAAGCCTGAGAAGCATGCAATCTCTTGTTGGCTTTATCAAAAACGTACTCAACATGCTTGCTCCAGGTTAAGTCCTGGCTCACAAAAACACCTAGCATTTTGCATGTAATTGTCTTTTTTTCTTTTTTCCTTCCTTTTCTCTCTCTGCCATGAAATATTAGCAAAATGGTAGCTAAACGTTATTTCTAACTGATATACTAAAACAGTAACATGGCACATGTTCGATGACACTGCCGATCAACTGTAGATCATTGACCGGGGATGGCTGGAACTGTTAAATTTACAATCACTTCCCTGCACTTACCGGGATTCAGACGCATGCCACGTTCCGACGTCTCGCTAATCTCATTCGCAATGCAAGGCAGACAACTCTGCGAGCACCTCGGAATAACCTTGTAGATGGTAGTGTCATCGACATATTGACTCTATTTGGCCATACTAACCTATTCACTAAGATAGCAAATAATAAGGGGGCAATTTTGGTTCCCTCCCATAGGGCCGTACAGAATTTGAAAGCGTGCCGCTAATTGACACCTTTTGTCGTCTATAAGTCAAGAAGGCACCCAAAGCCTTCACTTAGGTCTAACGTTTGACCTAATTTGAGAGATTTTGAAATTTCTTATTTTGACGCCGATCTGTGATATTTATAGACAGGCGCTCTTAATCATGCAGTGTTGTTCCGTGTTTGTTTCATTATTAATAGTTAAAAGAAAGGTACAACCATGTTTGTCTCGTCTACCTGCCAATGCAAGGCTAGAAGGTTGAGACGTAAATAACAGAAATGAGACCGTATGGTTGCGTCCACACTTGGCCCGAAATGGTACCGTGTGCAGACCTTGTTCCAAATTTGCAGTTGCGTTCACATTCAATAAACCAAGATCGTATCATGTGGGGTATGCAGGGCGTTGATTTGGGGGCAAAGTTCCCGGGAACCTTTGGAAAACGCGTGCAGACAGGAAAATTTAGACTGCTAGCACGCCCCTACTGTGGCGCGTCCCCCATTTGAAGCGCGTAGTCTAGGAAAATGAGCCCAAACGGAGCCAATTTTAGTGCCCGAGTACAAGGTCCGGACATTGTACTCGTACACCATTTTTTGTACCAGCAGGACCAGTGCTGTGCCCGAATTTTGGCTTGGGTATAGTTTATAGAGGAGAATGGTTAGGAAACCTGACACCTTGTTATTGTACTATCTCTTTGCTCACTTTTTCAGAGGACTCCTTTTGTTTGTGCAGGGTCACGGTACATAATACCAAAATTGAGCCGGTAAGATTCAGTGTACAACCAGACATGCATATTAGATGAGCATGAAACAAAATATTGTGCAGGGTCAATATCACGGATAGCCCTTCTCAACATCCAGCCCACGCTATTGTGTTGACCCTTTGAAGTTTGCCGGGCTTCCCAACCATTTCACTCTTTTAACTATGGCTTGGGCCACTCAAACAACTTGAGTGTTGTCCGTGCGGCACCGAGCCTGGGCACCAAGTGTGGACGCGGCCTAAGGCTCTTGGGTCACTAAATCTCTCGTATCTTCATTTCTATCTTAACGAGATGTTCTCCCCCACTGTACGGTCTCCAAAACACATAGGAGTGACTTTTATCCCTGGGCAGGTCTTTGGGTATCAGGCCATTAGGATTACATTGACAACAGTTATAGTACCACCAGCCCGCGTATCCAAGATGAGAAGTGCTGCAGGGACTGCTGCCATAAAAGTCGTTCTGCTGGTCACGTGTGGAGAACTTCATACCATTATGGAAAAATAAACAGTCCCCGGCGGTACCTAGAAGAAGAAGGCAGTCGAAATGTAGTGCTTAACGGGGAGAGACGTCGGGGAATTTTTACAGTCCAAGCTCTATGATCGACCGCTCTCGTTGAGCTAGCGTTCCGTCTTGGCCAGACTTATGCCGATGTGTATGTTGGTGTTCTAGTTCCACCCTGAAGTAGACGGATCCAACGTTTTGGTTTTGATTGACAGCTAAACATCGCCAATCGCAACAGTGAAATTTGAGGTCACGTAGCAATGCATACAGTGGTAACGGACGGGTGCGGTAACTAATCGGGAAACTTTACCGGGATCGAGAGAGCGTTCCTTAAAGCTCTCGGTAACCTCACGATAGTTGTCTGGGCCCCGGAATCAAAATTATAAATTTCAGATTTTGCAAATATTTTGCCCAAAGAAGCAATGAATTAACGAGAAACTCGTCAATTTGTTGACGCTACATGACAAAGTATACCGCTAAGCTTGTATTTCCAACGTAAAAAAAATGAGCTAAAATGTACGAAATTTCTCACCTTATTTTACGACATCAAAATAGTTCTCGGTATTAACGAGAGGTGATCGCATATCAAAAATACCCTGATCAAAACCGTCGTTTTTGAAACACTAACGGCAAAACCCAAATTTGGAATTATTTACCTTATTTGGAAGTGACGGTAGATCCCCTTCTGATAAGAATTTCGGCGACATTTGCCAGAAAAACACTGAATTTTGAGCGATAACTTCCAGACATTTTAGCGATTCGATATTTCAAAGCATCCTCCATGTTGAAACTGGCTTAGCAGCCAGGCCTGGTCTATTTTGAGCATCCAAAGGGAGCCTGCGCGGCTCGTCCCAATCCCCTTAAAGGCATTCTGCAAAACGACGCCTTATTTTTGATATGGACCACCAGTAAAACCAAAGGCACCGAGTGCCTCGGTGAAATCGTGGATACCGTTTATAGTCCACGTTTGGTCGTCTGGTGATGGTGGTGATGACGTCATCAATGACGCTATACCACGTGACCTTGGTGTTGCACCTCCCATGATCGAAGACAACTACCCAAGTTTGGCCACCTAGCGATGCTCCGTTCTCGGATGTCAATTTCTTCTAGTTTTAATGACGTCATGTCATGACTTTGGTGCTGGACCCCCATTGTCACGAAGATAACTTTATCCAACTTTAATAACTAGCGAAGTTCCGTTCTCCAGATATTAATTTTTGTAGTTTTGATGACGTCATCAATGACGCAATGTCATGTGACTTTGTTGCTGGACGCCCTTTGTCACGGAGATAACTTAAGCCAAGTTTGGTCACCTAGCGATGTTTTGTTCTCGAGATATTAATTTTTCTAGTTTTGATGGTCATCGATGACGTCCGTTGAAAAGCACAAATTCGAATGTTTACAGTCAAGCGACGACGTGATAAATTCAAAACATGCTGCCCTCGCCTCTGATTGGCGGCAGGGGCGAGGGCAGCCTGTTTTGAATTTATCACGTGGTCGCTTGACTGTAAACATTTGAATTTGTGCTTTTCAACGGACTTTCTGCACGCCTAATTGGACGTACGCCTAATAAGACTTGGAAAGAACAAATCTTTCGACCTTAATTCCTAAACAACGTAAGTTTTGCACCGTCGGTCGATGGAGTTGAAAAGTTCTATCCTTTCGCTATGGCTCAGCGGCGATTTTGAGCGGATTCGAGCATATTTTCGATTTTATGGCTGTTTTCGCTCGGGTGGTGATGTGAAGTCTCCTACCTTTGAGAGATTTTATATAGAGGAAAGAGAGGTGAAATAGAAATCGTTAAAAACGGACTCAAAACTCAAATTTATCGGATGGACAGGATGGCTAAATGAAAGTTTATTGAAAGTTTATTATTGTACTGTTATTTATCTTACCGAAGGGATATGTGATAACTCAATACAGTCGCTAGCGAAGCACAGTTCATGTAAGTGAAATCAATAACAATAATTACGGTATTGAAACTACTTTAGCTTTATTCAAATAGATTATTTTAAACTCCCACGGAGCTTGGGGAACCTGTGCTGTCACGCCCACAAACATCTACAAGTTTGTCTATATTCCTTTTGCTCATGTGAGTTTTAGCGGTCGCCGATTTCAAACTATAACTTTCACATTTTTTGATGAAAGGTCATTATTGCACTCTTTTCTATGAACAATCAGATTTCTAATATCTTTTTATACCAACTTGCCATTATTATTACTGGCATCCGTTTTAAAAGTAGTATAA
The DNA here is from genome assembly GCA_033964015.1 of Scolanthus callimorphus. Taxonomy (NCBI): domain Eukaryota; kingdom Metazoa; phylum Cnidaria; class Anthozoa; order Actiniaria; family Edwardsiidae; genus Scolanthus; species Scolanthus callimorphus. The sequence continues at coordinate 18,157,580 of CM066919.1, forward strand.
AAAACTGAGAGGCAGAATCACCAAAACCAAACTGTTGTCGACAGAATCTCAGCGATTCAGAGCATAAGAAATGGTAGAATGTGCTATCCCTACCTGTATAACTCCCAACCGTCAGTTTGAACTTGGATGTCTCATTGCCCACCTCAAACTTGTCATATTCAGCGTACACCTTGGTGCCATCTAGAGCCTCAATATCAACTCTCAGGCGGTATGCCCTTTGTGACGTCATCAGATGTAAGGTGTCCAAACCCAGCCAAAAATCACGTGACAAATCAGGTCCAAAGCCTCGCTTGTAGGAGTTCCAGTCCCGCTGAAAGCTGACCAGACTCTCCTTGTGTCTCTGTATAACGGTCCATCCGCCTCCTGCTGTCTCCATGTCACAGTATAACGGGACGGGTGACTGGGAGGCGTGGAGGACGATGGAGTAGACGCCGCTACAGAGGGAAGTTAGCACCTCTGAACATGAAGACCAGAAACGAGGCGGCTAGAAAGGAAAATCATATCATATATGAGTATCTGAATCAATTTACCCTCGTTTCGAATAAAAATGTAAGACAGAAATTGTTTTTTTATTCATTCAGTTCATTTGTCTTGTCGTTTTACGAAAATAAAAAGAAAGATTCAATGAAGCAAGTATTTGTGTGTTGCTGTCTTCCAGAACATAGTTCAAATGTAGTTCATGGATTGGACTGTTATGAAACCCAACACATGTCGTTGTAATACTCTTTGTTCAGTTGTTATGTGGAATCGTTTTTGTCTGTGCACTCTCTTAGCTGATTTTAAGATGATGCAACTGTACTTTCACCTAAGGCAACCTAAGGCACATAATATGAGCTTGAAACAAAATATTATACCCTGTCAATATCATTGGATGGGGAATTTAGCGCGTTCTCATTGGCAGCAGAATTAGTTCCGGAAAAACACGAACAAAATCGTATATTTTCCAAGGGAAGATGATTAAAGCGATCTCGTTCCGGAACTAATCCTCCTGCCAATGAGAAGGCGCTAAATGCACCATCCAATGATAGGAGGCCCCGAAGCTCCGCCTTGACGTTTTTGATTGATAGAACTGAGAATCCTTGTGAGTGTACCAAGGGTGAAGTTTCAGCAAGAAACAGAGCAAGTCTAGAATCAAAACGAACTACCACTGAAAGAACCCAAATACGACCGATTAAAAAGCTACACTAAATACAATTCTACATGTACAACCCTACTATCTGGCGGATTTGATTCGAAAACACGGAAACTTCAATCAATAAAATTGAAACGATCTCAGAAAAAAAAACGTGCTCAGAAAAAGACTTGGTCAATTTCAAATATGACTTGGTCAACTTCGAATATGCCACTGTTGTTAAATTTCTTTCTGATTTCATAAAGAAGAATCAACTAAAAAGTTTGTTTACCCTCCGGCCATGCTCGGTCTTCATGGGGCTCTTAGCGAAATAACAAGCACACTACCTGTTCATGCAGCTGCATATGGTCTATTCGCCTACCCGTAGGTAAGACCCATTAGTGACATTAGGATATACGCACAGTCAAATTGTGATCACAAAACCAATGTGATCACAGCACGAGCTTCACTTTTGGTAGCCCTCGCAGCGTGTGTGGTAAGTTAACCAACGGAGAAAAATATCGAATGTAACAAAAATGTATTTTTTTAAAGATGATGTTATTTTCTTTATATAATATACCTTTTCCATAAAAGCTTACTTTGGGAATTGCTGGTCTGAACTGAACCACTAAAAAATGGTTTTGCTAGCAAGTTTTTAAATTATTATTATTATTATAAGTTTGTTTACAGTTAAAACGCCTATTGGCGGGCATCTCCCCAGACTCAGGCATATATTAACCATTTAATTTGCACATAGAAGTTTGCCCTCAAAATGGTTTGCACCAGCGACACGTTAAAAATAAATTGTTTTCAAGCAAAATCATTATGCGAGCTGCGCGGAGCACAGTCGATTTTTGATAGACCATTCCAGTGTTGGGTAACCTAAGAATAGCCCGCCCTCGAGGATTGAGCCCGTTTTTCTTTTCGTTTGTTTAGATGATAGCTATTTGTTTGTTATTGACTTGTTTCACAGCTAGAAAATTTTTACTCGCACACTGTAAATACCTTACCTTATTTTCAGCGACCATGAAACTAAAAGTTTCAGAGTTTTCCAGGACTTGATAATCAGTTGGCCCTTCTTCATTATACGGCACGGCGGCTAATAACTCACACCGATGTTTGTCGTTTCCATCTTTTCCCTTGTAGTACTTTGCCAAGTTACACGAGCCTTCTGACTGTCCAACCTTGTTACACTCCTGTAGGCAATCAAGCTCGTCGCGGGCTTGAACCGTCTTCAAAGTTTGTAAAGTATGGACACGGATCTCCTCGTTTGTTTGCGGCAATAAGTAATAGGTTGACCTGTAAAGGTCGTCCTCGCAAGAAAATACAGGTTTTCGAACTATAATGATTATCTGTATGAAGTAAAGCAGAGATAAATAAACGAAATGTCGCGGTTCGAAAGACCTTAAGGTCACTGGAGTTCGCATTTCACTAAATTTTGGAAATGCATCTACCGCTCTTCCTTGGATATATAGTCCGTGTAAGAACAATCTGTCTGCGACATGCACTTGCATAACCATTTTAACAGCGACAACGAATTGAGTCAACAGAAATTGGCAACGACGCGGGCGTTTTTTGTGTGCAGGATAAAATGAGTTTAAAAGGGGAGTTGCGTAGCAATGTGGTAAAGTTTAGCAGATTATTATGAGGCGAGACAGAAGCCATTAAATAACGCATAAGAATAGAGTGTAATAAGAACGGTCCATTGGTACGCCTATATGCACGGCTGTTCGAGAGGACCAAACAATTTATTATAAATAATGTTTCAAACTTGATCTTTTCAAGAAAATGAAAGTTACAAAGTTTAATTAAATCTCACGGGAGAAGCTATTTCTATTGACTTGACAGATTTGCTTTGCACCGCAATCAATGAAGCCATCTTGAAGTTGTTTCTCTCGTGTGGCCTTTTGAATACATTTTGAATTCATTGAAATGAATTGTTTGTTCCAGTGGACGGCTACGAATAGGGACCAGCGTAGTGCGTTAACACCAAGTATATCATTAAACATGTTTAAAAAATCTATAAGTTCGGGAGTTTTTCGAAGAAGTGGGTCTTACATTTAGACCCCGGGATTGGGGAGGGGTTTTCCCGGAAATTTAGGGTAGGGATGTGCGCCGCTGGCTCTCTGCGAACCTGGTCCTGTTCTAGAGTGAAAAATATATAAAGGAGAAATAGTTTTGATATTATATTTTTTATTGTGATCATCACTCTGATTACCAATATATAAGTGAACTCACTTTGCATTTCCGCTCACTCATTGTGCAAACAAAAAGTGTTCTTTTTATGCTGTTTATAGAAATTCTCAGTTTTCAAGAATATCTGCGATATCACGTTGGGTTCTTTTAGTTGTTATTTCATCTGCTTTCAAGATGGGTAAATGGATTACAGTGGAACCCCGATTTTACGATCTTCGATCTAACGATATCCCCGATTTTACGATGACATTTCTGGGTCCCGGCGAAAAATACAGAAAAATGTATGTAACAGAACCTCGATCTAACGATACTCGGATCAACGATATTCCCGATTTTACGATGGTAATCTTGGGACCCAAGCATAAATTTGTTCTCGCTACAACGATATAATGCGGTCAATGGTAGAAAAAAGTAGCACAGAAACCTTACCATTTCCAAACCAATGTCTTTATATATGCGTGGTATCCTCGTATTATAGAAAATATCTTTCATAACGTGAGCAGCATTACAATGACTACTGCAATAAATCAGTCTTTGCTGATCGGAAATTTATAATTAGCCGGACCCCGATATAACAATATTGTCAATGGATTCGCCTTTATATCGTTCAATCGGTAGTAGAGATACAACGATATCCCGATTTTACGATACCAGTTTCCTGCCCCCGTGGCATATCGTAAAATCGGGGTTCCACTGTATATATCATTTTAATTCTTTTGAAAAGTAGAACAGATATGATATTTTCATCAATTATTAATAAAACAATGATTATTTGTCACAAAGTGATTTTCTCGTTTAACCATAGTTCTACTCCGCCAGAATTTAATAGAACCACCAAGTTTGACATCATCTTGAGTGACCCTAAGTTGGACTCCAAATTAAAAGTGTGCCAGGTGATTTTTAAAAATTGTCGTTGTTCCAATTTTAAGCGACATTTCTTTCAGTTCGAGGTTATGACTATCTAACTTCAAAAAGCAATAAATTCCTAAACATCGAACATACAAAATATCGCTGGCATTCTTTTGGAGTCCATCTTAGTAACACATTCATTTTGATACAAAACTGGGAAGTTTTATTGAATTCTTAACAGACTAGAATTACCCGAGCGACAAAATCAGTTTTTGATAAATAATTATTGATCTATTAATAATTACTGAAGATATCATATGTGTTCTACTCTTCCAAAGCTTTAAAATGATATACACCTAATTCAAAAAAGATTGATTTGGTGTTTGGTGTTTGGTCTTTCAATAATAGCGCGAAACAAAGGAATTATTTGCTTTTGTGACCACGAAACAAGGGCGTTCAATGACCAAAGACCAATGACCAAAGCAACCTTTACTGAACTAGGTGTATAATACATGCACCTATCCAAAAAAAGACGAAATGACCCCGTGAACCTTTCCCAAACACTTGGAAACGTTACCATGAATACCAAAACGCAATTATCGTGCTGTGACCGTATCCGTGCCGTTACCGTATCCGTGCCGTAACCGTATCCGTGCCGTAACCGTGACGACATGTAGTATCAAAGAAATAGCACCGTGCACCCGCAGCAGGCGAGACTCCGTAGTGACACCGTGCCGTGCAGTGTTCCGTGTTCGATTCCTTATCATTAGAAAAGAACAACCGGGTTTTTTCGTCTACCAGCCAAAGGAAGGCTAGAAGGTTAAGGTGTAAATAGCACACATGAGGCTGAGGATCTGACAGGGAATTTCTGCAGAAACTATAATCCATGGGAAAAGCTGAATTTCCCATGGTAGAAGAATTGGAAGTGTTCGGATTTCCCATGGCTATCCAAGTGAATTCCGAACACTTCCCATGCCTGTGCCTAGGGAAATTAAGCTTTTCTCATGGCGGTTTTTTTTTGCAGAAATTCCCTGTGAAAGTTCAGTGTCTTGGGTCACTAGATTTCTCGTATCTTCATTTCTATCTTAACGAGATGTTCTCCCCCACTGTACGGTCTCCAAAACACGTAGGAGTGACTTTTATCCCCGGGCAGGTCTTGGGGTATCAGTCCATTAGGATTACATTGAAGACAGTTTGTGTACCACCAACCCGCGTATCCACGATAAGAAGTGCAGCAGGGACTGACGGAATAAAAGTCGTTCTGCTGGTCACGTGTGGAGAACTTCATACCATTATCGAGAAGTGAATAACACAATCCTTTTAAAACTCGGGCTCAGGTCACTAAAAGATCGCTTTATCTTCATTTCTATCTTAACGAGGTATTTGTCGCTGTACGGTCCCCAAAACACATAGGAACGACGTTGATCCCCAGGCAGGCTTTGGGGGATCACGCCATTAGGATTGCATTGAAAACATTTATAGTACCACCAACCCGCGAATCCACGAAGAGAAGTACAGCAGGGCTTGTCTAGATAAAAGTCATTTCGCTGGTCACTGTAGAGAACTTCATGCCATTATAGATAAACAGTCCCCAGCTAGGAAGGAAGTGGTCGAAAATATAATAGTTCTTATATAAATAGTATTAGTATATACTACACGGGAACCTCCATAGATCGCGCGTTTTGATTGGTTCGCTATCTCGGGATAATGCCACAATATTCCGAGATCAAAAGCATTATACCGAGATTGAGAAGCCCGAGTGCAAGTGGTTCGGATAGTTTTACTTTCTAAAGGAACTATCTGATTCGAAATGCAACGGAAAAATCCTTCTCAATTAACTTATGTTGTCTCTTTAGTTTTTCAAGGAGAATCAGAGAGAGAATGTATTTCTTGAACTTCGAAAATGTGCTGTTCTTGTTTTTCAGTTCTTCGGAATCACAGAGATCGATGATTCGTTCACGGCACTTTTGCGACGAATTACATTCACAACAACATATTAATTAAGGCAATTTTGTCGAAAACATATCTACTTTGCCGAACATTTACATGTACCTGTAGGTTGGAAGGGATAGTAAATCGTAGAAGCCAGTCATTGAGTGCAGCTTAAGAGAGAATTTCAGTTAAGCTTACCGTCGACTTTTTGATTCGCTTGATCACGAGCCATCCGACATCAAACGTATTTAAAGTGGTCTCTCTTAGTTTTATGAACAAGGTCTTCCTCGTTGTCCCAGAGTTTGAAGAGGTTAATTTCCCAAATTTCTGTTTGAATATTCAAAACGAATCTTGAATTTCTCTGCCAGCAGGTTGAAAAATATAGTCATCCATCGGTGGTGAAATGGCGACCAAAGGCAAAGTGTTTTCAGCGAAGCAACTCTGCAGTTTCACAATCCATAATCCAAGGCACAAAATGCGAATTTATCCCTTGAATCCATCCTTGCAACCATCTAAAAACTTAAATCGTTTATCGTAGTCGATATTAAGGTTTTAAAACAAGTGTTTTCTAGCGTTTTTGCTTCTCTAAAACAGCAGCAAGTTTCCACCATGTGTTCATTTGCCGAATGCTTGTAGTGAAGTCTGACGTAATGTCACGTGCGTGACAAACGTCACGCATACAGAAAGAGGCTACAAAATGTCGGCAAATGCCACATTTATAAGTGTCGTTCGGATATTTTTTGGAGTGTTCCCGTGTAGTATATACTAAAACAATTATTCTCCTCAGGCTCAGTGAATAGTGGCGAATAGTCCCCTCGACCTCCGGTTTCGGGGACTATTCGCCACTATTCACTTCGCCTTCGGCGAATAATTGTTAAATATATACTCGTACTCACTGGCCTCAATGTGCAAATATAAGTTATGTGAAGGAGACCTGGCTTTGCCCAATCGACGGTGAGCCTGACGAAACGGGCTGACCTTACTCATGAGTCAGATCCAGATATAAAGGCACTTACATTACGGAGAGGTAAGGAGCGGAACAGATAACAGGGACAATACTTCTGGTATCATAATTCTTATAATTATAATTATGGTCGAGGTCGTGTTCGTGGTCGTGGTTATAAGGGGCACCACACTAAGTCCCGGGGCTATATGAGAACTCTTCCAAGGGCTATATGAGAATAAATATATAGAAATATAAAAAATAAAATTGGTTTGATTACAATCGAGTTAATTAATAAGAATTAAAACCGAAAAGCAAATGAAAAAATAAAATATACTATATTTATACAATAGGTTGAAAGATGTAACAAAAATTGTTCAACAGTGGTAGGATTAATATATAGATTTAGGCAATGCCTAAAAGCGGAACTCCAATCATACACACCCCACTTCTTTACTGAATGGTTTATTCTTAAAACAAATGTATATCCCTTTTGAGTACCGATTTTGAGTAGGCCAGCTTATATATGGACTATTATAGTAAATAAGGGCCAGCGATGTTTTCGTAAACCGCTGAACGTTCTGTTTTGGCTTGGATGGGTTGCTTTTAGCTCATGCGACGTTGAATGATACGTATGGGTCTCCACTCCGCGCCTTCGGCGCGGGGAGTTCCGCTAAAAAAATGATTTGAAAAAGTATGTTTTAAGATTGCGTTAAAAAGAAGAAAACGACGTAAATTAGATCGGAGCTGTAAAGGCAAAGCATTCCACAATTTGGGAACACATACGGAGAACGCCCTGTCGCCATAAGTAGATGTCAGTCCTAGGCACTTTCGGTAGCTGTAGATTAGCACACCGAAGAGACCTGGGAGGGCGATAGAATGCAAAAGCTCCGATATATAATATGGAGCGAGATTATTAAGGGTTTTATATGTTACAAGCACTATTTTGTATTTAATTCTCAAAGTAATAGGCAGCCAATGGAGCGAGCGCTGGACAGGGCTGATGTGTTCACGCTTTTTAACCCTTGTTATAAGCCGAGCAGCGCTATTTTGGATGCGCTGCAGCTTGTCTAGCTGTATCTGTGATGCACCGATGCAGCTGATTAAAACAGCGTTACAAGAGTCAAGGCGGGAAGATATAAAAGCGTGTACTATTTTTTTTTTTACAATCATTAGGGGAAAGATATTTGCGTATGCGACCAATGTTCCGCAGAGCAAAAGTGTCAGACTTGCATGTGCTGTTAATATGGGATGCCAGGTCTAGGCGATGATCGACAGCGATCCCGAGGTCAAGTGCAACAGGCACAGGCTTGATACACGACGAACCAATACATATGGCTGGCAGAGGATCACAGGGTTTGAAACGTGACGAAAGGTGAACGATCTCCGTTTTAGAAGGGTTGCGTGCCAACTGTTAATAGTAGCACCGTGCGAGGATGTCACGTATACAACTCTGCATTTGAGAAACACTTCCCGGCGATCAGACGTTGGCTTGACTGCAATGTATAGCTGAATGTTATCTGCATATAGCATGCAGTCCAGTCCATGTGCAATTATGACATCCACATTGGAGCGAAATAAAGAGAGAATAAAAGCGGCCCAAGAACTGAACTTCCGAATTTCCGAACGAATTTCCGATGCACACTTCTTGCGAGAGCGATCAGTGATATAGCCGCGGAACCACGACAGGAAGATCCACAAACCCCATAACGATCTTCAAGCCTGTCAAGCTAGTAGGATGGTAGGGCCCAGTGTATCGAACGCATGGGTCTAGCAGCACAAGAATGGTCTCAGCTCGCGAGTCAATAGCCCGAAGTACATCATTATCGACACGAATCATGGCTGTCTCTGTACTAATATATAGATTTAGCCACTGGCTAAAAGCGGAGCTCCCGTTACATATTTTTCTGTTAACGGACGCGCAGTATCTTTCCCGCTGAAATGAAATACGGTTTTGGGGTTGCCTGTGGTTGGGGCGCGAAGACACGGACGCGCCCCCGATACCCAAATGGGAATACCGCTGAACCATGAAAAATGAAGTCGATCGTATCACAGGTGTTATGGAATTTTTAATGAGGACACTTAGTTCGCGCCTGCGCACTTCCTGTAGGCCTCTAATGATTATGCAGAAACCTACAATGTAGTACCTCTGTGGATAGTGCAGCATAGCAACAGATTTGTTTTTTATTTAATTTCTTCGTTCAAAAATGGAACTTATGGCCAGGGACTATGTCAACATGTTGGCCAAGGTTTTGACTTAATGCAACGCAAAAGTGTAAAAGATCGAACCAGAATCGTTCGAATTAGCTCCCTTCGACCGTCGTTAAGCAATTCAGTAGATCTTCTTGAAATCCTGTTTGAACGATGAATGTTTCAACTAATTTCTCACTCCTCGACATTTTCCAGAATGTCAGTCGTATCGCCCCTCTTAGTTCAATGCTTTAGGAACACACCACAATGCGACTCGTTTTTGGCCGCTAGGCCAAAATCGTTTGAGAGGGAAATTTCTGCACTGCTGTGGTTTGAAATTCACTCGGCTTTGTTTGGTTGTGCACGCGACGTTTAACCACAATTTCACGGCGAGACTTCCTTCTGTTAATAAAACGATCAAAGTAGCTTGTTAAAACCGTCTAAAGATTAGATAATAGAAACATTTCGTGATTTTACAAAATGGCAAGGATTAGGTCTAAATTGTGTGTTTTAGTTGCACAGCACTTTTACATCTATATTTTAAAATCACGACTCGGCGCTAGTATTTATTAACGCATTTTCTATCAAAAAGCCTTGATCGGAATAATTAGATTGTCCAAATAATCCCAATAAAATACAAGTTTATTAAGATCTAATTCTCAAGTGTTAATTTTATCAAGCATTGTTTTATTGCCGTCAGAATAACAAAAAAATAATTGTGCAGGGTGTGAATTTATTCACTCTCTTGTGTTCAGTTATTCGTTCCCGTGTGTTCAGTTATTCGTTCGCGTGTCCAGTTATTCATTCGCGTGGATAAATAACGTATAAAATGTCACACTTCGGACTAGATGAACATCGAGAAATTCTTTGTAAGTTATGCCGTGTCTGCGGTGAGTTCCTCAACAAGGCGCGAGAGAAATTCAAGAAAACTTACTCATGCACCGAACATGTTGGTTTGCTTTTTGAATCCTTCCAAATAATCGTGCAGTATGACGAACCAGACTGCCACCCGCCGCAATTCTGCAGCAAATGCTACAAGAAGTCGTATAGGGGCACTAGATTGGTCGTTCCTGTGAAAGAGTGGCCCAAACATAAACGCGCCGGTGACTGCTTAGTTTGCAATTATCACGAGCAGAAGAAAAAGCAGGGCAGGCCAGCCAAACGGAAGCCAAAGCAATTCCCGAGCACGGAACCAGCTGTAATGGCAGGTGGCAGATTCTCCGATGAAGTGATGAAACTCACGAGTTACCGCGGTGAAGAGCCACTAGCCCCCGAGCGATTTACAGAAATGATCAAACATGAATACGTATGTCCCATCTGTCAAGAAGTGCTTGACCAGCCAGTCCAGACCAGTTGCAAAATACCGCATATTTTCTGCCTCCGCTGCCTAGAGTACGCACTAGCTACTTGTGGTCCTCGGTGTCCGGTGTGTAGGGCGGAGGTCACTGATCCTAACACTTCAGTAACAACAGCACCACACGTCCTGAGAACCATCCTGGCGGAGCTGAAAACGAAATGTATCAAGTGCCGCGTTAATTTGGAGCTGTGTCGCCTCCAGAGCCACGACTGCAAAGGCGCCCCCGAAGAACCGTCCGATGTTCTGCCACCCACAGAGGAGCCTGTCCCGATCCCTCCTCTCCCTTGTGCAGCTGAGAAACCAGCCGCTGTTGAAACCACTATTGAGGCAGACAGGCTGCCTCACACACCTGCCTTGACCGTGCAGGAGCTCCTGTCAGCCCCCGAAGGGCAAATCACAGGTGCTATACAGGAGGTAAAAAAGAAAATATTGTTCATGTGCTTTTCGAGAATAAGCTCTGGAAACTAAAACAACCACGTTCTTTTTAGGTTGGCCTTTTTTTTGTACGCCGGGCCCTGGCTGAGGCAACTGATGGCAAAACCATTGTGTTACAAACAGGAGGGCAGGTATTTTAGTCAGAACTTGGGAGAAAGCAACAGGGAAATCTTTATTCACAATTAAAATTCTTTGCACTTGTATTGCTGTTTAGCAAACATGTTTTTGACTAATATTATTATTGTTTTCATCACTAGCCGCTCCAGCTTGTGAAACAGCCACGCCCTAGAAAACAAAGTGGTGGTGCATCCACCCGAACCCTTCGTAGACGTACGAATATCATCGGTGACACCAGAAACAGTGTAAGCGGAGGTGACAGTGACACTCAGCTAGTACACGAGATGAAGGCAAGACAGGATCTACTTAAGGAATGCTTTGGGGACAAACATGACCAGCCCTTAGTTATCCCAGAAGGAGACCTCCTGGCCATGAAAGCGGACATAGGACAGACATGGTACCAAATGAGAAGCTCAAATGGTAGGTCTCCCATCTAGGTAAGCCCTACTGCAAATTAGACTTAAGCTGGGGTTGTATTAAACCACTGCTCCACTTTTTTCTATTATATTCTCAGGTGGTTTTCACACTGGAATGTAAGAAGTGAGAGTGAGGGTAAAGTCAGGAAGCAAGTTGCTACCCTAGTGGATAAAGACAACCTTGCCTGCGAGGAAGTACCACTGAGTTTAGAAAACCTGGCTGCCCTACGGAAGTCCGGCCTGCACCCATGGCATACATTAGTGATTTGAACCAGTTCATCCTCTACCACCTGGATGAAAACGAGAGGTACGCCGCAGCATTAATATACCCAAATCTTAAATGTAGAGTAATAATTTTGTCCTAAATTTTGTCTTAAATGAACAGGTATTAATTTTGTCCTACAATACAAACTTCTTATTCTAAAATTTTAATGAATGGTGACCAAGCAGACAGACTGTCAGGTATTGATATACCTGTAGAAACCCTAGAACTGGCAACATGTCAAGGCTAATTCAGACTACTATATTGTCCATTTGCAGAGCTGGTCGCCTCACATGGGATAATGCCATACCACCTGAGGAGGTCCATGTGAAGATTGGGGTGATTCAGGAGGGGGCTCATTCAAGATGGCCTTTCAAATAGGTAATCTGGCGCACCCCAACTCAAAGTCCAATACAGTGGTCTTCCTGATGTTTGAAGCCAAGGACTCATGGGCCAACCTGGAGACCACTCTGCGGCGGTATGAGAGGCAACTGAAAGAGCTGCAAACCATGACCTGGAGGTAATGAAATGAAACATGAAATTATTGTACTACAGTAAAAACCTGCATATAAGAACCTGGATTTTAAGAGCCTGTTAGAATTATGGCTAGAATTATCCATGTGAACCCCATGTTTCCTTGTATTTTTAAATCAAATAAGAACCTGTTTTAGGCTAAAATTCTAGGTTCTTATACGCAGGTTTTTACTGTGTTAAATAGTTACATGCTGGCTATTTGAAAGGGTTATTGAAAATTGATTTGGCCAGCAAGTTGCATACAGTGCTTTGGATTTCTGGGAACTAGGTCTTGAACATGCCAAAAATGACTTGGATTCAAAAACCCATCTTTTATTTCAGACTCGCTCACTTTCACTCATACCCTATTATGAGCATTATGTTACAAGTGCCTTTCTCTGTTCTGTTTCACTTGCAGGGGAAAGAAAATTGTGGTATTCATGTTTGGCGACTATGAGCTTTTATGCAAAGCACTTGGTACTGCAGGCGCTTCAGGTATTCTATCAATCCAAAGTTTTGTTACAGGTCACCAAAGAGGAAACAACAAAAATAGAGTTATGGCCATACAGGACTAGTAATCTTGCATGCATGAGTCAAATTAAGCTAAACACAAATTTTAAAAATATGATAGGATGAGGGGCGACTGCATCCAATACTGGTATGTCATGGAATGTCATGCACCTGAAAAGAAAGCCTAATTCATACATGTTTAAGTGTGTTTTTACATCATGCATACCTAATTATATGTTGTATGTACTTGTCAATAATTAATATTTTTTCAGGAACTTACCCCTGTCTATGGTGTCTTGCAACTGCGACTGAAATGCAGCAACCCAAGGACCTGAGACTGACAGTGCCACAGAGGACTGCTAATAGCATGAAGGAAGACTACCAGAGGTTCCAGGAGGATGGGTCCAGACAAAATCGCCAACGGCACTTCCACAATGTAGTCCATCGAATGCTCCTTGATATTGACACAGAGAAGGCATGTAGAATAGTAGCAGCCCCTAGAAACATAAACACATATAAATAATTAAACTCAAGAGCACTAAATTATCCGCATGTATTTCTCTTCCTTTGAGTTTTTTTTCTGTAAACATTTCTTTTATATCAACATATGTTAAATGCCAATACCAGTAGTTGTACACATTTTCTTTTTCTTGTAACCTTGTTAAATTCCATATTTCTAGGTCTGCATTCCAGGGCTCCACATAAGCCTTGGTGTTTTCAAAAAATGTTTGATGCCTTCGAGGATGAGTATGCCCTGCTTGACAGGGAGATGAAGATCCTTGATTTGCAGCATGCAGACCCAACTTGTGTCTCCTCTCCTGAGCTACAGCAGAAGAGAGATACCCTGAAGGAAGCTCAGACTCACCAGGCAAATGCAAGAGAGCTACTGGAAAAGGCAGACTCAGTGCAAGACCTGCTGAACCTGAACATTGTCCACAGCAGTTCTCTTTTACTCCCTAGTGGTGTAGCTGACCTACAAAAACAACTTAAGGGCCTGCAAACACAGGCATCGGAGCAGGTATCTAAACTTATTATTATTAGAATCCTGATAGATTAGCCGGCTTAGGCCAGCCTAGTGTGTTCCCACAAAACAAGTATGCTCATGAGGTATTGTGTGCAAACATCCATATACTCAGGGGCTCAGCTGAAAACTATAGCGCTTCAATATTGTTGACTCTGTCAATTGGTAAAAATTAATTTGGAACAAAATTATTGGGTATGTTTCATGATTCATTGCAGGAGAAGTTAGCAAATCAAAAATTGGAAGCATGTGGGATCACCAGTGCAGATGGCATACTAAGCAAAGAGGTGGAATCCCAGCTTCAAAGGATTTCAGTTGCACGACAGGCATATCACGGCAAATCATTTATTGGAAATCATGTCCATACATGCCTAAAGGTACTAAAAATAATGATCTACCATATTATGGGCTGGAAATTAAGAACATAAATAAGGTTGCATTTTGGCCAAAACCTTTTAGTTTTAGTTTGCAAATGATGCTACATATGTCAGGTTGCAATCATCATTCATTTTAAACAGATATTATTCAAGGTACTGAATCTAATCTAGAAGACTGCTCTTTTGAATCTCAACCTTTTTTTTTAAAAGCCAGAAAACGTCCAGCTGATCACTAGCTGCATCTCAGAGAAGACAAAGGCCATTTGTCCCCTGCTGTTGCCAAAGGCTTGCGATGTGGCCAAGAAATTTAGTGTTCTATTCAATAACTTCAAACATGTCACAGCATCTACAACACAGCAGAACAGTTATCAGAAGAGGAGATTGACAATCTAGGTATGTGGAATGTTCGAAAATCATTTTAACTCTTTTTCATAACCACTGCATTGTGTGACATCCCATTCTACCCCTTAGATATAAGCCCCCTCCTCACTCCCTTTCCACTCTGTAATTTGCAGAGAATATACTGATTTTATGGGAAACAATAGGTCCTTTGATCCCGCCCCTTCAATCATCAAACCCTTTCCACTCCAAGATGAAGGAATCACACATTCATATCCAAGTGCAATAGCAATTTCAGCATGTCTCCTTAAATTAAAATGTGCTTAACTCAGAACTTACACTTATGAAGCCAATCACTGTTCTACAGCATCCAGGTCCCTGCAAAAGATGTGCAGCATACACCAATGAATAGAGGAGTGAATTCAGAAAATAATACATGGTTCTTGATAAATTAATGAATAATATTGCCTTTCAGAGACTAACATTGCTGGTTTACTGAAATATATCCGCTCGACATTCCCTGATATGTCAATCACCCCTAAGTTGCATATGTTGGAAGACCATGTAGTTCCTTTCCTCAGACGGCATAAGATGGGCTTGGGGTTCTATGGTGAGCAGGGTATAGAAGGGATCCATCGTGATATCAACACCAAGGCTACCAAGTTTGTACAGGTTATGTATTGTATTTTACATTTAAACAAAACACATGTGAGAATCCAAGCAAGTTTTGCCTAAAAATATATATTCACAAATTCTCTTGTTTATCAACAGGTGAAGCGCCCAACAGATCGACTCAGACAGCTAATGACTGATCACCACATCAGCACTAGCCCATCTCTTGTGGGAAAAGCTCCACGACCAAGAAAACGCAAGCTTGAGGACAAGTTACCATGAGTATGAATATGATGAAAAGTATATAAACATGCATTTCAGCATCCCTGACTCTAGCTATTATCATTGCAATGCAGATCCAAAATTCAAAACCTTCAGCTGATGTCAACCAATGCATGCTGCAGACCAACATGCCCATGGACATGCCGTGCCCTCCTTCTAGATGTCTTCCATCTATTGACAAGCTGATCAAGGGATGGCTCAAGGCTACAGATGGCTGCTGCTGCAGCTCACACACACAACGGTTCCTTTAGGAGCCAACCAATTGAAATAAAAGTCTACTTCATGCTTCTATAAACCCCAACATTTCTCAAGTAATTTAACTTTTCTCACATAAAACGATTAGCATGACCTACCCATGCTTTGGAAACGTAATGTTTCAGCATTTCATTGCCAGTTCTCTAGGTATGGTAAATACAACTTGTGGCATGGAATCAATTTTCAAACACATTTCATACTTTTCCATCTCGGCTCGAGGTGAGAATTGGGTTCCATTTTCGGATCAGATGGTCAACTGTAAACACGTAAATCTCATCATATAGCTAGCGGCCAATGACACTCACCTGATTTTAGGGCAGCTCAAGGCATGTACTGACTGTGGCGGGCAATCACATTTTCGGGAAAATGTCGAGAAGAAGCAGAAGACCAAGTATATTCAAAAGTTTCACGAATGATTTAGCAAATCTGCAAAGCTCGGCAGGACAGGTATACGAACGCCATGCCGTACATACTGAAGCAAAAACACTGCTGATCGCTGGAATTAATTTCACACAGTAAGGTTAAACACTCGACTAAAATGGTTTTGTAATATGAAGTTAAAATTCCCACTAGATGAGAATAAATTCGGCCAAAACAAGACAGACACGAGCTCGCCAACTTCTCTCTCTCTTCTCTGTTAGATTTTCTGCATACGTAATGAGTTCTATTTTGGTCTAGATCTGATCCGCGCAAGCGCGAACTAAGTGTCCTCATCAAAAATTCCATAACGGCTGTGCGTATACCGCCGAGTTCTATTGTAGTTTTCCTGCGATACCTATGGTGCTCCGCTCGGCGGCCTTCGGCCGCTAAGCTAGGAGCTCCGCTATAAAAGTCTCTGTATACCAAGAGTGGATTACCAAGAGTTTCCATATTTACTATGTTCGCCCGAATCACAGTCAGAAAAGTGTCTATTTTTAGAACTAGGATTCCCGCGAAAATTCGTCATCCACAGGGTTCCCACTTTCTCGCCACGCAAACAGTTGTGAGATCCAGCCTAAAATTAAATCGCAGTTCAATCGAAAAACCTTTAAAGTCGCAAAGATAAGGTACGATATTCTCTATTTGTTGTGTATTGGGTATACGAGCATTCGAACCTGAGCATTCGAATACTTTCGCACGCGAAATTCAAATCTAAAAATAGACACTTTTCTGACTGTGATGTGCACAAATACTGTACGAAAGATTCTAACTCTTGTTAATCCACTCTTGGTATACAGATTGAAATTTAGCTAGCAATCTGTTTTCTCTGAGATTTCATAAACTGGGTGCACGAAATTCTCTCAAGTAATTTAGAGAGGAAAGCAATATTCGTGATTGGTCTGTAATTTGGATACTCTTCTTTGCGAAGAGTAGGTTTCTTAACCCTATTAAGACTGGGGGGCCCCTCCAGTAAAATCCTGATTACTCTAAAAGCACTGCAGCTATGATGGTGAAACTTCGTGACTTTCCCTAAACTTTATCTGGGAACATTTTGGTGTCAATTACATGTCAGTGTTAACGGCCCAGTTTCCATGGCACCAATTTTTGACATGCATGTTTTGCAAATATCGAAAAAACGTGATTTTTTCATATTTCAAGCTTAATGTTGGACACAATGCCCAATTTATGACTATAAGAGCTTGTACTCATTAGTAATTTATGTATAGGCTAATTAATTTTTTACACAAAATCTTTGGGGGGAGGGTAGGGGGATTTTGTTCATTTTTACATATGGTCCAAAACTAGCTCTGGGATTCACAAATATCCTTTTTAATTCAACTTTTTGAATGTCAAACACTTCTTTGATGAGTATTTTGTACATTTTGACCATTGTGTTCTCATTGAGTATTTATCTGAAGAGTCAAATCGAAATTAAATGAAATCCAAGATGGCGGATCCAAGATGGCGGACAATATTTTCAAAATTCATCATTATGATGCAAGTTTAATTAAATTTATGTGTTAATGTCACAAATTATTACATTTACATTATCTTGATGTTAATGTGTTGGCTTTTAGAGCAATATTTACCAAGTTTTTGGACGTTTATTGAAATAACTTAAAATTTGATAAAAACTTAAGAATGACGTCATTGTGACGTCACATTTTGCTCCCACGTGACAAAAATAGGTGTGGTGATTTCTCTTAGGCTCATGGTCATTGTGTGAAAGTTTGATGATCATAGCTCCAGTGGTTCCCGAGATATAGAGGGGGGGGCGAATTAGCCCCCCCCAGTCACAGATTGTCAAAAAAGCCCAGTCTTAATAGGGTTAATAGTAGGAAATATGACACCACTTTTTAGTGGCTTGGGAAAACCTCCTTCAGACAGAGATTGATTCACGATACTCGTGAGTGGTGGAACTAGGATGTCAGCATGCTCCTTTATGAACTAAGTCTAATTCTAATATTAATTCTTAGTCAAATTCTTAGTCTAGTAAGGGCTTCTCGATGCTTGGTGTTCTTGAAATTATATAAGTACGATTCTGCAAAGAAGTCGGTGTTATTATTGCATTTGAAGCTATACAATTAGATGTCAGCCCCCTCTCCTCCTTCAAGAAGTGATATTAAACACCACCAGTATATGGGGGGGATTAGGGACGGGCATATATGGATATTTTTTTATGAGAACAGGGATACAATAAAGTTTACAAATTAGACTCTCACAAATCAAAATGCTTTAAGCCGGGGAAATACGAGGCACAAAAACCATCAACTTGTCGCGCAACATTGTTGCGTTGCATGTCTAATGTTTGTTGCTCGTTTTTCATCAAATTCACAACTTGTCGCGCAACATTTTGTTTTGATGATCACACACGCGAGCCCAAGGCAGATTTTGCCCCTTAGCATCTCATTTCTATTGACTAATCAACTTGAATTGTAGGCAAATTGTTGCGCGACAAGTTGTGTGTTTGATGAAAAACGAGCAACAGAGCCAGAATTTGTGTCTCAAAGTAGACCCGCGTTCTACTTCGCGCAACAAGTTTTCACAACCTGCAACAAATGTTTTTGTTGCGCGACAAGTTGTGGCGCGAGATGAAAAACGCGCTACATTGATCATCAACTTGCAACGCAACAATGTTGCGCGACAAGTTGAGGGATTTTGTGCCTCGTATTTCCCCGGCTTAAATCATAAAAATAAGGGATCTGTGCGGCGCATTATACAATGTTACCATGGTTACGAGTCTGCCGGGAACTGTGAGGAACTATAGACTTCATTTCCCAAGAAATGAGCGAAACTCAACCGCCTTGCCTCAAAACTAAACCGGAGTCCACAGGTAGTCGGCTCTGGAAGGTTATTTATCTGCATGGGTCTGCATCATTATGTTTTCAAAGTTCGACCACCTTGAGTGCACTCAAGTCTTGTTTTGCACAGTGACAACGTTTCTTTTCTCTTTCGTGATGCTGTCCTGCAATTTCTATTGTTAAGTGGTCCTAAACTGGAATCTAATAAGAATTAAATTGTTATGATATCACATCTGTTAGAAGGATGAATTTTTCTCACACGAAGATCCTTTACTTCGTTAAATATTAATTATTTTTCAACTAAACTTGACTGCAATGTAATTCAACGACTAAATTTCTTACATTTTCATTGAAAATGCACGCGTTTGTAGCTTCAATGCTGCACTGCTTCGTTTATTTATTTCTGCTTTGTTTAACTCAGCTAACCTTTTTAGTACAAAAACAGTATTTGCTTGCGAAAACGACCTTTGCCGATCAGCCTATTACATCTTGCCACAGAAAAAAGAAGAAGTCCGCGTCCATAACTTCAAAAGTCTGAAAACTGTGCAAGCCCGCGACGAGCTTGGTTGCCTTCTGGAGTGTAACAAGGTTGAAATCTCACAAGGTTCGTGTAACTTGGCAAAGTACTACAAGGGTAAAGATGGAAACAACAAACATCAGTGCGAGTTATTAGCCGCTGTGCTGTATAATGGGACAGGACCTTATCAAGTCCTGGAAAATTCTGAATATAAATTCATGGTCGTTGAATATAAGGTAACATTTTAGTGTCACTTTCTGTTATTAGTCGAGTGTGTGATAGTGTTAGGGGATGCTCTCAGGTCAGTATGTACACAGGAAGTTTACTACTCGGAGTAGTATTTGGCCCAGTAGTGTTCCACTTCAGATTGTAATCGCTATTATATCTCTCTCATATCCTCCTCTATCGTTATGAAAGTTTGCATGCATGTGGCAAATTTTGTTATGTAAAGCATAATTTTTTGAAATTCGCGGATTGTTCGTCGTTTAATAGTGTTAGAAGATGCGTTGCGTACACCGGTTCTTTCCTTAAGACTCAATTGGATGTGTAGTCGGCAAACAAGAGTATAACAAGGCCCAAGGCCGTTGTTAGAGGGGGAGGCAGAGGGGGAGGGGGCAGGAGAGGGGGCTGCCTCTGTCAGCGAAAAAAAAAGAAGTGCGGGGATATTTTACAATTATTTGCCGAAGGCAAGTGAATAGTGGCGATTCGCCACTATTTACGTAGCCTGAGGAGAATAATTGTTTTAGTATATACTACACGGGAACACTTAAAAAAATATCCGAACCCAAATTTGCATAAAGATACAGCCAAGTCAAACCAACAGACCGTGGTTTAGAGAAACACGACCAGCAGAGTACTTTGGAATTTTTTTGGGCGTCTTAAAAAACTCAATTGGGCAGGCGTTCGGATTAGCCTTTGCAAATATCGTGAACTTCAATCCAATAGAAATCGAGCAATTAAATTGATCGATAGGTTTTTTAATTGCATATACGAAGTCTTTTAAAATAATGTTAAAACTGGTACAAAATGCGTCGACTAGAACCGGAGAACTGAGACAAGTACGACTTATGTTTTAGAGAGCTGCCCTAAAATAGGGAAAAAACGCAATTAAGATCTGCAGTTCGGGCTCCCTGTGCTGGAATCACGTGTCACACGCGCTGTGTCCCTTGGGAGTTGACTGTATGTGAAAATGAGGTCTCATTAACGAGAGCTCATTAACTACAAACTTTGGGGTGAAAATACGATATTTCCCTTTCAACCTCTGGCAAAATAAATGGCGTAGTGCTAAAGATCATGATGTCTACTACTTGTGTGCCGAATTTGGTGGAATTTAGGTACTAGTGGCACTGTCACCCCCTCTTCTCCCCCCTGTCAATGTTGCGGGTACATATTTTGAATGGTCAAATCGCGGGCTTGCAAATACCGAGACAATTCATCTCCCTGATATCAACATTGAAAGGGAAGGGATGAAAATCGTGCTCGTCTAAGTGCTCGTCTAAAATAGCTTGTAAGAATGGAAGTCCGGTTTACCCGGTCCAAACATTTTGCATACCTCCCCTGGTAAAATATATTGTTGTTATAAATAAAGTGTTGTTGTTGTTGTTGTTGTTGTTGTTGTAGTCTCCAGGTTTTTACCCTTGATCTCCCTGGTAAAAAAGCGAAAATTCTCGGGATTCTCTCAAACAGTTGTTGCATTTGAAACACAATCTCCAGGTTTTCGAGCTTTCGGGACATTTTCGGGGTTGGAAGGTATGATTTTGGCAAAGATTGTAGGTCACTTGGTTACATTAATTCGTATGATGTTGAAGTTTGAGCCCACAGTGTCTACTGCATCGTTTCACATACTCTCAAGTCATCTCCTCCCTGGTTGAGACAGCATTGAGGAGGCGGACCGTTATACAGAGACACAATTCGAAACGAGTTTATTATTCATTCAGATACTCATAATATATGATTTGATTTTCCTTTCTAGTCGCCTCGTTTCTGGTCTTCTTGTTCAGATGTGCTAACGTCCCTCTGTAACCGTGTCCACTCCATCGTCCTCTACCCCTCCCACCCACCCGTCCCGTTATACTGTGACATGGAGACAGCAGGAGGCGGATGGACCGTTATACAGAGACACAAGGAGAGTCGAGTCAGCTTTCAGCGTGACTGGAACTCCTACAAGCGAGGCTTTGGACCTGATTTGTCACGTGATTTCTGGCTGGGTCTGGACACCTTACATCTGATGACGTCACAAAGGGCATACCGCCTGAGAGTTGACATTGAGGCTCTAGACGGCACCAAGGTGTACGCTGAATATGACAAGTTTGAGGTGGGCAATGAGACATCCAAGTTCCATATTTCTGATGCACTGAATCACTGAGATTCTTTGAGCAGTTGAATGGTTTGCTCGTGGATTTGTGTACATTTTTCTTTGTGAAACAAAATAAACTGCGCTCAGTGCACGTTGTTGGTGTTCTCTTGGTTTTCTGCTTAACAATGTTATCAAGCAATATTTAATTCGGTTTTCGAGATGTGCAGAAAAAATCAATGTCTCGACCTCGACGGCCCCATATGGCCCCTCCTGATTTCATCGTAAAAACTCTTACTGACCGCTCCCTGGCTCGCTTAGTACTCAGTAAAGGAGTGCGATTCTTTGGGAAAAATCTAGATCCGGATTTTGAATCCAAAAGTGGATTTTTTGTTTCTTATATTGAAAACTGAAAAAGGGTTAAGAATCCTTCGAATGCATGCCAAGGCAGGATTTAAACTTGAAAGCGATACGCTTTGCAAACGGTCCTTTGTTGCAGGCGTACTGTCATTGGCCGATTGTCAGAGTACAGAGGGCTCCACTTTGTCTGGGGTTTGTTACAAAAAATCCAGTTTCAAATTTTAAATAAGTTTCTTTCGTTCAAGAAAATTCTGTACGATCTAAAGAAAATCAAAATCCAGATTTTCCCAAATGAAACCGCAACTCTTCCACCACTACTTCCTTCCTAGGTACCGCAGGCGACTGTTTATCTTTCCATAATGGTACGAAGTTCTCCACACGTGACCAGCAGAACGACTTTTATTCCAACAGTCCCTGCTGCACTTCTGGACGTGGATACGCGGGTTGGTGGTACAAAACTGTTTTCAATGTAATCCTAATGGCGTGATACCCAAAGACCTGCCCAGGGATGAAAGGCACTCCTATGTGTTTTGGAGACCGTACAGTGGAGGAGAACATCTCGTTAAGATAGAAATGAAGATACGAGAGATCTAGTGGCCCAAGAAGCCTCAGTATGATGTTATTCACGTCTCGATCTCTAGACTTTACCATTCCCCCGTTTCTCATCCGCTACGGTTTCGTTAAAACTTATTTCCATTTCGCCTGATAGACGTTACAAGATTAAATATTCTACAATCTTGTCTTTCATCTGTTCAAATCGCTGAAAATTTACTTTTCCTTTGCTTGGACGAAAAGGTGATAGGAGATCATATAGTGGTTTAAATAAAGTTTGTCACCCCAAAGACTAAAGCCTACAAGCTGTCGGCGCCAAGCATTGTGGGTCATTCGTGCTTTGAATAACAAATATTCTCCATGAGTCAAAAATGCCGCGCGCGATGAGCGAAGTCGACCTTAGACTTACCACTGTATGCATTGCTACGCGACCTCAAAATTCACGTTTGCGAATGGCGATTTTCAGCAAAGGAATTGTAATGTCAATTTTCTTGAGTCAGAAAGTTAATAATTCTAGGACAGAAAGCCAAAGGATAGCTTACAATTATTTTAGTTGATTTTACAATTAATGTCGACCCACCGAAGTAGCCGAATCCAACGTTTTGGTTTTGATTGACGGCTTGAAAAATCGTCAATCGCCCATCGCAACAGTGAATTTTGAGGTCGCGTAGCAATGCATACAGTGGTAACGTGTTTCCGAATTCGAGTGAGAGAATTGCATCTAAAAATGTGCATTCTTTAGAGCGAATGTCTGATAAAAATTTCAGCCAAAGCTCAGCAAAATTTGGCATTTCACGGTCACAACCCAAAATCTAATTTCCCTCAAAATTGTTTGGATGGTACAATTAGCATTCTGTGTTTATTTTGCTCAAAGAGAGTTCGCTTCTCAAATAAATGAAATAAAGACACTCACAATTATAATAATTGTACTTCGTTCCAATCGAATGCTCAATTGAAATTTTATTTTGGGCGCCTAGAAAGCTTTCTGAAGATGTATTACTGATTATTAATAAGCGCGTCTTTTGAATTTTTACGCGAGCCTTCCGATAATTTACTTTCATTATACCTTCGAAGGTGTAGGATGACTAGCAAAGACGGACGGTAAACAGAATAGAATTTGCGAAATATTTCTTTCTTTAGATATTTGTTCTACAGAATATTCCAGCGGAGTTTCAGTAGTTCGGGTCTCATGCAATCATCTCACAAAATACCCCGTCAGTATTTGATTTCCTTCTTGACAAAGGAAAAGCGTGAAAAGTAAAATGGACAGCTCAATGATGTACGCGTTACTGTCGTTCACGTTTAAGAATAAAGTTATTGCGCCCTCCAATTTGAGATTTGAAGTGCACTATAAATTAAAAATCGCGCTGTTCCCAACACGCGCGTAAATCGAATTGAATTTTGATTAGCACGTGAGACAACAAATGTCTCACAAGGCTTGGCGCCGACAGCTTGAGGCTTTAGTCTTTTGGGAGTGTAGGTTTTGGTCGAGGGTCGAGTGTCGAGGGTAAGACGTCGAGGGTCGAGGGTAAAATGTCGAGGGTCGAGGGTAAAATGTCGAGGGTCGAGGGTAAAATGTCGAGGGTCCAATTTTTTTCTGCAAATAAATGAAATAATTTTTTCCCGTGATACATGTTGAATATTTTTTTAAAGAATGCAAATTTTGGTTTTCCTGACTGATACGTGGATAGACTCCGACACAGTTGTGCTGAGAATTTTCCCACCTTTTTCGATACCTTCGCGGAGCGGGATAAAACAAAATGTTTTCCGAAAACTCCAGGCGTAAATTTCGGGCAATCTTTTTCAAAATCAAATTCCCTAAAACTGTGGCAGATTTGTTGTGCTTTTTCGCCAGGAGTTCTCAGAAAGGTTTCCTCGCCACGCTCGTACCGAGCGTGTAAGCACGCGGATCTTGCTCAAACAGGAGAACACAAATGAGAATTAACAACAAGAAAATCTTTTGGTCTGAGATAATATCAAACCAAAGGAAGTCCACTCTACGTTCATCGAACTGGTGTTTTTCGAAGATTTTGAGCACGGCGTTTTTCAACTGGCAATGAACTGGAGTGTTGGTAGTCCCATTGCGATATGCCACGGGCACTCAACGGAGCTGTTCCTCAAAAAAGCTGTTCCTCACCCCCTTTCGCTGCTGGCTGGCAAAAAATAATCGCGGCCTCTTGCTGGCTGGCAAAAATTCATCGCCTCCGTTCCTGGCAAAAATTTATGCATATCGCTTTTGCTGGGAAACACAAGTTGCTCATGGATGTTGAAAAATGAAATTTTAAGTGACAGTACTTAAAAATGCACTTAGTTAGTGGTCGTTTTTAAGGATAGCCATATATTTTTCGGGCTTCCTGTGGTAATGTTACTCTCCTGGCTGGGAAAATTTTCAGTTAAATTGTCCTGCTGGCTGAGAATTTTTTTAACACGCAGCTGCTGGCTGGGAAAAAATGAGACCCTATCCTGGCAAAAAGGAACAGCTAAAAATTTGCCAGCAACTTTTAAAACATGTATTTATATGCTCTACGCGCGTAGAAATGTCCAAATACGTAATTTAAACACATTTTAACCAGGGGGCTCGTTGTGTGCCCGTGATATGCTGCCAGCGCAGAAAAAGCAATCGCCGACGTGATTTTATACCCAGCACTTACTAGTTTTGCTTCCATGCTACTCATTATACTACAGCTAACTTTAGGAGACTCAGGGATAGGTTGCACAATAAAACGAAGCGAAATGAAGTTAGGTCGAATATCATTTGCGATCTTTCACGAAGCACTCTAGTGAAGTGAGCGCTAGAAATAGGTTGTGAAAATGCCGCGGAAATCTTGGTTTTCCCGAAGATTGAATCAAAGCAAAACATTAAAATCTTTTCTTGCCCAAAATACTCAGACTCGGCAAGTTTGCTTCGAATTTTGCTGTTTAACTTTAGAGATTTCCACGGTTAAACAGAAGATTTTGCTTCCCTTCACGTGCAGTCTAATTAGCGAAGCAAAAGGTTTGATTGACAAATGTCTGCGATAAGAAAACTTGCAGCGGCAAGTCTGAAGAAACATCTGCAAGAACGCTTTCACCAACATGCGGGCATGTGAGCGAATAAAGCGGGGAAAACCGAGAATTTGCATTTAAAAAAGAAATCGACCCCGAGAAAAAGAAAAAAAAAATGGACATTTTACCCACGACCCTCGACATTTTACCCTCGACCCTCGACATTTTACCCTCGACCCTCGACATTTTACCCTCGACCCTCGACGTCTTACCCTCGACACTCGACCCTCGACCAAAACCTACACTCCAATAGGTTTTGGTCGAGGGTCGAGTGTCGAGGGTAAGACGTCGAGGGTCGAGGGTAAAATGTCGAGGGTCGAGGGTAAAATGTCGAGGGTCCATTTTTTTTTTCTTTTTCTCAGGGTCGATTTCCTTTTTGCAAATTCTCGGTTTCCCCGCTTTATTCGCTCACATGCCCGCATGTTGGTGAAAGCGTTCTTGCAGATGTTTCTTCAGACTTGCCGCTACAAGTTTTCTTATCGCAGACATTTGTCAATCAAACCTTTTGCTTCGCTAATTAGACTGCACGTGAAGGGAAGCAAAATCTTCTGTTTAACCGTGGAAATCTCTAAAGTTAAACAGCAAAATTCGAAGCAAACTTGCCGAGTCTGAGTATTTTGGGCAAGAAAAGATTTTAATGTTTTGCTATGGCGCGCCAAATGGCTCAAAAATAAAAATATACTGGTTGAATTAAAAAATATATATGTCGATGAGGAAAAACAGTGTCAATTGGCGATATAGGAAATAACCTATGTCGATTGGAAATAGAAGACTTGACGATCACAAACAACTCGATCGATAAGGACAATTCTACGTCTGTCGATGAGGAAAAACTCTGTCGATAGGAAAAAACGCTGTCGATGAGGAAAAAACTCTGTCGATAGGAAAAAACTCTGTCGTTAAGGAAAAAACTCCGTCGATGAGAAAAAAACTTTGTCGATAGGAAAAAACTCTGTCGATAGGAAAAAAACTGTGTCGATGAGGAAAAAACTCTGTCGATAGGAAAAAACTCTGTCGATGAGGAAAAAACTCTGTCGATGAGGAAAAAACTCCGTCGATGAGGAAAAAACACCGTCGATGAGGAAAAAACTCTGTCGATAGGAAAAAACTCTGTCGATGAGGAAAAAACTCTGTTGATAGGAAAAAACTCTGTCGATGAGGAAAAAACTCCGTCGATGAGGAAAAAACTCTGTCGATAGGAAAAAACTCTGTCGATGAGGAAAAAACTCTGTCGATAGGAAAAAACTCTGTCGATGAGGAAAAAACTCCGTCGATGAGGAAAAAACTGAGTGTAGGTTTTGGTCGAGGGTCGAGTGTCGAGGGTAAGACGTCGAGGGTCGAGGGTAAAATGTCGAGGGTCGAGGGTAAAATGTCGAGGGTCGAGGGTAAAATGTCGAGGGTCCAATTTTTTTCTGCAAATAAATGAAATAATTTTTTCCCGTGATACATGTTGAAATATTTTTTTAAAGAATGCAAATTTTGGTTTTCCTGACTGATACGTGGATAGACTCCGACACAGTTGTGCTGAGAATTTTCCCACCTTTTTCGATACCTTCGCGGAGCGGGATAAAACAAAATGTTTTCCGAAAACTCCAGGCGTAAATTTCGGGCAATCTTTTTCAAAATCAAATTCCCTAAAACTGTGGCAGATTTGTTGTGCTTTTTCGCCAGGAGTTCTCAGAAAGGTTTCCTCGCCACGCTCGTACCGAGCGTGTAAGCACGCGGATCTTGCTCAAACAGGAGAACACAAATGAGAATTAACAACAAGAAAATCTTTTGGTCTGAGATAATATCAAACCAAAGGAAGTCCACTCTACGTTCATCGAACTGGTGTTTTTCGAAGATTTTGAGCACGGCGTTTTTCAACTGGCAATGAACTGGAGTGTTGGTAGTCCCATTGCGATATGCCACGGGCACTCAACGGAGCTGTTCCTCAAAAAAGCTGTTCCTCACCCCCTTTCGCTGCTGGCTGGCAAAAAATAATCGCGGCCTCTTGCTGGCTGGCAAAAATTCATCGCCTCCGTTCCTGGCAAAAATTTATGCATATCGCTTTTGCTGGGAAACACAAGTTGCTCATGGATGTTGAAAAATGAAATTTTAAGTGACAGTACTTAAAAATGCACTTAGTTAGTGGTCGTTTTTAAGGATAGCCATATATTTTTCGGGCTTCCTGTGGTAATGTTACTCTCCTGGCTGGGAAAATTTTCAGTTAAATTGTCCTGCTGGCTGAGAATTTTTTTAACACGCAGCTGCTGGCTGGGAAAAAATGAGACCCTATCCTGGCAAAAAGGAACAGCTAAAAATTTGCCAGCAACTTTTAAAACATGTATTTATATGCTCTACGCGCGTAGAAATGTCCAAATACGTAATTTAAACACATTTTAACCAGGGGGCTCGTTGTGTGCCCGTGATATGCTGCCAGCGCAGAAAAAGCAATCGCCGACGTGATTTTATACCCAGCACTTACTAGTTTTGCTTCCATGCTACTCATTATACTACAGCTAACTTTAGGAGACTCAGGGATAGGTTGCACAATAAAACGAAGCGAAATGAAGTTAGGTCGAATATCATTTGCGATCTTTCACGAAGCACTCTAGTGAAGTGAGCGCTAGAAATAGGTTGTGAAAATGCCGCGGAAATCTTGGTTTTCCCGAAGATTGAATCAAAGCAAAACATTAAAATCTTTTCTTGCCCAAAATACTCAGACTCGGCAAGTTTGCTTCGAATTTTGCTGTTTAACTTTAGAGATTTCCACGGTTAAACAGAAGATTTTGCTTCCCTTCACGTGCAGTCTAATTAGCGAAGCAAAAGGTTTGATTGACAAATGTCTGCGATAAGAAAACTTGCAGCGGCAAGTCTGAAGAAACATCTGCAAGAACGCTTTCACCAACATGCGGGCATGTGAGCGAATAAAGCGGGGAAAACCGAGAATTTGCATTTAAAAAAGAAATCGACCCCGAGAAAAAGAAAAAAAAAATGGACATTTTACCCACGACCCTCGACATTTTACCCTCGACCCTCGACATTTTACCCTCGACCCTCGACATTTTACCCTCGACCCTCGACGTCTTACCCTCGACACTCGACCCTCGACCAAAACCTACACTCGAAAAAACTCTGTCGATGAGGAAAAAACTCCGTCGATGAGGAAAAAACTCTGTCGATAGGAAAAAACTCTGTCGATGAGGAAAAAACTCTGTCGATAGGAAAAAACTCTGTCGATGAGGAAAAAACTCCGTCATATCAAGACGTTTGCAGCCTAGCCTTGTCGACTTGCCGCTTTCCTTATTAGGAATTCCCCCTTACCTTATTTGGAAGGTCTGTAAGTACTTTTCCTCATATTTTAGCGAAAAAAGCAGAGAAATCCACCAAAACTTGCAGGTATTCGAGAAACATCGTACTCATGGCCGCCATGTTGGTTTTGTCTCCGCCAAAGGGCCTGGGGCAAAACACAGGTAGCCCGCGCGTATTCACAGAAAACGACAACGCTATCTCGATATGCGATGAGGAAAAAACTCTGTCGATGAGGAAAAAACTCCGTCGATGAGGAAAAAACTCTGTCGATAGGAAAAAACTCTGTCGATGAGGAAAAAACTCTGTCGATAGGAAAAAACTCTGTCGATGAGGAAAAAACTCCGTCGATGAGGAAAAAACTCTGTCGATGAGGAAAAAACTCCGTCGATGAGGAAAAAACTCTGTCGATAGGAAAAAACTCTGTCGATGAGGAAAAAACTCTGTCGATGAGGAAAAAACTCTGTTGATAGGAAAAAACTCTGTCGATGAGGAAAAAACTCTGTCGATAGGAAAAAACTCTGTCGATGAGGAAAAAACTCCGTCGATGAGGAAAAAACTCTGTCGATGAGGAAAAAACTCCGTCGATGAGGAAAAAACTCTGTCGATAGGAAAAAACTCTGTCGATGAGGAAAAAACTCTGTCGATGAGGAAAAAACTCTGTTGATAGGAAAAAACTCTGTCGATGAGGAAAAAACTCCGTCGATGAGGCAAAAACTCTGTCGATGAGGAAAAAACTCTGTCGATGAGGAAAAAACTGTGTAGATAGGAAAAAACTCTGTCGATGAGGAAAAAACTCTGTCGATAGGAAAAAACTCTGTCGTCGATGAGGAAAAAACTCTGTCGATAAGGAAAAAACTCTGTCGATAGGAAAAAACTCTGTCGATGAGGAAAAAACTCTGTCGATAGGAAAAACTCTGTCGATGAGAAAAAAACTCTGTCGATAAGGAAAAAACTCTGTCGATAGGAAAAAACTCTGTCGATAGGAAAAAACTCTGTCGATAGGAAAAAACTCTGTCGATAGGAAGAAACTCTGTCGATAGGAAAAAACTCTGTCGATGAGGAAAAAACTCCGTCGATGAGGAAAAACTCTGTCGATGAGGAAAAAACTCCGTCGATGAGGAAAAAACTCTGTCGATAAGGAAAAAACTCTGTTGATAGGAAAAAAATCTGTCGATAAGGAAAAAACTCCGTCGATAGGAAAAAAACTCTGTCGATGAGGAAAAAAACTCTGTCGATAGGAAAAAACTCTGTCGATGAGGAAAAAACTCTGTCGATAGGAAAAAACTCTGTCGATAGGAAAAAACTCTGTCGATTGGAAAAAACTGCGTCGATGAGGAAAAAAACTCTGTCGATAGGAAAAAAAATCTGTAGATAGGAAAAACTCCGTCGATAGGAAAAAAAATCTGTCGATAGGAAAAACTCCGTCGATAGGAAAAAACTCTGTCGATAGGAAAAAACTCTGTCGATGAGGAAAAAGCTCTGTCGATGAGGAAAAAACTCCGTCGATGAGGAAAAAACTCTGTCGATGAGGAAAAAACTCTGTCGATAGGAAAAAACTCTGTCGATGAGGAAAAAACTCCGTCGATAGGAAAAAAACTCTGTCGATGAGGAAAAAACTCTGTCGATAGGAAAAAACTTTGTCGATAAGAAAAAAACTCTGTCAAAGAGGAAAAAACTCTGTCGATGAGGAAAAAACTCTGTCGATAGGAAAAAACTCTGTCGATGAGGAAAAAACTCTGTCGATGAGGAAAAACTCTGTCGATAGGAAGAAACTCTGTCGATAGGAAAAAACTCTGTCGATATATAGATAGGAACACTGTCGATTAGGAAAAACTTTATCAGTCAGCAAAGAATATTTCCCTCAGAGACGAATTCATACAACGCCGTTCATATTCGATTCATATAGCAATGACTAAATACGTTTATTTAGTACCTATCACAATATTATAACTCATGTTCATTCATTAACTAACAACACAGTACGATTCTTTTCCCTTTATAATGCCAACTGTTTATCAAGTTTCTTGCAAAATTCTCTTTACTGTATACAGCACGTTTAGATACGTGCTAACACCATAGTTATGATCATCTACTAACGGATCGATCAAACGTTCGAGCTCTCCATGCTGGTCTGTAGTAAGCACTCCTCCAACATCCGGAAACTCATAAGTGTCCTCTTCTGAGTCTGATTCCTCCTGGCTCCCGTCATCAAACTCGACCCCGAAGAATTCAATCTCGTCTTCACTCAGTAAATCGCTTATGCCGGTTCTGGATGCATTCTGAGGGGCGATTACACTTTCCATCCAAGTCAGAAATGGGGTTTTGTTTCCCTCGCTTGAGTTTGCATGGAAATTCCAGCCTTGTCTAAATTGCTCTAAACTACGATTAATCCGAGGCAGGAAAGTATAATGTAGACAATACACGTGAATTTCATCCTCCCTATCAAGTAAATTGTTTTCTTCAAGAAAGAAAAAAATGTCTATGTTAGTAGAAGTGACGCATCTCGTGGTGTCTCTGTGCATACGCTCTACGCGCTGATTATGAACAGATAAACCTTTTATGAATGATCCCCTGTCTGTGCCACGAGTGTTGTTCATAAAGCGTTCTACCCCCACGTTCTCGGTACCGTAGTCAGCACGAACCCTGGAGGGAACACCATACACGGCCGTTGCTTTTTCAAAACCTTTAAGTAAGGTATCTGAGCGCATGTTATCTGCACAAAATAAATAAGGTATGAGCCGGGAAAAACCATCAACACAACAATGCACTGCAAGTCCCCAGTGTCTAAGCTTTAAGTTCGCATCTATATGCCACAAAGCATTGGCAGCAGGGACACGGTACGGAACGCGTTTGTGACTGTCGAACCAACGCAGCGCTGTTCCAATGGGGTCAATTCGGCGAATGATTTTTCGCACTCTCTCCCGTTGAATGAGAATCCCATCGGCCTTTAACAAACCCATTACCATCCGTTCGCCGCAGCGGGGAAACTGATCTTTCACCTTTCTCACAGCCGACTCCAAATCGTTGTCCGATATTTTGGTGTACTTAGTTTTCAGAGACGAGTCCTCAGTAGACATGCACCTCCTTCTCTTCAAAGTCGATAGCGACACACCAACTTGTTCGCCGATCTTCTTCCAAGAGAAACCAACATCCCGTAGCAGCGCGATTTGTTCCAAGTTCACAACGAGTTTAGGCCTTCCACGGGCTCCGTCGTGTTCGGTGTCAGCTCGACGACTCTGCTGTACATTTGACGTGTTATTAGTGTTGTTATCGCAAATCGACGTTGATTTTTCTTCCCAGTATTTTAATAATTGTTTCAAACTCCAAATAAAGAGTTTAAACATTCAGTGGCCGTGTGCTCAAATGTTTGTGTTGCTAATAGCCTTCCAACTAAAGTTTTCAAGGTTCCAAATCTTCTACAAAAATCTCCAATAAGAATGGGATCTTCCGTTTTATAGTGGTTATTACTTCGTGCTATTAGACTAGAGCAAGCCTCTATAAACTCGCTTAGACAAGCTCCATCATTGGTACTGGAACCAGCAGCCATTTTACACTGCAAACGCAGCTTGTTCCTGCGTTCCTGGCACGAAATACTGGTATCCTTTTACCAAAACTATCCATGAGTGACAGGACTTTGCCAATACTTCCGGTGAAATGGCGCACGCTGATTGGCTGTTGATCGGGCCAGACTTTTTTCCCGGACCGACGACTCCGTTTGCTGAGTGACAAGAAACAAAAACGTTCCCGCTGCAAATTCAATTTTTATAAGAACGTTCAGCCTGAAGTTTTGCATGCTAAGAACATCCCTGAGCCTCAGATAGGAGCAAAATAGATTTATTTTCAGTGATGTGATGTGTTCTAAAATCCAGAATCAAATGTGTTATAATAACGACCTTCAATATTGTAATTTGGTATGTATCCTTCTATAAGATCTATCATATTTCAGGTTCCTACTTCACTGAAATGTAAGAACATGAACATTTCCAGCCTCAAACTGCTCCGAAAATAAGAACGGCCCAGCCTCAACCACGACATATAATTTTTTTTCCAATAAGAAAAGAGGGTTTTAGTCACCATTTTGCTGTGCAGGAAATTTTTTTCGGCCCTTCGGGCTGTGCAGGAATTAGTTAAATGGTCGGCCCCTTAAAAGATGGCCGCCTACAGATTTTCTGATCTTGGGTAATTAACACTTATTCAGTTGACAGGTCAATGATGGCGGATGCCAGTGTCGCTGATTTGCCGCAAGTATAAAAATGGATGTTACTTTAATCTGCAGGAAATTAAGTTTAATTTAATTTGAATTTGCCCTGAGGGCCGGAAAATGCTCACAAACAAAGCGAAGCCTCAATTACAGACGAGGTTTCCTGGTCACTACTACTGGCGATTGGCAACTTCAGGTGTCTACCCCGCGGCTCCCCTCTACCTCACATCAATGTAGAACATGTGAGAGACGGGACCCACGAAGACCACTTGCAGAACTTGGGGGTTTGAACCCCCAACGTTCCGCACAACGACCAGGCTGGTCCTGTACCACTGCGCTATAGTAGGGCAATGGTATGAAACGACCTCCTTCATCATCATCATCATCATCAATTTATTCAATTCAATAATAAAAATAAATTTATGTTGAGAGTTACCCGCCTTTAAAAGAGGAGCAAACATGCACTTTGGGAAGTCAGACTCACACACGGCAAACATGAAAAACAGTAGAGTACTGGAATTTACTTTTAGTTTTTATTCTTGTTTTCGTACGTTACTGAGAGTTTTTACTGACCGTGTCTAAATAAAGTGTATGTATGTCATGAATTGTCGACTTTTGTTAAAACAATGTACCTACGTGTGTACATCCATAGTAGAGGTACAACGCAGATTGCAGAACGATGAATATTCAATACTGTACGCTCCAGTTTATCGATTTAGATTTATTGTGTTGTCAACTTCGCGAGGTGTATAAAATAAAGAAATACATTCTGGTTTCGATTGCATAATGTTTTGCCTGCAACCTGTCTACAAAGAGAGCATATCTCGGACGGGGGTACACGTACTTCACTCGATTCCCTATTTGAATGTCGCTCTACTGTCGATATTGCTGAGCCCCTGAGATCTCTAATCTGAGACTCGAGCATGTTCTTAGCATTAGAATTTGGATAAATTTTCACCTTAAACGCTCTTATAAAAAAAGGATTTGCTTTCGGCGGGGTCTGGGCGTTTTTAGCGCGGAAATTAAAGCCTTGTATCAAAATTGAATCTCTTGGATGTAATGTAACGCCGATTGCGGTAGGTGATCTTATAATGTTATTCTCGTAATCTGTTGAGCGGTTTTACTAATTAGAGAGAACCGGCAACGTACGTGTGAGTCAAAGGCTTTATTACACCACAGGACTCCACGATTAATTTCCTGGCGCAGAAATGTGAACACAACAACAGAGCCTTTGCTATTTATATAGGGACCAACATAGAACCTTGATATCTATATAGGGACCAACATAGAACCTTGCATATTTATATTGTTATAGTTGCGCTAATGTACATGTAAAATGGCATTTAGGTATGACGCCTGTTTATCATAAAATGCTTATAGGATACTTATAAGAAAACAAAAGAAATGTCAATAGCAGATAGCTGTGATGATCAGGCCTATGCTGACGTTTCCAGAATTTTTTTCAGTAGCTGTAAATGACCCCGTGTTGTCCTTTTACTCCTTTCTGCTTCTCGCTAAGACGAGCTGGTGGAAGAAAAGGAACGCGCGGCATCTGGGGTTGGGGGTGGGGTCCCATATCTTTTGGCCGGGGATGATCGTCGTATCTTTTAGGGGTTAAAATCACGGGGCCTTGTTCTCTTTTAGGGGTGATCTTGATCTTCAATAAAATAAGGGAGATTGCTATATTTTAGGGCCGAAATATGTGCCAAAATGTTTTGTCTCATGATGGTCCTTAAAAGCCCGGTTTTAAGAAAAGGAGAAAAAAAAAAGCTCGGTAAGAAAACATTACGGGACAATCTGTAAAACTTTAAGTTATACTAAAGGAAAATAAGCACACGCCACTTAACAGTGCCACCACCATTATGAAGCCGATATTCGGTATGGTGATGGATAAAGTTTCGGATAACTTTCTTCCCTCGTAATCTGTTAAGCTGTTTACGTACGTTTGAGTCTTCGGCTTTATACACAGCAGGACGATTACTTTCCTGGCGCAGAAATCCCAACACCAAACAACACAGTATGTCATTTCGGTTTGATTGATGGCGGGAGAAAAGTAACGCGCGGCACATCAAAGCTCTGCGAATTATCACTGAATTATGGACATTATGCCTTGGAATGTCAAAGCCAATTTTAGGGACCAACGCCGCACCACCCGTTACCACGTGCATATAAAACTTGAGACTTTCACTTGGGGCCATAGAGCATCTCGACAGCGTGCTGTAGCCGGAGCACTCAACGTGGACACTCCGTAACAGAAAGTCTTAAAAAAAATAACGCCATTCATACATGGTAAGTAAGAAGGACACTCAAACTTTGAAATTGTATAAAGAATCGGAATACAGGGGGCGTACCTCGCTCGCTGTAGGCGGTTTGTGAGATATTTATTCTTATTGGCTTTTATAAAAGTCTAAAATGAAAGTGCGTCAGGTAGGCAATCAAACCCCGCTGTTTCAATCATATCTAGTACAAGGCACTTTATCTGCGATGTAAAAACAACAAAACAAAAATTAGTAGTTCAGTGTTTTGGCCCAGTCAATGGGAATTCGCGGCTGCGGGCTTAAAGGCCAAAAATGTCCAGGAACGCCCCTTTAAGGATATAACTTAACTTTGTTGAGGCCACATGAGTATAACCATCGCATTTGTAATAACTGCAAAACCCATCAAAAACTTGCAATTTCAATCTAACACGGAAAATTGCGAACAGCTTAAATCAAAATCACAATGTTAAAATTGCTTTTTATCGCTGCTTCCGCTGGGAACTGCTTCTCTATTTTATCCATGAGCATGATTTGCTTCACACATTTTATTGGTTTCGTTTAACCATGTCACAAATAGCTTTCAAACTGTGTGTCGATGTGTGTTATAAAACATTTTGAATTATTTATTAATTTCCTCAGACCGGGTGACTGGGCTGGGATTTAGAAAATAATGTCTTCGTAAAGAACAGACAAATTTACTCAATAAAGACAAATGGCTAATTTGGCAAGATAAGAGTCCAGAGTTCGCCAGGCCAATGCTTCAATTCAGTAGCCTGCGTAGCAAGGGACGCTAAGGAAATTAAATGCTTCAGTTTATCTCCGAATTATTCTATAATCAATGTCACAAACCATAAACGATAAAGAAACCATACCTAACCTACGAAATAAATTAAGATGTATGGTATATTTTAGCTTTCACGGGTTTTCCAGTTACGTAAACTGCAGTAATTGACCGATCCTCGCGTTAGAGGTTAAACAAAGATTTGATATTTCGCTAAATGAACATGCCCTCTCTAGAATACCCACAAACTATGAAATCCTGATATGATTTTTTTGAGACGTTGTATGAGTTGGGCCACAATCTGTCCGACGCCCTCCGTAATAACACTATAAAAATATGCGACCCAAAACTTTCAGAGTATATTAGTTGTGAGCAATTCTATATAGCAAGAGATTTGAAAAGAAAACCGAGGCATTGTCCAACTGCTAAAAATGCGGTGATGGTCAATACACTTATTACAAATGTTGCACTGACAATGTAAATTACAAGCGTGGCACAGATTACAAATGTGGTGCAGTGTTAGTACACATGTGACAGTTTCAAATGTGGCACCATGTTATTACGAATGTGGCCTCAACAAACGTTTTATTCTACCCTTATGACGTTTCATTCTACCCTTATAATGTCGTCATTGATGTTAAAACAATGTCAACAATTTATTTATTCGTACCCCATGCAGGTTGTCTCAGTAAATATTCCTCGCACGAGAACTCTAGGGCAGTTTTTGGCTTCATCAAACAGGATAAAATACCACAGGTATGGATGTCATTTTATAGGATTATTTCAAAGCTTCAGGAGGCTAGATTCCTTTGAGTGCTATTTTCGGCGTAATCTACCGACTGAACGCGTTGAATATACTTGAATCCTATGATTTCTCGTTCTTAATTTGCACAAAAACGAGATCATAGGATTCTATTGCAAATTGTATATATTTCATCTTGGGGGAGAGGTCAAAACATCCGTACTTCCGTGGGTGTCCGCTTTTTTTGGGGGGGAGGGGAGGGGGGAGGGGAGGTGCCAGAGCCACCTACCTCTCAGAGCTGAATTTTAGAGCAAGTATCTCCTTAAGTAAAATCAGATGTTAAAAAGGAGTAAGTTATGCTCCAACGCTTTCCTCGCAGCGAGAGGAGTCCATATGTGCAATTTAATCAGGTACCCCTAGATCATGCTCTGAGAAAATTAGGTCTGAAAAAGGGGCATTGGGTACCTAAAGGGGGTAGATGCCGGTACCCACCACCTCCCCTGAAAAAAAGTACAAGTGTTTTGACCTCTTCCCTTGTATTTATGATATCAGATCACGTAAGGGGTGGACCATTAGAATTCGAGGGAGGGACTGGCACTAGACTCCTGTTGAGCCTTTTAGGGTGGATATTTATGATTGTCGTAACAAGAAATCAAGAAATTTGTTTAACGATCGCTCGCATCGCGTTAAAATGATCGAATGAACTCCTGTATATGGTGGGTTAATGTTTGCAAACACTAAACAAATTTCCTCATTTCTCGAACCTGCGCGCCAAAACACGCCGGGCCTCCGCGCGCGACAAAACGGCACGCTAAATCGTGGCAGCTTTCGGCCTCGGACGTGAGGCCTTTTGGTAGCCTGGTGACTAATTTGCGATTTCATCCGACCATCCACTTCGGCAGCTCGTTTCTCATTCGTTGTTTACCGAAGAAAAGATCGGAAGGCGGGAAGCTATTGCCGAAGGAAGCAGCTTTGTTCTGATACCAAACATGACGGGCTTCGGAAAACAGAAGGCAGATTTCTGCTCTACTGGAAAGAGGCAAAATTTGAAAAACACAGTAAATAGTCGCCAGCAGCTATTTTGACCCTTGGACTACTTTTTCCATGGAGTTATTAATCCTTTTGAATTTATGCTTAGTGCGTTGTTGAATCTTCAAACCAAAACTCTATGATTTTTGTTTTTTGAATTTCTGTTTTAATTTCGCGCGAGACCCTTTCTAGTTCTTTAGAAATCTGTGTTTTGGACGAAAATATCGCTCAGAATCAGTTGATCAGGTTTTATGAAATGGGAAAACCTTACGGAGCTGAGAAGAATTTTCAAGGGCATGGCAGCGGGTGGAATACTTCCAGTTCAGCAAGATAATGATGGTAGATGTGAAGTTATATTAGGGCTTACTTCAGAAGGAAGAGTCTTGGCTACAATAGGTAAGAACTGAACAACAAAAATATCAAAACATTCCTTCTGATTTATCTGTCATTTTCGCGGTTTTTTCACTGCAGAGCCATGTGTTTTTATTTTCGTGTGTCGGTTGTAAGCTTACATCTTTCTGTGGATGAATTGTACTTCGCTTTAACAGATTAGTTGAAGATATTTCGAGTTAATAATCCTCCTCGGAGTATGCAGTACTTAAATTAATTTCCTTTTCCTCCATTCACCATCCTAAGCGATTGTAAAAATTGTTAGAAAAGTTAGCTCTTTTGACTTTTAATTCACATCAGAGCGGCTGGTCAAACCGCGCGTTTCGTTTCGTCTGTGCACTTCTAACACTAAACCTCCAAAATTGCTCAACAGCTCTACAGCTCAACTGAAATCATAGTCCACTGCAGTTTGATAAATCTTTTTTTCCGCTCAGAATTCAGATTGTATAGTCGTAGAATCCTTTTAAGCTAAACTCAAGTTAGAAGTCTGAACAGCATCTAGAAAAGCATAACTTATCAGAAATGAAAATCAAAGTGTAAATCCAATTTCTCAATCATTCAGAAGGTAGGCTAATAAACTTATTTTCTTCACTTCCACAGGAAGTTATGCTTTTGTTTATTCCAAAAGTAACTAAAAGAAGAAGCTTCCATTTAACTTGAAAGGAATGATTTTCAGTACAAAGGAGGCCAGAGTCTTACTTAATGCAATTTTTCCTCTTGCATATTTTTTCTATGCTTATAACATTCAGTGGCACTTGTGTCTATCAAAATGTTTCTGTACTTACAGAATCCTGCCCACTTTATATTTGAATTTAAAAAAGGGAGTGAAACAATATGCTTTTGTTTATCCCAAAAGCAACTAAAAGGAGAAGCTTCAATTTAACTGAAAGGAATGATTTTCAGTACAAAGTAGGCCAAAGTCTTACTTATACTGTGCAATTTTCCCCCTGCATGTTTTTTCTATGCTTAAATTCAGTGACACTTGTGTCTATCAAAATGTTTCTGCACTACTTGCAGAATCCTACACTGTATTTGAATTGTAAAAATAAGTGACACAAAAGTATAAAAGATGGAGAATTATCAGGCATTCAAATGGGACTGGATACGAAAATAAGGCAGCTGCCACTTTATAATATAGTAGGTAATAAACATTGGACAGAAAATACAACATAAATCACACAAAAACTATACTACAGTCATGACCTGTACCTATATATTTCATGATTGTGTCAAATTGATAAATATAACATATTGTGTCATTTACTGCTCTCAGCTGATTAGGTCTGCTATTTCAGTCATAAACTATTATGGCCAGCTTGAAACAGGGGGCAAAACATAGGACCTCTAAATCAGTAACATTTTGTTTGACAGAATTGTAACATGCTGCTATAGAGTTAATTAATTCAAATTTGAATGGCAAAACTTCTCCTGGGACTAGTTTTACAGATAGAGGACCATTGTATTAATGCTTTGGGAATTCCATGAAAGAGCAAGTGCCAGTTAAATGAGTACCCTGTTAAGAGCAGAAGAGCACTGACATGACAATCAACTGTCTCATAGGTGGGTGAAAAGTTATATTAGAGGGGTTTTCATCCGGCTGTGAAACAAAAAACTAATAGTCAGTGTTTAAGAGTGTCTACTAGTCATTATTACAAAGGAGAATACAATAAAAATGACTTTCGTAGTGTATAGTAGTGCCTATTTGGTTAGTATGTATCTATTTCACAGTCGGGTAAAAACCACTCTAAAGCCTTCAAAGCCTGAAGCCATCTATTTTACTATGGTGACATTATTTGTTTTTTGTCCCTACAAGTATATCATAAATTCTAACAAGTACAAAAAGCTGGTAGTCACCAGAGTTTGATCAGCTACTTTGGAAACATTTTACTGCTGGCTCATTTTCATCTGCTAACAGTCATGGCAAAAAATGATGTATTTGTTGTCAATAGATGTATTTGATTAAAATAGAGAATAAAATAGAATTTATGTCCAAATCAAACAAACCAATTTGCTTACAATACTGTCCTGCCAGATTTCCCCCACAAAAAAAAGCAGGGATTTTTTTCCATGACAGATATAGTTGCCACAGTGAGGGTGAAATATCTAAACTAGATGGTACTAGAGTTATCCGAAGCTTCACTCATGTTGTAAGAAACTGTTGCAAGAAACTGTGAGCATGCATGTAAGCAAATGGAGTTTAGAATGTATGCAAGTTCAGACATTAGTATTCTTGAGCTTCCAGGTGTTATATTATTTTTAGTACTTTTTTATTATTCAAGAAGACATTATGGGAATTCCTTGATTTATTTATACCGTACTTCTTGTTTCTTTTTACCTTAAATGTTATTGGCCTATCTTCTAGTATTAATGAAAGCTTTTAAAGAAGGTATAAGTTCTAAGATATAGTCTCTCACAGATTCTGAAATCTTAGGCACCATAACACAAAGGCAGTCATTTCTAGCGACAATTTTCCTCTGGTATTCCTGATATTCTTTTTCTGTCATTGGAGACTGACATGCTTTAGATGTTTCAGACTGTGACAAGTTCCCGTAATGCAGAATGCATAGAAATCTCAATGTGTCCATGACCCTGTCCCTTGTCAAATATCAAGGCCCCATTCAACAATGCAGTTCTTCATGGTGTTAGTTTTTTAAATCGACAATTTTTGACAAACTTTTGTCTTGTTACACTCCATGACCGAGCAGCGTACTCACATCTCGAAATATGTCAATCGCTATCTTCTTCTAAAACATCACGCAGTTCTTGTAAGCCATAATCATTACTTGTGACGAAAAGTACGCTCGAAATTTGCAAGGAATTTACAGAGGAAGACGCGGATAATAGGAGACATGGAAGCGAACTTTTACACGAGTCGAACTCGTTTGTTGAAATTCAAGAGAATCCGTACAGCAAATGTTTTGTTCCTCGACAACAACGTCCCCTGGAGCTTTTTCTTGCAAAATTCCTCATCTTGTGCAGGGTATTACGGTTGAACTCATCATAAATATTGAGCAAAAATCCTTCCTTTGCACTGCTCCGTGTTCGAACGCG
Source organism: Scolanthus callimorphus (assembly GCA_033964015.1). Classification (NCBI taxonomy): domain Eukaryota; kingdom Metazoa; phylum Cnidaria; class Anthozoa; order Actiniaria; family Edwardsiidae; genus Scolanthus; species Scolanthus callimorphus. The sequence goes on from CM066919.1 coordinate 18,199,031, forward strand.
CTGCCATCTTGCTACTATCACAGAAATATACAACCGCTGACCGCGACTCAAGTCTCGGCGAACGTGCCGCTTTGGCGTGCGTAGAGGCCCGCTGTGAAATGTAAAATATCGATTGCTTCATCAGTTGTTTTCAGAAGCTCATAAGCTAATGAGCTTATGTCGTTTTCGAAATGACAGGACAAACATGATATGAGCTATTCCCGGCGTAAATTGCTAAAATGCACATTTGTAGCGAAGCCCCATAGCTACATACAGGAGGAAAAGGAAACAAGAAAGAGTGAGCAGGTGGGAAATTTGTATAGAGCATGCGCTCTTCAAAGTGAGGCCAGGCTTGTGAGTTTATGCTAGCGTCGAAAGCTTCGCATTGATAGCTAATTTTCGTGCGGCCAGGTTAATTCGTTCTTTGTTTTATTGCATCGGCACGGATTATTTGTTGCGGTCAATACCGCCTAACAAAGGAAGTTTTGCATGATTGAACGTTCAGAAATAAACTAAGCCCAATTTCATGTCGAGTGAAGGTATAAATGGCCCTCAAAGTATACCAAGACAATTTTTTCAGCCGATAAAACTAGGAAAAGTAGATCGGTTTTAATGCAATGTGAAATTTTTGTGAAATTTTTGGTTCTGGTGCAAAAGCTAGTTTGTCGAAGATGTTTATATTTTTATTTTTACACGCAGACTTTTTCTGGAACAAACTAACAAGAAGATAATAATTATCAGCCATACAATGGGTTGCCCAGTTCCGTGCCAGTACCAGTTCCGTGCCACATAAAAACTAATCTCTTTTTTCACCATGAGTATTGCGAATTTGAACAAACTAAGAATACATAAACAAAGTGTGACTATTTGACTTTTAGAAAGCGAAATAACGGGTTGTATCACCAAACGGTTTGTTAAGAAAGCCCAATTACTTAGAAGCAGGTCTCGCTCTCATTACTAAAATTTGCAGTTTTCACCAAGTGAAGTGTAAAAGTCACATATCTTGTACGAAATACTTCAATTTTGCTACAGTAGTCAAAGCTACGTTATCTGATATTTTTTTCTCGATTGATGCAGTGGTTTTAATCTTCTGTTGCTTTTGAGTTTTATGTGCGATTTATTAGTAGTGTTCCGTGCCACCTCGCGCAAGTTCTCTTGTTTCTCCTGTTTACACAAATTTGAGGTCACAGAAAGAGTATATTTGTGTGAGTTCTAAATGACATGATTTCTTTATCAATCATTATTCAATAAGGTTTGATTTTATTAAGCGACAATTATAGTTTTTAAGACGAAACTCAGTTATTTGTTTAAATATGAACCCTCTCTTTCATTCAATCGTGATGTCGATGAAAATTACGTATCACTATAATTGAGAGGCTGGATTTTTTAGGCCAGGATTTCAAAACATTTGCTGCTTATTTTACCAAACAAAAAACTGTTTGGTAAAGATAAGTATTTTAAAAGGGTTGGATAAAAATAAGCAAATAAACTAGTTAACAGCTTCAGAATTGTCCGCCAGTGATCCATGCCAGAGTGAGTTATTTTCCGTGAGCGTTTTTTTCTGTCAGATTTTACGTTCATGTGTGTTCTTCGAGGTAAGTGTGAGATTCTGCTAAAGATTGCATCCCACATTCTCTTTTTTCTCGCCAAAACAATTATCTGTTACAATAAAGGGACGTTTGATACTCTTTAATATTTACTATTGACATAAGTTTGAATGATATTTTCAGTGCCGTATTTTGAAGTTAAAATTCTGTTACTAGAATAAACAAGCAACCAGAAGGCAAGGATATTATTTTGTCTTAGTTATTCTTAAATCATAAGCAAATTGCAAAGTTGTAAGTGGCGCGGAACTGGAACGCGGTGGCTCGGAACTAGCAACGCGAGTTGCTCTGAAAAATATGCCTTTAACTGTCGGAAACTGTCGGAAAAAATTAAAATGTTGGAGGCAGTTCCTTGCTGATTATAAGAATTGATAAATTTGGATTCTTCCTAGTAAAAATCATGTAAAATGGCGTCACAGCTAAAAAATAGAGTAATTTAAAGTTTAAGTGGAACGGAACTGGGGCACCCTACTGAATTTTACGTACCTTGATCGCCCTGGGACTGAACACATAGAAGCATACATTTAACGCGTAATAATATCCAGGGCGATCGTTGTTCTTAAGTTTGATACTCAGATCTTGAACTTGTATACTTACCTAGTTCTCGGCAAATGTTGCGTGTAAAAATACAAAATATGAACATATTCGAAAAACAGCTTTTGCAACAGAACCAAAATTTCACAGGGTTATCCTTTCATTAAACCCGAACTAATTTTTGCTTGTTTTATCGGCTGAAAAAATCGTCTAGGTATATTTTGAGGGCTGTTTATACTTTCACTTGACATGAAATCAAGCTTTGTCTACTCCTGGTCATCCTCGGAGACCCAGGGGATTTTTCCTCCAACTGGCAGTTTTCACGATGTTGCGCACGCAACATAAATGGGATAAGAACAATGCTTGTCTGTTTTGAATAACAAAAGCCGTCTTCACCAGAACGAGTCGGAACGGCTCAAGGGTATTGTTCTCACAACATCGTGAAAACGGTCAATTAACGTTTTCGAAAAATTCCCTGAGTCTCCGAGGATGACTCCTGGTGTTCTATTATGCGAAACTTCTTTTGCTAGATGGTCTTCGCCGCAAAAATAAATCCGTGCCAATGTAACAAAACAAAGAATTAATTTACCCGGAGCATGAAAATTTGTCAGGAATGCAACGTTTGCGCAAACTCGCAAGCCTGCCCTCTTGTCAGCGTCGACAAATTTCCCACCTGCTTACAGAGTGTATACACCTAATTCAGAAAAGGTGGCTTTGGTCATTGGCCATTGGTCAGTGAACGCCTTTGTTTCGTGGTCACTAAAGCAAAGAATTCCTTTGTTTCGCGCTATAACAGGGTCCTGAAGGGGGGGTCCCAATCCCGTTTCCCGGCCGTTTTTTGGGCAAAATCCCGTGCCCAGGAGGTAAAATCCCGGTCCCGGTAGGATCAATAGTTAAAATCCCGGCGCGCGAAACTGCGATGTTGAAATTAAGATTTCTGCTTTTATGGGCACTATCACTTGGTACTCTCAATTTATCGAAAAATATGTCTATTTAACAATTAGACTACGAGTTCGAGTTTTCTATGAATCAATAGATAGTTAACGAGGTGCGTAGCGCCGAGTTGACTATTTGGCTCATAGAAAACGAGAACGAGTAGTCTAATTGTTTTAGTAGAAACCCACTAGCATACTGCCTTCGAGTTGTTGCTTAAACGTATTTATTTTCATGGTTTTAGAGAGTTTTACGCTAGCGATTTCGATACTCACTATCCTTACGTGATAGATAGTGAGTAGCGGAGCCACTCAGATTGCAGGATTCGTGATAGTATGCGAGTGGGTATTTACTAAGAGCCGTTAGCTGACTCGGGAATGTTAAGGCAGGCCTGATTTCGATAAACACAGTTCTTCAAGCCTCAAAGAGAAGGTCGATGAACATTGCATTTTCTGTATATAGTCAATAAAGCCTGTAGGTTTTATTCTTCATGCACGCCGCAAATGACGAAATTGTTATTATTGCGGCCCAAATGACGAATTTCTATGCTTAACGTCGATCTCACCGCTTACAATATAATTTTCTTGTGCGCGCAACCGCGCAGACATTTTTAGCGTACGAAAGAAGGGAACTAGAAAAATACAAATGGTATGAAGATACTGGAATAACTACGTAGAAAATTTCTAGTGATCCCCCTTTCAGGGCTTCTTTCGAGAGATCCTCCCTTTCGCTCACCCAAAAATGAAATGATTCCCCCCCCCCAAATCCTCTGCCCGTGTGATATCTCGTAATTTTGACAGAAAAGAGATATCATACGATTTTATTTAAACAGTGCCTCCGTCATTTTAAAAATGCCCTATGCAAATTTATCAAACCGTTGTCCAAAACCTCGCAGTTTGCGAGGGATCAGAAGTAAAATTCTATTTTCAGGTTGAAGTCCGTTGAACTCAAAATGCAAAAAATGAGATAAATAACGACTTTTTATTAGGATATACAAGGGGAGATTTGAAAAATCCCGATCCCGTTGAAGCATCTTTATTCCCATTCCCGGTAGGTAAATCCCGTTCCCGGTAACCCAAATACCGTTTTCCCGGCCTAAAATAAGGCGAATCCCGGCTCCCGTTTTACCCCTTCAGGACCCTGCTATAATTAAGACCAAAGACCAAACACCAAAGCAACCTTTTTAGAATTAGGTGTATGCATCGACCTTTATTTTCATGGACTTCCGGTTTGTCCGTGGTTCCGTCGTCGCACAGGGAACCCATGACTAGTTTTAAAGCGGAGATAAATTAAAGGTTTATATCTCTTGGGAAAGGGATGAACATCAGAAAACCAAACCATATCAAGAAACTTCCCGTTGAAATGTGTCGTTTTCAAAAATTCCTGGTATGAAACTTTCTACTTGGTCCAGAAGTTTTCCTAGCTTATTTCGTACCCTAAATTGTCAAAAAGTTCGCCAAAACTTGCAGGTTTTGGAGAGAATCGCTGTTCGTGTAGGCCGCCATCTTTATTTTGGCCCCAGAAAGGAGCCCGGAAAGGAGCCCGGAAATTCAAACACAGGTAGCCCGCGTCACGCACGGGTTGGCATTGACAAAAACGACACATTTATATTGATATGTTGGGTGAAGTACTCTAAGTGATAATGGTGCAACAGCATGGTCACGTGGTATGACGTCGTCGATGACGTCATCAAACACGAAAAGGTATATATCTCGAAAAGGGACGAACGTCAGACAACCAAACTTTGGCGTAAAGTTGTCTAAGTGGCAAGGGGGGTGCGACGGCAAGGTCACGTGTTGTGACGTCATTAATGACGTCATCAAACGAGAAAAGGTTTATATCTTTGGAAGGGATGAACCGCAGACAACCAAACTTGGGTGAAATTGTCCATATGGCAAGGGAGGGGGCAGAGACTCCCGCATTGTCTAACAGCCTCATGAAATGCCTTTGCTATTTTTTCTCCAGAATCCTCCCGATATCCATCAGCTAAAAGAGATCATTATGGATGGTAATGAACATATATCAGAGTCAGAGTTGTCATTGATTTTAAAGGGGGATTGAAGTTATCTGATAGAATGGTGTTATTAGTTTTGCTGATAATATTTCTGTGATACCACGACAGGCTCCCTGTAACTAAGATGAGCGCCTTTCAGAAGTTTTCTTTTTCGCACAAAATTCTCAAAACAGCAGTTTGGCTGTGGAATAAGAGTTGCACCAAACAAAATATATACATTGGGCTCAAATGAGCGTGGAATGTCGAATGAACATGGTCACTTGCATTTTGAGAACAAAGATACCAGCACTTGAAATTATAGTTACTGGTAATTGTGCCATGTTTGCCCTTTTCGCGCGTAAAATCCAGTTAACAAATAGATCTCGATTTGCGTGCGTGTGTACTGTAATAGATACGCAGATGACGTCACAGAATGTCATGAACAAAAAAGTAAGTGACTGTTGTTCATGACATTCTGTGACGTCATCTGTGTATGACGGCCCAACAAGCTACTCAATTGGCAATATCTTCCCTATATTAACAGATGATCGACCCGGTTTGCAGAACTTACTGGCTGAGTTCCGTGCGCTACAACAGAAGATAAATGTGGTTACTGGTGGAAATCAGTCTGCTTCTCCTGGATCTTATCCAGATGTCTCCAACAGGGTTTTAAATAGGCTGAGTACACTACAAGGCACGACACAACCCCAGCCACCCGCTTACTGTCCTCCTTCTTACAGTAACCGAGGCAGAGTACGGGGAGGCCGCCATGCAAGAGGTGGTAGTCAGTACAGGAAGCAAGGCAGACGGTACAACATGAACGTCGTTGTACTTGACCATCTCGAGGGCTCTCCCTCGTCCTCTCAGTACAATGATAATTGCGAAATCGGAGAGGCTTCAATTTCCCTTTGGTCCAGTGGAAACCAACGCGAGTGCTACCAGGAGATTCTGGGGACTCTCAAAACTTTCGATGGCCTAGCGGGCTACTCAGGTGGCTTTGAGTTCGTCAGGAGGCAAAACAGGACCAAGATACTCAAAGCAGTCGTCTCTTCTTCACATACCTGGGACGGTAAAGCCATAAACGATTTCAGAGGAAGCGGTAAACTTTATGTGCGCCTTACCTCCCCATCAGGTATAGCGCCACCTCCACCTCCACCACCTGAATTTGAATTTGACGAGGTGGTCCCAATGGAACATGAAGGAATCCAACCTTCAATGAGAGCTACGACTAGCGCCTCTGCCGACTGTGTATCGATCCCTGACGACGACGAAAAAAGTGATGAAGAGGATGATGAATCAATTTCAGGCCAGGCAAGCAATGGTCCGAGCACAGTAAGTAGTTGATAAGAAACAGTGGACCGCGGAACAAACCTAACAATAGCCATAGAAAAAGACATAATTCCAAATTTTGGGCGTTTCAATGACAGTATAACGTGACTATGCAGGTGCAATTGTCTTACACTAGTTTTTTAGGGATTGTTCGCACAAAACGAGCTGTCACGAGGGGTAGGGCTTACGCCTTCTCAATTATTTACACTTGGTAACACAAAACAAGAGACGCTAGCCTAAGCCACGACACACTTACCTCATATGATCATCCTCACATTTTTTTCTTTCATCCAGAGAGTTTCCAGTAATTCAGTCCCATTAACTTACGATATTTCCCCTGCAATATTTCTTGTCGTGGAATTATTTTTTCTTGCTTTGTCTATTTTACTATTCAGTATATAAGAAATGAAAATCTGAAATAAAAAAGAGGAGGTGCCCATGCTTGTCTTGAAGCAAATACCCATTTGGTATGCGAAGGATTACGTGAAACAAGAAAATTGTGATAAAACGCTCACTAATGAAGGAATGGAGCCTTCCAGTTCGCTTGCAAAAAATGTGCGCACCACTCGTGATAATTTGAATCTCTTTGGAACCTCGACTTGTCCTTAGAATTTTTTTTATAACAGGGAAACGATAGTCTTATTAAAATGGTAAAAAAAATGGGAGTGCCCATTCTTGTTTTGGCGCAATATCCCAAAAAGAGACTTTTTCTTAGTGTTTCTCGCTCTGATGGGCTCTGATGTGGATATTTAGCTTGAGCGCGCGCGCTCGACTAGTCATTTTCGAACGAAATGATCGCGCGTCCATGCGCAGAACAGAGTGCGCAGTGCAAAACAGGGGAATAACCTCAAGCCATACTTTAGCGTCCGCTACCGTCTGTCTGTCCGTTCGTCCTTCCGCATACACAATACACAGCGGTTAAAGAATAGAATATTCATATGTAGGCAGAACTTTCTTAAAACGAGGCAACAATGTCGCTTGGTTTATTCAAAACTTTTGGTTCAACATGATATGGCGTTCCTGATGCTCACATCAGAATATTTTAGCATTCCGTGATTTCTAGAACAATTGTATTGCTTTATTTCATATTCTTACGTTGTTTCCTCTTGACAGGATCCTTATAGTGAGCTTACTCTTCCTCAAATGCTGCATAGATGTGATGTTGTGGCTTCCGAAAAACAATGGGACAAATTTGGTGAGAAGCTTGATTGCATGTATGTCTTAAGTATTTCTATTGCATCAAAAATTCCAACAGTGAACACCCTCTCCCGTTACCTGTGGGCATTTTGCTCGCCACTAGTATCCTTGGGTTGGGCATTGAAATCGGCTTGCCCGGGGGGCGGGATTTGTTGTGTTGGCGAACTTCATGCATTCGTTAACCTTACAATTAAAATGTCGTGAAAGAAGATATGTGCGTGCGCAGGATTTGAAAAGTTGTAGGCACAGTTTGAGCATTTTTGTCTTCATTTTTTCATTGCTCAACCGCTTCATTTTTGCATTCTTGCTGTGCCAGAGGCTGTGGGGTGGGGATTTTAATACCGTTGTCCTGAAACAAAATGAGGAAACCCTGAAGTTGGCCTGGGAGGAGCATAGCAACTTTTTTCAGTTGACCGACGTATTGCCCTTTCGTCTTTCTGCTAAATGCTGAATTATCAATTTTGTTTAAATTTCCATAGCATTCTCAAACGTTGCCGGCACTTCCTGTGCTGTTTCAGTAACAGCGGCCATCCTCCAGCACATACCTGTACTTATGAACGCACTAACAGATGACACCTCCATAGAACTGGCAATCTTCGATGTAAGTAATGATGAGTTAAAGTGAGCCTGATGATGTAACATGAAGTCAGATAATTAAAATTAGTTCTGAAGAATAGAATCCACACCGAACCTTTTCAAAGTTGGATATTGAAATTACTCCGACGTACAAACGCGGCAAGCGCATTTTGAGCACTATTTTCGAATATATCTACACTGCTTGCAGTCTCTTATGCGGCATTTCCCTTGGACATTCCCCGAAGAAGGGGCTGCAAGCAGTGTTATATATCTAGAGGGAGGCTTTGGGAGGTAAAAAATAAAACGCAAAACCAAATTAAAATTACGAAAAAAAACACGAAATCGTATCAAACCGAAGCCGTAATCCACAAATTAGAATCATTTTAGCAAACGTGACGGAAAAGTCTGTGATCCTTACACCGTAAAGCCACACAAAAAATTATAAAATCGCAATTGAAAAATGCAAAACCTTGCTCCGCAGGCTTTTTTGAAGCCGTGAAACGACAACGAAAGTTTAAGTTCTTGTAAACCGAAAAAACACAAATACAAAACCATTGGTCAGACATCTATTCCGGACTACTTTCCTGTGTTTCAGCACTAAGCTCTAAGTAAAGCGAATGACTCAATACTTGTACATTTCTACCGCTTTGTCGAGTTTTATAGAAAGGATAGCACTAGAAAGTAGGGGATCGGGTTCCATTGTCGTGAGATATATTCTGGAATTGCCGATTTTTTGCTTCCGCAGATAATGGCAGCACGGGGCTCGAAAGACAAGCGGATAGTCGAAACGGCTGCAAGAATTCTACTTGGAAATATACATATGGATTTCGGGGTTTATGCAGATCCCAATGAAGTATTAAACAAGACGATTGGATATCTCCATAGTGCTAGACAGGTACGACTTTTCTCAGGACACCATTGTCTACTAGCATATTCCACAATGCTTAAGCCATACACTTGTATAGTAGCCTCCACACAGCCAATATTGATCTGACAAGACAATATAAGCCACGCGCGCGCTCTGAGAACCAATCAGAATGCAGGATTTGCTACCGTGCCCTCTAGGAAAAAAATGAGTAAAATATCCAAAACGGTCCAGTAACCTCTGGTATTAATTTTAACTCCTTTAGAGCCTCAAAGACACAGTGACCCGAGAAATCCTCGGGAAATGGGAGCAGCATTTCAGATGTGGTGATCTGGAAGTGAAGCTGCCGTATTCAAGTATCCTTGAACAAGCTTACTGGAAATCCTATTATAACTTATAGCATGGCAACTCGGGGAATATGGTTATTTTGATTTAGTGATTTTAATAAATAATTCCACAGTAAGTCAAGGGAAGATTTGTGGAAGGCCCGCATCGCCTGCACGAGCCCGTCTTCTCTATTCAAGAAACATTGTCAGCACAGGCCCGTAGCAAGGTCAAAAAATGTTGGGGGGGGGGGGGGGGGGGGGGGGGGGGCTTCCGTGAAAGGGCTTAACAACGTTCACTAGTAAAACGATACACCGAGCGATAACTAACGTTTAGCTACTAGCTACCGTTTGAGTAAACTGAATTGAGAAGTTTTGGCATGTCCTTTGTACTGAATTTGCCAAACAATTCACCGATCCCGCATTCATTGTTATACCCCCTAGTTACTGTTGCTACGTCGGACAAGCCAAATTTTATATTTGGCATAGAGCGCGGAGAAGACACCGATTGCAGGGAGGTGTTAGAAGTTGTTGCATGCAATTTGGATTTTATATTTTTATCTTGAAAAGCTGAATAATTATTGAAAAATCTTCGATATTCAAGTTTGTTGCTCGGACATTTTGCATTCCGTAGGGAAAACTTCCTATTGTTTGCTATGAGTGGGCGGAGCTATCGTCAAAATAAGGATCGGTCTATTGTCCCATAGTATGATCAGCCTTTTTATGTACAGTTGAATTGATTAAACGTCTTAACACCCACGAAGTCGCCGTTACTCGCTCAGTTCAAAATTTTCAAGAGAAATAAAAATTTATAATATTACAATTATAAGGGGGGGAGCTCGCGCATCTCTCCCTCCTCCTGCTACGGGCCTGCAGCAGGCCTATTGTTTTTCATCGTCTGATCGTCAATCCTTTTTGTCGACAACGTTTATTGAAAGGGTTTAGTTTGGAATTTTTCTTAACCACATTTTTAGATACACTAGAGATGTTTGTCCTCCCACCGCCCGGAGAAATGCTACAAGATTTGCGTGAAATGTTACGGGAGCAGATCTTCGGACCTCGTAAATGCGAGAAAGTGCCCTCACAACTACAAGATGGACTCCCAGAAGGAACAAGTAAGGACATTGTATCATACAACTTTTTTATAATAGGTTGCACTTTCATAACTGTACTGTAGCCCGCAATGCCTCATGGGAGCCAATTAGGGCAGCTAGGGACCAACCAAGAGGTGTGCGGGGATAGAGGGGGTAAAACACCATGGTCACGCCTGGTAAAATTCGAGGAAAAATGGGAAATACAAAATAGGCACGTATTTAAGTAATTGATCTTTATTATAATTATCTTCATAATATACAAGGCAAAATAAGCTAAGAGCGAGGGATTTTTTTTCTGAATTGAGGGCAAAATTACTTGGCTGCGATTGGACGCTTGAGTTTGTTCAATGCTGTCATGAATGAACGAATAACAATTGCTGCAGATTGGTTCGATTTGATTGACAGTTTCTCTTCGATCTTTTTGGCTTTCCAAGTCAACTCGCGCTCTGATTTTTGCCCATAAACATGTAATATCGCATGGGTCCTCGTAAAATGTTTTAACATTTTGTTTTCTTTTTAACTCAAATTGCCCTCGCTGTGACTCGTGAAATTAATCCCAAAATGGAAAATACTTATGATAACATGATCATTTTGTTCGAAATATAGTTGCTACCAAGGAAAACACGACGGAATTGATCGTATGTGATGAGCTTCCAACGTTTTCGTCGTTGGAATATCTCGCAATAATGGATCAGGAAGCAAGGTTTGTGAAATCATAAAATTGTTATTGTTATTGTTGTCGTTGTCGAGGGTTGTTGTTGTTATTATTATTATCGTGCGTCTCTTTCAGGATAATACTCCGGTCGCGTTGCCCTCGATTATACCCGGAGAAGATCTGAGATATCCCGAGAGAAAAGGCTGCCATGACAATCGTTGCCAGCAAGAGACATATACACTCAAGGCTTTCGTTGTGCATTCTGAGATCCGCGATCATTTTTCCATAGCAGTTAAAAAGGATTACTCGCGAGATAAGTGGTAAGAAAATATACTTTAAGTTTCGCTAAGTTGTTTATCGTGATTTGATCGGTAGGCTCGAAAGCTCTTTTTCTGCTTGGTGACCATCCATTCTATCGGTGGCGCAGTCAATGTTTACCATTTATTTATATCTGCCGTTTAAACATTGTACTCACGATCTCGATTGGCTAATAGCGCGCACTTCACTCTGGATTCACGCAATTTGAGGGTCGTAAGAATCAGCTAGCACAATGCATATAATGGCCCTAGGGCGCGTTGATTCAGTTTTGCCAGGACTTTGCAGCTAAAAAGCAAAGATGCGTCTCGCTTTGCAACTTCAAACTAGGACAAATAGCTCAATAATTACTAGCTTAGAAAAAAAAACAGATTCAAAAACGCGAAGAAGACAGCAAGAGAGATTGTTCAGCGGGAAAGTATTTTCTACTGAATCATTATATAATAAAACAATTTTTGGATCAGGTTTTTGTGATATCCAGAATGTCTCGTCAAGTGGAACAGGCTCGGCCTTACCCTGGAACTTGTTCTGAAACGATTATAGCGTACGTTGTATCCCCTTTCACAGAAAAGCAATCAAAAATTCATTGTATACTAACGGACTCGACAAAATACTCTAAACTAAACTGCCCAATAAGATTAAATTTAAATATTGTAGACAACTTACTGACACTCCTGCGTTTTGCAGGATTTTGTATGACTCTTCAAAGAAGATAGAATTCACGCTTTCAAAAGATGTGAAGAAGTATTTGGAAGGCGGCAATCGTCACGACAGCATCAGTATCCTTTACTTTGCTATGTGGGCTATCATCTTCAGACGCCTCTGTGTATTCTTTGAGGGCAGACGCAGAAAAAAAAAGGAGTTTGTCTACGGAGAAAAGCGCAAAAGATCGTACAAACATCAGACAACTAAGAAAGCCTATAATGTACGAAAATTTGCTTTCAAATCCAATACAGGCTTGGAAAATTTGACGTGCATAGCGTAGACGTGGTGCCAACCAGGGACAGACAATGAACTTCTCAAAAGACTTCGAAAAATTCCATGTAACTCACGTATTTGAGTAACAAAAAATCTACGCGCTGTTTGTGAGTTTTCTTTCGATATCCTAAACAGCAGACTGTTTCTTTCTTCTTTTACATGTAGTTTTTGCCCCCGCAGGGTTTTGGCCCAGAGGCCAAAACCCGAGGAGGCATTATAGAATCCCCCGCGTAAAGAGAAAATATAAGGGTATATGGTACATATGGCAGAAAAAATCTCGATCCGTCGGAGCAGGGCCCGCAAAAGGTCTTGGGTAACGTTTATGATTGGATGATCAGATCACGTGACTCGCAAAGGGCCCGCAAAAGGTCTTGGGTAACGTATATGATTGGATAACCAGATCATGTGACTCGCAGCGTGGGTTTGAGACCTCTACTATTTTAACCTACTTAGTATACTTTAGCGGCAACCATTACACAGCAGACAGCGCACACATCGGAAGAAGACAAAAACGCCTACTTCTCCCTTGTGCTGAGGCAAAAAATAATAATTCTAAAGTCCTCTTTCTAAGTTTTGTGAACTTATAAAAAGGAAATCTTGTCGGTAATTATCACATTTTTTCGTAGCGGACCTATTGTTAAGCACAATAGCAACCATTTTGAATGCTTTACTACTATTATGAGGTTTAGAGCTCTTAGCTTTGTGAACATTCAAGTTTACACAGCCACAGCAGCTGAACATTTGCTAATTCTGAACTATGGATTGCACTGACTGACTTCGGCTGAGCGTCTCCTTAGAGTTTTTGGTGATTTATTAAATGTCACGACCAGTTTGTTGTCCGCCAGTGACAACAGTACCTTTGTTGACCGGAAATCTGGCAAGGGCGGAACGCGTTTTTTAGTTCTGTTAAATTAAGTTCTATTATAAGCTCTTTAGCAGCTTTAGGTGATAGCTGGTATAAAAACGCAGATATAGGTTATTAGGGAGCAGCGATTGAAAAAGAGCAAAAGCAGAGAAGTCGCGAAGCAGAGACAGCCAACGAGAGTCTAAAGTCTTGTGTTCTGTTCTCCGTTAAGTATTTCCGGAAAGATCAATTGGCTTTAAGCTTTCAAGTATTCATATTCATAGAGTTTTCAACAAGATTTTTGTGCGCAAGTATTTCTGAGTAAGAATGTGTATTAATAGTCGACACAATAGTTTTCAGAAGAATTTTCGGTATTTCGCTAGAGTTTCGTAAGAGTTTTGACGGCTTTTCGTACTTTTGGTTAGAATTGTTTGTAGAGTTTCGGCTTTTCGGAATTTCACGTGTATCTTAACGGTTTTGTAATACAACTGACAAACTCCAACAAGCTGATAATGGTGGGTTCACGTGTTGCCTGAAACAGCTGTAAAAATGTTAATTGAATACTTATTACATCTGCAGTTTAAAAAGCACGGGGCAGCTCTAGTGAGAACTATTACTAGTCTTAGTTTAGGAATAATTGCGTGAGTCAATAAGTGATAGAATGTTAAAATGCTAGGGGTGATCTTCGGGAAACTCGAATTTTGAACCTAAAAAGATACTCCTAAGTCTAAAAATACCCTAAAAAGTACCAACAATTTTGACAAATTACTGAATTTTATTCTGGCCGTTTATTTGATACTTACGTCAAATGTATCCTCTTGTATTTCAAACACACTACCTTATTTGCGTTCGAACCCCCTAAAAATACTTGTTTTTCTTACCATACCGTTTTATTTTATTTTCGAACCCCTAAAAAATACCAGATCGCCGATTTCAACCCCTAATGAATACGACGGTCACCCCTAGCATTCGAATATAGGGGAAATATAGTTATTTCTGTGGAATCACAAAGACGCAAGCTTATTGAAATGTAGGAATGTACGGCCGCTGAAAACGTATTTAAAATTTATTATGTGCTTCATATTCAACAGAACGTTAAACCTTGACTAAAGCACAATAGCATGTGCCATTTATGCACTAGACGAACACATCGTGTCGAGTCCATTTATGCTGGAAGAAAGCAAACGATCGATGATCCTAGAAAAGTATGGCTTTAAGCAAATTTATCATAATTATTTTATAAAGCATATCAATTTAAAATTCCCAAATGCCCGGGATGGTCGAGAAAAAGTTGCGGGAATGCGGGATCAACCATCCCTTCCCTACTCTGTTCAAGGAGGATCCCCGTATAGTCGAGATATGGGAGTGCAAACCAGTGGGCGAATCATTTTCGGTCACCTCTAATTATATAGGAGTACAAATCAGTATACACATCTATTTCAAATAAATGACAGATGTACTTTTCTCCACAGACTAGAGGATGAGAGCAGAATAAGCTTCGCTTCTGCCGGTTCCGATCCAAATACCTTTAATGTTTCAGGTTTGTACTTAGATCTTTATATACATATATACATGTATTAGTTTTTTTTTTTCAAAGATTTCTACTAAACTGGGAAATTTCGTAACTCAGCACACGTAAATATACGATTTTATTTCACACGTGGCAATATCAACCTTTGCATGTAGGACGTTTTTCTCATGAAATTCCGTTGTTTTGAAAAATACAGTGCACTGTAACAGTGTTACGATATGATAAAATTACTCGCGAGATATCAAATTGAACATTCGAAGATAAAGTCCATATCTCCGCGCAACCATGTATTCTCCTGTATTTACATGTGAACAAAAAGAAAATACTCACATAATGACGAATAATTCGTTTTCCGATATTCTTTTGAGCATTTTTGGTTGTACCATTCTCAGTTAGGGGAATCTTTCGTCAGGATATTTTTTGTGGCTGAAAAATTAGATCGGAACGTTTTTAGTTTGGAAGAGCTCAATAAGAACCGCAAGTTGCATCGGAGCCTGTCACGCAACTACGCAGCTGTTCCGCGCATCTCAAATCCAAGAAGTATCGTCCCGTAACGATGGCTAGGCAACAATCCGTTTTAATCTCGCTATTTCTCGATCCATCCGACCAAATGTTTACGTTTTACATATTCTTCAATAGTTTTCTGATAGGATGGTCTAAATAGTTTTGCTCAGTGATCTTTCCTGGAGCATCGCGTATCGTGACAGCCTCCCTTTAAATGTCGATCAGCAATAAAACTTTCATTAGATCCCTTTGACTCCTTCGTGTGTATGTAGTAAATGCTAAACTATAGAAGTAACACCCATTTGATGTATCTGTTATGTGTGTTACGTGCATAGGTAAAATGGATGATATGATGAACTGCATCGATAACAAGCTGGCAACAATACAGGGCATGCAAGATCTGAAGGAGAGGCTTCGTAACATCGCGAGGACTTTATTAATTGACAGAATCAGGGCTAAATACCATCCTGTAGATACCCAGCCTCTCAATCTGGTCTTCCTTGGGAACCCAGGAACAGGAAAAACGACTGTTGCGAGGATTTTTGCAGGTAAAATTAAGAGTAAACACATTTAGTCAAACGTACATAATACCCACATGCACTCTAAACCATATCAAATACATATCCCAAGAGTGCCAGAACTCTTTAATTTGATTCAATTGTCAAGAGGGGCAAAGGGAATGTTTGACATTTTGAAATGGGTACTGAAAAAAACGTAAATCAAATTTTTTTCACTAGAAAATCTCGTTTTGTCATATGACTCCAAAGATGCATTAAAACAACGCGTCGATCGAGATGTCAGTCTCCACGATCGAAGGCAGCGGGACGAGATAGTGGTGATGCTATCAATGGGAAGCGCAAGCATTTGTTCACAATGAAACGATTTTCTGTTTTTTTTTGTATGTTCAGACATTCTTCACAACGTTGGCTTGACACACAAGAACCTTCTCGTCGAAGTTCAGCGAGAAGACCTCGTCGGCGAGCATGTGGGCTCCACCGAAGTGAAGACCACAAAAAAAATAAAAGAGGCTAAAGGTGGAGTCATGTTCGTCGACGAGGCGTATCAGCTAAATCGCGAGGGCGCGAAAGCCGACTTCGGTTATGAAGCGGTCAACGTCATTATGCGGCATCTAAACCAAGAGCAGCCGACGAAGAAAGACCGAACTGTATTTATCCTGGCTGGGTACCCGGCCGAAATGAAGAGATTCATGGCAATAAATAAAGGGCTGCTACGTCGATTTCGGGAACCAGTCACGTTCCGCGACTACAGCCCTTCCGACCTCGCAAGTATCATGGTGAAGCTCTTAGAGAGGCAGGGGTTTGTAGTCGAAGAGGACGCGACGCCCTGGGCCGAGTTCTTCCAGGAAGTCGACCCAGGGTATATCTCGTTGTTTAACGGGGCCATTTGCGGGCGAGCAGTTGGCTATCTAAAGGAGGCGGTCTGCGAAAGGGTGGACTTTTCTAGCGTTTGTAAAAGTGTACTGTTCACCATTACTATGGCTGACCAGAAAAAGGCCTTGGATTCACTGAATCGCGATAGCGAATTCTGCAGGGTCCGAGTTCCGACTAGAGTTTCAGTTTCTGTCCAAACTGAGGACCAGTCCTAAGGGCTGGTTAGCATCACGAATGCAAGCTCAGACGTAAGCGCAAGCGCACGGATATCAAACTCATATTCCCTTACCTGGTTCACATAAGAACGCAAGTGCTAACGGAAATCGAGACGCTGCGATCGTTTGCACTTGCCCTTTGCTTGCACCTAGTGGAAATCAAGCGCACAAAGCGCAAGTGAGCTAATGGTGATTTTAGGTCGGAGAGATACAAGACCAGAATCCCTCAACTTGTTGCCAACAATGCTGTGTTGAAAGTATAATATTTGTTGCTCGTTTTTTATCAAATTGACAACTTGTCGCGCGACATTTTGTTTTGATGATCTCACATGCGAGACCAACTCTGATTTTTGCTCCTTAGCACTTCATTTCTACCGACTAATCATGTTACGCGAAAATGAGTGTGTGTTTGATTAAAACAAGCACCCGAACAACAAAGCCAGAATTTGTGGCTCATATAGAAGTAAAAGACCCGTATGTTCTACTTTGCACAACAACTTTTTACAACTTGAAATAAGGTTTTTTTTTTGGTCGATGACAAGTTGTGGCGCGAGTGAAAACGATCGATCCAAAACTTGCAACGCAAAAATGTTGCCCGACAAGTTGGGAGATTTTGGGACAAAACTAGGATTGCGCTTGCGTCGCTTTGATCTGTACTTGCCTTGCGCTTGCGTCTACAAGGCCTGACGGAGTTTACTTACCAGTGCTTGAATGTCCTTGTCTTGACCTGTAACGCGTTAAATTAGCTCCAGTTGTGCAATTACGCACGATCGCGTTTCTTTCATGGTATTACGCCCTGTGACGTACAATTGATCATGTAACTATTTAAAATGTTTAAATAGCTGTCGTAAAAAGTGGCATGAGATTGATATGAGATTTTTCTATAATAATAAACATTTATAGCAATTACAAGTGCAATTACGCCTACGCTGAATTTTTCGGATAGCTTGCTTCTTAGCGCAAACTGATGTCAAAACACATGTTTTCGGGGTTTATTTAATAAAGAACATCGTGACTTCATTATTGTTGAAAGGTGATATGGTAACTTCGTTATTTTTCAACGAAACCAATATGCTTTTTTACGATTGAGGTAACTATGTCACGTGACTCCCTGTCCGCCATTTGGATGACATTTTTAGCACCCGTGCAGGCTGGAAAGAAGATTACAAATAGAATTTCGTATCATTTCCGAAGCGCGAACAAATCTTATAATTTTTTTAAGAAATCACAAGTTTTCTAATAAGCTTTGAAAATAGTTGTCCTATATCTTCTTTTTAATTTCCCCTTTTCTTGTGTCTTCAGAAGGTCTGAATAAAAAAAATCCAAATTGGCCGCCACTTAGCAACGTAATTAGCGTTTCCATGGCAACAAAATATGTAAAAAAAATTGAAATTATTGTACTGACCACATTTAGTGATGATCCGTTAGTATATAATCCCTTTCATCTACGAAAAAATATTTGCCATTTGCAGTCAGTTAAAATTAAATCGAATCATCGCACTAAAATCTAAAACAGTGGTTGTTCTCCCCCGAGGTACTGGGTACCTATCGAGTATCCATGTTTTGACCTCTACCCTCTAAGCCGCGACAGACGAAACATTGGCAAATTATGTGGCGCTTTCCCACTGCCATCTTGTGTTTATCCCTGCTACAGACAGACCTACTAAGCTATGGTGTTCCCTTAGTGCGATGCACTGAACTTGAAACCATTTCTGCACTGGTTTCACTGGTTCTCTAGCACTAACCGTGGAGTACCAGCATAGCAGAGCGTCATAGGTGATGCAAACAGCGCACTGAACCAGAACGGAGTTTAGCAATTGCAAATAACGTCGATCAGCGCGGTTGCTGAACTGATGTATACTTTTTAAGCGGTATCGTATCGCGCCAAGCGGCTTCATCTTCATAATTTCTAGTGCAGAACTATTTCAAAATCTCACAACCAATAAAAATGAGGACTTTTAGATAAAAGCGTTAACATAACAAAATTGCAATCCCATCGACAGACTTTTTTCCTCATCGACGACAGAGGTTTTTCCTCATGATCGACTGAGTTTTTTTCCTATCGACAGAGTTTTTTCCTCCCTCATCGACAGAGTTTTTTCCTCATCGACAGAGGTTTTTCCTATCGACAAAGTTTTTTTCGTATGGACAGAGTTTTTTCCTCATCGACAGAGTTTTTTCCTATCGACAGAGGTTTTTCCTATCGACAAAGTTTTTTTCGTATGGACAGAGTTTTTTTCCTCATCGACAGAGTTTTTTCCTCATCGACGGAGTTTTTTCCTCATCGACAGAGTTTTTTCCTATCGACAGAGTTTCTTCCTCATCGACAGAGTTTTTTCCACATCGACGGAGTTTTTTTCCTCATCGACATAGTTTTTTCCTATCGACAGAGTTTTTTTCCTCATCTACAGAGTTTTTTCCTCATCAACAGAGCTTTTTTCCTCATAGACAGAGTTTTTTCCTCATCGACAGAGTTTTTTCCTATCGACAGAGTTTTTTCCTATCGACTGAGTTTTTTCCTCATCGACAGAGTTTTTTCCTCGTCGACAGAGTTTTTTCCTCATCGACAGAGTTTTTTCCTCGTCGACAGAGTTTTTCCTCATCGACAGAGTTTTTTCCTCATCGACAGAGTTTTTTTCCTATAGACAGAGTTTTTTCCTATCGACAGAGTTTTTTCCTTATCGACAGAGTTTTTTCCTCATCGACAGAGTTTTTTCCTCATCGACGGAGTTTTTCCTCATCGACAGAGTTTTTTCCTATCGACAGAGTTTTTTCCTATCGACAGAATTTTTTCCTCATCGACAGAATTTTTTCCTATCGACAGAGTTTTTTCCTCATCAACAGAGTTTCGTTTTTTCCTCATCGACAGAGTTTTTTCCTATTGACAGAGTTTTTTCCTCATCGACATCCACAGAGTTTTTTTCTATCGACAGAGTTTTTTCCTCATCGACAGAGTTTTTCCTCATCGACAGAGTTTTTCCCCCATCGACAGAGTTTTTTTCCTATCGACAGAGTTTTTTCTCATCGACAGAGTTTTTTTCCTCATCGACGGAGTTTTTTCCTCATCGACAGAGTTTTTTCCTATCGACAGAGTTTTTTCCTCATCGACAGAGTTTTTTCCTATCGACAGAGTTTTTTCCTATCGACAGAGTTTTTTCCTCATCGACAGAGTTTTTTCCTCATCGACGGAGTTTTTTCCTCATCGACAGAGTTTTTTCCTATCGACAGAGTTTTTTCCTCATCGACAGAGTTTTTTCCTATCGACAGAGTTTTTTCCTCATCGACAGAGTTTTTTCCTCATCGACAGAGTTTTTTCCTATCGACAGAGTTTTTTTCCTCATCGACAGAGTTTTTTCCACATCGACGGAGTTTTTTCCTCATCGACAGAGTTTTTTCCTCAGCGACAGAGTTTTTTTCTATCGACAGAGTTTTTTCCTATCGACAGAGTCTTTTCCTTATCGACAGAGTTTTTTCCTCATCGACAGAGTTTTTTCCTATCGACAGAGGTTTTTCCTATCGACAAAGTTTTTTTCGTATGGACAGAGTTTTTTCCTCATCGACAGAGTTTTTTCCTCATCGACGGAGTTTTTTCCTCATCGACAGAGTTTTTTATCGACAGAGTTTCTTCCTCATCGACAGAGTTTTTTCCACATCGACGGAGTTTTTTCCTCATCGACATAGTTTTTTCCTATCGACAGAGTTTTTTCCTCATCTACAGAGTTTTTTTCCTCATCAACAGAGCTTTTTTCCTCATAGACAGAGTTTTTTCCTCGTCGACAGAGTTTTTTCCTATCGACAGAGTTTTTTCCTATCGACTGAGTTTTTTCCTCATCGACAGAGTTTTTTCCTCGTCGACAGAGTTTTTTCCTCATCGACAGAGTTTTTTCCTCGTCGACAGAGTTTTTCCTCATCGACAGAGTTTTTTCCTCATCGACAGAGTTTTTTCCTATAGACAGAGTTTTTTTCTATCGACAGAGTTTTTTCCTTATCGACAGAGTTTTTTCCTCATCGACAGAGTTTTTTCCTCATCGACGGAGTTTTTTCCTCATCGACAGAGTTTTTTCCTATCGACAGAGTTTTTTCCTATCGACAGAATTTTTTCCTCATCGACAGAATTTTTTCCTATCGACAGAGTTTTTTCCTCATCAACAGAGTTTCGTTTTTTCCTCATCGACAGAGTTTTTTCCTATTGACAGAGTTTTTTCCTCATCGACATCGACAGAGTTTTTTTCTATCGACAGAGTTTTTTCCTCATCGACAGAGTTTTTCCTCATCGACAGAGTTTTTCCCCCATCGACAGAGTTTTTTTCCTATCGACAGAGTTTTTTCCTCATCGACAGAGTTTTTTTCCTCATCGACGGAGTTTTTTTCCTCATCGACAGAGTTTTTTCCTTATCGACAGAGTTTTTTCCTCATCGACAGAGTTTTTTCCTATCGACAGAGTTTTTTCCTCATCGACGGAGTTTTTTCCTCATCGACAGAGTTTTTTCCTATCGACAGAGTTTTTTCCTCATCGACGGAGTTTTTTCCTATCGACAGAGTTTTTTCCTCATCGACAGAGTTTTTTCCTCATCGACGGAGTTTTTTCCTCATCGACAGAGTTTTTTCCTATCGACAGAGTTTTTTCCTCATCGACAGAGTTTTTTCCTATCGACAGAGTTTTTTTCCTCATCGACAGAGTTTTTTCCTCATCGACGGAGTTTTTTCCTCATCGACAGAGTTTTTTCCTCATCGACAGAGTTTTTTCCTCATCGACAGAGTTTTTTTTCCTATCGACAGAGTTTTTTTCCTCATCGACAGAGTTTTTTCCACATCGACGGAGTTTTTTCCTCATCGACAGAGTTTTTTCCTCAGCGACAGAGTTTTTTCCTATCGACAGAGTTTTTTCCTATCGACAGAGTCTTTTCCTTATCGACAGAGTTTTTTCCTCATCGACAGAGTTTTTTCCTATCGACAGAGTTTTTTCCTCATCGACAGAGTTTTTTCCTATCGACAGAGTTTTTTTTCCTCATCGACAGAGTTTTTTCCTATCGACAGAGTTTTTTCCTCATCGACAGAGTTTTTTCCTCATCGACTGGGTTTTTTCCTATCGACAGAGTTTTTTTCCTCATCGACAGAGTTTTTTTCCTCATCGACAGAGTTTTTTCCTCATCGACGGGGTTTCTTCCTATCGACAGAGTTTTTTTCCTCATCGACAGAGTTAATTCGTCATCAAAAGCCGTAGAATTGTCCTGATCAATAGAGTTTTTCGTCATCTTCAATGTTTTTCCTCTTCCATGACGACACTATTTTATATATCGCCAATTGACACTGTTTTTCCTCATCGACATATATATTTTTTATTCAACCAGTATATTTTTATTTTTGAGCCATTTGGCGCGCCATATTTTGCTTTGATTCAATCTTCGGGAAAACCAAGATTTCCGCGGCATTTTCACAACCTATTTCTAGCGCTCACTTCACTAGAGTGCTTCGTGAAAGATCGCAAATCATTCGACCTAACTTCCTTTCGCTTCGTTTTATTGTGCTACCTATCCCTGAGTCTCCTAAAGTTAGCTGTAGTATAATGAGTAGCATGGAAGCAAAACTAGTAAGTGCTGGGTATAAAATCACTTCGGCGATTGCTTTTTCTGGCAGCATATCGCAATGGGACGACCAACACTCCAGTTCATTGCCAGTTGAAGAACGCCGTGTTCAAAATCTTCGAAAAACACCAGTTCGATGAACGTAGAGTGGACTTCCTTTGGTTTGATATTATCTCAGACCAAAAGATTTTATTGTTGGTCACATTTGTGTTCTCCTGTTTGAGCAAGATCCGCGTGCTTACACGCTCGGTACGCTATGTCAAGGAAACCTTTCTGAGAACTCCTGGCGAAAAAGCACAACAAATCAGCCACACAGTTTTAGGGAATTTGATTTTGAAAAAGATTTCCCGAAATTTACGCCTGGAGTTTTCGGAAAACATTTTGTTTTATCCCGCTCCGCGAAGGTCGAAAAAGGTGGAAAAATTCTCGCACAACTGTGTCGGAGTCTATCCACGTATCAGTCAGGAAAACAAAAATTTGCATTCTTTAAAAAATATTTTAACATGTATCACGGGAAAAAATTATTTCATTTATTTGCAGAAAAAAATTGGACCCTCGACATTTTACCCTCGACATTTTACCCTCGACATTTTACCCTCGACCCTCGACATTTTACCCTCGACCCTCGACGTCTTACCCTCGACACTCGACCCTCGACCAAAACCTACACTCGTCTTTTGGGTGACAAACTTTATTGAAACCACTAAATTCTAACAGTTTCGTTCGGAGCAAAACACTAAAAATCGAGTGAACACTTTATGTAGGCAAACGTCTGGTGAGTGGTATAGACTTAGTTCCGATTGGCCGATAGTAGTTGATCCGGCGGAAAATAAGAGCTTCGTTGTGATTGGGATAGTACGTTATTCTCATCCAGGACTTACAGCTTCAGGTAACACGCGACCTACCCTGCGAGCAAGGCTACTTTTTATCTCCTTGCATTTTCTTTTACTTTAAATGTTTTCTTGTGTTTTTCAACTACGCAAAAGTAGCCTCTGCACACAAATGTCATTACTCTGTCGCGCAAGTGTGGGAAAATGGCGTGAGCTTGGAGAGACTGGTCGATCAAGTTTGTGCGCGAGCAAGAAAATAGGCAATTTATCTGCTGTACAACTTACACAAAATCACTTTTTGTTGCTATTAATGGCTCGTTTACTCAATTGAAGGGCTCTTAAACGGAGCTCTGATACTCATTCTAAAGTTTGCCTTTGAGAATTCGCTGGAGATCGTTTTATTTTCTATAGAAATTTGAGCAAAATGTCGTGTGTTGGTCATTGAACAAGAAATCACTCGTGAAAGCGCGCGCTGTTTTCGAAGCAAAAAACACTGACGCCATTCTTGTAAAACCAGCCAAACCAGTAAAGTACGTCCACGATCTTGGACGAGGTTGTGACATTTGTGTAGCAGGGAACACGCGACCCAGCGCGCTAAAAACATTTGTTGGCAGTTTGTTTTTTCTGTGTTGTCAATCAAACGGAGTCAATCTGGGCCTTGCTCAGTTTGCCTAGTGCAGTGAATTGGCTTCTGTCGCAACATGTCTCGCAAAGGGAAGCCAAGCAAATGCACTGGACAAGGATCTAATTGGCTCGCACGATTGCATTGATGGACAGCGCAGAAAAACCCAACTGCTTAACTCCAAGACTCTGACAACGGCGAAGTCGCGTGTTTTACCTGAAACAGTTGTAATAATACGTGGACACATTGATCACACGTGGGAGGTAGGAAGTCCCAAAGTACTGTACCGTTGGTGGACTAAAACGCAGTCCAAATCGGCATTTTTTTGATAACTTTTGGCAATACCCGGTAACTCTTATTGGCACATCAACAGAATTCAAGTGAAAGGATGATGACGACGTCATTCCTCCCCCCCCCCCCTCCCTCCAAAGCGTTTAAATTTGAAAATGAACAAATTTTCCTTTTCTTTCGTGTCTGTTGATGTGCCAAATATGAAGTTGACTAGGCAAAGTTTCAAAAGTGTTTTAGCGCCAAAAGCGCATTTGGACTGCGTTTTAGCCCATCGACTATTCGGGGAGACGTATCTTTGTCATTACTGTGAAACAAACACGGAACGCTGCACGGTTACGACACGACATAGTGTTATAATATGGACTCTCAGAGTGATAATCACAATAAAGGTGTAATGTCAAACTATTTCTCCTGATTTATTTTTTAGGAGTTCGGAGTTCATTTATTGCGTTTCGCAACCTAATCGTGACGTTTTGTCCAGGAATCACACAATATCGATGTCACGCGTTGTCTGTATGCTGAGTCGATTCAGGAGTTCGTAGACACCCAGCCTCTCTTTAATGTGGGCAACTACCGAAGCGAACGCAGCACGAACGACGACATGAGATATTCTCAAACTTTCGGCATCCTACACAGCCGGGATAAGCTTCCAATACTCTCTTTGAGGATTGAAGGCTTGTGCGATCAATGTGTACTGTTTAAAGTTGCTGGGCTATCAGAATATTAAAAGTGAATGAATTTCGCGGGTGTTTTGAGATTTTGATATTGGCTTCAAACTTTCGGCATCCTACCGGGATATTAGCTCTTGCACGATCATGTTTACTGTTTCAGAGGAATATTCTCAACTTCTCAAACTTTCGGCATCCTACAGTGCCAGGATAAAGCTTCCTATATACTCTCTTTGAGGGAGGCTTGTGAAGGCTTGTGCGATCAATTTAAAGTTGCTGGGCTATCAGAATAAAGTGAAGGAATATTCACATTTGAATAACGAACATGAAATGAAATATGAAATATTAGTCAAATCACACTAGTGGACTATTATCAATGCTGCGTTCTGATTGGTTGAGCTACTAGTAGGCTATAAGTTATAGCCTACTAGTAGCGAAAAATGTCGGATTTGAAAGCCAGAAAATGGCAAATGACCAGAACAAAAACACTTTTTTGGCGATACAAATTGACCTAACTAGTGTGATTTGACTAAAACAATTATTCCTCTCGCCCTCATGGCCTCTGAGTCAATAGCCCATTCGGCCTTCGGCCTCATGGGCTATTGACTCAGAGCCCACTCGGGCTCGAGGAATAGTTGTTAAATATTCCATTTTTGTTTCCAAATTAAAATGCATTCTCTCCCCAGGTTTTATTCAAGGACAACTTGTTCTCTTTCAAACGAAACGCACTTCACTAATCTGTGATTATTTCTACTTTATCTATTTATTTATTTCGTTTATGATTTATTTTTCTGTTCCGTGTGAGGTTTGTCTTTTACAGGCGCTTGCCACAGGGAGCTCACCCTTCCGGTAAAATAAAATTAAATATGTTATTTTGATATTTTCTTCTCTGTTCTTTTATATTTCAATGAGAATCCTGTGCATTGTTTACCTCTTGGACCCTAGGGAACGAGATTACGTCATGCTACTTTCTGATTGGCCACTGTGATTAATTTTTCGTAGCAAACGAATCCATCGACCTTCACAAGCTAGTGAATGAGATAGATAGATAGACAGACAGACAGACAGACAGACAGACAGACAGACAGACAGACAGACAGACAGATAGATAGATAGATAGATAGATAGATGATAGATAGATAGATAGATAGATAGATAGATAGATAGATTGATAGTTTAATTCGATAAAACGTTGCAGTTAGTAAAAACTGAATTGCGTTATATACATAGTAAAATTATAAAAATATATGGCTTTAAAAATAATTATATATATAAAAGTGGATAAAAATACTTAATATAATGACAATAGTTTTATTTAAATATATTTAAATTTACTTAATCTATTAACTAAGTTAAAAACTGTGGATTTCCTGATTCTTTATTCCTGACTCTCACTTCGACATGGCGTTAATGAAAGAGCGCTTGAAACGTTCCGTTTTGGCGCGTGGCAAATTATAAGTCCTTTTACGCCTTAGATTATAGTCCGAATTGTGTCTAGGTGGCAGCAGATGATGTAGCTTGTGTTCAGGGTTGGACGCGATAGAATCGAATACTAGCAAGGGAGGAAACTGAGAGTAGCATGACGTAATCTCGTTCCCTAGGGTCCAAGAGGTAACAATACACAGGATTCCCACAGAGAAGAAAATATCAAAATAACACATTTAATTTTATTTTACCGGAAGGGTGAGCTCCCTGTGCGCTTGCAAAGGCGGTCGCCCAGGCAACATCTACATCTACATCTATGATTATGACTTGCACCATCAATTTGACACTACGCAAGTATAACAAAATAATGAAAATCTAACAAAAAAAAAATTGTTCAATAAATAAATTAAAATCTGGAAGGAAGATTGGCACTGAATTCGACATATGGGAGTGTAATGATAGATTGGAAGATTGTTCCAATCAGAAATTGTCCTGGTCAGAAGCTGTATTTATAAGTGTCACATGAGGTTTGTAAGGGAATAAATTTCAAAGGATGCGAAGAGCGAGTTTTGATGAAAGACTGGTGGTGTATACATATGAAGGAATGTTAATCACAGCTTCGTTGTTTAGAGACTTGTGCAATAACTTCAGCCTTGACTCGTATCTCCTCTTGTCCTCTTTTCGAGAGTAGGCCACCCAAGATGGTTCAGCGCGTGGGTGACACAGCCCTGCTCCCTAGAATACGTCCGTGTGACAAACCGTGCTGCCCTCCTTTGAACTTGCTCCAAGCAGGTTTTCTGGTATGCCATGAAGGGGTCCCAGGCCGCAGACTCATACTCCATCTTGGGTCTCCCTAGGCCTATATAGGCCTTGGCCTTGATCCTGTCAGGGCACATGTACTGATCGAACACCATACTGATCGAACTTCTGAAGAAGTTGGTGGGCACTTTATCAAAAGCCTTGGAGAAATCGAGGATTAAGAAGTCAGTTTGTATTTTGTAGTTAATCGAACGAGCGAGATCCTCACCGTATTTATACGATGTGTTTCACAGGATCGAGATCTACGGAAGCCATGCTGGAAGTCCACAAGTATGTTATGTTTCTCAAGGTTGGTCATAATGTTCTTATAAATGACATGTTCAGTCAAGAACTTTGCATGCAACTGATGTGAGGGAAAGAGGGAAACTGGTCGATAATTAACAGGGTCCAACCATGATCCTTTCTTGAACACAGGGGTAACGGTGAAAGATCGATTGAAAGCTACACACCAAAAATGAGTTGAATCGTTTGAAACGCGACCGAGATATGGCCCAATTAATACATAATTTTCTTTAACAAATCACTGTATTTTGGACTCAGTTCATAACTTTATGAACTGAACCAAAATACAGTGGTTTGTTAAAGAAAATTTTGTATTCAGCGGGCCATATATTCGGTCGCGTTTCAACCGATTCAACTCATTTTTTGTGTGTAGCTTTCAATCGATATGCCCTTTCGAAAGCCATACAAAACCATATAACAGAAGACTTACCCAGGCCCTGACGTAAACCTCTGAGCACATCTGCATGCACCGAGCATGGTAGCACACGTCACAAATGTCACACTGGACCCCCTTTTGGTTTTTTTTAACAGGTTTATCGCATATCCCCCACGGGTATTTATATGCTGGACCAGGATTGAGCTCCACGGTTCCGCTGGTGAACAGCAGTAAGAGTAAAACACTCGAAGGAGACTTGTATGGGATAGTAGTCCTACGGTCAAGCTGGCAGACCGTACAGTAAAAGCCTCCAGGCCAGCTTCAGCGGGCGACTTAATGGCAAATGTCGCTTTCAGATCCAAGGGTAGATGTTCATCTTTGTTTGTAGGGCGATTTGGCGACTATTGGCTCAGTGAAACGGCAAGCAGAAGCAAACTGCTGGAGCCACAAAACTCACAGCCGCCATCTTGGAAGACTGCTCCATAACCCCCCGCTCCATAACCCGAAGAAGTAGAATTGGTATTCTCTCGCCGTCAGCTGTGTGTGTGTTGTTATAGTGGCCGAACTATAGGGGTAGTTGTCAGCTTACTTCTTCGTTGCCTGGGTCCCCTGTGCCCCCTGTGCGTGACCAGTTCCGTTCGCGTTGATCGGGCGTACTTCACACAAAATCCAAGGTGGCGCCCGATCAGAATTAGCTTGGGCGCAAAGACGAGCGCTCTTCGCGGGCTTGTTCAGTTTTCAAACTTTTGAAATTATGGACGCGGACTTCTTCTTTTTTTCTGTGGCAAGATGTAATAGGCTGATCGGCAAAGGTTGTTTCGCAAGCAAATACTGTTTTTTGTACTATTAAGGTTAATTGGGTTAAACAAAGCAGAAATAAATAAACGAAACAGTGCAGTAACTGAAGCTACAAACGAGTGCATATTCAAGAGCTTTTGAAAGATTTTTCTTGCATGACTTTCCACAGACAAGCTTAGTTGGAAAATGATGAATATTTAACGTCGGAGAAGCAGATGTGCTGCCAAAACAGAGTTTTCTTAATCTTATGTTACTGTATACAGTTAATAAAGAATAAGAAAACCAAACAATTGATTGTACACAATTAAAGTACAGTGTTGTGAACGATTAATGGGAGCCAGGCAAGTACCCAAGTAGGCGTATTTTTATTGTTAAATTATTATTTGACTTTCACTATAATGCGAGTGATCAGCGAGGCATACCTTCGTCTTGCTGTTAGGTGACTACGAGTTAATGTTTCGGCATCATAGTGTTTCTTTTTCAAGAATCTTAATCTAGAATAATCTTTCAATTGTTGGTTATTAGTGTTATTTTTTTAATAAGGTGGCCCACTCCTATTTCCCGCTGAAAACAAACACCCAAATTGAATAGAAAGTTTGACAAGAAAGAGTCTTCTAAATTAAATTCTACGAGTTTTTAAGGCAAGACAAAAGAAACACTTGGTATTATAACTCTATTACAACTAACTATCTTGTACGCACACCGGGACGTGCTCGTAACATGTTTTATTATTCAGCCATGCCCACTATCTCGATTCTGATTGGCTAAGAGTACACAGCGAAAGCATGTTGGCGGGTTGTTCGTGACGTCAAACTCCAGACATTAGGATTGATGCACTCTAATGACGTCATAACGCAAGTCAATAGGTTTGGCCGCCATCTCAGGTTTTAATTTCGAAGGCGAAAGCCAGTTTAGCCAATATTCTCGTTGAATCTGCTATGTTTTTTGCCGAGAGATCATTGCTCAGGATATCTAATTATCGACAATGGCTATTTGAATTGAATACGAAGAGGAAAATACTAATGGACGTAAGCTGAAGTTGAAAACCCGTTTTGCCTTGCAAGGCCTCATCATCGACTTCGTTTAGCTAGGTAAGAATTCCTGGTTACTGAATAATAAAACAATTATTGAATTCGGTTTTCACATGATAGTGAGATTTGTCAACGCCTCGAGTTAGTGTTATCCGCCTCAGCTTCGCTTCTGCAGATAACACAAACCTCGGCGTTGCCAAATCTCACTATCATGGTCAACCTCATCCAATAAGTGTTAAATAGCGGCTCTAGAGATCAAAGCCTAAGATATGGCCGTGATCAGGCTCAGAGAAGCGGGTTCAGGGATCAGAAGTGGGGATCAGTATGGATCAGTACTTGTTTCAGGTCTGGATCAGGGATGAAAATTTTTTATGACGACAGGGATCAATTTTTTCATGAGAAAGGGATCAAAAATAAAGTTCACAAATTGGACTCAGACATCAAAATGCGTAAATCATAAAAATAAGGGATCTGTGCGGTGCATTATACAATGTTACCATGGTTACGAGTGTGCCGGGAAATGTGTGAGGAACTATTCCCAAGAAATGGGCGAAAACTCAACCGCCTTCCCTCAAAACTAAACCGGAGTCCACAGGTAGTCGGCTCTGGAAGGTTATTTATCTGCATGGGTCTGCATCATTATGTTTTCAAAGTTCGACCACCTTGAGCGCACTCAAGTCTTGTTTTGCACTGTGACAACTTTTCTTTACTCTTTCGTAATGCTGTCCCGCAATTTCTATTGAAAACTGTTATGACAGCACATCTGTTAAAAGGGTGAATTTTTCTCACTCGAAGATCCTTTACTTCGTTAAATATTAATTATTTTTCAACTAAACTTGACTGCAATGTAATTCAACGACTAAATTTCTTACATTCTCATTGAAAATGCACGCGTTTGTAGCTTCAATGCTGCACTGTTTCGTTTATTTATTTCTGCTTTGTTTAACTCAGCTAACCGTTTTAGTACAAAAACCAGTATTTGCTTGCGAAAACGACCTTTGCCGATCGGCCTATTACATCTTGCCACAGAAAAAAGAAGAAGTCCGCGTCCATAACTTCAAAACTTTGAAAACTGTGCAAGCCCGCGACGAGCTTGGTTGCCTTCAGGAATGTAACAAGGTTGAAACGTCACAAGGCTCGTGTAACTGGCAAAGTACTACAAGGGTAAAGATGGAAACAACAAACATCAGTGCGAGTTATTAACCGCCGTGCTGTATAATGGAACAGGACCTTATCAAGTCCTGGAAATTCTGAAACATATAGATTCATGGTCGCTGAATATAAGGTAACATTTTTAGTGTCACTTTCTTTTTTTGGTCGAGTGTGTAATAGTGTTAGTGGATGCTCTCAGGACGGTACGTACACAGGTAGTTTACTACTCGGAGTAGTATTTGGCCCAGTAGTGTTCCACTTCAGATTGTAATCGCTATTAGATCTCTCTCCATATCCTCTCTATCGTTATGAAAGTTTGCATGCATGTGGCAAATTTGTCATGTAACACATAATTTTTGGAAATTCGCATATTTTGCGTGTAATAGTGTTTGAAGATGCGTTGCGTACACAGTACAGGTTCTTTCCTTAATCTCAATTGGATGTGTAATCGGCAAACAAGACCATAACAAGGCCGTTGCACTGGACGAAAATTGGATTGCTCAAGTTTGCCTCACGAGCAAATCTGACCAAATATGAGGCAACCTATGGTAAACCTTTGGTAAACCTATGGTAAACCGATGGTAAACCGATGGTAAACCGATGGTAAACCGATGGTAAACCGATGGTAAACCTAGATGGTAAACCTATGGTAAACCTATGGTAAACCTATGGTAAACCTATGGTAAACCTATGGTAAACCTATGGTAAACCTATGGTAAACCTATGGTAAACCTATGGTAAACCTATTGTAAACCTATGGCAAACCTATGGTAAACCTATTGTAAACCTATATAGTAGCAAAGGTGGTAAATACCGCATTTACAATAGGTAAGCAAATATGGTCAAGCAAATACGGTATTTATCACCTTTGCTAAAGATTTACCATAGGTTTCACCATAGGTTTACCATAGGTTTACCATAGGTTTACCATAGGTTTACCATATGTTTACCATAGGTTAACCATAGGTTTACCATAGGTTTACCATATGTTTACCATAGGTTAACCATAGGTTTACCATAGGTTTACCGTAGTTTTACCATAGGTTTACCATAGGTTTACCATTGGTTTACCATAGGTTTACCATAGGTTTACCTCTTGGTCAGATTTGATAGTGAGGTAGACTTGAGCAAATCCAATTTTTCGTCCAGTGTTGTGCGGGGAAAACAGTACAGGAGAATATTTAAAAGTGAATAGTGGCGAATAGTCCCCGAGACCGGAGGTCGAGGGGACTATTCGCCACTATTCACGGAGCCTGAGGAGAATAATTTTTTTTAGTATATACTACACGGGAACACTCCAAACAATATCCGAATCCAAATTTGCATAAAGATACAGCCAAGTCAAACCAACAGACCGTGATTTAGAGAAACACGACCAACAGAGAACTTTGGAATTTTTTTGGGGCGTCTTAAAAAACTTCAATTGGGCAGGCGTTCGGATTGGCCTTTGCAAATATCATGAGCTTATCAATCCAACAGTAATCGAGCAAAATTGATCGATAGTTTTTTTTAATTGGATATACGTAGTTAAAATAATGTTAAAACTGGTATAAAATGCGTCAACTAGAACCGGAAAACTAAGACATATCACATGACGACTTATTTTTTGGAGAGTCGCCCTAAAAAATAGGGAAAAACGCCATTAAGATCTGCAGTTCGGGCTCCCTGTGCTGGAGTCACAACCCTTGGGAGTTGACTGTGTGAATATGAGGACGAAGAGAGCTCATTAACTACGAACTTTGAGATGAAAATACGCTATTTTCCTTTTCCACCTCTGGCAAAATAAATGGCGTAGTGCCAAAGATCATATGTCTTGTACTTGTGTGCCGAATTTGGTGGAATTTTGGGTAAGTGACAAATTTTAAGGATTTGACTTTACGTTGTCCTCAATTTTTGTCACCCCTCCCCTTCCCCAGTCAATGTTGCCGGTACTTATTTTGAATAGTCAAATCGCGGGCTTGAAAATACCGAGACAATTCATCTCCCTGATATGAACATTGAAAGGGAAGGGGGTGAAAATCCTGCAGTGGTCGTCTAAAGTAACTTGTAACAATGGAAGTCCGGTTTATACAGGTCCAAACACTTTGGCAAAGATTGTAGGTCAAGGTAACAATTTGCACGCGCTTCTTGTTTTCATAAAAAAAAAACATGTTTTAGACTTATAAATAAATAAAATGGAATAAAGTTATTTATCGGCTTTAGCTAAATCCGACCGTATAGGGAAAAACTGTGACCTCAGCCTGGAAAATGTTGACATTCGGCCTCGGTCACAGTTTTTCATTATGCGGTACGTATTTCACAAAATTTTGACAATGTTGATGACACTTTTGTTCACTTATGGATTTTTACTGCTTATTCTGCTTATTCATTGGGGAGAATTTATTTTAGCTTATTTAGTTATTTTCTTTCTTGCTTGAATTATTCTCTTTCAAGAGGGCAATGCTGATAGATAGGCAGCAGGCAGCAGGAAGGGAGACAGCTAGCGACTCTAAGGGATTGGTCGGGACCCGATTAAGATCTCCAGCAAGAAATTTGTTGGGCTGTTGTGGCTCCAAAATGTACGAGAAATACTGCTGCTGTTTTTCTCCTAAACATTTGGTTACATTAATTCGTATGATGTTCAAGTGTGAGCCCAACAAGGCCCACTGCATCGTTTCCCATACTCTCCAGTCATCTCCTGCCTGGTTGAGACAGCATTGAGGAGCTGCAGATGGACCGTTATACAGAGAAACAATTCGAAACGAGGGTTATTATTCATTCAGACTCTCATAATATGATATGATTTTGATTTTCCTTTCTAGCCGCCTCATTTCTGGTCTTCATGTTCAGAGGTGCTAGCGTCCCTCTGTAGCGGTGTCTACTCCATCGTCCTCAACCGCTCCCACCCACCCGTCCCGTTATACTGTGACATGGAGACAGCAGGAGGCGGATGGACCGTTATACAGAGACACAAGGAGAGTCGGGTCACTTTTAACCAGGACTGGAACTCCTACAAGCGCGGCTTTGGACCTGATTTGTCATGTGATTTCTGGCTTGGTCTTGACGCCTTACATCTGATGACATCACAAAGAGCATACCGCCTGAGAGTTGACATTGAGACTCTGGACGGCACCAAGGTGTACGCTGAATATGACAAGTTTGCGGTAGGCGATGAGACATCCAAGTTCAAACTGACGGTTGGGAAGTATACAGGTAGGATAGCACATTGTATCATAATTCTAACAATAAGAGGTACTGCGCAGCGTTTGTATAATAAAATGACTTGAAAATGTTTGGCAATCTACTTCTTCAAGTGCTGTGTTCTGCGCATAACAAGCAAAAGATCCATCATCTACGCAGACTACTTCCTGTACGGGTCTAAGCTAGCGTGAGAGTCATCCCTACCTCGGTGTCCCGGGGGTGACTCCCTATATTTGAATGCTAGGGGTGACCGTCGTATTTTTTAGGGGTTAAAATCGGCGATCTGGTATTTTTTAGGGATTCGAAAAAACGGTGGTTAGAAAAATAAGTTTTTTTTAGGGGGTTCTCACGCAGATAAGGTAGTGTGTATTTGAAAGTCGATAGGATACATTTCATGTATATTAAATAAACGGCCAGAATAAAATAGTAATCTGTCAAAATTATTGGTATTTTTTAGGGTATTTTCAGACTGAGGGGTATTTTTTAGGGTAGAAATTTTTTCCGACCAGGTATTGTTTAGGGTCAAAAATTCCCGCGGTCACCCCTAGCATTTTAACCTTAGAGTCCCCCCCCCTCCCCCCGGGCTCGGTGTGCAGTTCTCAAATGGAACTGTCACGTAGACCACATCACTCTAAAGGCATCTCGCACTCTAAACCTAGTTAGGCGGAACTTATATATATAGCTGCTCTAATGAAGTAAAAGCACGCGCCTACTGTTCTTTTGTGCGCCCCACGTCGTCTTACGCCTCTACCGTGTGGGATCCATACACTCAAAAAAAAAAACATTAACAACATCGAAATGGTTCAGAGGCGTGCAGCTCGCTTTGTATACAGAAATTACTCCCGCTATGTTAGTGTTAGTGCTCTTATCGGTGAACTTATGTGGCCAGAACTCTATCTTATAAGGAAACAGGATCAATGTCCCGCAGAGTCGATGGAATCTTACCGTCTTTTTCTCGTCCCGGGGGTGGGGCATTTTTCCGCTTTTTGTGCCCGCCGTGGAGTATTTTGCATTTTTGCTAGCCCGGGGGCGGGGAATTTTTTGTTTTATTTTTAGAAATGACCAAAATCCCGGGGGTTGCCCGGGGAGGGGGGGGGGGGCATGGTCACCGCTGGAATTGACTGATACATAATCACCCCTTTCAACTCAATGTCCTTGCCCCCCGTACAGGTGTTTACAAGTTTTCTTTTTTCCCTAATACTGTTCCAGAACGCAACAGCCTTCCGGCACACACCGTTTGTGTCAGTTCTCTATCTGCATTACCAAGACCTTGGTCTCGCAATAGGGCCGTGCAAATAGGACTGCAATAGGGCCGTGCAAATTATTATAACTTATTGTTATTGTTTATTTATTTATTAATTTCTGTTTTTTGTATATTTATCCTTGGTGTTATGCAACTCAGCTTTACCGAGTATTAAAACTTAAAATGTTTACATTGCCGAAACGTCGGTTTTCAAATACGACACAAACAACGCGTTTCAGCTAACATTTTCGAGTCATTTTTTGTACCATAGTTCTGATGCACTGAATCACTGAGATCCTGACGCGACCCAGCGCGTTTAAAACATCGAGAGAGCTTTTGGCAGTTGGGTTTTCCTGTGTAGGCAATCAAAACCATGTGAGCCAGTCAGATCCTTGTAGAAGCCCTAAGTGTAATAACTGGCCCTAAGTGTAATAAAGGCCCCAAGTGTAATAAAAAATGGCCCTAAGTGTAATAAAGGCCCCAAATGTAATAAAAATTGGCCCTAACTGTAATAAAGGCCCCAAGTGTAATAAAAAGTGGCCCTAAGTGTAATAAATGGCAATGACCATACAACGTCCTAGTTGGAATAAGTCAGCGTTGTTATATCAATATATTACAGTGATACCTCAATTAAGCGGCCATCCTCTATTGAGCAGCAACTTTTTAAAGTCCCAAAATACCGTATTTGTTACTCCAACTAGGACGGATATGTCTATCGCATCGGGGTCTAATATGAAGCAAACACCACGGGCTTTGTAATATTAAGTATCGGCTTTGGGGGAACACGAGACTAGGTGTGTGCTGCTACTCTTTGAGAAGCTGACCTTAAACCTGCAACTAAGTGTAATAAAGGCCCCAAGTGTAATAAGAAATGGCCCTAAGTGTAATAAAGGCCCCAAATGTAATAAAAATTGGCCCTAACTGTAATAAAGGCCCCAAACGTAATAAAAAGTGGCCCTAAGTGTAATAATGGCAATGATCATACAAACTGGCAGGGTAGCAAATGTTGTAAGTTCCCTACAACAGGGATACAGAATAGAACTTAGGGCCAGTTATTA
The DNA here is from genome assembly GCA_033964015.1 of Scolanthus callimorphus. Classification (NCBI taxonomy): domain Eukaryota; kingdom Metazoa; phylum Cnidaria; class Anthozoa; order Actiniaria; family Edwardsiidae; genus Scolanthus; species Scolanthus callimorphus. Next base: position 18,235,251 of record CM066919.1, read on the forward strand.
CATTTAGGGCTTCTACAATCCTTGCCTAGTTTCGCCTAGTGCAGTGAATTGGCTTCTGTCGCGACATGTCTCGCAAGCCAATCGACTGCACTGAGTGAGGATATGATTGGCTCACACGGACACGAATTGCATTGATGGACAGCACAGAAAACCCAACTGCCAAACTCTGGCGGTAACGGCGAAGTCGCGTGTTACCTGAAACAGCTGTAATGGTGCGCGTTTACTTTGATAACCATCCCCACTTTAGTTCGTCAGCCAATCAGGAACGAGATCTACTGTCCCTATATTCTACGGTATCGGGTCACTGACCTGTTATGCGATTAAATATCAGGAACGGTTCGTCTAAAACTCTTGAAGAAGACTTGAAAAATAGATAAAACATCAATTTTCTTTAGTAAAATAATTAAAATAAATATAGTCTGGAGTTCGCGACTAAAAAACTACAAAATGGTTTTCTGTCGCGACGGCAAAATGAACTTCGTCTTTACAAAAACACAATCATTTCTAGCTGAGGACACATACGATTTTCTTTATTTGGATGTTTTTTAAGTGCGATGATAAATAAATACGGGCAAATTTGGTTTGATTCTGCAAAATATCAGAGCTCGTTTGGTCTCGTCATGGGTATATTGACTCGACTGCGCCTCGCCAAAATACGAACCATGACTCGACTCGCCTGATATTTTGCCGAATCAAACTAAATAGTGCCCGATTATATATAAGAATCACGCTAATCTTCTCGGAACCTACACTTTTTTTGAAGAATTGGCGAGATGTTCGATGCACTAATGGTGATTTCTTTGAGCAGTTGAATGGTTTGCTCGTGGATTTGTGTACATTTTTCTTTGTGAAACAAAATAAACTGCGCTCAGTGCACGTTATTGTTATCTTGATTTTCTGCTGAGCAATGTTATCAAGCAATTATTTGTAGAATCCCATACCTCTATTCTATCGCGTGCGCTGATTGGCTAAGAAGGAGAGGTATTTTTTGTGGAATACCCCAATTACACAGGGCCCCCGTCATTTAAATTAAAAAAATCGACGGTTTTTTTAGTTAGTACAGCATTCCCGGACTATTAATCAGATAGCACATACAAAATTCAAATTTGTTTTATAGTTTTTGATAGAAGGTAGTTACGATAAAAGCAGGGGAAATGTATTTATCTCCATTTTTCGTATCACAGTTTTTCGCGCGCTTTGTGAAACGTGGGCACACGCGCCTCCACAAAACACAAAACGCTCAAACTCTCGTGTGGTCAACACAACAAGTTTTGGAAACAAAATCTCTCTGGTTCCTCCAAAGTTTCGGGTATTTCTACCCTGGGTATGCAAGGCAATGTCCAGATATGTACTTTACAAGATAATTTCAACGAGAAGCTGTTGGCTCGTTCGATGAAAGTTATGTTATCGATGAAAAGTTGTGTCAAATGTTAGAGGTGGAAAACACATGCAAAACGAAAACGAAAACACTACAGGAGCTGCGGTGTTTACCAAGAATAAAGGAGATAGAAAGCCGTAAGGGAACAAGAAATCAAACAAGTAAGCTCTAAAAGTTAAAACATTTTCGATCAGTAAGATAAATTTACTAATTCAAATAATTTGAAACTTTTGTAGACTCGATCGCTTTTTTTCAAATTGGCTTCAGTCACTTCAGTGTGTCGACAATCTTAAAACTATACCTAAGCTTATTTTAGACTTGTAACACTGAACTGAATGAATTTTCTCTCATCTAAACATTTATATATTGTAATGTCTTGTTTTAAAGATTCGCTATTGCAGCAAAGCCTAATTTCAAGGGACTTTCGTTTTGAGAATCAGAAAATTCCATCGCTTTCGCATTAGCGCGGCTTTCAAGCGCACGAAATCCACTATCAATTCTCTTAAATTTAGACTTAATATTTCTAAAAATGTCCGGTATGGGATTCAAAGAAAATCCATTACCTGACTCGGGAATTCCACGCTAAATTTCACTTGAAAAACCGATATCGCTCTCGTCGCTGCGCGACTCGAGCGATATCGGTTTTTCGCGTGAAATTTAGCGTGGAATTCCCTCGTCAGGCAATGGATTTACCTATAAAATTCGGTTTTCGTGATATAAAGAAATATATAAATGATATAAACTAGCTGATGCCCGTGAAAAATTCACGGAGTGTAAGGGGGAAATTTATTTTACTTAAAGTGTTCTTTGTTTACAAAAAACGGAAAAAAAAAACAATGGCCATATGGATGTGGGGAGGGGTTCATGATTCCCCCACAGGCGATCCAAGCTCTAGTCATGTGGGGTAGTGGGGTACTGTGAAAGAAACATGCAACGTTGTCGCTGTAAAAATTATACGTAAATCTAAATATTGAAAAAAATTCATGTGACATCTCCTCGGAATGTTGTAGTTGTCAAATAAAGTGCTCCTGGAGCGATTTTATTGCATTTTGGGTGTTTTTTTGTGCCTTTTTCTTTATACCCCTACCGTATGTTATAATAGATTGACAAGGTACGAAACGAGCATTCAAAACACCTTTTTCTAGATCGATTTTTTTCGCTAAAAATCGAGCTTAGTCATCAAACAAAACAACCCAGACAACGAGGAATGAACCACAGCACTATGTTTTAGCGGTCATTTGAATGTGCAACTTACCTGAGAGAAGTGCGAGGTCTTAAAAGTCCAAACGATTTCGATTTGAAGGCGACGTTAGAAAAAGTGGTTGGGTCACGGTCGCACGGTCTGGGTCGAGAAATCCAATCTACTGCCACTATTGTGAGTTTAGCCAATCAGAGTCGCAAAGCAGATCGACCGTTTTCGCGCCATTGCTCCAGGTTTGCTTTGATTGGCTAAATTCACAATAGTGGCAGTAGATTGGATTTCTCGACCCAGACCGTGCGACCGTGACCCAACCACTTTTTCTAACGTCGCCTACAAATCGAAATCGTTTGGACTTTTAAGACCTCGCACTTCTCTCAGGTAAGTTACACATTCAAATGACCGCTAAAACATAGTGCTGTGGTTCATTCCTCGTTGTCTGGGTTGTTTTGTTTGATGACTAAGCTCGATTTTTAGCGAAAAAAATCGATCTAGAAAAAGGTGTTTTGAATGCTCGTTTCGTACCTTGTCAATCTATTATAACATACGGTAGGGGTATTAAGAAAAAGGCACAAAAAACACCCAAAATGCAATAAAATCGCTCCAGGAGCACTTTATTTGACAACTACAACATTCCGAGGAGATGTCAGATGAATTTTTTTCAATATTTACATTTACGTATAATTTTTACAGCGACAACGTTGCATGTTTCTTTTACAGTACCCCACATGACTAGAGCTTGGATCGCCTGTGTCCCCCTTCCATAAACTGCTGGATTTACATTACTAATAACCTCCTATCAGCATGAGTACCCCGTCCCACCATGTCGAAATAAATAAAGTGAGCCCATAAGGTTTTTTTTTTTGCACTGGTCTCCCTGATTGGTGCGAGAAAATCACGCGTGTGTCCGTCTCTCAAATCGGTCAAAGAACCCGCGAAAATCGAAAGCGCAATTTGACTTCGGAATTGTTTGTATGTTTATCATATCTCATTGAGGGGAGAGAGAAAAAAGGTCAAGTAAAAATGGTCTAAGGAGTAATAATTTTTTTTAATTTATATTATTTATATTTTTTCGGCTTTATCCCTCGCTTAAAAAATAGCTTGAATTAGAACTTAGCCCAAAGTGAATCTTTCCCAACAAAACATGCACACTGGAGGGATTTTCTCCTCTTCGGGATTGTGTCCTTCGTTTTGCGATAGAGCAGTCAGGATTTACACTTAGAGAATATTATTCATGAGTTTCACATGACTTAGCGCGTGCTCGGAGGGAAGCAAGGTAGTGTGTACGTTTGTTGAAACTTGAATGAAAATTTTTCTCAGCTCAAATCTTTCAAGTTAGAATTATCCCTGCACATTCCTGTATGTAATCTGTAAGAGAACCATTAGGTTTCAATGCCTTTGGTGCTTTCGGCTGCGCGAACCGAGTTCTTTTTTAGTTTCTGTGGGAGAATTCAACATGGCGGCGATGGCGGCTTTGTCCCTCGCTTAAGAAATCGCTTGAATTAGAACTTAGCCCGAGGTGAATCTTTTCCAACAAAAACACGCCCATGGTCCAGATTTCCACCTTCCCTTCGGGTTTGCGAACTTCTTTTGGCGGCACAGCTTCAGGGCTGAGCGGAGCGAGTGTCAACACGATTTTCCTTACGGTATTAATATATAGATGTCTGTCGACCTCGGCCCCCATGGCCTTTCTTGGGGAAATTACTAAATCCGGGTTTTGAATAGGCCAAAAGTGGATTTTTTCGTTTCTTTACTGAAATCTGAAAATGGGTTATGAATCCTTCGAATCCATGCCAAGGCAGGATTCAAAGAATAGGCAATTTGCACTAACTGGGTCATGTGACCCAAATCCCATACATTCGGAATAAAATCTTGAAAATTCAACTCGCTGCCATTTGCTCCAGGTTAGAGATTTTATGCTGAAACTTGAGTTTCTGACTAATATCAATTGGTTCTTTGTGGAATTGATTTTGACAAAACATCTCGTTAAGAGGTAGTTGGGGTCACGTGACCCAGTTAGTGCAAATTGCCTATTGAAGCTTAATCCGGATTTTACGGATTCATGATCTTGTTGTTTCTTTGTGTGTGTGTGTGTGTGTGTGTGTGGGGGGGGGGGGGGGGGGGGGGGGGGGGTCCTTCTTTCCAGCGGTCCTTCTTTCCAGGGCGTACTGCCATTGGTCGACTTGACCATTGGCACCTGGTCTGGGTTTTGTTACAAAGAAATCCAGTTTTAAATTTTAAGTTTCTTTCGTTCAAGAAAAATCTCTACGATCTAAAAGAAAATCAAAATCCAGATTTTCCAAAATTAAACGCACTCTAATTCCTAACACACTAATTCCTTCCTAGGTACCGCCGGGGACTGTTTAGTTCACCATAATGGCATGAAGTTCTCTACACGTGACAAGGATAACGACGTTTATGGCAAAGGTCCCTGCTGTAATTTTCATCGTGGATACGCGGGTTGGTGGTACAGAAGCTGTTTTGAATGTAATCCTAATGGCCTGATACCCAAAAGCCTGCCTGGGGATAGAAGTGTCTCCTATGTGTTTTGGAGGCCGTACAAGCGAGAACATCTCGTTAAGATAGAAATGAAGATACGAGAGATCTAGTGAACCAAGAACTCAGTATGATTCTTTTACTCACGTCTCGATCATCTAGACTTTTAGACTAGGGGGGAGGACCCTGAAAAAATCGTAACCAGTAACGTAGCACATCTACCACATACTCTTGCAACTAGTTAGTTAAATAGCCACATGTCCAGGGAACATTTTTAGCCACGATGTACTAATGGAACGGTGGAACATCATATCGTGCTGGGGGCTGAAATGTTATACCCATGGTCCCTCTAATGGGACACATATGCTATAGCCTTCTTGTTGAAACTTTGAATGTACATAATAGTCCGGCGGATTAGCGTAAAAATTGCGCACTTTTGGCTAAATAAAGACTCCAGACTTTGCATGTGAATAGTTTCAGTATTTTGTTGAAGATAAGATATGGAGGCACGCTAAATTTTATTCGTAGCGAAAGCTAGAACAGTTTTAATGTGAACCATTGTTTGTCATTGGCAGCCATCTTTGAAACCTTTGTTGTTCATTAGCTCTGCAGCACTTAGTGAAATCTTCCATCGCCCGTGTTTATGGAGTATAGCACAGTACTGGGAAGAAATATCATGCCAAAATTTTAGAGGCAAGCTTCGTCTTACACATTCGACACACGAGGTACCAATTATCTCGATCTTTTTTAGAATTTGTTGGTCATTCTTGAAACATTATCAAACCTCAGTCAGACTATTGTTTTACAATAGAAATTATGTATCAGTCAATTCCAGCGCTGACCATGCCCCCCCCCCCCCCCCCCCCCCCCCCCCCCGGGCAACCCCCGGGCAACCCCGGGATTTGGTCATTTTCAAAAATAAAACTGAAAATTCCCGCCCCCGGGCTAGCAAAAATGCAAAATACCCCACGGTGGGGAAGACAAAAAACGGTAAAATGCCCCTCCCCGGGACCAGTAAAAAGACGAAGATTTCATCGACACTGCATGACAAAGCTTCACAACAAAAAATTTCCGCTCAAAACGTCAACTCCATTTATACATCCGAGCATTTATAATTCGTTTTTAAATGTACTTTAGTTTTCTCGTCTTTGAACGAGTTCTCATTTCACTGAAAGTGAGACAAAATACAAATAAAGAAGTAAAACAAACCTATAAAAATGCAGTGGCGCAAAAAGTCTTCTACTAAGGTATTAGTACAATGTCGTTAGACATACCTAGGCCATTCGCTATGATTGGTCCCCGGAATCTCTCCATGCGAAATTTACTTTCATTCTATTTGCAGAGCAACTATTTCGTAGTTATTGTTACTTGATTTTTTGCGAAATTGGACTCTGTTTATAGTGTCAATTCATGTTTATGCTTTCCACTGATATGAGACGAAATTGCGAAATCTGAAGTTAACTGCGAACCCTTATATTTTATGTTGCGTTATTTTCTGTATTAACTGGGACATTGTAACTGCCAATCGATAGTTATAACTGGTGTTGTAGTTCCGCAAAACTCGACGCGCTTTGAGATGAGAGAACCAAAATTCCCTCCTCCCCTCCCCCAGGGAAAAACAACTCCCGACCCCGGGGCAAGCAAAATTTTTAAAATTCCCCACCCCAGGGAAGGCAGTGGTGTGCAAATGCCCCACGGTGTCCCGGGGGGGGGGGGGGGGATGGTCACCGCTGGAATTGACTGATACATTATAAACATTCACAATAAACAGATCGAGACATTTAATAGATCACCAAAAACTCTTAGGCGACGCTCAGCCGAAGTCAGTCAGCTCAATCCATAGTTCAGAATTAGCAAATGTTGAGCTGCTATGGCTGTGTTGTCTAGAGAACAACTTGAATGTTCACAAAGCTAAGTTCTAAACCTCATTTGAATAACAAAGCATTCAAAATGGCTGCTATTGAGCTAAACAATAGTTCACTCTAAAACCTCTCTAGCTTTCGCTACGAAAGAATTTTAGCGTGCCTCCATATCTACGATTTAAAAATACATTGAAAACTATCACCTGGCAAAAAATTGGGGCTTTCGCCTAAAATGCGCAATTTCCTCGAAAATTTGCTCTAATCCGCCAGACTATAACTCTTGATAGTATGGTGCGATAAACTTCAAAATTGGCTGAAGGATTCATATGATGGATGTCGTCACAAATCTTGCCCATTACCCTGTTTCTCGTCCGCTACGGTAGCGGTTCGTCCAGACTTCTTTCTTTCGCGCCTGATCAACGTTATAGGCTCAAATATTCTACAAGGTAGTGTAACTGCCGTTATATAACTTTAGTTAAGTTAAGCGTGACTATTATATCGTCTGGCTGGTGAGCTTACCTCTGATTGGCCGATAGTAGTTGGAGCGGGAAATAGTCCAGTCCCTGAGCTCTCCTTCGCGGCTCCGTTGTTGCCTGTGGTCACCCGAGAGGAGAGTCCAGAAACCTTTGCATGCGCATGCGCTAGATGAGACATTGTTAATTGGCACATAACAATCAAAATGTGATGACGTCATCGATCATGTGATTTTATAAAACCGCTTATGAACTCCGCGATTTTTTAGAAAAAGGCCGTCAAACTTTGTCAATCCCTTTGGACTATTGTCAAATGACAATTAGAATCAATTTATATGCGATGACGTCATCGATCACGTGAATTAGCAAAACTGCTTGTAACTCTATGACATTCATAGAGCAACGCATGTGTAGCATGCCAAAGGTATTATACAAATCCATGAAAATTGGAGTGCTGTGAAACCATGTTACCGATGACGTCACTATATTTTGATTGATAGGTGTCACAGTGCTCGAGATGAGACGTTGACAAAGTTTTGCTGATGTCTTTTGAAAATTGGTGGAGTTACAAGCAGTTTTGTGAAATCACGTGATCTATGACGTCATGACATCTTGATTTATATGTAACAATTGGCAATGTGCCAGAGGGAATGTTGACAAAGTTTGATGGCCTTATTCTAAAAATTCGCAGAGTTATAACAGTTTTGTGAAATCACGTGATCGATGACATCATCACATTTTGAATGACATGTGCTAATTGCAATGTGCTAGAGGGGAGGTTGACAAAGTTTGACGGTCTTACTCTAAAATTTGGCGGAGTTATGAGCAGTTTTGTGAAATCACGTGATCGATGACGTCATCGCATTGTAATTGACAGGTGTCAATAACCGATGTGCGAAATAATTTGTTGGTAAAATTTGGCGGTTGTATATTAGAAATTCGCAGAGTTAAAAACATTTTTACGAGATAGTTAGTAATGACGTCACAAACATTTGATTGACATGTTGTTTATGTGATTGTTTATGTTGATCACCTGTCAGGAGGCATTATATTTTGAGTATACCTGTTTTCAGAGCTTTAACCCTATCCAGACTGGGCTTTGTTGACCATCTGTGACTGGGGGGGCTAATTCGGCCCCCCTCTATATCTCTGGAACCACTGGGGCTATGATCATCAAACTTTCACACAATGAGCCTTAGACAAATCACCACACCTATTTTTGTCACGTGGGAGCAAAATGTGACGTCACAATGACGTCATTCTCAATGTTTAATCAATTTTTTAGTAATTTTAATTAACTTCGAAAAACTTGGTGAATAATACTCTAAAAGCCAACTTATTAACATCAAGATAATGTAAATGTAATAATTTGTGACATTACCACATAAATTTTATTAAACTTGCGTCATAATGACGACTTTTGAAAATATTGTCCGCCATCTTGGATCCGCCATCTTGGATCCGCCATCTTGGATTTCATTTAATTTCCATTTGACTCTTCAGATAAATACTCAATGAGAAAAAAATGGTCAAAAGGTACAAAATACTCATCAAATAATTGTTTGACATTGAAAAAGTTGAATTATAAGGAAATTTGTGAATCCCAGAGCTAGTTTTAGACCATATGTTAAAATGAACAAAATCCCCCTACCCCTCCCCCCCAAAGATTTTGTGTCAAAAATTAATTAGCCTGTACATAAATTACTAAGGAGTACAAGCTCCGATAGTCATAAATTGGGCAATGTGTCCAATATTAAGCTTGAAATATGAAAAATTCACGTTTTTTCGAGTTTTGCAAAACATGCATGTCAAAAAGTGGTTGCCATGGAAACTGGGTCGTTGACACTGACATGTCATTGACACCAAAATGTCCCCAGATAAATTTTAGGAAAAGTCACGAAGTTTCACCATCATAGCTGCAGTGGTTTTAGAGTAATCAGGATTTTACTGGAGGGGGGGCTCGAAAAGCCTCCCCCCCCCCCCCCCCCCCCCCCCAGTCTGAACAGGGTTAAAACGAAAATAGAGGTAGGCCATAGGGTAAGCCATGGCCTAGGCCACGTTTTGTCCCGACCCGGGCTCTGGTACCTTTTAGGGGGTAAAGCTCGAAAACTTGCATTTTTTTTTTCAGATGCACTGTACCGGCCCACTCTAGCACATAAAGCAACAATGATTTTATCGATATCACACTTGTTGGTAGCCTCGTAAATAAATACGAGTGAACATTACGAGGGGAAATTTAACGTTTAACTGCAGGAAACGTTTAACTGCAGGAAACAGCATTTGAACGAGTGGTGAGGTGAGCAAAAAAAGCAGTTTATCCGAAAATTTCACTATTCTCACTGCTTGCGTAATTAGAATGTCACGGGTTTAATCAGGAGTTAGCCAATAAGCAGTCCCCAGGGTTCTCTGCTACCCACGTGTATATTGCTTATAAAGTGCGGCGTCGTGCCTCACTCTGGGCCAGTTTGCCGAGACTTCGGACCTTAACCGATTCTTGCGCCCCACCCACCTCCCCTGGTGGCGGTGCACTAGGCTCTACCGTATCCTCACTGCTATCCTGTCGCCTCTGAGGAGCGGGGTGCTTCCCATAACTTAGTCTACCCGTGGCATGACAATAGGAAGCGGTGAGGATATGGAACTGTTTTACTTTAATTCAGTAAGTCAGAGTGACAATTGCAATAAAGGTGTAATTTTAAAACTATTTCTCCTGATTTATTTTTCTGTTTCGTATGAGAGGATTTTCTTATAGCTAGTGTTTCAGACGGTCGCGCTGGGGTTTTATATCGCGGAAAACGCGGTCCCTTTGATTAATCGTGCGTACTATTCTCAAAATCCAAGGTTTACTATTGGGAAGATGACCTCAGACAACCAAACTTTTGGTGAAAATATCTAAGTGGCAAAGGGAGGTGTGTCTGGAGTGTGCTCACTCGACCTCGAGCTCGACCTCAACCATGGCCTAGTAGTCCCACGACCTAGATATGCAAAATATGAAAACACTTACCTTTGTGGGTGCATGGAAAACCTACCATGACGCGCAATCCTATACCAGTAATTACCGTTGATGATTTCATAACAGTACCCTACCTTTCCTCTTAAAATCATATTTTGACACCCTACCCAGTACTTAGAGCTAAAAACATTACCCCATCCCCCCCCCCCGGCCCCACCCCCACCCTGGAAGCCCGTGGTGAAATTCAGTGCGTGGGTTATCGTACGTGGTTATCGCAGCTGTTAAACCAATGTGTGTTTTATATTTCCATACGTGGCAACACAGGAGATTATCTGTTTCATCAGCTGCTAGTGGGAGCAAAACATTAAAATTAAGAAAATAAATTGGTATCGATAACTTTGGCGGCAAAATATAGTATAACATTCACGGTGGTCGGTTGCTAGGGCTTTTTCTCCCACACCTCTCAAAACTGAGAGTTTCCGGGCATAGACAGAAGTAGTTTGCATCGAATGTGACGAAACTTGGCAGGAAAGTATGTTAATAAATTATCTTTCAATTTGTGCCATGTGATCCCATGTGACTGCTATTGTGACGTCATAATTGATGACCAAATTTGACATTAGTATAAAAATTTAGGAAAGAAACAGTCAAAATCATATATTAGTTTTCTTTATAAAATGTTATGATTTATGGCGAAAACCGCATCTCGATTGGATAAAATGGCGTGAAGTTACAGCTAATGAAAGAATTCAAAATTCCCGCCTAATGACCATATATGGTCAATATTGAGGCTATTTAAACGCGAGGAAGAATTAATGGTTCGACACAGGAACAAGGACAGTGTTGTATAAAATTGAAATTGTAGTTTTTCAATTTGAGGTATGTGGGGCTATGACGCGTTTTTCGTCACGAAATACGTCATAATTGGCCATAATGGCGTCGTTATGACGTATTTCGTGACGAAAAACGCGTCATAGCCCACAAACCTCAAGTTGAAAAAACTACAATTTTGATTTATACAACGTTGTCTTTGTTCCTGTGTCGAACCATTAATTCTTCTTCGCGTTTAAATAGCCTCAATATTGATCATATATGGTCATCAGGCGGGAATTTTGAATCCTTTCATTAGCTGTAACTTCACACCATTTTATCGGATTGAGTTGGAGTTTTCGCTATAAATCTTATTTTGTGTAGCAAAAAAGTTTGTAACGTTTTCAACACTGCTTTACAAATTTCCGATGTTGTTACTAAAAATAGCAGTCACTTATGACGTCATATTTTCAAGAAAACACGAAAAATACCATTACAATTGTACAAAATTGGATTTTTTTTCTTGAGTAAGATGTTTAGTATTGTTTTGCTTCATTTGGAATATAATCTACTCCTCGTTGAGCCTAAAATTTAATTTAAGTAGCTTCCGGGAGAAAAAGCCCTAGCAACCGACCATCGTGATTACAACTGAAAGTCCTTTTGACACCGCAAATGTTTCCGCTCAGGAAGAATCAATGAAGCGTGAAAGTTTACGCAAACGCGTTCTATCGAGTAATTGATTGGCTTATGAATTGGAATGTTTGATAGTACAGCCATTCTGATTGGTCAATTTCCTGTAGCTCATAACCAGTCTGTTTCAGTTTGTTGGTGCTGTGCTGGTGAGAATGTCGTCAAAATGTTTCTTCAGAAGTTCGTGATTATTGCTCTTTTTGTGGCAGTAGCTGGGAAAACTACTTGCAGGAAGGAAAAAAGAGATGATGATTGGGAGAAGCGTTTGTTTAGAAGACCACATTATCATCATTACAATGAACTTACGCAGCTTTTAAAAGGATACGCGAACAATTTCAGCCATATTGCGAGGCTTCATTCGGTTGGAAAATCCCTTCAAAACCGCGACTTATGGGCAATACAAATAACGGATAATCCTGAGATTATCGAGCCTGGTGAGCCTATGGTAAAATATGTCGGGAATATGCATGGCAACGAAGCCGTTGGGCGCCAAATTTTGATATATCTTATCCAATATCTTCTAGAGAATTACGGCAAAGTTGGACACGACAGGGTTACCCGTCTCGTGAATGATACAAATATTTTCATTATGCCCTCTATGAACCCTGATGGGTTTGAAACTGCAGTAGAAGAGATGTGTGTTGGATCACTGGGACGGGGGAATGCCAATGACAGAGATTTGAATAGAAATTTTCCAGATCAATTCAATGGTTGGGCAAGTTATTCAGGGTCACAAGCTCAACCTGAAACGAAGGCGATGATCCGTTGGATGTATAAAATGCCATTTGTGTTGTCCGCCAATTTTCATGGTGGTTCACTCGTTGCTAGTTACCCGTTTGACAGTAATAGAAATCACATAGATATAAAGAACTACAGCAAGAGCCCAGATGATGCTGTGTTTAGAAAGTTAGCTCTCACTTATTCCAAGAACCATTTGACTATGTCTACCAGCAAAGAGTGTTATGACTATTTTCCAGATGGAATCACCAATGGGGCTTACTGGTATAATGTCCCTGGCGGAATGCAAGATGTCAACTATTTGATTAGTAACTGCTTTGAGATCACAGTTGAATTGTCATGCTGTAAATACCCAAATGCATCAAAGCTTCCTCAAGAATGGAAAAATAACAAGAATGCATTATTGGCGTATCTAGAGGAGACCCACAAGGGAATTAAAGGCTTTGTTAAGGATCAACAAGGGAATGGTATTGCTAATGCTAATATCAGTGTAAACGGAATAACTAAGCATGTAAATACAGCAAAACATGGGGATTTCTGGAGGCTGCTTGTTCCTGGGACATACACTGTAGTTGCATCAGCACCAGGATTTAGTGATACCGAAAGGACAGACATAGTTGTATCGGATGGGCCTGCAACATCAGTTAATTTTACACTCAGAAGAACAACTAGGAAAGTTTATTTTAGGAGTCCAACTAGAGATTCAGAAATGCCTGAATGGCTAGAAGATATTTTATCGAAAAATCCCCAGGTAATGAAAATTCATAGGCAAAGGCACATCAGAAGTGCAAACTCTGTATCAGTTCAGCCTGCTAAAGTTCCATATTCATTTATTCCCATGTCTGCTGATGACGTAAAGGACTTTCTCAAAGACTGGGTGAAACCCAGAATTTTCAAGCATCATAGCCATGACGAGATGACAGCATTTCTAAAGAAAGTTCATGAACTCTATCCTCATATAACAAAGCTGTATTCCATTGGTAATTCTGTTCAAGGTCGGGAATTGTGGGTAATGGAAATCTCTGACAATCCAGGGGTTCATGAGACAGGAGAACCAGAATTCAAATATGTTGGTAATATGCATGGTAATGAAGTGGTTGGCAGAGAAGTGCTCTTATTGCTCATACAAGTGTTGTGTGAGAACTACCACCGAATAAGTTCTGTTACAGCACTTGTAGATTACACCCGGATCCACATCTTACCTTCTATGAATCCTGATGGATATGCTGTTTCTGTTGAGGGAGATAGCGCTGGATTGACTGGACGACCAAATGCGCACCATGTTGATCTCAATCGTAACTTTCCTGATCAGTTTGCAAGGAAAAAATTGCGACATGAGCCTGAAACAAAAGCCATAATGAAATGGCTAACAGAGTACCCATTTGTGTTATCAGCAAATCTACATGGGGGTTCAGTAGTTTCTAATTATCCATTTGATGACTCTGAATATGGCATGGAAATATACAGTAAATCACCAGACGATAAAGTGTTTAGGTATCTGGCTTTGTCCTATTCCTTGGCACACCCTACAATGTCCAATGGCAAGCCACCATGCCCCAAAATAGATGCAAAAGAATCTTTTAAAAATGGAATCACTAATGGTGCACAGTGGTACAATGTTATTGGTGGAATGCAAGACTACAACTATCTCCATAGTAACTGTTTTGAGATAACAGTAGAAATGAGTTGTGATAAATTTCCTTACCAGACAACTCTTAAGTCCTACTGGGATGACAACAAGGTTTCTCTTATCACTTTTATGGCTCAAGTTCACATTGGAATGAAAGGGTTTGTGATATCAGATACAGGAGAGGGTATTGCGGATGCTATCATATCAGTAAAAAGCATCAACCATCATGTTGTGTCTGCAAAAGACGGTGATTACTGGAGGTTACTTGTTCCTGGTGAATATGAAGTGAATGTTGCTGCTAAGGGGTATCAGCAGCAAAACAAGAAAGTGATTGTGAAGCGTGGATTAGCAACACAAGCAAACTTCACATTACTGTCTCTTAGCCACATCAATAAGCTTCTTCCACCATCACCTCCTGCTCCAACAGAGGTTGTCATGCCAACCAGTGCTCCTTCGGAGATACTGACCTCACCTGTCACCGTGGAAATGACTACACATACAACTGGTAAGCACTGTGCTATAGTCATAGACCCATATCATGTTAATATGACTTACAGCCAAAGATGCTCAAGCGTCTCCCCCCCTAGAGCTGATTGGAATATTGGATCCATTATTCGATTCAATAAATGCATTTGGCTTGGGAAAACGTCTTTCGATTTGAACTGGGTTTTTGCTTTTTGATTGGACGATAGACGACGAAAGCGCTTCCATATATGGAAAAAAGCGACAGGGAGCCTTGTGAGTTTTGTTACCAATATTGTGAGCCTGGTAAATCTCTCCCTCGTTCATTTAGAAAAGAAATTGTTGTTCAGTATTATCAAGGGATATTCTAAGAAGCATAAAGGCAGTGACTTAAGAGTTTCGGAGCGTGGTTCAGGAAGGTAATCTAGCCGAAATCCGAGTTCAAATCGAAAGACGTTTTCCCAAGCCGAATGCATTATTGAATCGAATAATGGATACAATATTCCAAGAATCAACTCATTATTGCACTCTAGAGGGGGACGCTTGAGCGTCTTTGGCTGTAATACTATCTTATAGTTATCAGGAAGCAAAGTCCAGTATTCAATTCAGCACATCCGTATTAGAAAAGCTGCAAAGTTTAAGGAAGAATTACTTGAAAACTGGCTGAGATATGAATTTTCAAAACTTAGCTTTCTTGCCTATTTTTTACAAAGAATATATGGAAAAGAGCATCAAAATTGTAAAAATCACGAATTTAGAAAAATTATCTCTGTCAGTATTTAACCAAACTTCGCAGTTTTACTAATTTGGATGTGCTGCAGAATTTGATACTGGACTTCGTTTCCTGATAACTATAAGAATATAGTAGAGTCTGTTAAGGGAAAAAATAGGTCGGATCGTGTACTTGTGCGTAAAGGCGTCAAATTTGGACCAAATGTTCCTTAGGTGAAATAAATCAGTTTTCGGGAGGGGTGCCATCATTTCGACCAAAGGGGGGTAGGGTAGGGGCAATTTTGTCTATTTCCTAATTTCCAATATTTCCTTGGTATTAAAGGGTTATAGATAAACAAGACCATGATAATTCTTCCTGTATGGTGCCCTTCACATTGGACTAGGTGGGGGTGCAACAAATGTCCGGCAAGGGGGGGAAGGGGGAGTTTCGGGTCACATTTTCGTGCTACCCTCGGAGATCATGATTTCATCGTACAATCGCAAAATTCGACATAAATGTTCCTTAGGTAACATTTAACAGTTTTCGGAAGGGGTGCCACAATTTCGGCCCAATGGGGGGAGGGTAGGGAGAATTTTGTCCATCACCTGATTTTCCCTATATTTCAGTGGTATTAAAGAGTTATCAATAAACAAATCCACGGTAATTCTTCCTGAATGGTCCCCTTCATATTTGACTAGATGGGGTGCTACAAACATTTGAAAAGGGGGAGGGGTGAGTAATGGATGAAATTTACATGCTATGCGTTTTAATTTCAATTTGATTGTACAGTCACCAAATCCGACATGAATGTTCCTTAGGCAACATCCAACAGTTTTTGGGAGGGGTGCCACAATTTCGGGCCAAGGGGGGGAGGGTAGGGACAATTTTGTACTTTACTTGATTATCCCTATATTTCAGCGGTATTATAAAAGAGTTATTGATAAACAACACCATGTCGATTCTTCATGAATGATTCCCTTCACATTTGACTAGATGGGGGTGCTACAAACATTTGTCGCGGGGGAGAGGCGGGTTATGGGTGAAATTTACACTTATGCGCTTTTTAATTTCAATTTGATTGTACAGTCACCAAATCCGACATGAATGTTCCTTAGGCAATATCTAACAGTTTTTGGAAAGGGGGCCACAATTTCGGCCCAAGGGGGGAGGGTAGGGATGATTTTGTACCTTACCTGATTATCCCTATATTTCAGCGGTATTAAAGAGTTATTGATAAAAAACACCATGTCGATTCTTCGTGAATGGTTCCCTGCACATTTGACTAGATGGGAGTGCTACAAACATTTGTCGAGGGGGAGAGGCGGGTGATGAGTAATCGATACTCTGCATCCAATCTAGCCAATGCGAAGAGAATCGTTCTAACTATTATGCTGTTGTTTATAGATAACTCTTTAATACCTTAATAAAAGTAAGGATAATCACAATGGGCAAAATTGTCCCTCCCCTCCCCTCTTGGGCCAAAATTGTAGCACCCCTTTCTAAAACTAATAGATTTTGCCTAAGGGAATATTCATGTCGGATTTGGTGACTGTACAATGAAATTGCAACTAAAAAGAATGTAAAGTTCACCCATCACCCGCCTCTCCCCTTGACAAATGTTTGTAGCACTCCCATCTAGTCAAATGTGCAGGGGACCATTCAGGAAGAATCGACATGGTGTTTTTTATCAATAACTCTTTAATACCGCTGAAATATAGGGATAATCAGGTAAAGTCCAAAATTATCCCTACCCCCCCCCCTTAGGCCGAAATTGTGGCACCCCTTTCGAAAACTGTTAGATGTTGCCTAAGGAACATTCATGTCTGATTTGGTAACTGTACAATCAAATTGCAATTAAAAAGCGCATAGCATGTACATTTCATCCATTACTCACCCCTCCCCTTTTCAAATGTTTGTAGCACCCCATCTAGTCAAATATGAAGGGGACCATTCATGAATAATTACCGTGGATTTGTTTATTGATAACTCTTTAATACCACTGAAATATAGGGTAAATCAGGTGATGGACAAAATTCTCCCTACCCTCCCCCATTGCGCCGAAATTGTGGCACCCCTTCCGAAAACTGTTAAATGTTACCTAAGGAATATTTAAGTCGAATTTTGTGATTGTGCGATGAAATCATGATCTCTGAGGGTAGCACGAAAATGTGACCCGAAACTCCCCCTTCCCCCCCTTGCCGGACATTTGTTGCACCCCCACCTAGTCCAATGTGAAGGGCACCATACAGGAAGAATTGTCATGGTCTTGTTTATCAATAACCCTTTAATACCAAGGAAATATTGGGAAATTAGGAAATAGACAAAATTGCCCCTACCCTACCCCCCTTGGTCGAAATGATGGCACCCCTCCCGAAAACTGATTTATTTCACCTAAGGAACATTTGGTCCAAATTTGACGCCTTTACGCACAAGTGCACGATCCGACCTATTTTTTCCCTTAACAGACTCTACTAATATAATATGTAGATTTAGCCACTGGCTAAAAGCGGAGCTCCTGGTTATATATTTTTCTGACCAGGCTGAGTTGCAACCCCCCTTGTCACTAAAACAACTTTACCCAATTAGTTTGGTTGTCTGAGATTCATCCCCTTCCCGAGATATATTGTTTTTCTGCTATGATGACGTCATCGATGGCGTCATACAACGTGACCAGGCAGTTGCACCACCCTTGCCACTTAGACATCTTTATCCAACTTTGGTTGTCTGAGGATCATCCCTTCTCGAAATATATTATTTTTTTCTGATGACGTCATCGATGACGTCATACCACGTGACAATGCAGCTGCATCCCACCTGCCACTAAGACAACTAACTTCACCCAAGTTTGGTTGTCTGAGGTTCATCCATTCCCGAGATATCAACCTTTTCTCGTTTGATGACGTCATCGATGACGTCATACCATGTGACAAGGCAGTTGCACCCCCCTTGCCACTAAGACAAAGTCACCCAAGTTTGGTTATCTGAGGTTCATCCATTCCCGAGATATCAACCTTTTCCCGTTTGATGACGTCATCGATGACTTCATACCATGTGACAAGGCAGTTGCATCCCCCTTGCCACTAAGACAACTTCACCCAAGTTTGGTTGTCTGAGGTTTATTCCTTCCCGAGATATCAACCTTTTCTCGTTTGATGACGTCATTGATGACGTCATACCACGTGACAAGGTACTTGCGCCCGCCTTGCCACTAAGACAACTTCACCCAAGTTTGGTTGTCTGAGCTTCATCCCTTCCTGAGATATAATTAATAAACAGAGAAGGGTCTTGGTTTACCTGTGGTGGGGCAGGCACGCATGGACGCACCAGCGATACCATAATGGGAATACCGCTGAACCATGAAAAATGAAGTCGATAGTATACCTGAGTTCTACTTTGAGCTATTGTATTCTTCCTATGCGATACCTATGGTGCTCCGCTCTGCGGCCTTGGGCCGCTAAGGAGCTCCGCTATTATTAAACCATATTAACGTGATATGGGTCTATCCAGTCGAGCTTGGAAGCCAATAGCAAAGTCCATAAGTTTCACACTTGTTTAGTGTATGAAACATACCAGTACCATGCTATGATGTCCAGGCAAGTTCACAGGCCCATCGCCTTGGTAAAAAAAATTATGTTACTGTTTCACAATTCCAAAATATTTAAAAAGAGTATTATATTTTTGGTAGTTATCATTTAATGGCAAACTGCCTCGTTAATGTTTTTTCTAGTTACTGGCCTGGTTCCTAACATGTTGTCTAGAAAAAGGTCATGATTTTGTCATTCCTTTATAACATGATTGTGCTTTGCCTTTTGAAGTGAGAAACTGTAAAAATGAAATGCTATTTTATGTTCTTGAAATAGCCATTTATCCAGTGCTTTCAGAACAAGCCAGCGAGTGCTGGAGCTCCGCTGGCTAACTTAACACTATTTTATGTTTCACTGCCGACTACTTTACATCAGATCCCAGACAAAAGCATAATTGAGTCACTGAAATTAGCCAAACTGGGCTGGCCACTTTTTAAAAATAACTGCCTGAGATGAGATGTAGATACAACTAACTTTATACTAGAGCTAATATACTACGCACTGCCAGACAAAAAGGGACCTTATAATACAGCATTTTGTCATTAACATTTTAAAGTTTTGACAACCAATTTGTATGTATATCTAAACATTGATGTACTATTTGTCCAAGTTTTGTGTGTTAAGGTGGAAATTTAGCGGTAAAGTTAAAAGTCCTAATTTTCTAAGGGGCAATGTGGAAGCTCTAAATTCTGTATAAGTTCCCTTTTCGCTTGGTGGGGTCCATACAATGCTACCTGAAAATAACTATGGTATCCCTAAGGCTTGAAAAAACCTGTGTGAAAAAATCGTCAAGCTTCAGGGTTGAACGCAAATGGTAGCAAGGACCTTAGCCTGAATTCCAGCCCTTCGCTCTCGATGGTACCTCACTTTGCAAAAGGAGATGGCTGAATTAACCACAGGATTTTCGTATCCCTTATGTAATGTTTTACAATGTTTCCAAGGCAATGCACACCTTCTTCAATAGTTTTGGTGCCCCTGGTTGTCTGGTTTGGAGGTTTTCACTTGCTTTTTTGCTTGGGGGAGCATGCGTTGTCATGGAATTGTTCACCTGTACATCTCACTGCTGTTGCTTGGAGATGAGATTTGGATAAAAAACAAGCAATTTATTTCTCTTTTCCCAGCTCCACCACCTAAGGCAATGCCTACAGTTCCATCTTACAAGTACCATAACTATGCAGCCATGAGCCAAATGCTACAAACATACTCCAAAAAATGTGCTGACATCCTCGAAATCTCAGTAGCTGGCCTGAGCAGAGGAGGAAGCAAGATTTTTGCACTGGAAATCTCTGTAAATCCAGGGCAGAGCAACCCATATAAGCCCAATGTTGGCATGGTAGGCAGCCTGCAGGGAACAGATGTAGTTGGCAGGGAGTTACTTCTTGCTCTTGTGGGTTATCTGTGTGAGGGGTACAGAACTAAGGAAGCTAAAGTTGTGAAGTTACTACAGACAACAAGAGTGCATGTTATTCCTGCTGTTGATGTCGATGGTAATGAGAAGGCCAGAGAAGGTGACTGTCAAGGGGAGGTACCTTCTCAGGATGACCTGTCCAAGAGTTTCTTTTATGATTTGGGATCAAGGCAGAAGAGAGATTTGTCAGATACCTTTGAAACGGTAAGTTGATATTACGGCAGACAGATTGTCAGTCTGACATAACCAATAGTACTAGACTGGTGCAAAGACAGGCAGTTGCTAGGCAGACAGGTGTATTGCAGACATACATACAGACAGGCAGTTGCTAGACAGACAGGTGGATTACAGACAGACAGACATGACAAAACTAGACAGATAGACCCAAGACAGAGATGGGACAATAGTAGACAGACAGACAAAAGACAGACAGACAGAGAGGAACAAACTAGACAGACAGACACCAGACAGAGATGGGACACTAGCAGACAGACAGACAAACAGACACTGTACAGACCAGATACTTAGACAGCTCTCTTGGTTGCAGAATTCTCTCTTTTATAACTGGACCGTACTGTACTTTGTACTCTACTGCTAAGCAGGGCTGCCCAAGAAATCTGCATTGCAACTCAGTCACTTTTACATTAATTCCAAATGTTTTGTCAGGTCTGCTCAGTTTCGTTTGCAAATGTGAGAACAATTTTATCTTGGTCAGTATTCAACCAATTTTCGCCAAGCTTTGCAGTTTTACTAATACGGGTGTGCTGAATTTGATACTGGACCTTGTTTCCTGATAACTAAAAGATATCGTACTAAGGATCTATAACGATTTAGGGAATTTGATGATCTGCACATTCATATGCTCTGAATATTGAGCAAGCAGGAAAAGTAAAACCTTTCTAGAAAATCTGAGCGCTATATCTAGTTTTCATTCTTGTCCCTGTCTCCTCAAAGCTCTCAGTACACTGCTTGCAGTTCCTTCTTTCGGGAAAGTTTGATCAGCACTCATTTTTTCAAGCGTTTTCACAGACGTTTGAACACCAGAGAAGGGACTGCAAGTAGTAGCTCTCAGATGTTAAGACAAACTAACAAATCTTTTTGACTTCTTATTTCTAGTTTCTGAAAAGAACAGCCCAAGAACCAGTTGAGGTGCAGGCAGTCAAGAAGTGGATGACAAGGGTTAAGTTTGATCTGTTGGCTGATATTGGTGGAGGTGATTTAGTGGCAAGGTGTGTGTAAAGTAGGAGGCAATGCACATCTAAGGTCAAGTTTCAACACTGAAATCCCAGGGCTCTCTTCTCTTGACAGGAAATACATTTTTAAATTCATTTTGCTGAGTCCAAAAGCTGCCCAGCAATGTGTTGCAGATACTATTTTTATGAGATATATCTCATGAGCAAGATTATCAGCTGTGATCCCAAGATCACTGATTATCACCAAATTAGAGCCAATTTATTACCATGAAAACAGAGCCTAAGCAGGGCACATATTTTGCACATTGTGGAAGCGAAGCCTGATGCTGGGATCAGGGGCTTATAGCCAGGATTTGAGATTGGGGGTGGTCATTTATACAACAAAAGTTAACAAACACACCAACATACCACACTGCTTCGCTGGATCGTTCTGAAAACAAAATGGTGGCGTGTGACAAAGGCAAATTCTGTTGTTTACATGAATAATTTTAAAAGGATTACATTCGCAAAAGAGAGGTGACCATTTATTTTAGCATACCTTCATGTGGTTGTGACCAAACAGCAACTTTTATGTTAAATTTGAACACGTGAATGAGAGGGAGGGGGTGGGGGGGAGGGGGAGGCAGACCCACCTTTCTCAGGAGATTTTCCCATACATTTACTGTATTTACTGGAGGAAATTTGCAAATTTTCGTCTCACATTTTCACTATCGGGACCCATGTTCTGAAATTCCTGGATCTGCTCCTGAAACTTATCAACTTCTATCACCGTTGATCCCTGCTTAAAGATTAAGTTTCATGCTTTCGATAGGAAAATACATGGACATATTGTGACTATTTGAAACTTTGTAATGCCTATAGTGCATCTTTTCTGCCTGTGTAGGTATCCCTTAGATGCTGAGCTCAGTGGAAATGACAGAGTCCAAGGTTCCATTACAGCTGACGACAAAACATTTATTGACATCGCGTCAGTGTATTCTACCAGTCACCCTACCATGCACAATGGACGTGGATGTAATAGCACTGCTGTGAGGTACCCCAAGGGAATTATAAATGGCGGCAAATTAACACAAACGCATTACACCATGCAAGACTATGCCTACATCAACTTGAATGTGTTACAAGTCTCGTTCTTCGTATCGTGTTGTAAATATCCACTGGCGAAGAATTTTAAGAACATTCTCAAATCCAACGCCATCCCCATGATTAACTTCATTAAGAAGTCCCACCAAGCGCTTACAGGAACAGTGCATACATTTAACCACACCCCTATCGCGAATGCCACTCTTACAATAGCCAAGAGCAAGATTAAGATTGATGTCGATGTCAAGAATTCGAGTTTTTATAAGATCCTTGCCCCAGGGAGGTACAAAATAACAGCCAGTGCTCGAGGGTTCGCAAAGTCTACTAAAGAGGTTCTCATCTCGTCTGGAAAGACAACCGATATTATGTTCAATCTCCATCGGCTGCCAAAATTTACCCACCACCACCCTGAGGTGATTGGAAAATGGTTGCAAGCAATGGCTAAGAAGTGCCCACAAATTGCACATGTGTACAGTATCGGCATGACCGTGCAATTCCGACGCCTTTGGGCCATGGAGTTATCAGACAATCCTGGTATCCACGAACCGGGTGAACCGGAGTTCAGCTACGTTGCAGGTATCCATGGCAACGAGGCGATTGGCAGGGAGATGGTCTTGTTTATGATCCAGCATCTGTGTTTGAGTTACGGCAAGGACGACATGGTGACTCGATTGGTGAATACCACGCGACTGCACTTCTTGCCGCTGATGAACCCTGATGGAGGAATGATAGCCGAGGAAGGAAATTGCCATTCTGACAAAGGAAAGAACAATGCCAGGGGTGTGGACTTATGGACTGACTTTCCAGGTTTGTTATATCAACTATTTTTTTTTAGATTTCCGCCTTTGATACTACAGCCGATTGCGTTTGAGCGTTTTACCCTAACAGTTCGCACGTTATGTTTGAACGTTTGAAAGTTGCGTTTCTAGGATGTAACGAGACGTTCTATGGCGAACCAAAGAGTTCTGTCCTCTCTGATTGGTCAGTGAAAAATACACATGGCGGTTGCCCTTGGAAACGTCCGACTTTTTGTCTCACAACGTAAATTTCAAACGTTCAAACGTAACGTGCGAACTGTTAGGGTAAAACGGTCAAACGCTCAGGGTAAAACGCTCACAACAGTCATCTGCTGTATCAAATGAAAACAATAATTGGCTGACGAGGGCTCAATAATGGCGACACGAGGAGTACTTTGTAGTTTTGCTACATAATTGTAAAATGAAAGGCCTCGAATCTCATCACCCCTCGTTTTTCACGCAGGTGTGTATGATGAGAAAAAGACAGCACAGGAAGTGGAGACCAAAGCAGTTATCAAGTGGATGGAAGAGCACCCATTTGTCCTGTCAGCCAATTTACACGGAGGCAGCCTGCACGCCTCATATCCTTACAGCGCGCACCTTAAAGGCGCCACCTCCCCTAACCCCACCCCGGACGACGACGTATTCCGTTACCTAGCAACCGTCTACGCCAAAACGCACCCCACAATGCATCACGGGAAGCCTTCGTGCCCAGGCCCCACGGTGAAGCAAACATTTGATGGTGGAATCACTAACGCGGCGGCCTGGCGAAGCGAAGAGGGCGGTTTACAGGATTACAGTTATGAGAAAAGAAACTGTTTTGGCATCTCTGTACACATGGGATGCTGTAAATATCCAGAGGCGCGCGAGCTGGAACATCATTGGAGGGAACACAAGGACGCTATGATGCAGTATATGGCCCAGGTAAGGTGGAGCGCATTTATACAACGGTGTCAAGCCCCATTTACACGACAGAACATTTTGGCACGACTCGGATAAAAATGGTTCTTGGACTACCACGCCACGTTGTCCCGGCACAGACGAAATTCCGGTCCGGCTCTGACAAAATGAAGTACGGCAAAGCCATTTACACAGCGCAAAATTATACCCGAGCCGTGCCATTAAATTTGGTACCCGTGCCACTTTTTATCCGAGCCGTGCCAACAATCCCTGTCGTGTAAATGAGCCTTTAGACTCGCACCCAGTTTGTAGAAATATAGTGTAGAACAGTCGAGGAACTCAGGGGATTATGGGAAGGATTGGCGGAACGCAGGCGGTTGTGGGAAGGATTTGGAAGGCGCGCAATGGATTGTGGACCCACAATGTATTGCGCGCCGTGCTAATCCTTCCCACGGTGTCAGACTCGTACCCAGTCTGTAGAAAAGTCGAGGAACGCAGGGATTATGGGATTATGGGAAGGATTGGCGGAGCGCAGGGGGTTGTGGGAAGGATTTGCAAGGCGCGCAATGGATTGTGGACCCACAATGCATTGCGCCTCGCTAATCCTTCCCATAATCCCCTGCGCTCCTGACTATTCTACTATCAGCATCAGCAACGGGTGCGAGTCTGTCGCGGTGTGCCGTGTTGTCGTTTACACGCAAGGATTTGTCGAGCCGATCCCGACAAGAAAAAAATGTTGCGTTGTCACAGATTCTTCAGTGTCGGACCGACACCCAATGATGCTTACAAGAAATTAGCCCGACAAATCGCGTCGTGAGAATCAGCCATCAGATTAGAAAATGATTGTCATTGTCCAAGTACCAACGACGCCTATCAAAACAACAGCCCTGACGTTCCAAAATGAAACATGTATTTTCTCCCTCTCTGTCTTCACCCTCGTTTTGAAATCATTGTCGTCCTTATTCATAGTGTTTGGGGAGGCATTGTTTAGCGTATTGGAGCCCGTCCAATGCAAACTATGGAAATTGAAATATGAAAAAAACTAGGTGTTGCTCTTTGCAATGGTGGATCATTTGCAGGATCCTGCAGCTTAATAGTGTCTTGTGTAGGTTTATGTACAGGATTTGCTAGGACCCTTCTTACTAGCCCTGCTTTCTTTCTCCCCACACTATGCTACGTATCGTTTCTCTGTTTTTATTTCGCTTTCATTTTAGAGCGGTTTTCACATGACTGTCGTGAAAACAATCGCAATTGAGCAATCACTAGCCAATCAGAATCGAGAGAAATCACAACTTGCTCCTAAATGACTTTTTTCTCAGCTAATTGCAAGCCGAACCAATTACTAAGTAATTACACAATTGTATTTACTACAGAATTTGATTGGCTGCGAAAAACGAGTAGGCAATGAGAACGCAAAGAAATAGCAATTACATAACAAGTCTTGACAGTCATGTGAAATCCACTCTATCTCTTTTCCGAGCCTTTTGATTTATACCTGTGCCTTCGACCAGGTCAGGTGGGATACAGCAGTTCTCGGAAGATCTAAGCTTATTGGATAAGCAGAACAAAGCATCCATTGTTTCCTCGTTCTATTGTATGACCCTATAATATTGTTTTACACTGAGGCTATCAATAAGCTTAGATCTTACGAGAGCTGTATCATGACTCAACCAGGTCCTTCTGTGCCAACTTTACTGCAGCTGTTCTTTAATTTCCAGGCAGCATATAGCCTACTGCTGTAACTTTCTTCTTGTGTTCCGCGTGTGGTATAAAACATTCGTATTGTATTATTATTATTATTGCATTTTATAAAATAGCTAAGATAGTACGCGCGCTCCGATTGGTTGAGAGCTGTGCATTCTCACATTATAAACGCACGGCGGATGTAAAGCTATTTTATAAAAGCAGTAAAAAACGAATTTCTGTGGTTTATAATGTGATAAATAAACACTTGGGATGCTGGAAAAAACACCTGAGCCGTACGAGCCGTACTCACGAGCTGTAGGCGAGTGAGTTTAAACTTTCTCGTGTTTTCCAGCATCCCTCGAGTGCGTTTCTCACATTATAAACCACGGAAATCCGTTATTTATTGCTAAAGTAATGGCCTCATTGTTTTTCCAATAAAGAAGACGAGTACATCGCTTTCGATTACGCCCTCCTTAGTTGTGCACTGCTTTACTCTTCACAGGTTCACAGAGGCATAAAAGGTTTTGTCCAAGATGACGAAGGCGCGCCTATAGAAGGGGCAAGCATATCGGTGAAAGGGCGCAACCATGACGTCACTTCCGCCAAAGATGGCGACTACTGGCGCCTACTCGTCCCAGGCCACTACGTCATCCAAGCCACAGCCCCTGGTCGCGAGACCGTCGTTAGAGAAGTGGACGTGATCCCAAATGAACCTGCACTGCAAGTAGACTTCAAACTCGCCTCTAGAGGCCTTCTTTATGGCGTGCCCTCAATGCTTCTTGCTGGGATATCAATTCTCGTGGTCGTGGTGCTTTGTTTAGTTTGTGTTGGTCTGTGGCGCATCAAGAGAAGGCGAAAGCTGAAGAAAGCTCTCAAAAGAAATGGCTACCAGAACGAGTACGATAACGGGCTATCCATTAAATCCTTTAACTCTAAGTCGCTAATCAACAACGAGGACTCGGATGATACGGATGACGATGAAGAGGACATTATATTGGATCACACCCACAATCGAACGAGACGATATTAGATATGAAAAAAATCAACCATCTATAGCATTTATATAGAGGATATTAAATGGCGACGCGGGGGTAGGCGAATTTAGTCCTCGTTCGTTGCGCTCACGCTTGAGATTATTTTTTTACACGAGAAAATGAAATTCGTATTTCAGGGTTCGTACGCATCCTGGAAATCCTGAAATGTCCTGGATTTTCATTTCCTTCCTGGAAAGTCCTGGAATTTTAAGGAAAATCCTGGAAAAATGGTTCAACTCAAATGAACCTGAATCTGATTTTGGACTGCAATTTATGACATCCTCCAGACTTATGTTTTTTGGGGGGAGGGGGCATTCTACCCAATCAAAACTCCTGGAAAGTTCCTGGAAAAATAACTAAAGACTTCCTGGAAAATCCTGGATTTTTGTCATTCAGAAAGCGTACGAACCCTGGTATTTCCAAGTGGTCATATAATGTCCTATTATAAAAACATCAGTGACGTACCAA
This sequence comes from Scolanthus callimorphus, assembly GCA_033964015.1. Classification (NCBI taxonomy): domain Eukaryota; kingdom Metazoa; phylum Cnidaria; class Anthozoa; order Actiniaria; family Edwardsiidae; genus Scolanthus; species Scolanthus callimorphus. Next base: position 18,262,803 of record CM066919.1, read on the forward strand.
ATTGTAATTTTATAATGTTATTTTCACGTATGAGAATCTCAGGTTTTCGCGTCCACGGGAAACTAAACATGTTATTCACATGGTATTTCATTGGTGTTGATATATGTAAAAACAAGATTTACACCTCAGTGGCTTCTTTGGCAGGGGCGGATTCGAGGTGGCGGTTGGATAATTAAAAAAAAACGTCACTTGAGCCTTCTATTTTTTCAGAAAGGAAAAGGAAAAAAAAAGATTAATTGATAACCTTTTTTCCCACTTCTACTCTAAATCCAACCAATGCTCCCGCTGTATCTGCCCCTGTTTAGGCTTGAGTAGTGCCTGTGATTTTGTTTGAAATGGGCAAATGAATTTTTCACCTGGGACCATACAGGAACTATGCGCCACCTGATTCCTGATGGGGAACCCCTGCCCTGAAGAGCCTGGTAAAAAAGCTGTAGTGAGAATCTGCTGTTCCGATACTAGTTTGAAAATCTACGAGTGCTTTGTATAGTAGGTTAGTTCCTAGGGCCAGCTCATTGTCTTTCCCTGGCCTTCCTTCGTTTGACCAGCGAATATCATCCGGACGCGGCGCCCGGAAAACCATACAAAGCTTATAAAATTCCGGCATCTTGGAATGGCTGTATCTCGATCGGAATTTACACAATCAACGCCAAACTTTAGGATTTTGTATAGTTTAATATGCTCTTCCTCTTTATGTGGAGCTCGTTTCGATAATGGCAATATTAGGGGTTTCGCCCCAGGTACTCTCGGCTTGAAATCCGGCAATGAACGATAACACTAAGGGAACAACGACTGGGGCCAATTAGAAATAGGACGGCTAGATATTTTATGGATGTGTTACTAATACGTGGCCCCAAGAAGGACGTAATTGTACCTATTTTTGGAACGAATCATTTTTAATAACTTGTCGAAGTTTCCAAGTTTTCTTTACTACTGGGAATCATTTACCCTTTGCATTCGATTATTTTTATAGGCACAATTTTATTTTAAAATCGGCTTAAAAATAAAGATTTGTGAATAATACATGGGTTGTGTCATTTGTACGTTAATTTCAGCCAATTGCTTTCAGAGGCGTACATATCAAGATAGCAGTGTCGCCATTCTAGAGATTGCCTGGGCTTCCTGTGGTATCGTGTCTATCTTGTTGCCAGGCTCTTGACCGTGAACAACACATTGGAAAATGCACATAGCATCTTTCCTCGAGTATATTTGAGTTTTGGTTGAGTTTTAAGGTTTCTAGGCCAATTACACACCCAATTTCTTACCCCACTTCCCCACCTTTTGAGGAGCCCAGCTTGAAATGATCACCCTGAAATTTATGTTTAATTACCCAACCTGGATTTTTACGCTTGTGAATGACCGACTGAGGCCAGTTTCAGACGTCAAACTTTTGCCGCGTCGAATCTAATTGTTAGAAATTCCATTTGTAGTTTCTAGTACACTTTGTCTAGTGCAAAAGGTAAATCTAGACGAGTCATAGCAGAACAAAAAGGAATGTAAAGTTTGTTTTTCTTGTTTATTCTTCCTTTTGTTGTGAAAAGGAGAAAACCAGTCGGCTGAATTGGATTCGACGCGGCAAAAGATCGACGTTTGAAACAGGCCTGATTGATTGATTTGAAAAAAAAAAAAGATTCTCTCCCATCGCGGGCTACACCAACAACAGAGAGTTGGCAAACATTTTCCCATTTCGCTATTAGTTCAGTCCCTTTTGTCTCCTTGCAACTCTAACTGTTTACCTCTTTAAATAATCCAGATTATCAATGTATTTTGGGTGAGTTGGCGTCAAAGTGCAACAAGTTTTGTTCAGTTTGGAGTCCAAACCGAACGTCACGGCGCTGTGCTGCATGCGGAGGACGAAGCGCGGACTGTGATTGGCTGTGTACACGGGTCGACACTAACGCAAGTGCGCATGCGTAAATAAGAGCCTGCGATGTTTTTGTAAACCGCTTAACGTTCCGTTTTCGCTTGGATGGGTTGTTTTCTCATGCGACTTTGAATGATAAGTATGGGGCTCCATTCCGCGGCTCTGGCGCGGGGAGTTCCGCTAATATAATAATAATAAATAATAATAAATAATAATATTAATAATAATAATAATAAAGTTTAATAATACTCCCCATAGGGGATTTTTATTGATATACATACAATAATATAGTTCCAGTTACTCTTATTTTAGTTCAGAAATATTATAGTATAGATCAAGCGAGTTCGGGTTTGCCAGAGCACCTCTGTTCGTGATGTGTTCTCCCGCGAGAATTCGTTTGACCGCAACCTCTACTTTTTTCCCGCTCGCCGTGTAAGGAATTGCCGGAGTCTCTAGAATCACCGCTGGTACATGTCGCGCGGACAGAAGGCTCCGGATTATGGACCGCGTTCTCGTAACCAGTTCTTGGGTAAATCTGGGAAGTAGAGAAAGCAAATGATGTAGGGCGCAAGGGCGATTTGGTGGGTTATCACCTTACGGTTTTTTTGCGTTTGGAGATACGTTTGGTTGTTCGCCGTACATCCTTTCTCTTAGGGATGCGGTAAAAAAATGTGTAATCGAGGTGGACCCATGGATAGTGGAATGTCCCGGGGAAGATTCGTCCCACCCCACCCCACCCCACCCCCTCCCGCATTCAGGTAACAATGAAGCAGGCGAAAGGTGAAACATTTCACCGGGGCACGTAGTCCGGACCACTCAATAATTTGCCCGGCATGCAATTTTTCGTATGGTCTGGTGAGAATTGAGCAGGAAAAACCCTGTAATTGTTACTCAGTCTTCTTACCGATAGCCATTTGCCATCTTGACAAACAACACTACTCTCTCTTTATCCTTGATCTGCTGGCCGACACACAAGCTGTCTTCGACCTCAGGAAATTTCTCAACTGAAACAAGGAAAAAACATTCTTGGAAGGAACTAATGGTTTTAATAGGCCTATATTGAAATAGCTATGTGTTAGGCATATTCGAAAAAGTGGTCGCGCATAATAAATGCTTGATCGGACGTTCAGTACTTTGGTCGTTCATTGTCCGAATCACTACAAAGAAAACATTTATCCAGACGTACCTATATTGTAGATTTCCGCGCTTCCAAACCGAACGCCATTAGGGTTTAGAGTGCCGTCGCTGAAAGGACAAAAAGTTGCGGAATTATTAACAGGGGGAAATAACTAAGAGATAAAGCAAGCTTAACAAGCAGCCCATAAACATATATTTTTTCCGCAAAAGAGACTAACCTTCTTCCGAGCATTAAGATGCCTCCAGTGGAAGAATTGATTTGACAGAAGTCGCCATGTCTCCAAACCCCTGAAACAGTCAAACAAGCCGTGTTTGACCTTGGTTGGAAATATTGGTGTTGGTCAAGGTTAGAACGAAATTTTCTATGTGAACATGCTGAATAATGATGTTTTTTTATACGACTGTTACGTCATTTTACTATAAGGTCAAAATCGAGTGCAGATACCTAGCCGTATTACTGCGGTTTTCATAATTCTGCGAACTCTCGCTAACGATTTCCAACCGTCAAACCGCCTTCAGGCTTCCGTCAATCAAACTCCCGAGTCTTTTCGTCGTTACTCTTTGTGCTTTTTGATTGGCCAGCACGTAACGTTGCTGTCGCGACAGGAAGCCATTTTAGCACTGCTTAGGCGCTGGCCAATCAAAAAGCACAAAGAGTAACGACGAAAAGACTCGGGAGTTTGATTGACGGAAGCCAGAAGGCGGTTTTACGGTTGGAAATCAATAGCGAGAGTTCGCAGAATTATGAAAACCGCAGTACCAGAAGCAGTCACCAGAAGCAGGTTGAAAGAACTATACCTTCTTCGTCCCAGCACTCCACAGCCATGCCTAGGTGCCTGGACTGGATTTCTCCCCTGTACAACGGCAGTGTGGGGTTTGCACCAGCAAAACCAGAGATGATGTACCCCCTGTACCCCCTGCCAGAAACACGAAACGATACATCAAGCTGGGAAAATCTAATTTGAAAGCTTGCCATTTAGTACTGTATGTTTCATAACAGAGATGTTCCTATGCTGAAATCCAGTTATGTCCCCCCTTGGAGGGGAGGGGGAGGGGAGGCTCTCAACTAAATCACGTTACATGTAGGGGTGTGGCTCAAATATATCTTACCCGATCTTTATGTGTCGTGGAGTGGAAATGAGGCATACAAATAAAACTCATGATCAAAATTGAAAATCCCACAAAATAGCCACAAAAATGAAGTCAAGACACATCAAATTCACGCCAAGCAAAGAAATCTCTAAAAGAAAGCAAAAGAGGCTGAGCCATGGGTGGACCATTAGAAGTTGGGGGAGGCAATTCCCAAAAAAAATTCGCGCAAGGCCAATTCTTTCAAAATAACAATCTTGCAGAGATTCAAGCTAGGAAAAAAAATCCTACAAAGACGTGGCTTGGGCTCTAGTTAAAAAGATGTCTGAAGTAGTTATTCCAGCAACCTTCTCTAACTTTTGCATTTAGTTTCTACTTCACTTCACTTATAATACTTAATAAAAATTTCGGCGCGCTTCAACATCAAATATATAGTCGTGACAACTCACGCAACGAAGGCACAACCCACGCGCCGTTTACAAGAACAAGTGTATCTTGCCGAGGAAAAACAAACTCTCCAAAAATGCCCTGCAGTGATACACTTAGGTAGGCGTGAGTTCAATCGACGTTACAAGTATAGAAAGTTGTCATTTGGACCGCTTCACACAAATGAATAATAATTTCGTAATTTGCGGCGCGCAGTTGCGCGCATCAAAAATACAACCTACAGGCCTGTTTACTATATACACAAAAAACGGAATGTTCATCTACCCTTTCTCAGATAATGAAATGCGTCTAGCAAAATTGGGCGCGGGGGATGGCGAAAACGTTTAACAGCTTCATTCCTTTTTAACACAAACCAATAAAAGCATAATAAAATTTGTTGATGCGTATACATACAGCTAGCAATAGGATTTGGACGGCCTGTGCGGGAACGGAACGCCACGGGAACAGGTCTTGCTCGATGCGCAGGTCTACCCTCTACCCCTATCGTGGGTTTATCCTTTTCCACACTGTCTGTACTTCTCTCTCTGACAAGTTTCGGTATGTTTGTATAACGTGTATTACACTTGAGAAAGTTTGTGTGTGTGTCTGCGGAAAAATATTCGTACATGGCCTTCGAGTCCGAAAAAAAAAATTATTGCACAACCTGGTCCCCGAAAAAAAAAATCATACGTAAAAAATTGCCACTCCCTCCCCCAATTTCTAATGGTCCACCCCTAATCATTGAGCGCTTCTGTGGTGTGACATTATGTACCTGACATAGATGCAAGTAACAGGTCTGATTTGATGTGTTTGTACACATAGTCGAAGCTGGACGGCTTGAGGGGTGAGCCGGTGGAAAGGATGGTGTTTAAGCTACGTAAATGATGTGTGTCCTTAAAAGTGCCGCGACTACCCGATTTTATTCCGTATGTACAGCAGGCCAGGTTCCGTACCGCGAACGCGACCGCGCCGTGCCGCGGCACTTTTCACAGTCCTACGAAATTCTATCTGTAAGCATTGGCAAAGGATTCTATGAACGATAGGGATAGAGAAAGTCTCCCTATTCACCAAATGGTCAATAAAAACAATAACAACAGCAGCAGCAACAATAAGGCAGCAACAAAAACAGCAGCAGCAACAACAACAATAGCAACAGCAACAACAACAACAACAACAACAGCAACAACAACAACAGGAGCAACAAGAACAACAAAAACAGCAACAGGAGCAACAAGAACAACAAAAACAGGAGCAACAAGAACAACAACAATAACAGCAACAGCATCAACAACAAAAGCAACAGCAACAGCAGTAGAAACAACTGCAACAACGACAACAGCAGCACGAACAACAGCAGCAACTACAACAGCGACAACAAAAACCACAATGACAGACAAAACAACAGTAGTAGCAGCAACAGGAGCTAGGTTCTTACTTGGATAAACATGCTTGGCTTCTAGAGCTTGTAACCATTTGGCACTAGTCCCAAGCACAGTGATTCTAAAGGGAATAAAATTACACTAAGCTTTGGTAAATCATAATTCGGCTCAATGAGCTTCTGGCTATGATTAATTTTGGAAAATTTCTATTATGTTTTTTTCAATGCCTCCATTTATTCAGCGTAATTTTCGTCTCCCAGAAATGAGAATTTCATTCACCTCATAGTTTGATTTTCAAAATCGCAGCGCGCTTCGCGCGCTTCGAAAACATAGAGCAAACTACTCAGTTGGTCAGCCCTCGTTCGTAAATTCGTAGACGTACCCGCCACTGCCTGCGGCATCTTGAATAGCCAAGCCTTTGTTTAGTTAGGAGCAAAATAAAAGTTTACAAAGTATTATTAGAGATGCCTCGACCTCTAGAAATAGGAAAAATGCGCTGGTTTTTAGTTGGGGTAGGAGATCAGCTACCCCGACCAGTGCAGCAGATTTTTCAACAAATTCCAAAACAAGGCTCTGTACTGATACACCAAAGAGCACTTAGATTAAAGAAATAGAGTCCCGAATCCGAACATCTTCATATAGTAGTAGCGAAAATCCAAAATCCGGTGACAAAACCCGAACTGATCCGGATGCTAGATTTTTTGGGGGATCACTTCATTTCTGGGCGAGCGAAAGGGGGGATATCTCTCAAAACCTGAAGCCCTGAAAGGGAGGACCACAAGAAATTTTCTAAGTAGTTATTCCAGCAACTTCTCAAACATTTGCATTTTTGTACTTCACTTCACTCAATACATAATAAAAATTTCGGAAAGAATTTAATCTAACATAGTCTTTGGCAACTCGCGCAACGAAGACATTACCTTCGCACCGTTCACAAGAACAAGTGTATCTTGGCGAGGAAAAACAAACTCTACCAAAAATGCCATGCAGTGATAGGCCTGGCGGGCAGTCACTATGTTCGAAAGAAGAGTAAGCGTGAGTCAATGAAGTTACAGGCATAGAATCGAAATTCGTCATTTGGGTCGCGCTTCACGCAAATGAATAATAGCAATAATAAAACTACAGGATTTGTTTACTATACACAAAAAAAACCCGGAATGTTCATCTACACTTTCTCTGAGGCTTGATGAAATGCATCAAAATTCGGGCGCGCTTTCGTGCGCATCGAAAGAAAAATGTGACCCTCTCTATCTGTAAATTGTCTTCTACTAGGTCAAATAGGGGTCGGGGGGGGGGGGGGGGATCACGTTAATCATTGTACTTCTAGAGGGAGGATCACTGCATTTTGACCTTGTCTATACATAAAAAAACGGAATGTTCATCTACACTTTCTTGGTTAAAGAGGCTTTTGTCAATGAATGATGAAATGGCTTGATAAAATGCGTCTCTTTCATTTTGTCAATGCCAACCCGTGCGTGATGCGGGCTACCTGTGTAGGTATTTCCGAGCTCCTGAGGACCAAAATAAAGATGGCGGCCCACACATACAATTCTCTCCAAAATCTGCAAGTTTTGACGTAAAGTTTTGACGAACCTTTTGACAATTTAGGGTAAGAAATAAGCTAGGAAAGCTTCTGAAACTCCAAATATGGTAAGTAGAAACTTCCATATAAAAATTTTTTTTCGAAAACAACATTTCAACGGCTTTCTATCCAGGAAAAAAATCGAGCACAGTCACGTTCTAGGGAAAACAATTCGAGCAGCAAGACTGGAAAAAATAAAAAAAATATCGACCCAAAAAAATTTGCCACTTCCCCATCAAATAATCAAATGGTCCGTCCCTAGATGGCGTCATAGTAATCTGAAGCGATCTTCCACAGGCACCCCGCACTTTATTACGTCTGACAGTACATGAAAACGAGGCTTGGCCGCCATGTTTGCTTTCCAACCTACACACAGCAAAACGTAAAATGACGCCCAGAAAGGCTTGAAATCTGGTACGTTCTCGACCATGGGCAAGAGAAAAGACAGAGAAACTGGAGAGGAAAGTACCAGAGGTAAGTAGTGTTATTGTAGGTTTAAGGAACTGAAACTCCGTACCGTATTTCTCTGAACGAGTGGGCTCGATATTCGATACGAGGATGAACACTCTCTTTCACTGAAAGTTTCAGTTCAAACAAGGGACACGCTTAGGAGTACCTTACAAATCAACAGACTAGGACTTAGAAGAAAAAGTATTAAATCATATTAATGAAATATGTTTCGATGGATAATTGTCGACATCTGTAGGAATAGAATACCGTAGAACTTCTCTTTTTCTGAGTGAAATATATATTTTCTTTTGTGGGTTTCCTGTGGCGTAACTGTGCTTTTAATATTATACAAGCGAAAATGATATATAGAGGATATTACACGGTGGCGCAAAGATATGGATTTTACTTTCAAGTGGCAAGAACAATATTTTATGAACGAGCGCAGCAAGTGAGTCAAATATTGTTTTTGACACAAGAAAATGAAATCCATATCTTCAAGCCACTGTGTAATGTTCTTTTTATTATATGGATTAGAATTGACATAGCGATGTGATTCGGTACATAACTTTTTGATATTTTCACTAGTGAATATATGGAAAATACGAGTGTTTTAGTTTCCGGTAAAACCATGATGCACTGCTTCACGACATCAGAGACTTAACAAAATGTGTCCAGGTTAGAGCATTTAAATGTACCAGCGCAAGAAAACTCATAATAGTAGAATTCCTGTGTATTACAGCCGAATTTTATGTATCGCGATGCTCCAATAACAAGAATCATTTTTTTCTTTGGGAAATTCTGTGTTGTACAACTCAAAAATGGAGGCGGGGCTATGCAAATTAACAGTGAAGTCGATGGTCCTCGACGGAATCCACTTGTGATTTGCATAGCCCTACCCCCATTTTTGAGTGACAGCATAGAATTGCCCAAACAAAAAAACTATTCTTGGAATTGGAGCATCGTGATACATCGAATTCGGCTTGAAGTTAGAGTTTCTGATGTTAATGCATTATGGGCAGGGTGAGATGGATCCTTTAATGTTGAACAAAAATGCCATCAAATGCCACCAAACTGTGACCATTTGATGCATTTTGATAACAAAATTTAATTAACTGATAAAATATTTGATAAATAGAGGATATTACATCGGCGTGCAGAGATAGAGGTTTTATCTTTGAGTGTTCAATTCAATCTCTCACGAGGGAGCGCAGCGAGCGAGTGAGAGATTGAGATTGAACACGAGAAGATAAAATTTGTATCTCCAGCACCCATGTAAATTGTTCTGTTTATTTTTATATAGATATTAATGAGATAAATAATAAAGCAAATAAAAGCCTGTTATTGTAAAACCAAATAGATAAATTCTGGATTCCAGAGACTGGATTTTATTACAAGCTGGACTACTCCAGATTCCATTAAGCTCACAAGAATTTTGATTCCGGATTCCCTATATTTGGGGTAAACTTATATGAGATGAATGACCAAGGCTGTGTAGCAGCTGTTTGGCACACTAGGTCAATGTAGCAAACACTGATTGCACAATGAAATACAAGTTTGCATGGAGAAACCTGGTTTGACTACCAAAGGCCGATTTCGGATTTTTGAGTTTTATAACGATCAAGAAAGGTGTGTGATTCTTTGACAGAGTAAGTGTACAATAAATAAAACATAAAGGAACTTTGACAAGGTGTGCTTGGTGTTCAACAAGGCCAGAAACATTCTGAAAAGGTTCAATTACCAGGCCGAGAATATGTTGTTGTCATTTTTGTGGAACCTGTTTTAGAGCTCAGATTTAGTTGTTTAATTCCCACTTTGCACTGAATGCTTGCCAAATGCCAGGCTGTTGCTGGTCACAAAAACTAAAAAACATGTCCTTATCCTTTGTAGTTTCTTCACCCAAAAAGAAACACAACATAAACACAAGAAACACAAACACAAGAGAGATGATGAGCATGGCAAGAAGGAAAGGAGAAAGGAGAAGTCAAGGGACAAGGAACGGATAAAGAACGCAAAGTTGAATTAGCTGAGCCAGCAAGATTGGGACTGAAGTTGAAGATTAAGTTGGGAGGACAGACACTTACAACAAAACAGTAAGTTTGACAGAAGGCATGGCAGATCAGCCTTCTGGAGGGCAAGATAAGAATGAAAAGCAGGGTTTGAGAAAGCAGCATTCATTTCATACCCTGGCCTGCTGTCTTTCTGTTGATATCATTTGATGATTTAACACCATTGACAAATATAATGCATAATTTACTAAAAAATTGTATCTGGTAATCACATGGGGCCGAGTATAATGTTTTCAGTTTTTTCCCAAAATTACCAGAGCCATCTGCGGTGAGGGGAATTTGGAAAAAACTTGAAACACAAGTGAAATTAATCGCAAATTTTACAAGGAACCCATGTGATTACATGTTTATGATAAAAAAGGGCAAAATTCAGTGCGTGTGTTGACCACGTTTTTATTTGTTCATTCATCAGAATCTGACCATTGTTGACAGCTTTGAAAAAATGCAAATGGCCTCACACATGAACTTCCAGAATTGGAAAAGAAAAGTTCCAGCATTCAATCGCAGCCAAGTAACTTTGCTCTCAGTTGAGAAAAATGCCCTCTCGTTATTAGCCAATCAGCAGTGAGTCATTGTGCTCACTGCTATAATGCAAATCAATTTATTCAAATCAATGTTTCACTGTCACAGCATTTTCCAATTTATGGAACATTTTACACTGATTAATGGCCAAATTAATAACCTCTGAATATCATATTTTTTAATCTTTGACTAATGCTCCTTGTTTATACGATATCCAGGGTTGCTAAGATAGTGCCGTTGTCTGATCCTGAGCCCATGAGTGAAGAAGAAGAGATTGAAGTTGAGCATGATGTTGTAGACACTGTTGATGTAACAACAGATGATGTTTTGGAGAAAAATGAAGAGGAATCTGAAACAAGTTATCAGTTATCAGTTGCAGGTATGTTTCCATTAGACTCCTTCACAGCCCCTAACGGTCGGGGCGGGGAGCGTTGCGTGACTCCGACCGTTAGGGGCTGTGAAGGAGTCTATGTTTCCATGGGAGAGGACACATTTTTGTCTGCACCAATATTCATTCACTACAGTGCAAGCCTTCAGTTCACATGGATCCCAGCTAAAAAGGACAAAAAAATGGCACCTAACCATGCTGAAATTCATCCTCACTGTCAAATCAAGGATGAATTTTGAAGTGGACAATCTTTTGAACTGACAAGGGTTGTGAAACAAAACACTGTGACCCAGGGCTAGAAATTGCAACCAGGTGGTTGCCTGGGTGAGCACAAACAAGGTGGTTGCCTGGGTGACCACAAATTAGGGCTAGGTGACTCAAAATGTGAGGGCAGCATGTAGCAACCAAATATTTTGATACTCTTTTCAAGCTTGATGCTACCTGACAACCAAAAGTTATGTTCAGATGACCAGTTTTTTTGCACTTGGCCGACAGCTGGCAACTAAAAAATTTTAATTTCCAGCAATGTGACCAGTCAAATTTTCATACCCTTGAGACATATGACTGTGATCAAATTTCCATACTCTTGAGACATATTGACTGGCCAAATTTTCATACTCTTGAGATATTTCTGGCATAGCTGTTACATGTAACAAATTCACTCAGTTTCATACTAACCACAGTGGAAAAAAATTGCATGGTTCTGTAGGAGCCCCATGCTCGGACCCAAATTTTGATATGAGAAAATATGTCCAATCCTTGATAACATATAGGCAGCCTTAATTTATTGGTACTAGCATATCTGTATATCTTTGGTATCATCCAGTAACCATGACAATTTATAATTATTGATGAATAATTATTTTTACAGAGGGAAGTGAAGATGTAGATGATTCCTCTACTGTTAAAAAAGATGAATCTGAGTAAGTTATGATTATTTTATTGTATACAACACTATTTCTTACAGTAACTGTATTTTTATGGTACGGAGCTTTGCAATATATGTAATTCAGCAATGCCTAAACTAGTGGTAGCTGTGAAAGAAAACTTTTTGTTTCATGGAAGAACATGTTTTTCTCTCCAAAATTGACCACCAGTTAGCTCAGTAAGTAGAGGTGCCTGTCTGACAAACAGGAGGTCTGATGGGTTTGTACCTTTGCAGGACAAACAACCCAGGGTCTCTTAAATAATTGAGAAGGTGCTGACTTCACTCTAACATCTGCACATGGTTAGACCTTTACGTCTTCTCAGATATTGCATATATTATACACCTGAACCAGAGGGATGTTACAGAACCGTGGGGATGCCAGAAGCTGCCCATCTTACAAACTTACTAACGAACCCTCACAACTGGAGCCTTAGTGCTCTGTGTAGGATTTCCCAGCCCTCTGGCAATTGTGTATATAAATAAAATAAGCTTGCACCCACATAGCCTGCTAGCCGGCTCTCCAGTGGGTTTTTTCAGATATTCAATTTTTTTGGATGATTCCTGGTTCTGGTAAATGAGTGATGCTGTATCTTCATCTGTTTTTAAGTTAAATGTCAGTAATGACATTGCCAGACTAAAAAGTGCACACACATTTATAGCAGGAGGAATAGGCACTGCTGGTAGTAAATAGGGAAGAACCCAGAAATTTGAAAAGTCCAGTGTCAAAAGACAAAGTTTAGCTATACATGCCTTCTTGGTAATTTTTTATATTCTTACACAGCCGAGAAGAAGAAGAATGGTTGAATGCTCTAGAGGCTGGTGAACTGGATGATTATGGGAGAATCAAACAGGAAAAGGATATCAGTACCATGACAGCTCGACAGGTAATTAAGGGGCTGATTTATTGGCATTAACAGACTTTACAACATAAATAGCTAGTAAGTAAAGATGTTAAATGCACATTTGGTGTATTTCCATTAGTTGAGAGTGATCACATGACTTAGATGGTTCCCAATGGGCCAATGGTTCCTGTATCACTCAACATTTAGCATTATATTCAGGGCATCTGGGGAAGTGCGGTAAAAAACGGCAAAAAAAATGCGGAAAAGTGCGGGATTTTTTAGTAAAAAGTGCGGAAAAAAGTGCGGTAAAACGGTGAAAAGTGCGGTAAAGTGCGGTAAATTATTTTCTTTAATTTGAAGGTTTGCGCTTTTGGGGGATCATAACAAGTCGTTTCTGTTGATTTTCTATTTGTTTTGTCATTTTTAAACGTAATTTCGTTGAAGCTGATGTAACAGCTAACTTATTAAACTTCGCATGATCAATATTTAGGTCAAGAACAATGGAAAAATGCAAAAAAAGAAGGGCTCACCATGCTTGCTTGCGCGGCATCAGTCTTTAAAACTCGAACCCCTAAAATCACTAAAAGCGCCTATTTCTCCATACAATCAACTTCCGCCTTCGTTGTTCATAATAGAGCAGATTTCGTATGACTGTGAAAGTACCGCCACAAAGCTGTTCCGCGCCGCGACCGTGACCGTACCGCGACTACGCGATTTCATTGGCGATTTCATTCCATTTACCGCGCCGCACCGCGGCATTTTTCGCAGTCATATGAAACTGCCGGAGCCATAGGATATTTACGACGAACTTCTAACATCCAACGTTTTTCGTTCTCCTGCTATTTTGTTTCCGCTAAATACTTGACCAATTTAGCAAATAAAAATCGGGGTCACCGAAAAACGTTTTGTATTTACCCATTTCTTACAAGATCAGCTATTGGCTTATTTCCATCTCAAACTACCATTTTCTCGTACTTATGCTCAAACGGTCTGCTGTGGAACGCCTGGTATTTTTTGCATTCGGTGGCGATCGTATCGCAAGAAAATGGTGGAGTTTTCAAAGTTTTTGCGCTTAATACTTCAGCATTAACATAATAAACTAGGTATTGACCTGCAAATCTTTGAAATTACCGTGTTTAGAAGGATTTTTCCACACAATTTTTAGTTATTTTCTTAAAAAGTGCGGAAAAGTGCGAAGAAAGTGTGAAAGTGCGGAAAAGTGCGATTTTTGGTCAAAAGTGCGGAATCGCACTGCCGCACTTCCTCAGATGCCCTGTTTATTTGACATCGGTATTGTTGCTACACGTCTGACAAAATTGCGATCCTCCTGCAATTTCCAAATCCCTTCCATGGGGGTATGGATTTTTTTCTGGAATCACACATGACTGCAACTTTGCATTTTCAGAGAGCTATGCTTGGCCACGAAATCAAGGGAGAGAATCAGCTACTGGAGCTTCCCACTGGTGTGTACAGGTTTACAGTAGACCAATGATCTGGCAAAAATGTAAAAACATAAAAATTAGAAAAATTCCATTGCAAACAGATCAGCCATTTGTGACAAATTGGCCAAAAATTGCAATTTAATGTACTTGACGTAATACCACTGAACAGAGATTTTTACAACTCAATTTAAAATGTAAGGTAATAGATTGAAGAATGTAAATATTGCAAATCATCTATGGAATGGCAATGTCCAGAAGTGACATTGATCAGAATGGAATAATCAAATTGTGTGTGCCGCAACCAATAAATTAATATGTTTTAAAAATAATTTATTTTTTAAAGAGCCAAGAAGAAAAAATGAAGACACAGAAGAAGCACAGAGAAGAAGAAAACAAAGAGCAAAGAAAAGAAAACAGCAATTACAGAAACAAATTGAGGAAAATAAGGTTGTATTATAAGCCTTATATGAAAGACCATATTGCAAGAAAGCATAACTTATTAAAAATATTCCTTGCTGTTTTTTTTTTGACAGGCACAAACAGTAAAAAAGCTGTTAGTGAGAGAGGCCAGCAGAGCCAAGAAAGAAGAGCAAAAGGTAATTGCAGCAGAGCGTGTTTGCTGTTACTTCGCCTTTTCTAAGACAAAAGGAGACAACTGTACCTGTCTGGCTTCATTTTTTTAAAATTTATTTTGGAAACGAAACAGAAACATGTCAAGATAAAGCTACCCTGTCATTCTTTTATTGGCTAGCAAAGTTGTTCGCATGTTCCACAAAGTTTTTTTTTTGTTTTGCTGATTGCATAGTAAGGTAAAGCAAGAAGGTTCTCAGCAAATTTAGGAAACTATACTACCCTTACCAGTTTTTTATTAAATTATTTCCTCGAGGTTTTCTAAATAAAAATATAAATGGACTCACACACAGCATCTTCGAATTGTGACTAACCATCTGGTCTGGCAAAACCTTCAATGTTTATCTTATAATGCTAAATAACTTACAGTATCTTGTGACTTCATTTTTGTCAACCTTAATTAAGGCATACAAATTTTGCAGGCAAAGCGCACCAAGGAAGAGAGGCCATGTATCCGATACATCAGTGGTCAGGCAGGATTTTCACTGTCTTACCCTGCTGGTATGGAGTTTCCTTTCAAACCAAAAAAGCCAGGTGAGCAAACTAGCTTTTGATTTAACACAATGAGAATAACTGGAAAATCTAAATAATACTCCATACAAACAGTACCTGCATTTTACTACATTTGGAAGAAAAAGAATTGAGAGGAACATATTTGGTAGATTAGCCTCCTCTGCAGGCAACACTTGTAAAAAGTCAGAAAAAAAATGGTGGCTGGTGTCCTGTGGTGAAGCAATAAGCGTGTAGTGCGAGGTGACACTTGTCGCTTCACCACAGGACACCCAAGCAGCCTTCGGCCACCTTTTTTTCTGGCTTTTTCCTTCTTCTTTCTAGTTTTGCCTGCAAAGGAGGCTACATAAATCTAATCTAATCAAAACCTAATCAAAAGGGTTTTTGAAGTTTCCAACTATGAAATACATTTTGTGCAATGGATCAAATTAAATTCCCCTATTCCATATCATGGTTACATTATTTATTATAGATGTTTTTCCTTGATTGTAGACCCCCTCCACCCAAACAGAAGTGTACAGCACAGGGTTGTCACAACGAGAAGAAATACAACTGCACAAGTAATAACCGTCCAGTTTGTAGTTTAGAGTGCTATAAACTGGTGAAGAACCTTCCACCAATACAACAAAAAGCACAGATCACTGTATAATGTATATAATTTTTATTGTATTTTTAAATTGTCCGCCTAACTAATTTTTTTTTTTTGGAAAATCCTGAGGTCTTGTGGTTTCCATAATTCTGTTAGCTCTGAAGCAGCCACAAAACCATATTTAGCAGCTTCCTTCTAACACACAACACTAACACTTAGCAACCACAAACATCACTCCGAGGCAGGGGAATAGCCAGGGGGCCGCTGCCCCCCTTTCTCGGGAGATTTTCACATACATTTACTGTATTTGCTGGAGGAAATTTGAAAATTTTCGTCCCATGTTTTCACCATCTGCCCCCCCCCCCCCAACCAAAACTCCTGGCTATGCCCCTGCAAGGCATTGCAAAAGCAACCAGGATGCTTAGATGTTTAATCAGGAAATGCTTAGAAAACACAAGTAATGAGTCTATCCAGAATTCTAAGAATTATGAAAACCCCGTAAGATAATAAAATGTTTATCCTGTAGCAAACACAATGACTGTTCCAAACAAAGGAATACCTGTGGAAATTCCAGGGTAAAAAGAAAGGCCCTGTGGAAATTCCAGGGTTGAAAACGATTACCCCTGCGGAAATTCAGGGTCAAACACAACAACCCCTATAGAAAATCCAGGTTCATTTAAAATGGAACAGCCCAGTGGCCCATTGGAAGTTTGAAGGGTGTTCCTGGGAAGTTTTATGACAGAGAGCTGTTTATAATGCAAATATACTAAGAGAAAAATGTCCTTGACCTATGCATTATAGGAACAGCTCCTGATTTTATAGAACAGTGCATGGATATACTGTACTCCTCAAAATAATTGAGATGTAAATAAAAAACTTTCAAGTGTTAAGCCCGGTGCACATAACAAAATTAGTGGTTTCAAAAAGTTGAAGTCGACAAAAAATAACATAAGATTGCTTTGTAAGTAAGTAATCTAATGATGATCCATGGAAAATATTGATTATTTCAATAATTATTTTCCCATGCTTTTATCATTGCAACATAACGTCCTTCGCTAGTGGTTCTGTTCATTATATAAAAAAACACCAATATCTATTGTATTGTAACTCAGCAAGCATACTTTTTGTTAGTTATTTATATAGATAAACAGTACTAGCATTCTTTTTGTAAAAATAAAAGTAACTGAAACATTCTAAGTATTTTCTTTTTTGCTACACCTGCTCTGAGGAGATATTATAAGCCTCCAAAGTAGATCTTGCTTCAGCACTTATAACTTTTTTCAGGTGTCACCTACTCTATGTAAAAAGGCTAGTAACACAGTTCACTCAATTCTGGACTTTGTCGTCTGAATGGGATGTCCACAGAATGGAATATGTCCTTTGTATATGTCTGAAAATAATTGGTCTTGACAGGTCTTCCTGTGGTTTGATTGCCCTCTTGTTTATGGTATGATACCAACCAGAAAGGATGTACCGGTATGGCAAAGCTACAGCATTCAAAGATTTGTCTTGTTTGAAGTAATGCAGGCAATTTTAGTGATCCCTTGCACTTGTGGCACCTTATTTAAAGATTTTCATTACTCCAGACACTGAAAAGAACAGAGTATGCAATGAGAAGAAATGTTGACAAGCACCTGTGCTCAAGGTTGTTCAGAGAAGGCTATAGAATAAAGTTACCATAAATATCAGCATACCATGGGGGGGGGGGGGGGGGGATTTTCTCATACATTTACTGTATTAATTTTGCTGATGGAAATTCTCAAATTTTCTGTTCCTATTTGATCACTATCCACAGTCCTCGACCTTAACATTTTTGGCCACTAGTCCCAGGACAAAGTAGCACAGAAAAGTTACTTGCCCTCAGCCAAGTTTCTAGTTGCCCAATTATGGTATTAAAAAATTGTTGTAAAAAAAGACCAAGCCTTATGTACGAACCATATAACTGTACTTCCTTACCAATGCCCATTACTCACTAGCCTCTCTGTGGACTCGTCCAGTCATTGTGAACTGGTGACTGGATGAAAGCAAGACGAAAGACGAATATTTTTCATAAAAGATGATACCTTCGAGAGTTTGACACAAAACTTGCTCAGAAAAAAGTGTACACACTTTCAAACAACAAACCACACACCAGCAAAATGTTTTACGTTTTATTTTGCACAAAATGGTTGCTTGTTCTGTGACTAGTGCCCCTGAGTTTTCACTTGTCCTGAAGCATTTCTTACTTGCTGGAGAACAAGTGGACAACCGCTAAGGTCGAGCACTGATCCAGCCCCCCTTTCTGAAATTCCTGGATCTGCCCCTGCATACCAAGCTTACTTTTATTCAAGAGAAGCAGGCAAAATTAGATTCAGCAAGGTAGCTTCACTTGACTGAGTTCTCTCTTGACAGCTAGTCCAGGTTGCGTGTTGGGAGATCAACACAACAATTGGAGTATTGGCAGGCTCCGACCCTCCCCTTTCCACTCCCCCCAGCCCCTTATGATTGCTCACTCGATTATCTCTTCGATTTGCTGTTAAGCTATAACTAATAGCTTATGATTTCTTACCAGTCGGTGTATCTGCTATTTTCAGTATGCTGAAGAATAACTTTTTTTACATCATCTGGTGGGTTCAGCCCATACTTTTCTGCCCGCTCCCATCTCTCAAGTCTTTGTATCCCTGTCAACCCAAATCATTCTTCAGATCATTGGAAGTAGCTTGCTATGAAATTACTGGAAACCACACATCAAATGCTTGAATAGCATGACACTCACAAATTTATAGCAAAAAGAGTCACCACTTGGAGAGCTTGCAGTTGAAATTAGCTTTGGAGGCTCTTCTAGGTTTATGGCAAGAATCCCAATGCACGAGCCATCTTTGACACGAAAATTGTGACTGGGGCGACGGCCCTCCCTTGTTTTGTCACTCAATTGATTGTTTTACTCTTCATTTAACCCACATGACCATTACAGTGGTCACACAAGTTACCATGGAAATAGAGACTGATTGTAAGGCACTAAACAATATCTCTGTTGTGATCATTGTGTGACCGAAATTGGTCACATATTGTGAGCCTGCAGCAGCGGTAAAACGATGAATAATAATTAACACTGATCGTCCATGATAAGTAGTCACAGATCAAAACACCCTATGGACCCTCCCCTAACAGTCAAATGGTCCATCCCAAGTTCGAGTTACAGAGGTTCTAATGTGGCAATATTGGGATCAGCCAGGAAAAGTCGTGCATAGCTCTATGTAATAGCTAATATATAGATTTAGCCACTGGCTAAAAGCGGAGCTCCTGGTTATAAAATTTTCTATGTGAATGAAAGGGATTCCCATGTGTACATGGTTTATATGGTTTCTTTAGAGTCTTCCCTTCACGAGATATTAATTTTTCAAGCATAGATGACGTCATCGATGACGTCATATCACATGACCACTTCATTTTGCTCATCTGGTGGTCTAGACTACACTACCCAAGTATGGTTGTTTTAGAGTCTTTCCCTTCACATGATATTCATTTTTTAAGCATAGATGACATCATCGATGATCACGTGACCACTTCATTTCGCTCATCTGGTGGTCTAGACTACACTACCCAAGTTTGGTTGTTTTAGAGTCTTCCCTTCACGAGATATTAATTTTTTAAGCATAGATGACGTCATATCACTTGACCACTTCATTTTGCTCACCTGGTGACCTAGACTACACTACCAAAATTTGGTTGTTTTAGAGTCTTCCCTTCACGAGATATTGATTTTTCAAGCATAGATGACGTCATCGATGACGTCACATCACGTGACCACCTCATTTCGCTCATCTGGTGGCCTAGACTACACTACACAAGTTTGGTTGTTTTAGAGTCTTCCCTTCACGAGATATTGATTTTTCAAGCATAGATGACGTCATTGATGACGTCATATCACGTGACCACTTCATTTCGCTCACCTGGTGACCTAGACTACACTACCAAAGTTTGGTTGTCTTAGAGTCTTCCCTTCACGAGATATTCATTTTTCAATCACTGATGACGTCATCAATGACGTCACATCACGTGTCCGGGTTAGAGCACCCCCCTTGTGGCATAGACATAATATCCCAAGTATGGTTGTCTTAGCGTGTTCCCTTGAGGAGATATAATTTTTTCTTTGCATACCACAGGGTTCCCATGTGTACACGGACGGACGGACGGCGGACAGACGGACGGACGGCGGACAGACGGACGGACGGCGGACAGACGGACGGACGGCGTACGCTATAGGTTTAATACCAGAAAAATAAGAAAAATCATATCTCCGGAAGGGTAGCTTCTATAGAAGCCAAACTTGGATAAACTTTCAAAGACCATAAGAGGAACTCTATACCAAAGTCACGTGCCCTTACGTCATCAATGACGTCATCAAAAAGATCCATAATGCCTGTGACGTTCAAAATCAACTCGATAGTATACTATACGTTTTTCTCTTAGGTATGGTGCTCCGCTAGCGCGGGCCTTCGGCCCGCGTTGGAGCTCCGCTAATACACAGTGTGTTAAATGCAGAATTGTTTCAACAGTCATCGATCAAGCGAGTACAACTCACCGATACAAGGGCCGAACTCAGGAGTAAGGTCAAACTCCTTTAGTAGTGCGAGATCTTTCGCTTCTTGATCGATTCCTACATCTCCGATATCTATAATATGACATTATTCGCTTCTTCGATATTCGCGTCAGGATTTTCAAAGACGGAAACATATCGCCTCCAACCATTGCATAACAAACCAACCATGAACATGAGGTTATTCAACGTAACGAGTACCTTGTGGTTTAATCTTAGCATCAGCCGGCTTTGGCTTGGTTTGTCGTAGTTTTTGATTGATAAGCTTTTCTTTCTTGGCTTTAGGGAATGAATCAGTGATCAGTTTGTTGGACATTTTGCTATTCAAAGCTATAAAATTTCCCTTCTTTTTCGCGGACAACTCAGCTGTATGTGTACACTTGTTGACAAGATATAACGACCTTCTTGATTGGTCAGTTAAAATGCCAAGTCGAAACATGTGAACTAATTTGCATAACCGGCCGTGGATCCGGAGAATGGAATGGACCGGAACGGAACGGAATGGACCAAAACTGAAAAAGATAACAAATAAATTATAGAAATCGAAAAAAAAAGAGAGAAAAATTTAATTAAAATATGCCAATAAATGACTAAAAAAATACATGAATAATAATAATAATATTTATTAACCTTGATATCACAAGATACATCGGTATAATGATATAATAAATTTTACAGATCACCATCTAATTTAGAGCGGATTTCATATGACTGTCGTAAGTTAAATTCGCAACCTTCTTTGTAATTATTCCTATAGGTTTTATTCAGAATTCGTGTAATTGCTTTGCGATTGGTTTTTCATGACACTGTATTGTATCAGTCAATTCCAGCGGTGACCATCCCCACCCCCGGGACACCACCGTGGGGCATTTGCGCACCACTGCCTTCCCTGGGGTGGGGAATTTTGAAAATTTTGCTGGCCCCGGGGTCGGGAATTGTTTTTCCCGGGGGAGGGGGGTGGTGAATTTTGGTTTTCTCATCTCAAGCGCGTCGGGTTTTGCGAACTACAACACCAGTTAGAATAACTATCGTTTGACAGTTACAAAGTCCCAGTTACAGAAAAAAAACGCCACAAAATATAATGCAGAGCATGGCCCGTATACACCAGGTTTGGGGAAGACACATTTGCACATTGGCACAGTTAACGTCTTCTATAGAGAAGAAACAGATTTCGCAATTTCTACTCAGTGGAAAAACAAAAATGAATTGACACTAGAGTTCCAATTTCGCAAAAAGTCAAGTAACATAACTGTGAAATAGTTGCTCTGCAAATAGAATAAATGTAAATTTGGCATTGAGAGATTCCGGAGACAATTTGCAGAAATGGCTACAACGGCGAATGGCCTAGGAATGTCTACCGATATTGTACTAATACCTTAGTTTCACTTCTTTATTTATATTTTGTCTCACTTTCAGTGAAATCAGAACTCGTTCAAAGACGAGAAAACTAAAGTACATTTACTGAAACGAATTATAAATGCTCGGACAGTATAAATGGAGTTGAAGTTTTTATTGTGAAGCTCAGTCACGCAGAGTCGATAGAATCTTACCGTCTTTTTCTCGTCCCGGGGGTGGGGCATTTCCCGCTTTTTGTGTTCCCCGCCGTGGGGTATTTTGCATTTTTGCTAGCCCGGGGGTGGGGAATTTTCATTATTTTTAGAAATGACCAAAATCCCGGGGGTTGCCCGGGGATGGGGGGGGGGGGGGGGGGGGGGGGGGCATGGTCAGCGCTGGAATTGACTGATACATATATGATAACCGCTCTATGTAACGCTGCATTCCAATTGGACTGTAGCTAACACATCACTGGTACCTACTAGCTGATAAGACAATCACAGAATCATATCGTTCATATGAACGATGTGAGCGGAAAGGGCGCGGAAAAATGTACAGAGAGCTCTATTTCGCCCAAATCAAGAGGGAAATCTTCCATCACAAGAGAAAATGATCTTTGTCTCTTGTCCATCATCATCATCATCATTTTTTTCACATTTCACTTTTTTTTCGTATTGATGATTGTGTATGTATTCAGCGAAAAAATGGAAAGATTTGTATTATCTTTCCATGTATCTGTAAATGTGAGCTCTTTGCTACTAAGTATGATGTTTAGCTGTCAGCCCAACAAACGCTACCTTCGAACAAAAATAGAAAATGAGCAAATAATGCCTGCGAAGAAAAAAAAATGCTTAAGAATGTTTGTGAGTAAAACTATGTTTTAGATAATAAAGGTTGAAAATGGTAAAAAAAATGCCGCGTCAGCAAAAAAGCTAAAAAAATTATCGGGAAGGGCCTACTACGACTAGAAGACAAAATGTGGGTACCAGAGTAGTATAATACCGGTCAGAAATCAAATGCAAAGTCATTCCCGGGATTTGAGCTTGCCCGCCGGATAAGCTTACCAAAGATACGAAGATACGGGAGAAATCTGGAAATGTTTTCCATATGACGTCATGTGACTTTCGATTCTCATTGGAGATGCTCACGTGACCTTTCGGTTTGGACCGTTCCTTTAGATTATTGCTCAATAATGCAAGGATAAGTGTAAAAAAAAAATGAACGCAAGAAAAAGTATGTATCAAAGCAGCAGTATGTATCGAAGTGACTAAAAGCAGCTGTTAATGAAATACGTGATGTGAAATGAACAAAAAGCGGGTCCAATCAACCTATTTTGGACAATATTACTTTGGAAAATATCAGGGTATTTGTTCTCCACCCCCACCTCCCATCAAAATAATTGGGGGGAGGGGGGTGGGGGTGGCAATGGCTCCTATGCCCCTATGCTCCGACTTCCCGCACAAACCAGCGATAAATATAACCAGCCAACCAGCTGCTCTGTAGTAAAAATTGACCTGAAAAAAAAAAAGCCCTGAGAGGACTCCCATATTTTTTGGTCGGGATGATCGTGTATTTAGGGGTTAAAATCACGAGTTTTGGTCTCTTTTAGCGGTAAAGTTGATCTGAAAATATAACTTAAGCGGATATGTTGGTATCTTTTAACGGATCTAGCGTGGCAAACCTTCAAGAAAGAGAGAGAGAGAGTACTTGCTGACAATGAAGACAGCATTTTACTCAAAAGACGGAACTTTCTTGATGGGTCCACAAGAATCACACAAGAATCTTCCGCACAGAAGGAGGTGGGCTCAGAAGGAAGAAGAAGAAGGGTGGGTATCCTTTAGGGTAAAAAAATATTTGAGCCAAGCCTTTTGGTATCTTTTAGGGATGAAACAGAAAATTCGCGATGATCATCCCTAGCCGGCTCTCCAGTGGTTCTTTCCGGATATTGATATTTTGGGTCCGCGACACAGGAATCCCGCGCGCCAAAAAATCAAATATCCGAAAAAACCACCGGAGAGCCGGCAGCAGGCTAGATCATCCCCGACCAAAAATATGGGAGTCCCACCCCCCGGGGAAAGAGCCTATCCGCCTGCCTCTGCATCCCTATATCCCTAATGTAGTGTCATGAAAGGTGTGAGGCTCAGAGACTTTGTTGCCCAGGGTACCATCGCCCTGAGAACTGATATTTGTTTTTCTGGAAAATCTGTCAGGTTTAATTATCAGGCAGTCGCGTGTCTGATGCGGTATGTGCATTTTGTCCCCCCCACCACTTTTAGCTTTTATCAAGTGTTTGGGTGCCCGATTTTCACATTTGTTGTTTTGATTTGTCCCTCGGTCTGGGGTGCAAGTGATGACCCTACCAAGCGTTAATCTTCCTGATCATTTGGCCAGAGAATGGATTTATTTGATTCATTCACTCAAACATCATTTCAATACTCTTAATACTTTAATAGCCATAGAAATTATATAGTCAAATAATACTAATAATATGTTATGCTAGTCCTGCATCCAGAACGATACAAGAATCTCTACATTTGTTAGTCATGCATCCAACTAGCCTGCGAAAGCCGACACCACTTGGCGCTTGTCGAAAGATACTCTCGCAAAGAGGCGTTCTGCGCGCTATGACATATTTTGACCCAGATCTGGTCAGAAGTATTACGCAGCCAGTTTCACTGTTTGATATATAATTTTATAGCATACAAAGCATTTTATAGTAAGGTATTCAAATAAGACGAAAAAAGACGCAACAAAGTAAATGGCCACGTAATACTTCTGACCAGATCTGGGTCATCAGTATGGAATGTTTGGCTTGAGCGCGCAGACGCCTCTTTGCGCGAGTCTCTTTCATCAGCTGGCATCAGCTTTCGCAGGCTAGCATCCAACTGGAAGCAAAAAAGCTCTTTGTATTGTTTATATGTAAATAAATACTTCAGATAAAATTCATAAAATGCATTCTGTAATTCACTTTCCAAGAGTGGTACCCAGGGATGTCAACCATTGGACTAATGAAATCAGTGAGAAGTTATATGTTTCTGGACAAACGTTTTGCTGAAATACTGAAGTGGAAAATTTTAAGAATCCTGGCAAAAACCAGGAGAGTTGACATCCCTCAGTACTACGTTTCCTCTCACTACAAAATGTATTGAACCCATACGTATGTACATTGATTACAGAAAAGTCCATACCCCTACCATGAAAGGGAATTTACCAGAGGATGCCTGTCCCTCTGGAATTTCATTGTGCAGTTCCAGAAACTCCCCTGCATGGAGGGGTGGGGGAATCGATTTTTTCCTTGAATTACACATATTTATATTTATTTTTTTATAATCTTTAAAAAAAATCAGGACAATTTTAATATTGGCAAACATAGCATAACCGCCACCATCCTCAGTGCTGAGATGTTAAGCAAAGGTGAGTATTTAAATATTCTATAATATTTTACCACAGTATGCATTGTTACCTGACCTCAATTTTCTTGAAGAGAAAGTGAAACATTCTAGGCAAGCTAAGGAAGCCAAAGGATAGCTTAAATCCATTTTAGTTGATTTCGCAGCCAGTTTCAATATCGCAATCGCAATCAATATCGACCCACTGAAGCAGCCAAATCCAGCGTTTTGGTTTGATTGACAGCTAATAGCCAGTCGCCCATTGCAACATTGACTTTGAGGTCATGTAGCAATGCATAAAGTGGTAATGTACCAACCAGAGGTGTAGCCAGAAATTTGTTGAGGAATGTGCTGCATTGTTATCACATGCTAACATTCCCAATTCCCATTTATGCTTCATGATGAGGTATGCATAAATCATGAGGTATCTGCATTAATAACATTTCTTCATGAGATACTGTTTCAGATGACAGTTATAAAAATACTTTAACTGATATTAAATAAACATCCCTTTGAGTTTATTCCGATCTTCAGCATCATGTTCTTTGATCATATTGTCAAGCTCGTCAAGCTCTTTCTTCACTGTTTTTCTGAGACCTGGATCAAGATCTGCTGCCTGCCTGAAATCTTCTTTGGCTTCCTCGGGATTCCAGCATGCCTTGTGTGCTCTAGCACGCCTGTACAATGCCTTGACATTGTATTTGTCTTTCTCAAGTACTGTTGTTGTGTGCTTTATAACCTCATAGTGCTCACCAAGAAACAACTTGCACTGGGAAAAATTCAGAAGAAATGGAATCTTCATTTTATCAAGCTCCAGCCATTCCTTATCGCCAGGCTTTTCTCGTATGCTCAGCTGCTCTAGGCAACCAAGAGCCTCTGCATATTTCTCAGATGCCTCTTTATATTTGCCCTCCATGTATAACTTATTTCCTTCTTCCTTATATTTCGGAATGACAGCTAACTTCTCATCAGCACTCATTTGCCAAGCCTCTTTTTATACTCGCCAGGCTCACTCACAGAAACCAATTCAATTTCAAATGTAAGGTCTTTGTCTCCATTCAATAACACGTCTAGGTCTGGAAAACCGGTTGTTGTCAGCGCGAGAGAAGCTACATGAATGCTCATGTTCATGGACATGTTCTCCTTTCTTCTTTTTTAAAGCATTACGGAAGTTCTTGGAAACAAAATGGTAGCCACCAACAAGCTGAAAAGAGAAGAAAATAGTATATAATATTCTTGCAACAGCTCTAGTAACCAAGTTGAGCACTACTTAGCCACAATTCCTTATTTAACAGTGATGCATTCATGAAAACTGACAGCTGTTCTTTACTTAAAACATTGCTAGGATGTTGTTATTTCCATGGATCTCTATAGATGAAGAAAAATCAATGCCTAATTCATTCATTTCATACTGAGTCTGCATTTTATACTGAGTCCGCAGTCTGCAATTTATACCGAGTCTTCGTTTCATACCGAGTCTGCAGTCTCCGTTTTATATTGACCGATTTTTGAAATCTGAAAAACTGTCAACGATATTTTAAAAGTTTTTCTTTTTGATACAAAAAAAACAAGTAGCCAAGATGGCTAGTAAATGAACGAAATCTACTTGCCAAAACAAACGTTTTACTAGTATTTGGCTAGTAGACTACCGCTATGTTTGCTGGTACTCCAAGGGAGATCTGCACTGTTTTCTTCTACATACACTCACCGACTTATCACATTTGAATCTTGCGACCTCGTTAACTCTCATCGTCCTGATCAACTCTTCCCAAATTTCAAGCTTGAATTTTTTGCCCATCAAAAGCTCGAATGGTTGGCCAAGCTTTCGGGTGCAGTCCAACTCCGTTGGATCTTCGCCATCGGCAGTGGCTGTCAAAAAAGTCTTGAAGTGAAACACGGCCTGCAAGGGTGAGAAAAAACAGGATTTCAATGAGGTTCTCTGATACATTAGAAAAGCTATTCATATATTAAAACCCGCACCTTTGAGCCGTCTCCAAATCTAGGAATTTCGCCGTTTCCAGTGTATAAAATCTCCTTTGAGACTTTTGGCTTGACGGCCGCCATGTTGTCAAACAAATGTGCGAGCGCAAAGGCTGACGGTATAGGCACAGGTAAACCAATCGAGATGTTCCTATTGTTGCGTCTCAAAAGGACGAAACCCTTCTTTGCAGCATACAGAAGTATACAAATTGGTAGCAAATTCGTTAATGTCACAAAATATGTTTTGAGAACAAAAAATTACGTAGAAATATTAGGTAGAAACAACAAAATGTTATGGGACCTACTGGTCCATTTGATGACAAATGTCCCATCCTCCATACCCTCCCCCCAATTTGTTCCCCTTGACCAGTCTCCCAAATCCTCCATGAAAATGATAGAGCATGGCGATACGTAGGTTAGCAAATTTCCTGCTTTTGCATCATCCACAGTTTCATTTCGCAATTTCACGGCACCAGTCACGAGTTCTTACATCAAGAAACATAGTTCGAACATTGTACTTTTGTACAATGAGGGATTTACCTGCTAGTTCAAGTGAAAATTTGGCAGCACGAGTTTCTAGTCACGTTCCTGAAGAAAACAACATGGAATTGGAAATGAGTTTGTCTCTACTAGGGAGATTGAGGAAGTTGAGACAAGATGGAAGAGGAAATTCTAGACACGACATACTGTGGAGAGGCTATATTTGTGCTTGGCCCGATGGGGGCCGGCAAAACTACCGTAATCGAGAACGAACTCAAATCACATCGTGTGTTTTCGAACTACGCATATGTTGACACTGACGAAATTATGGGGATGCTGAAAGGTTTTGCGTCCGATCGAGTAGAGGAATATTATCCAGTTGCTCGAGAGATTTCTATTCGTCTAACAGACTGGATCTTGGATCGTAGAATCAGTTTTGTTGCTGAGGGAACTTGTGTGAAGTACGTGGAGCTGATAGACTACATGCATAGACTAAAGACGGGTGGCTATATAATCCGTGTAAAACGTCTATCCCACGTCCCATTAGAAACAGTGCTAGAAAGAGCAAAACACAGGAAAAACCGCTTGGTACCAGAACATGTGGTGAAATCGATTTATACAGGGTCTAGAGAGGGGCTGAGACGGCTATATGAAGATAACCGAGAGGGAGATTTATTTGAAGATTTGGACATATTACAAGAGAGACATGGAGAATCAGTTATAACTGGTAGTGGAATAACTACATAATATTGTAAAATGCTATAAAGGGCTGGAGCAACTGCAGAATACCCCCTTGTGTATAGCTATACCTTTCCAGAAACGTGTCAATGGTCAACCTGCTCACGGGCCGACGTACCAACCTGTACAACATGTCCTCTGCATCAACCTTTCAATTGTTCAATCTGTAAACTTGTCAACTGGTGAAGTAGTCAACATGTCGATGCCTCAACAGCACATTGTAGAAAGAGGCTATATGTATAATTAATTAGTTATCTGCAGCATGTTGACACATTTATTTAAGGGTACAGCTATATGCAAGGGGTATTCTGCACGCAGGCAAAGGGCTTTGGCCATAGCATTGGCCTTTGAGAAAGGTTTAGAAAAATGCACATTAGCTGACAGTTCTGTAGAAGAATCAATGTTTCGGTGTTACTCATCAAAATTTTCAGAAAGTTGAACTCATCTGTTCACTACATGGGCAGTCAAAGCTGATGATACAGTACATGTGAAAACATGAGACAAGCTTGCAAATAGTGTCTGTTTATAGGTATTATTTCAAAGTACAGAACTGGCATTTCATCAGTGTGTCCAGGGCCCGACACTGCAACCATATAGCCACCAATGGTGACTAAATTTGGTGGCTTGGCGACCAAAATTTTAGAGCTAGTGGCCAAATGGCACCCCATCTTTCTGAGTTCAGCTGAGATCCATGTTTATGTGGCGGCTAAATCTTTGCATTTTGGTGACTAAATTTTTTTAAATAGTCGCCAATGGCACCTAGTGAAAATAGTTAATGTCAGGCCCTGGTGTCAGGACACACTTATTTGTCAACTGACCTTCATTTGAGTTTCACATTAATTTATGTCTGCATCAATTTATTTTTTATTGATTTTGAAGAAATAACAATTGGAATTCTATACACTATTTTCTAGGGACTTTCTCACACAAGCACATCCTTTGTACAAAAACCAGACCAGTTACTACTTTCTAACTAAACTAGATTAACAGATGTAACAGAGTTATTTTGAATATAATGTGCAAGGTTTAATTTCTCAGATGGATTCTGTTTTTCAATATTATCTAATTTCAAACTTCCCTGAGTTTCTAAAACCTTGCAAATTACTTGATTGTAGAGTCACAGGTGCTGATAGGAACAACTGTGGCCTATACAGGTGCAATGATAGAAAAGGAAAAAGAAGCATTGAGCTCAGTTTACTCTTAATTATTTATATGCACCCAACTGTGGGGTGTTGTAAGGCAGAAAAGCTCAAAGCATTCAAAAATTTGCATGTGAAGTATTGAGATTATTCATGGCTTAGCTCATAAGGGACTTGTCTGCCAGATATTCTCACTAGCTTGAACAAATTCCCAAATTAAACCAAGTGTACGTTATGATATACAAAAGCTCAAAAGAAGTGGAATTCTTTCACAATAATTATTATTATTATGTTAATAATTAGTATTAATGTTTTTTTGTAAGATAAATCAACACTGTGATGCTATACATTGGAGCATAAAAGTTGTGGTGATGTATTGCATTGTTATTTTTGTTGTAATGTGTGATTTCAGAAATTATCCATACCCCTCCCACAGAAGGGGTATGAGGTATGGCCCCCTCCCCTTCAGTGAAGAATACAGTGATTGTATGGGGAATAAAAGGGATTTGACTGGAATTTCCAAATCTCTTTGGTGGGGAAGGTATGGATTTTTCTTTAATCCAGCGGCCTGTTCTGAAGAACTTTTCATTTCTCTGCAGCATCAGAGCTTTATAATATTAATGAGTTAAAGAGCCCTCATCAGTCAGTCCTTTGTTAGACCAAGGAGGTTGGTTAGACCTGCCAGTGTCCTCACATTATGTGGGTTTTCGATCCTTGGCTTGCCTAAAATTTGAAATTCTGATTTTTTTCGAAAAAGCCGCATAGCACCTCGCCTAAAGCCGGGGAAATACGAGGCACAAAATCTCTCAACTTGTCGCGCAACATTGTTGCGTTGCAAGTTGATGATGATATTGCGCGTTTTTCATCTCGCGCCACAACTTGTCGCGCAACAAAAACATTTGTTGCAGGTTGTGAAAACTTGTTGCGCGAAGTAGAACGTGGGTCTACTTTGAGACACAAATTCTGGCATTGTTGCTCGTTTTTCATCAAACACACAACTTGTCGCGCAACATTTTGCAATCAATCAATCAATCACAGACAGTGGATATTGAACGATTCAAGTTGGTTAGTCAATAGAAATGAAGTGCTAAGGAGCCAAATTCGCCTTGGTCTCGCATGTGTGATCATCAGAACAAAATGTTGCGCGACAAGTTGTGAATTTGATGAAAAACGAGCAACAAACATTAGACTTGCAACGCAGCAATGTTGCGCGACAAGTTGAGGGATTTTGTGCCTCGTATTTCCCCGGCTTAAATGACAGAACGACGTCACGGCTTTTGGATTCTCAGTCATTTTTAAAAAAACATCTGTTTTATCGCTTGTCAATATTTTTTTTACTAAGAACCCGTTCTTCTCTGATCACGCCTGAGATCACATATACGTTGTTCAAAACAATAGAGTTTAATACTAGAGTTGAGTACATTTCGTTGGCGTTGTCAAGGAGATATCTTAATTTCCTCGGAACGTCTTCGGGATGTGCTTTAGGACGTCTTTGATGGGTTTGGTCGGAACGTCGTCGGCTTACGTTGAAAATCAAAGTACCTCGCTGAAATTGTTATAAAAGTTGGCAGGTCTACTTTGTTATTGTTTTCACTTAATATCAGAAGACAGAGACTACATGTAGAAATGGCAAAACAACTATTTACAACGAATCAAACGAAGTTTAGTATAGTTTTTTACTTTATTTTAACCAAATTTGCAAAAAAATAAAAATAATAATAAAAATTAAATATCAGACCCTTCATTCCCTAAGTCAGCTGATGGAAATAAGATGTTTTGCTGAACAGCTGGCTTTCTTTTTTGTGTTTCCAGCTGATTTTCCCTTTGTATCGTTGTCCACCACAGGTGACACAGGAATGCATCCAAAGTGGAGGGGGCTATATTATCACTGTTCTGTGCTTGGCACACAATGCAAAATTCCCCAAAATTAAAACTGGGCAGAATTTAGATAGATATGATAGATAGATATGTAATTTAGCTATTTCTTCTGCGTAAACGGTTTTCATGATCTAATCTATCTGATAAAGGGAACGAAATAACATGATGGACGCACTTGTTCATAAATCGTTTCGGTATACCTGTGGTGCCTCTTTCTACCAATCACAGTCCTCGGCAGAAGCCCGTCGTTTTCAAAAGTTGTGTACGGCTCAAAATGGCGGCCACGCTAAACTCAAGTGGCGAAGTAAAACGGGCAATCGCTCCAGATAAAGAAAACGTGGTTAAAAAAGTAAGTTTGGCACTTGTTTCTAGTATTATTCTCGTTAAAGCTCATTGTATATCGTAGTAGAATCGATAGTTTTGACTGAATAAGGCCATGTAAACAAATGTTCTTTGGACACAGATATTTCAGTGTTCACTACAAAGTGACCGTAAACAAAGTTTGGGATGAAATGCTTATTCCATCTTCCTTATTATTAGTTCAGCAGCGTCGGAACTCCAGGAAGGCATCCTTTGAAGTCAGTACAAGAAAATGGCACTCCGACAGAACCGAGACTAGTAAAGAAAAGCATTCTTCAATTACTCCATCGGGACCTGTAAACAGAACAAGGAAAAACCCCAAACGGTTGAGCATCCCCGTTCATATCTTCAGAAGATCGCTGAAACCTGAAAGCAGAAAGAGTACAGGGTTTGTAATAGCGGAGGATAAAACGATAGAGGAATCTACCGCGGAGGAGGATGCTTCTGAAGCAGACAGATTGAAGAAAGAAGGTCGTGTGCAGGAGGTAGCTAAAGGAGAAGAAGAAAGCGAGAAGGAACTTGATAGCTTCTCAAAACGAGTTGTGACTCAAGTACTAACAGATGTTGTAAGGGTAAGGCTATACTGGTGCACAGGTAAAAATAAATATATATATAAATAAATAAATAACTCCAGAATTGATATGCAGACTCCAGTGATATGCAGGGTTGATATGCAGACATGTATTTAACCTTCAAATACTCATTATTATTCATGACCTAATCAGCCAACCAGAGCTCTCATTTTGTACCACGTGCAGTACCTTGAAATCCCAGGAAGATACTGCAAGTGGGACTTGAAAACTTTTCAAGGTCCAAGGACCTTTGAACTATGAATATTCATAGTTCAAAGGTCCTTGGATCTAGAAATGTTTTGTAGATCCAAGGACCTTTGAACATTCATAATTTCAAGGTCCTCACCCTCGAAAAGTTTTTCTACTAGTCAGTCTTTGCGCAGTGCAAAGGCAGACCGTAGGAACCACTCCGTGAGAAGACGAAAGTCTCCTCTCTCGGAGAAGTCAATACAAAGAATTTTGGTTGGAGACTATATGCTTGTGCGCCGCCAACCTCCATGTGGGACAGGCTTTATTGAAACACTCTTGATCTTTTCACTTCTGCGCATGACTAGTGACGCAATCCAAGTTCATAATTTTCATAATTTCAAGGCACTCGCCAATGAAATGTTTGTACTAGTCAGTCTTTGCGCCATGCAATGGCAGACTTTAGAAACTGTTCCATGAGAAGACACGCGTCTTCTCTATCGGAGCAGTAAAATACGAAGGATCTTGTTCCAGACTATATGAATGTGCGCCGCCAACCTCCATGTGGGACAGTGTTTTGGGAACACTCTTAATCTTTTCACTTCTTCGCATGACTAGTGACGCAATCCGAGTTCATAATTTCAAGGTCCTCTCCCCATCGAATTTTTTTGTACTATTCAGTCTACGCAGTACAAAGGCAGACTGTAGAAACGTTCCGTGAGAAGACACAGGTCTCCTCTCTCGGAAATGTAGAATAGAAAGGATCTTGTTCCAGACAATATGCATGTGCGCCGCCAACTTTCATGTGGGACAGGCTTTGTGGAAACAATCTTGACCTTTTCATTTGTGCGCATGACTAGTGACGTAATTCAAGTTTCACAAGTAAAAAAATATGATTATATTGATAAATCCTGTTTGGGTAGGGTACAGAGGGGTTGGTGATTGAAGATTATGTCACAGGCTGAGTATTTCAAATGACCAAGGAATTAAAAAATAAATAAATGGAGATGTTTCAACATTGATCGTTTTCCCTCTGTGTTGGCTAATTAGGTCATGAATAATTATTGAGTATTTGAAGTAATTCAAAAGCCTCCTATTCGGACTTGACGGGATTTCAAAGCCCACGCAATTAGTTCCAGTCTTTGGCTTCGCCTGGGACTGGAACTAATTGCGCGGACTTTGAAATCCCGTGAAGTCCTCATAGTCAGCTTTTAAATATTACATGAAATTGCCCAGTTATCACTGACAGGGAAAAATAAAACAGCATGCATACAACATAAGTATGGGTAAATAATGCAAGCCAGCTTAAGGCGTAGCATTGATAAGACAGACTTTAGCAGTTTAAGTTCTAATTTCTAAGCAGTTGTCACACTTTATTGGTTAAAACATGGAGCATACAAATGAACAGTCATTGAAATGATGTGCTCTCCTGCTGGCTCCCTTCATGACTAAATAAGGCATTTGAACAGAGTAGACTTCATATGACTGTGAAACGTGCTGTGACAAAGTAGTTGTGCCGTGCCGTAACCGTGCCTACGCAATTTCATTCCAGCAGGCCAGGGTCTGTGATGTGACCGCGACAGTGCCATGCTGTGTGGTGGCACTTTTCACGTGATACAAAATCTGCCTTTAAAAAATTGACAAATGGAATTCATTGTATCTTTGAGCCAAGTTTGCACATAGCAATTAAGGCTCTGGGGGGTTATACTAAGTTAAACAAAATGCTTACTCCAAGTGAACATCACGCAGTTCGCGTGGGTCGTAATACAAACTCAAGAGAGTCAAGCCTTCGTAGTGACTGTATTGGGAAATAAAGGGCACATTGACCTCTGACTCCTCTGGAATACCAAACTCCTTTCATGGGGAAGGTATGGAATTTTGCTGGAATCACACATTGGGCAATTCCAGAAAATAAAGGTACCCCTCCCACGGGCGGCATTTGGAAATTCCGATGGAATGGGGGGGTTTAAGAGCTCGGAATTCTGATTGCAAGGGGGGTTTTCGAAGCTGGATTTCTTTGACCTGCCCGGAATTCTATATGCATGGGGGGTAAACCATTTTGGAAATTCTGGATGCATGGGGGGGTCAAAAACTAGTGCCGCCCGTGGGGAGGGTACCTTTATTTTCTGGAATTGCCCATTTCATCTGACATGACTGTCATGTTTTTTAGTGTGAAGCTGAAAAAGGCTACCAAGCAAAACTGAAGGAGTTCACTGATATTATTCTTCAAATGAATAAGGAGAGGCTGCAAATGGAGCAGAAACTTTCCCATCTCAGTCTTTCTGCCCCCATGGTGAGTTTAACGATGTAGTCCTGTTTCAAAATCTCTGTATTTGTGTATATCAAATGTTTAAAGATGGCAGGGAAATTTAATAAATTGAAAAATAAATAAGTCAGTGAAGTCAGACTACAGGTGGGAGTTTAATAAATTATAAAAGAAAAAAAAGTCTATCAGTGAATTCAGACAACAGGTGGGAGCCTCAATTTGAAGCTTAAAAAGGGGTGAATACCAACAAGTCCAAAAATTATCCTCAAGTTTGCCTTGTCTAGATTCAAGCTTCAATCTCAAGTTTCTTGTTGGTATTCATGTACTACTAATAATAATATGGTATGTGATGCCTATTCAGCACTTTAATAGAGAATTTCTAACCATCATGTTATTAATAATATGTGATGCATAGACTCCTTGTTGTACCTCACTCAGACAGGTGTCATTTCAATTTCTCAGTTTCAGTTTTTGTTTACTTCGATCATCCTGTAGGTTATATATTAAGTGAATAACTTTTGTATCCTCTTGTCATCAGCCTGAAAGTCAGAAAACCTAAAAGCAGTGGAAAGTCACATGACACAAAGCAGCACAATGTCCTAGAAAGAGAGTTGTCTAAAAAGAAATCTGAAATTAGACAACTAAGGTCAGAACTTTTTCAGTTACAAGGAGACAAGAAGTTCAAGTATCTAGAGCAAGAAATTGAAGGCAAGAAAGTAGAAATCAAGCAACTCAAGCTTGAGATAAACCAGTTGCAGCACAAGCTCAAAGAGATCCCTGCTCTGAAAACAGATTTACAGAAAGCTAAAGAACAAAACAAAACCTTGAATGATATTGTGGTGAACTGCCGAAAGGAAAATAATTCACAAAAAGCAGCAGTTACAAAAACTGCAGAAAGAACTGACAACCAAGGATTCTAGAATCAGACATCACATAGAGGAGAATGAGAAACAAATAGATCAACTGAAAAAGGAAGTGAAAGAGAAGGAGCTTGTGATCCAGGAACTGAGGAAAGCTGTTTGGGTGAGAGAGGAGGAGTCAAAACAGTGTGATCAGCAGTGTGGAGAAGTTGACAGGCTTGTCAGTCGACTAGAGGTGTGTCCTGTACTTTTATTTGGTCATCAATTTGTGAAAGGTTTATTGTTTATTAATTGCAATGAATATGTTGACAGAGGAAGGCACAATGACAAGCTGACATTTTGGTCAGTAATCATGCAGCCCCCAAAAAGGACATCAGAAAAAAAAAAACTAAAATATAAATGCCAAACTTATACTCAGATGCATGGCTGGTAGAGACTTGCTTTCCAATTTCCACTTTATCATTACCCTTGGTTGCATCTAGCTGTCTTCACACTCTACAAAAAACATGTTCTGTCGCCACATAGTCTCC
Organism: Scolanthus callimorphus; assembly: GCA_033964015.1. Classification (NCBI taxonomy): domain Eukaryota; kingdom Metazoa; phylum Cnidaria; class Anthozoa; order Actiniaria; family Edwardsiidae; genus Scolanthus; species Scolanthus callimorphus. The sequence continues at coordinate 18,298,939 of CM066919.1, forward strand.
CTTATGATAATGTTGCATCTAGCTGTCTTCACACTTCACAAAAACATGTTCTTTCTCGACATAGTTAGTCTCCCTTATGTCGTGATTTTACAATGTTCTCGTGTCTCCCAATTTTATTTTGACTGTTTCTCTTGTAGATTTTAACCACAATGGCAGAGACCTTTAAAGCATCAGCAGAAGTGAAGGTACTGCAACTATGCACACTACCCAAAAGCATGAGGGTAGAAACACTAATGCCTAGTTTCCTTGTTAGGTCCAGCAACTTACAGACTCTTTAGAGAAGCAAACTAATAGCATTGCAACACTGGAGCAAGCACTTGAACTTTCACAGTGAGTTTCATAATCTATTCCTGACCAAGCCAGTTTGCCTGATACAAGAATCAAACAGTCAATGTTACACTTTTTACTATTTGTGTTTACAGATCGCAGTCATTACAATATCAACAAGAGTGCGAGAAACTCTCCCACCATGTCACAGACCTGAACTCTCAAGTTGATATTGGCAAACTCGAGATTTCACGACAACGGGGTGTTATAGAAGAAATGGAACGGGCTTTGGAGAAAAATCGTCAAGAACTTTGCTTGTACAAGACCATCTAGAGGTAGTCAAAATGGAAATGGTCCCTAATTTTCTCCATTAACTTATCATTTGTGATATGGTGTTCTCAGTAAAGTTGTCACGCAGAAAGAGAAAAGTACGCAGCTCGCGTTGTCTCAAATAACTAACATCCACGGGCCAGCACTTCGTCCATGGTTTCGAACTTAAATTGGCGGAACAATCTTGTGAACATTAGCTTCCTTCCTTGCGTATATCCAACCCTCCGTCTTACTAGAAATAACCAAGCAAGGTACATGCAGCCCCAAGCCTCTGTCTTGGCATTATTTGATATGCTATAAGGGACGGGGCTGATCCTATTCCGTCTGCTTCGTAACTAAGCCCTCCTTGTATTGTTATGTTTCAGCTTGTACAGTGCCAGCAGCAGGAAACGAACGCGTTTATATTGGACGAGAAGCGCAACTTAGAGGAAGCAGCGCGGGAATATGAGCATGAGGTGAGCACGTGATCAATGATCACGAGCTACGCACGTGGCTTGTGTGTATCGCGCACGTAATTGGTGTGTTTTATTAAACTCACCCAGGTTAGCGCGCAATATGAGCATGAGGTGCACGTGATCAATGATCACGAGCTACGCACGTGGCTTGTGTGTATCTCGCACGTAATTGGTGTGTTTTATTAAACTCACCCAGGTAGCGCGCAAATATGAGCATGAGGTGCACGTGATCAATGATCACGAGCTACGCACGTGGCTTGTATGTATCTCGCACGTAATGGTGTGTTTTATTAAACGCACCCAGGTAGCGCGCAAATATGAGCATGAGGTGCACGTGATCAATGATCACGAGCTACGCACGTGGCTTGTGTGTATCTCGCACGTAATTGGTGTGTTTTATTAAACGCACCAGGTAGCGCGCAAATATGAGCATGAGGTGCACGTGATCAATGATCACGAGCTACGCACGTGGCTTGTGTGTATCTCGCACGTAATTGGTGTGCTTTATTAAACGCACCCAGGTAGCGCGCAACGTGCAGGATATAGGCCCGATCAACAAGTCTTTTTTTTAAGACAGGGATCCCCTCGCGTATGACGAGACCCGGCTGGGTGCTAATTTAGATAAACCAGCACTCTGATCTTATCGTACGAAACTTTGCATGTATGTAAGAATGCTTGTTTGTTTGTTTGTACGCTTTTCAGCTGAAAGCAGCGAACGAGAAAAGATCAATACTCGACATGTCCCTACGAGAGAAGTCGGTCCGTTGTGATGAGCTGGAGGAGGAGGTCAAACTCTCAAGGTCAGACAACACGCGCTCTCATATATAAATATTTGAATCTCTCCGTGGTTGCATGGAGTAACGGCTGCTGACGTCGGTGAACTGCGAACTGTTTTCGACTTTGCCGTTCTCCACAGGGCAGCATATAAATATATCTTAATAGTTTTTTTTTAATGTAATACCATACACTTAATGACTTCTCCCGAGGGAAACATCAGTTTTGTTTCCCGAGAACCTCGATGTTTCCCGAGACGAAGTCGAGGGAAACATCGAGATTCGAGGGAAACAAACCTGTGTTTCCCGAGGGAGTAGTCATTAAGTGTTTTGTTATATAGCAGAAAATATACTGCAATTTTTCCCCGCTCTCAACGCGACGCGCGAAAGCAATATTCCCCAACCAGTCAATAATTTTTCCAAATATTGACTGATCGGGGAATATTTGATTTGTACTTCACCACGTGACCTTGATTTAGCCAATAAGAGCGCGCGCTCGGTTGGAGTGAGCACTCGCTATATAACAAGGGTGGATATTTTGCGAGTTTAGGACGTGTTACGAGTAAAATGTCCGTTAGTATTGCCAGGGCTCGAAATTAAGAAATAATCATACTAGTCGTAATTGATGCCTTGTACCAAAATTATAGGTGTTATTTATCAAAACTCTAGGCGTAAATCCAGTTGGAGAACACTGTAGAAACTGCTAACACAGTCGTTATTTTAAGCCTAAGTTAAGAAAGTTAGGCGTAAAAGGAGTTTTTTAAGGTGTATTTACGCCTGTATCGGGCGTACTTTCAAGCCCTGATTTATACATGAAGAAAAAGACATGAAAAAAAAAAAACATTTTCCATGCTCTATGCGAAAGTATAACATTTTGGCTCCGACGTAGCAGCAATAACTAGGGAGGTAGAACAATGAATGAGGTATCGAATTGCAATTTCCTTGCTCTCTTGGATTTAAACGATTACCTTAAAGTGTTGTATTCCTTTTACAGGAGCCTCTACAGGGAAAAGCAGGACGAGCTGGATGCAACTCAGTACCAGGCCCATTTCATCATGTTGCAGCAGCAGGCAGAGATGACCGAGGCCGCTGAAGAGCTGAACGAGGCCTGGGACATACTTGAGTCTTTGTTGGACAGATTTAGACAAGAGGCCCAGCTAGAGGTACATGTTTTGAGAGATGTACGCGGCATACACCCATTTTAATGAACATTGCTCCGTAAAACCATGAACCATGCATCATAATGAAGACGCTTGTGCTCATATTTTCTTCGAATTTGGCAAACCAAAACTACACCCAAAACACTCAATGGCATTGTGTTTACTACTTTGAGATATAACTAGACATAACTGCCTCATCATTCCGAACTATGAAGCATGGTTCATGAGTTTCACGAGCAACGTTAACTGAAACAGGTGTAATTGTGTTAGAGCCATTGACAACTGGATGGTCAACAACAAATTAAAGCTGAATGATGACAAGACTGAGCTTCTTATTTTCAGTTCCAAATTTCGATCTCGATCTAATCTTAGTCAAGTTCAAGTTGGTACTGAGATCATCCAAGAAGCGCCCGCTGCACGTAATCTTGGGGTGGTATTTGATCGAATGCTCTGCTTCGAAGACCACATCAGCAACGTGTGCAAATCTGCACACTACCACCTCAGGAACATCAGCCAAATACGCAAATACCTTGATGATAGTTCTACTGAAATGCTGATCCATGCATTTGTTTCCTCAAAGATTGATTACTGCAATGCGCTTTTAGTTGGTTTACCGAAATATCAAATTAACAGGCTACAATTTGTCTTAAACACTGCAGCTCGAATCATCACATATACACGTAATACGAGCATATCACTCCGGCACTTCTCAAGTTGCATTGGCTGCCTGTTTTCTATCGTATCCATTTTAAAATTTTACTTCTTACTTACAAAGCCCTCAATGGCCTAGCACCAACATATCTAATGGAGCTACTCCATAAACGCACCTATGCTCGTTCTCTGAGGTCCTCCATTCAAGATCTTTTAAGGGTGCCTAAATTTTGGACGGCTACCTACGGGGATAGGGCTTTTTCGATCGTTGCCCCTAAACTCTGGAATGAGCTCCCTCTTGATGTGCGGCACACAGTGGGGGTAAATGCCTTTAAAAGAAACTGAAAACAATACTTTTTCGAAAGGCATATCCCCAACTGTCATATACTATTTAATTTTTTGATACATTTTTAACCCTATTTGTTTTCCTTTCATATTTTATTGATTTTACTGATCTTTTATCCTTTTTTAGTTTTTATTTCACATATTATATTTTTATGCCAAGTATTTTGTATTATAAGATAGGTACATTTAAGTATTGTAATCTCACTTTAAGCTTTTTTAGTAATGTGAAGCGCTATGAGCAATTAGTGTAATAGCGCTATATAAATGCCACACTATTATTATTATTATTATAATTATTATTATTATTTTGACGTAACCAGCATGACTCGGGTTTTACTATTTATGATATTCACCTTTTTGTCCTATAAGAACAGAAAGCGGAAATGAGCTTTCTACGAGTCTCTAGCTTCGCAGACTCGAAGAAACATTGACCATATAACTTTTTCTAGCATTTTAATTGCGTCCTTATAACCAAAAACTTTTAAAACGCATTTCCAGGAGTCTTATTTGTCTCTCTGCTTTTGTTATCTTTATCTTTGTTCGTCAGGGAGAATTTCCCTGTATTTTTGCCTCATGCTCTGACGTTTTCGTTGTCATTATTCTTTTTGGCCAAAAGGAAAATACCCAGCCTAGCACCCTCGAGGATTCATCCCACTCTCCGCAACCGCTTCAATCACTTGTTCAAAGCGTACTCGACGCCGTAGCCAAGAGCAGTGACGAACCTCCTGAGGGTGGAGCTGAGGAGAGCCAGGATGACGTCACCGTGCCGTCACTCAAGCAACAAGTCAGCGACCTCAAGCAAGGTCTTGTGCGATTGGCTGAAATAGGTAGTGGCGAAGCTGCCAATCAAGAGGCGCAGGAGACGATTGCTGAACTACAGCAGGCTAGGTGAGTCGTGTTTCCATGGATACTTCTCATAACACCCCCGCGGTATGAGCGTGAAAAGACCAGAGAACCCTTAAGCCGGCATTTCACTTGTGAAAAAACCGGAGACGGAGACGTAAGAGCTTACGTTTGTGTGCGAAGATCGTAAAGTTAACAAGGGCGTCGTTTTGTCACTCGCCCCAGACCTAATTTTGATCCATCCAAGATGGCGCCCGCATCGGGATTCTCTCCGTAAAACGACCTTAACACAGCCAACCAACGCCTGCTAGCACGCTATAGCTTAGCAAAATATTTGTTGCGGGCTTCCTGTGTGAATATCGCAGTAAACACTTTCAGTATCCACCAAACAAGTGGATATCCAATGGACGATACCAGCTATAAGCGCGCGCTTTCTTTTCTTCAGAAATGCCTTTGGAATGTAATACAACTACCAGCATGCAACACGCGAATGCAAGGTACTTGGTTCGAGAAATGTCACATAACTACCGACATGCGGCGCATTCATTAAGCTGGCATCGTTCATTCTGTGCGCTCGGATTAGCTCCTGCAACTCACTGGTTTGCATCGTGCAAGAGCTTCGGTGTCAATCGCATACGCTTCTTGGAAATGTTGAAGATAATGTCATATTTTAGCCAACTCTTTTGCTGAAAACATCTATTCCCCTCAGGGTCATCCTCAGTTATACAATGAATTCTCGTGGCATACAATATACCACTTGTCACTTGTATTTTCTTAGCATACACACTCGCCTGAAGGCTGGTGTGTATACCAGAAAGTACAAGTGACTCGTGGGATATTTTACAGTATGGCACTCGAAAGCATTGTATAACTAACTGGTATATAGTCACCACTATTCATCTCCCCATTGGTTGTTAATCCTGTTATTGCGCTTCGTGCAGGAACGAAATGGAGAAAGATTTGAACTCACGGCTGAATCAGTTCGTCAGTGACTTGGAGATCTCCCGAGCAAGCGCAGTCAGCCTGCAGTCTGAAGTGCAAAGGAAGTCAGCGGAGATTGAGAGGCTTGTACAAGCTCTTCAGAGCGCCCACGAGAGACTAGACGCCAGTGAGAGGGCGATGTCACGCAAGCTTGATCAACAAGAGCAACTGCAGGTTAGTATTGCGTGACTGACTACATGTTTCTGACTTCATAGTGGAGCTCCTTAGCGGCCGTAGGCCCCAGAGCGCAGCACCATAGATATCGCAGGAAAAATACAATAGCTCAAAATATAACTCAGATATACGATCGACTTCCCTTTTCATGATTCAGCGGTATTCTCATGAGTATCGTGGGCGCGTGCGTGCGTGTCTGCTTGCCCAATATACCACAGGCAACCCAAACCGGCTCTCTTTTTGGCAGGAAAATACTGCGCGCCTGTGAAAAATATGCAACCGAGAGCTCCGCTCTATATATTATTTCATGGCTACCTATTGTGTTTTATCAATGTAGTTACTAAGAGAGGAGCTAGAGCGGAGCTCCACAGCGTACCGTAAGTTAGACTCCGAGAAGCAGTGCATTGCAAATCAACTTACAGACACCCTTGCGAGAGTGGACCAACTCAGCGAAGTCTCAGAAGGGAGAGAAGTAGCGCATGATATGCCCAGTAAACTTCTGAGAGAAAAACACGAAGCAGAACTTAAGGTAAACCTTTTCGAGTGACCAAGGGAATTTAACAGGTAACCTATGTGTTCTACGAAGGATGTCCTAGCAACGAACGAAGCCGTAGCAAAGCGAGGTTGGTGTCACGCATGATTGTGACCTGCGTGTACTTTTCTGCGAACATGTTGCCAACCTTCAGTGCAGGGCAACGAGCTTTGCTAGCAGGCGTTGGTTCGCTGTTTTTTAGGTCGTTTTATGGCCAGAATCGAGCGGGAATCCCGATGCGGGCGCCATCTTGGACGGGTCAAAATTCGGTCGGGATTCTCTCTCGATTCTCGCCATAAAAACGACCTAAAAACAGCCCTTATTTACCGACATTTCGTTTTCCTTTGCCCCTCACTTAGGGCAAGTTTACACCCAACCGCAGACGCAAGCGCAAGGATATGGAACTCATACATTTCCTTTGTGGCTTACAAGGAAATCGACACGCTGCGTCCCTTGCGCTTGTGCTTGCTTCTAGTGTAAATCTAGCGAACGCAAGCGCAAGCAATAAAATGTTGATTTTAGGCTTGCATTTGCGTCGCTGTGGTTTACGCTTGGCTTGAGCTTGCGTCCTGCGCTTGCATCCCTGTTAAATTTGCTCTTACTGATAGAGCGGTTTTCACATGACTGTCGTGAAAACAATTGTAATTGAGCAATCACTAGCCAATCAGAATCGAGAGAAATCACGACTTGCTCCTAAATGGCTTTTTTCTCAGCCAATTTCAAGCCGAACCAATTACTAAGTAATTACACAGAATTTGATTGGCTGAGAAAAACAAGTAGACAATGAGAACGCAAAGCAATCGCAAGTCTTGACAGTCATGTGAAATCCGCTCTATGTAGCACGCGCATACATTATACCTGATATCGTCCAATTGCAGGACAGAAATGTTTTCGATGAAAGAACATTACGATGCTTCGCGGTTTTCGAATTGCCGTTCAAATTTGTTGAACATACCACGTCGAAACAATGTGAACTTATTATCGCCTGAGCCAAACGCGTCCATTGTTTTGCGCGTACTTTACGCGATGAATAGAAGCGTGGCAATGAACTAAGTGATTGATTTGCTGACTTGATTCTTATATCGCTACAGCTGAGAGAGTTCAAGGAGAAGTTCGTGGAGTATAGAATGCGAACAGATGATCAAATGAATGAGTTCAAGTTTAGGACCAATAGCAATGTAAGTACCTCTTACAATCAATCAATCAGCTTTATTGAAGACTCTGTGTCATATAGGTTTGACTAGCCTGTGAGCCGGCTCTCCAGTGGTTTTTTTCGGATATTTGATTTTTTTGGCGTCGGGATTCCTGTGTCGCGGGGGTAAAGAAGCGAACACAGGAATCCCGCGCGCCCAAAACTCAAATATCCGGGAAAAAAACTGGAGAGCTGGCTCGCAGGCTGGGGTGTGACAGTTTTATGATCTGTTGTGTTTATCTAATACACAACAAGACACTTTCACGATATTACCATTGGTTTGATTTACATGACAATGGGGGGGGGGGGGGGGGGGGGGGGGGAGTAAGTACTGGAGCCACCTACCTCTCAGATCTGAATTTTAGGAGCAAGTATCTCCTTAAATAAAATAGATATTAAAAAGGCGAATGCTCCAACGCTTTCCTCGCAGCGAGAGGAGTCCATATGTGCAATAAAAACAGGTATCCCTAGATCATGCTCTGAGAAAATGAAGTCTGAAAAAGGGGTATTGGGTAACTAAGGGGGTAGATGCCGGTACCACCACCTCCCCTGAAAAAAATTGGGTACCAGTCGAGTGCAAGTGTTTTGACCTCTTCCCTTACTTAACCCAGTTTTAGACCAAAGGATGTATCGAAATTCCACGAGATTTAAACGGATTGAGTTCACTATTTTTACCGTTACCTCATTAGCATAGAGTTTTATGGGCTACACGACTAGATGTCACGCCCATCGGACACAGGGTCTCTAAAGTTGGTTTGTTGATGTTGTTTCCATTGCAGAGTGTAGTAGCCACGCCCTATATGGGTTTTCTTTCATGGCCGGGAATTATAAGGGAGGAAAATGCACGGAGATTCCAGAGAACGGGTCTTTCATAGGTTCTCATCGTTGTTGTTGTCGTCCTCGTCGATGTTAATGTTTGTTGCTGTCGTTGTTCATTTGACCAATACAGCTACCTCGGTCACCATAGGCGGAACGTTTCTAGATGCAGCGCATTTTGCTCAGATATCCAGCTTCTCGACTTATTATGTGCTTCTCATCTTTTTTTAGATATCGGTTCTCCAGCGAAACCTCCAGAAGGCAGAGAGCGAAATCTGTCGTCTTGATGACATCATGGAAAAAAATCAGACTCGTAAGTTGCAGTTTTCGTGCCTTTATTTCCATTAATCCATGAAGCAATGAGACATACAGTTTCTTCGGAAAACTGCGCTCAAAGCATCTTGTCGTGTTTATGATTTGCGCAGTCGGTCATTTATGTTCCCACGATCAGAGGCTCTTGTGGTTGAAACATACGGTCGATTGGCAAATGCGATTACATCCTTGGTCAATGGTTGGCAGGGAAATAGCCGGCCCTAGATTCCATAGCCACTGCGACCAACCATCAAAATAACGAATGAAATACGTAGTCAATCAAGCCGTCTGAGATAATTACACCCGGCCCAAATACTGCCGTCGCGACACTTGTTTGGTTTTCTTCGCGATGGAAGCCAGACGATAGCACTTCAGACGGTTTGATTGGCATTTCTAAAAACAATCCCCCAAACCACGCGATTCGATGCTTTTTAGCGCAGGAGCCCTGCATTATTCGAAACAGTTGTAAAGCATGTTTGCATGTACTACCCTGGTACTACATTCGTTTTCTTTCTCTATAGATTTTTACACAAGCAGCCCACTGTTGTCAGCGGTGCCAGAACTCACCAAGCTCCTGCGCTTCCTTGATGGAGATGAAGGCGCTGACCGATAAGGTTTTTTTTACCTGTGAATTGTAAGATCTGAAACAGTTGCTCATTTGCCTTTGTCACACAAGCGCCATTTTTAAATTTTCAGTCGATTTATTCAGCATAGAAACGAAGGCCAAGCAGCGTGGGGATTTTGCTCACGTTAAAAAGCGAAGCCTGATGCTATGATTTATGGTACAAAAGTTGAACAAGCTACCAAAAGGTACTCTTATTTGTTAGCAAAAAAAAGCTTACTGCTTTTTTCTGCTTTGCCGGCCGAGACTTTTGGAAACAAAATGGCGGCGCCGTGACAAAAGCAATTGAATTTTAGAGATTAAATCTTCAGAAATATTTGGAAGTTCCCTAACTTTATAAACAATTTGTATAGGAAAACTATTATACTACCAAGTGAAACACTTTTTATAACCTGCTTGCAGTTTTTAAAGAAAGAGTAATTTGTTTAACAGGAGAATAGCAGTCAATACATTTTAACATGTTTTAAACAATTTTTATACATACCTATTACAACAAAAGCAATAATAAATACATTTCATATATGAACGACCTAACGTGCTAGTTCAGGGCTCCTAACTGCGGTCGCAAAAGCGACCAGAATTGTTCACTTTGCGACTAAAAACAATCAGTTAGTCGCAAAATATCGACTAGTTTTATAGATATCTCTTAAGGTTTGCCTTCAATTTTACTATTTTGAGGTCTCTTTTTGCGACTAAGACCCCGTCCACACTACACCGTTTTCAAACGAAAACGGATACTCTCGTTTTCAAAAAGATTTGCGTCCACACTTATCGTTTTTTGTATTGTTTTCGCCGTTTTCGGTGATCGTTTTCGGCGTTGTAGTGTGGACGATAGCCGTATCCGGAGCAAAAAGTATCCGTTTTCGTTTGAAAACGGTGTAGTGTGGACGGGGTCCTCAAATTCATCAAGCAAGTCGCAAAATCTGTTAATTTCGAGCCCTGTAGTTAATAGCCAGAATCCCCTTTTGCCAAACCCCCAAAAACCCACCACCAAAATAGAGGCTCCCAATCAGATAACAGTCAAAAGGCACAGAGCTCGCTTCCGTAGAGCCGAATTGTGGCACGCATTTTGTTTTACATGTCGATCGCTCACTCAATAGTAGGATTTCTCTCGATTCATGGCCGCTTGCCGAAGAAGAGGCTGCCTGCTTTTGTAGCAATCAACCAAGTGATGGCTAACTTTTTCAGGTGTTGAATGACTGATTTCATTTTTTTTTTAGCATGGCTCAAGTCCTGGAAAACCTGGAAAGTGCTTGAATTAGAAAATTTTGAATTCCAGGGCTGTAAAGTGCTGGATTAGGGACGGACCATTAGATATTTATTTATTTATTTATTTATTTTTTTGTGAGGGGGAGGGGGGGGGAGGAGGGTTTGGGCAATTTTTCTTGGCAAGAATTTATTTTCCGTTTCCGTTTGCTTGCACGAATTTTTTTTTCCACCACTATTTCATAAAAAAACATGGCCGTCATTGGCCTTCCATATATGTTGGAAAAAACTGTTATGCAGCTACAAGATGGCCCAAGTAGGGACCGGCATTATTTATCACCCGGGGTAGGCACAGACAGATTCTGCTCAAAAATTGCTCAAAAGCTGCCCCAAAACCCTCAAACGTTGCTCAAAAGTTGCTCAAATTCTGAAAAAGTTGCTCACATAATCAAACAAGTTGCTCCCCCAATAGAGCATTCCTTCACACTTGTCGTCTGATATATTTAAAAAATGACAAAGAGTCAGGTTCACGTGCACTCAACTCAATATCTACAAAAAGATCAAGCAATCTAAACACCATCCGGCATAATCATACTAATCAATACGTTGATTAATTAAAAAGAGACTCACTTGCCGTTTGAAGTATCAAACTCATACAAAATACAATAATAGCTGCTACTATTTTTGAAAGAAAACGATAACAAATAAGGAAAGTCCCGTCAGGTTCTGTCCCATTCTGCCCAATTTTCTCTAGCAATTGAATAGGGTCTTCCGCCAGTTTTGCTTCTGCTTTGGAATAACACAGGATACCCAACGAGACATCCATATATTGAAGAGAGACCTCTGTGCACCCAAGGCGAAAAAGTGATTAAAAAAAAAATTATGGCTTTTTTTATTTTTTAGCAAGATTTTTTCGTTCTGTGTTTGATTTGAAATGGCAAAATGTATCACAATTGCCATTTTGTTGTGAAAATTTGCTCGTAAATAACGGAAATCAAAAAAGTTGCTCATAGTTGAAAAAGTTGCTCAGAATTGAAAAAGTTGCTCAAAACTGAAAAAGTTGATCAAAAGTTGCCGAGCAGAATCTGTCTGTGCCTACCCGGGGGTATGTCTCCTTTTGCAGCCGTAGCGGCCTCTGTCACGTGACAGAGGCCGCTACGGCTGCAAAAGGGCTTCAAATTGAAGTTATCCCCCCTCTATAAGTACTATGACTAACGTGATCCCCCTCAGAGCTGTTAAAAGTTTTTGTGGGTTCCCTTTGCCGCCTATTTGAGCTAGATGACATTTTACAGAAAGAGAGGATCTCATTTTCCTTTGTTGTGCGCAAAGCGCGCCCTTAAATTTGAAAAGCGCATATCAGATACCTCGGTGAAAAGACCTATAAAAAAGCCTGTAAGGTTTATCCTTCTTCACCACTTACACTGTGACACTTTTCTCAAGAGCATAGCCCCCCCCCCCCCCCCCCCCCTCAAATATCTAGTGGTCCGTCCCATAATTATCTAGGTCCTGGGAAACTTTCACAAAATCACAAGCCTGTCTACAAACTACACTTGCAATTTTGTCGCGCGAGTCGCGGCGATTTTTCTTGCACGTACGTGTCAACTCAAAATTCCAACTTGATGCGATTTGAAGAGAAGAGAGTAAAGGAGAATTCGCACCGGATTTGCATCTCGTTTACACAAGACTAAGGCCTAGTTTATACGTCGCATTTAATTAGACGAATTAATTGATCTATTAAATTCGTCTGAAATGCGACGTATAAAATGGAGGTTCGTTTTATACGACGAATAAATAAAACGAAGACATACTTCAGACGTCAGACGTATACGTCCGGGGTCGACGTATACAACGTCTTGGACGAATTTAATTTTCGACCTTTTTAGGTTCGTTTTATACGTCGCATTTCAGACGAATTTAATTGCGATAATTAATTCGTCTGATAAATTCGTCCGAAATACGACGTTTGAACTAGGCCTAGGAGAGTTGGATTGCCACTGGCGCGAGAAAATCGCATGACAAATGCAAAAAAAAAAAATCGTAAGTGTAGACCGGCCTTTACCACGTAGTTTGAACTCCAGTGAGCGAGCGAATTCGCTTCAATCAAAGAAACAATATCTGGAATGAATTCACACCTAAATTTTCGAGCCCAAGTCTGATTTCTGCATGCCTCTAGACGAGAGGGTTCGTAAGTGTTGCCATGGTGACAGACAATTCGAACAACCAAGATGGCGTCTAGAACGGAAAGCGAAGAGAGCGTGGTGAACGGCGCTGAAAATGGAGAAACTAGCTCGAAAGGCGACGAGCCTGTTGGTAATATCTCTCGATATTGCTGTACTCCGCCAGGATACAGTGGAAAACCCAAGAAAGGACACTTGGTTTTCGACGCCTGCTTCGAAAGCGGGAATCTTGGTCGAGTTGACTACATCACTGATTTCGAATATGATTTGTTTGTTCGTCCCGACACTTGCAATCCGCGCCTTTAGAGTTTGGTTTAACTTTACAGTAGAGAACACAGGTCCTTATCAGAGGGTTATCTTCAATATCGTGAATTTTAGCAAGACGAAAAGCCTTTACAGGAAGGAATGACACCTTTGGTCAAGTCAACTAGTCGGCCAAGATGGCAGAGAATCCCCGCCAAGAACTGCTTCTACTATCGCTGCCCGATCATAGGAAAAACTATGTTTTGTCGTTTGCGTTTGCCTTTGATAACGAGACGGATGTCTATCAGTTCGCCTACTGCTTTCCGTACACATATTCACGGTTACAAGGTTATTTGGAGGACATAGAGAGGAGAAACTTGAGCCACGTCAAGCGAGAGTTGTTGTGGTCTCACAGTGCAGCAAAGGAAGCTTGATCTACTGACTATAACAAGTCCAGACAACTTGAACAGCACCACTAGGAAGAGAGTAGTCTTCGTTACAGCAAGGATTCACCCGGTAAGCTTGGGGTGTATTTTGGGTTTGTTGTGTGAATTTCTGTATTGTTTGTTGTTTGTTTTTCGTGCAAGTTAAGTAATTAGTGTTGATGCAAAATGCTTGTTGTTAAATACATTTTTCCCTGTATACAAAAATGTAAAAAATATCATTGACCATGTCATTGTTACCCTGGGTTAGCACAGTAACAAAGCTTCACCTTTTTACTGGCACGCTGTCATGGCATCTTGGCTTAGTGTAAATGAGTGAACTCGTACTGTACCCAGGGAGTCAATTGTGTTAAATGAATACCCTGCCATACAGCATACCGTCGGTTGCAGCTACCGTCTACACACACGTCAAAAACATGTTCTGTCGGCACGCGAAACTCAAAGTTTTGACAGCGAAACTTGGATGTTTTGACGACCAAACTTGAACGTTTTTGTTACAATATTCAAGTCTGCACTTTCGTTTCAATAACAAACATTGAAAAAAGCTAATATTCTGGAAAATCCACAGTTTTTTCTGGTCAAAAAGAAATAAATCAACTGAACTTTTTACCTTTTTTCCACTCACGAGCGTCACCAAAGCTTCACGCTTGGGCGGGCAAAATTTGAAGTTCAACTGTCAAAACTTCGAAGTTTCGCGTGCCGACAGAACATGTTTTTGTCGAGCGTGTAGACGGGTAGATGCAATCGACGGTATTTACCAAACAAACATGTTAACTATATATAAGGGATCTTGGAGTAGCCAAATAATGATTTGGATTTTTTTTCGGATCATCTGAAACAATCAAATGGGCAGCCACAAAATAATATATAGATTTAGCCACTGGCTAAAAGCGGAGCTCCTGGTTACATATTTTTCCATGTGAATGGAAAATTGCAATACTTTATTTGACATGAGTTAATGTGTCATTCCAAAATCTGGGATCCTACAATTAGATTACAAGCACAAAACTTATATGTATTTTAGAGCAGGATTGCGTGAGCGAAAACTTGAACAGTCAATAAGACTATTTATTGGGTAAGAAGGAATGGGCAGCAGTCGCAACAAAAGCTACCCACCCTGGATTTTTAAATTTGAACCAACCACCCTGCAGTTCCAGTGATTTTATCATGACCACCCTGGAAATGTGCTTACCCACCCTGGAATGTCGTATTTAAGGGTGCCCGCCCTGAAATTTCAAGCTCTACTTCCACCCACAGTGGAATTCTGAGGAATTACCCAACTGCCCAATTGGCATGGGGTGAGGCACTCCATCCTATGGTAGATGGATATGCTAGGGGTTTTTTTTTGGGAGGCTCCTGAGGTCTGCCATAGGCATGAGGAGGATAGGTAACAAGTAGGTCTGCCATAGGGTAAAGTTTTTTCTTGTCTCTGATAGGGTATGTATTACAGTATGGCTACCAGCACTTAGTGATAAAGACAGTTTATTTTAGAACCTTTAACACATTAGCAATTTTTTACTTATTTTTCAAGGAATCACTTCCAGAGCCAAACGGGTTACCATGGAAACACTAGTTAGCATATGGGTTTATGAGGTCTTGGTCATTCTTTGTTGTTACCAAGTTTGAATTGAATCGAAATATCCAAAACAGAATTATACATAAAACATTGTTTGGCCTCTTTGGCCCAAGTCTTGTTGTGACGTCATTTTTTGCTAATTTGCATTAGTACAAATCTTGAGTATCAAAAAAGCTATGAACCAAAAGAGCTATGAACACGAAAAAAAAATTCTTTCGTATTTGAATGTGCAATCAAATAAGCCATTAAAATTTCAGCCTTGAGTTGCACTTTAACCAAACCTATTATACAATGGCTGACTGCATTTATAAACTGCACCAGGGGCTGAGGACCTCCCTTAAAAAGACCCCTCCCCTGGAACTTCCACTCGAGAAACTGACCCCCACCCCTGGAATTTCCACTCATGAAACCGACCCCCTCCCTGGAATTTCCAACCCCACAATGGCCCCCACCCCTGGAATTTCCATTTTTTCTGGCAAAATACCCCTGGGAAATCTCTTTTTGGATAAAATGTCCCTGGAAAATCACCTTTTTTACTCCTCCCCCTTGGAATTTCCAGTCTCCAGACACACCCCTCTCCTGGAATTTTCAGAGTTTAATACAGCCCCCCTGGAAATTTTCCATAGGTCCTCAACCTCCCTGGTTCGGTTTAAAAATGCAATCAGCCAATGAGTAAGACAAGAAGTTATATTTCATGCTTAAAAAAATCATGAATAGTTTATAAGAACAATACAATAGAAACACAATAAGAATCACAGGACCGTAGCATCCCGAGGGAGGGGGGCTCCCCCTATTTTGGGGTGCAGGTACTTGTCACACCTTTCAGGGTTTAAAATCAGGCCTCTGGAAAAATTAGAAAACTTGCAAAAAAAAATTTCCAGATAGGTACCCATTAGAGGTCCATTCTAGCAAATCAATCAAATTACACTTGTTAGGGACCATTCATTTTTTATCAGGGAGGGGGGGCTGGTGGAAATGAGGGGTACCCTGTATTTTTTGGTTGGCCCCCCCTTTCATGTCCGTATTTTTTTAGGTGGCCCCCCCAAAATCCAATGTATTTTTTCTGGTGCCTCCCCCCACCTCTATTATAAATGCTTGCCCTGTAAGGTAGACTCTTGCTAAGTGATGCAGTCTCATTCTTCTTAAAGTTTTTCTTCTGTCAAAGCTAAGGAACCGATCCCCCCCTCAGAACTATTAACGTTTTCGTGACACCCACCTCAGGTCCTAGTAGAAAAGATTTACATAAAGAGGGGTCACATAATTCTTTCGTTGCGGCCAACTTTGATAACCGCATTTCATCAAGCCTCAGTAAAAGGGTAAATGAAGGTTTTTTGTGTATAGTCTGTCAGGAGCCCAAAAGCTCCTAGTGAAGGGATCCTGAGCCTTTAGGTAATATTTTTCATGCGCGCCACAATGAAGAAATTATTATTATTCATGTGCGTGAAGCGCAGCCCAAATGACGAATTTCTATGCTTGTTGTAAGTAAACGTTGAACTCACGCTTATACCTGTGGGGTGTTCTTTCGTACATAGACTGCCCGCAGGCCTATCAGTGCAGGGCATTTTTGAGAGGGTTTTTGTTCTTATCAAAAAGTAAAGAGCATATTAGATGTTAAATTCGTCATAACGCGCGAAGGGTGCCGAAATTTTTATTAGTATTTAGTGAAATCAGAAACATATAAGCGAGTTGAAACATGTAACAAACATATTGCATGCTGTAAAAAATACAAACTTTTCGTTTCCTCCCTGTTATGTGCTTGTATTTTATTGGGTGACCCCCCCCCCCCTCCCCTCATTTCCACCAGCCACCTCCCCTGATAAAAAATGAACGGTCCCTTAGTTGCCTGAATTTCAGACGTATTCTCCCTCGTAAAAAATATATGTCTTGCTGATACCTTTTTAGGAGCCAAGTCAACTAAGCGATGCCATGTATGGTACCTTTTAGGGATGAAATGAAAGTTCCTCACAAGCACCCCTGCCCCAAAATAGGGGAGTTCCCCCTGGGCATACTGTAGCATGTTGTAAATCTGACACAACCACTAGTGGTTGTAGCTAATTTGCATAGCAACTTTAATGAAACATATCAAGTTTCACTTCCAATTGTTTAAAACAGACGACACTAGAAGGGAGGATGTCTTCTCCATTTTTTTAAGTAGTTTAAAACATTTGCAACAATTAACAACTATTTATAGTAAAAATACACTGTATAGCGGCTTTCACATAACTGCTGTGAAAACATTCATGAGTAATTCATTAGAGCAGATTTCAGATGACCATCGTGAAAGTAAACGCAATTGTGCAATCACTAGCCAATCAGAAACAAGAGTAATTACAACTTACTGCTGAATGGTTTCCCAGCCCAGCCAATCAGGAGCCGAACCAATTGGCTAGTAATTCCTTGCTTGTATTTAGTTCGCAATTTGATTGGTTGATAGAAATAGCAGCCAATGAGAAAGCAAACCAATTGCAAACACGACGGTCATCTGAAATCCGCTCTATCCTATCAAATGCATAGAAATTCAACAATTACCAATCACAGAGCGAGAGGTGATTCACAATCTCTCGTTTTTGTCAGCAATTTAATTAGACGTATAATTGTGTAATTATTTTCTCTACACAATCTGATTGTATAAGGATCAAGACCATGCTCTTGACCAATCACAACCCAAACAATCACAATTAGCAAGTTATTTGTAATTACTCCATGACAGTCATGTGGAAACTGCTCTAATTATATTTTACTTGTGTCATGGTATGGTCTTTCCGAAAGCCGTCTCTGGCAAAAGCCATCTCTGGCTGCTGTTGTCACTGAAATTTAAAGAAAATAACCAATAAGTCTGATGAGGCTCGAAGACAAAACCTGCTTATCAAAACTATGGGCCCGCTTCATGCGCAACGAAGAAAAGTGTGATCCCCCTCGACTACCTGTAAAATGCCTTCTACTATGTCGAAACTAATTATTTTTTTTATATTTAACATATAAGAATACGATTGCATTTGTAAAAGGAACAGCCCTGAGAAGTTCGAATGAGTTATTGATTAATGGAAATGGAATGTTTCGTTCTATGAATATGTTCTTCAGTCGCGTAATGATTTTGTCTAGTTCTGTCCCTAAAAGTCTGGAATAGGTCTGCACCCCCACAGAGCAATATTATTCACCATCTACAGAGCATATTATTAATTAAATGACTAGAAACCGCTACTAGTATCTTTAAACATGGGGAAATTCGGTAAGACAAAAAAAAAATCATGTGAAAAAATACAGAAAAAATCCTGCAAAGCCATGGCTTGCTAAAAAACATTCCTACACAAATTCTAACCAGGAAAAAAATCCTGCATAACCAAAACCTCCTACCTACCCCCCCCCCCCCCCCCCCCCCCCCCCCCCCCCCACCCCCAAAATTTCTAATGGTCCATCCCTTTTAAACTACAGTCTATGAATTATTGTGTCTATGTTGAGCAAAATTTACATCTATGTTGTGCAAAATGTATACATTTCCATGACTTCAGTTCCCATGCCTGACACTATCGGACAGAGAAACAATGAATCCAACAATAAATTAAAAGTAAATGTCAGTGCATATGGCACTGATTAGCCTGCGTTGACAGCCTGCGTTGACCAGGTTAGTTCGGCTGTCAACGCAGGCTAGCACTGATAGACAGCAATAATTATTCCTAGATAGATTTCCGCTTGCCTGTCATATGTGAAATGCTCTGTGAAGCTTCCCCGCAGCCAGGAATACATCTTAGGGAATTTCTACAAAATTAAATTACCGCACAAAAGTTACTCGTTGTAGCCGAACCAAATGAGAAGTCGAAAATGTCTCAATTTGAATTGAAAATGTTTCAATTTGAATAGCTTAGATACATTAGAAAATTCAAGAATCATTGTACCATTATCTAAACCTGAAGTTTGGAGCTGGACGAGTCCTATGATGACCAAAAGCTCGCGAGCTATAAAAGATGGCAGCCATGCCGCCGATGCGTGGCAAGTTTTTCTTTCATGACATTCTCTCGAGTCTCTCCGCCAAAAGTAAACACAGCCACGGCAGTTGTCAGCTCCACTATAACTTATATATCACTAGAAAATACGGTATTCTGATTGCAATACAGAAAAAAAGCTTAAACCACAATGGTTGAGCGTGTAAAAACGACTAATCTCACGAGCGGCCACTATCGTCGCATTCAACTTTCATCTTTTTCAAACGAGTGAGAAAACAGCCCGCGAAAGTTCGGGAAAAACACGAATGAAAGTTTGAAGTTTGCGGTAGATAAAATCTGATTACTGCTGAATGCTCATTTTATACTCTAGCTACAAAGTTCAAGTACCTACCTTGAAAATGGGTTTCTACGCTAGCTCTTCGTTCGTCCGTCTTTTTCGACTTCACCATTCACTGTATTCTTCTCTACTCCTTCTTTCCCTCGACAAACTTTTTTTTTCTATAATCATGACATCGGTCACTCTTCTTCCCGCTGTAACTCATTTTCTAAAATCGTGATTTGTCAGCTTGATTTCAAGATCGAGTTTTGATGAAGAGTAAAAACCGTCGTGCGTTGTTTCGTTTGTTCACTTTGCACTCTCTTTGGCGGTGGTTCATGCTTTGCCCGGCTTCTTCCCGTCGCTGTTTCTAGCTCTCTCCTCGAACAATTTCTTCCGCTTCTTCTATCAAAATTCTCTCTTTCATTTTTCTCGTCTTGTCATCGTTTTTTTTTTTATCAGTCAGGAAAAAGAACTCTGTACAGACGAACAGACGACAGAGTCCTGCAGAAAAATTACAAACAGTTCCGGGGTTGCCTGTGGTGGGGCGCGCAGACAGACACGGACGCGCCAGCGATACCATAATGGGAATACCGCTGAGCGTTGAAAAATGAAGTCGATAGTATACGACACCGCGGAAATACGTTTTTGTGACGTCACATCCCTGTGCCAGCGGCTAAACCCATTAGGCTTTTTCCGTTCTCAGATTGCAAAGGAATGAACAGAAGGGAGACGAATGTGTAGCTCGAATATTCCGCCAATATAGAGGATTTTGTTTCTATTTACGGTTATCCTTCACTTCAAGGAGTTGCTTTAGCAGATAATTATGCTGAAGGGGAACGTTTAATAAGTGAGTGGTTTGAATTCGTGGAGTTTTCGGGCGACCGACAGTTAGGCGTGGCATCGATCTGAAGACTTCGAAACAACTTTTTTCGCTTCCATATTTCTTCAAAACATGCAAGGCAACAGTTGTCCTGGCTTATTTATTGCTCTGTTGATTAGAGGATTGACTTGGCGACTTCACTATGTAATCAGTCATAGAATGCGATCCAAGGTGAGTTTTTTTTCCTTTGTCCTTTTGGAGAATAATTTTCGTCCCAGTTTACAGTTCCTATCTGCACAGAATAAAGTTTTGCTATTGTCTTTCGTAAAGAGACTTGTATTTAAAACCTATTTCAAGCTATGGTTCTGTAGTCTGGACATTATTTGAGTGTGTATGAGTCAGACATCATCATGCTTTTGCCAGATGCCAGCCCATTTTTTACAGAAAAAAAATCCCCCGATTACCCATATTTTGATAATGACTTGTGCCAAGACCATCTTAACATGGGTAGCCTGGCTTAACGCATGAATGAAATGTTTTTATGTAGAAGAGTCATACAATGGATCCATTTTCGTTTCCTTTACAGAACAAGTGCCATTATTTACAAGAAGGGCTTTGCATTAATCAGTTGTCATGTTACAGACTCGAACCATTGAAGAACAGCCAAGGTTGCAAATTATTTCTGAGATAGCAAGGAATGCAAATAATGGAGAAGAATGTTGACAAGGGAGTGAATATTTTGCTAGTACAGAGGATTTTCTTTCTACCCATATATAGGGATACCTTGACATTAAGTAGTTCCTTTTAAAATTCTGGACATTGGGGTCTGGATCAGGGTCAAGATTTTCTAGATTTACCAGATTTTCTAGAGGGTAAAGAGGCTATTTTCAATACAAATACTACATTTTCCTTTGGAAATTCAAGAGGGGTGGGGAAGTCTTTAAGTGCATTACCGCCATGATTGGGTATGGAAGCAAACCTTTATCTTGCCAAGCTTTGCACAAGGAACAAAACCATTTCTTATAATCAAAAGCTTGGTTCAATTCGAGCATGGGCAATTCCAGAAAATATATATTATGTATCCCCACCATGGGCAGCATTTGAAAATTTTGAATGGGAGGGGGGTTCTGCGTGCATGGGGAGGGGCTTGAAGCTGGAATCCAGTTTAACCTCTCTGTAGGGGGGAGGGTAAGCCATTTCTAGGGGGGGGGGGGGGGGGGGTTACTAGTGCCACCCATGGTGGGAGTACATATATTTTCTGGAATTGCCCAATGCATGGAAGTGGTATCAAATAATAGCACAGTTTGTTGAGTCCAAAAGTGAAATCCAGGCATATTATCATTCAAAAGTGCTACATTACCTCCACATTATCCCACTCTTCCCTGGGACCATTGGGGGCCCATAGGGTAGGAGTTTCAATTGACTAGTGCATCATGGAATTGCAAATACTGGCTTCGATGGTTTCCACCCTTGGGAGGGAAAGGGGAGGGGAATTCTTACAATGGACTATATGGGGATGCTAAGCCCAAAAGTGTGAGGGCTTTCAGGCTGGAAATATAAAAAAGGGCATCAATTGGGCTGTTTCCCAAAAAAATTTGTACCCCCCCTATCAAGGAACCCCTGTGGAAATTCCAGACTCCTGTGCAACCCCTGTGGAAAATTCAAGCAACCCCTGTGGAAATTCCTCATTCTCTTGTGGGCCTGTGGAAATTCCACAGTTGCAAATGAATACCCAGTGGAAATTCCAGGGTAAAATGAAAGGCCCTGTGGAAAATCCAGGGTCAAAATCGCAGACTGTGGAAAATCCAGGATCAAAATCAACAGACCCAACAGACCCTGTGGAAATTCCAGGATCAACATCAATAGACCCAACAGACCCTGTGGAAATTCCAGGATCAAACACAGTGACCCCTGTGGAATTTCCAGGTTCCTCGATAGGGGGGGTACAATTGTTTTTGGGAACGGCCCATTTCACCGGTTCTCAATCACAATTATATACAAACAGAATAGCATAGGTTTTTATGATATGGTAAAAAATAGGGAACGTTTTTAGTTCGGTTTTATACAGACATGGTGCCTTTCCAGTTTGATTGTAGGGGTAAGGGTCAAGAGGCTGGGCCAAGCTTCCCCCACTGGTAATATTAATTCCATGGCAGCTATAAATCTGGATGTTATCAATTTCAGGTGTGGCATCCTATCTAGAGGAATAAATCAATTCTGATCCATCTCCTGTAAAACAATAACAGAAAGATGAACCACTTATTGGAAATAATTTCTACTGAAGGCTGTGGG
Source organism: Scolanthus callimorphus (assembly GCA_033964015.1). Lineage (NCBI taxonomy): Eukaryota > Metazoa > Cnidaria > Anthozoa > Actiniaria > Edwardsiidae > Scolanthus > Scolanthus callimorphus. The sequence goes on from CM066919.1 coordinate 18,321,409, forward strand.
TTATGGCTGCAATGTCTCTTGTTGCAAAATTGATGATTTCCAGTTAGTGGGTAATCTTTTTGTCATCCTATCTATTATTACTGAGAAGATGAAACTCTTTTTAAATTATTCTATCCATATGTTGTGTTTGTACCCCCCTCAGCATATCTTCTGCACCATTTCGATCCCTGCACTCCAGTTACACAGGTACGGAATCATCGTCTTTAGGTTTCTACTGCTTTGGAGAGAGAACAGAAGAGAGCATTCTGCAGAGTCCAATTGCAAAACCAGAAAATATCACTGCATCTTCTGGAATTTTACTGACTAATTCAATACATTTTAAGTTGAAACTAGAAAGGGCCACATTTTGCTTATATTGCAAATCAAATTAATAGATTCTGACTTAATAGTGAAAATTAGGGTAGGTTTCCCCCACGAAAACACTTTGCATAATGCATACCTGCAACCCAACATCATCGAAAATCTTGAGACATTCACATGGCAGGTAAATGTAGAGAAAATGAACAAATCCTGAGAGTGACTGGCTTTGAGAAAGGGGGGGTGACACCTGTACAAATGTATGGTGCCCCTTTCCATCTTTCCGATTTTTCTTAATGTTTACTGTATTTTTCTTCTAAAAAAAGGGGGTCAAAGGCCCCTAGTACCCCCCCCCCCCCCCCCCCCCCCCCCATCCCTAGCTGTGCCTCTGGACACCCACCTAATGCGAGTGAGTTGACAGTTATTTCTAATGACCCTACCATTCTCCTCGCAAACAAGTTCCATTACACAGGTGGGACAGTCATGAAAAATAGCAAACCAAGGAACTAGAAGTATATTTTACCAAACATTTGTATTAATTTTTGATATTTTGTAAAAAGAAAATATCTCCAGCTGTGTGCCTGTTATATGAGCACTACTGACCACTTGCTCCATCTTCTGACTTCATCAACTGAATATGCATGCAAGCTTAATTTTTTCTTAGCATATCAAATCATAACAAAACTACATAATATAGTGAGAAATGAGACCCGTAGTTTCCTGTGCTTTCAGTAAACTAATAATTTGAAGATTTTATTCAGCCATGATGCAAGGTGAACCAAGTGTGTGAAGCTAGAGAATGAAATCTACATCCATTCTAGATGTTTGTTGATGACAGTTTTTTGTTGTTGTTCTTTATTGAGAACAGAATATAATTATAAAAAGGATACCATAATTATAATTCCATAATAATACCATGTCTTTATCATCGAGGTCTACAAAATATCTAGGATAACTGTAAGTTTTGTACACAAAAACAAAATTTGTGGCATGGATTGAACACCAGATTTGAATATCAGTGCAAGCTTTATTTTTTTCTGGCATGTCATATTTTGTGTGGACTATAAAAATTAACATCATATGAAAGAAATAAGTCTGAGTATTGCATACTTTTTCTGAGCCTTGGGTTTTTGTGAGCCTCAGCCAAAGCAAACAGACTCCAAAATGGAGGCAAGAGCATGCGAGACAGTTGCAGTGAGAGTAGTTTTCTACAAATCCTGGGGTTTTCCTCTTGTTATAAAACGTGATTGGTATTTCAAGGTGAATAAACAAAAACCTATGTGGTTATCACATTACTGTATCAAATATTTTACGTGAATTTTTGCACTTTTACGTCCTCCAAGCGACACCCAACGTCCTGCACACATCAAGTAAAATCGATCTTCTGCATTTAGCTCCAAATATGAATACCAGTGCAAGCTTTATTTTTGTTTGGCAACTTATATTTTGTGTGGATTTTAAAAAAGAACAACATATTGAAAAATTAAATCTGAGTATTGCGTACTTTTTCTGAGCCTTGGGTTTTTGTGAGCCTCGACCAAAGCAGCGAGACAACCGGAGGTGACAAAACTAGAGAGAAGAACATGCGAGTCAATTTTGTTAAAAGCAGTTTTCTACAAATTTCTGAGCTATTCCTGTTGTCACAAAGCTAGATGATATTGGAAAAGGAATAAACAAAGACCCTATGTGATTATTACATTACCATATTAAATGATTTGGTCTTTTCGTCTTCCAAGACGATCAAGTTTTCACAGCTAATTTGGGGCGAAAAACCGCTGGCCGTGAATTTGCGCAAAAACGTATTTCCGCGGTGTCATAGTATACCTGAGTTCTTACTTGAGCTATTAAATTCTTCATACGCGATACCTATGGTGCTCCGCTCTGCGGCCTTCGGCCGCAAAGGAGCTCCGCTAATAAGCAATCCCCTGGTTGAGGACCTAAGGTTCACCCTGGGAATTTTAGGTTCTTCCATTTTGGATCTGTTACCCTCGATATGGGTTTCTGTTTTTGACCCTGGAATTTCCACCTATGGCCTTCCTTTTTACCCTGGAATTTCCATAGGGCATTCTACAGGGGTCACAAGACTGCTGTGGATACCCTAAACAAAATAATTTATGCCAGGCTGAATTGAATTTTGTTTACAACAATGAATGATGCAAACTTTATCTCACTCTCAATTTTCATTTCTGCATTGGCAGCCATAGCCTTTTCCGTCAGGTTGTTTTGTTTTACAAGTGACTTACATTGATTTTCTAGATTTAAATGAGAGTGAAAATAATAAAATTATTTATTTTTCTGCATACTTACTAATACATACTAATTTTATAATTCTGTAGAATTTTGCAGTCCAGAACAACCGACACAGATGTGGCTTAAACCCCACCAGAACGTCTGTGAATCCCTTTGTTAATTTCTGTGTGCTTCTGCCAGTCTATAAATTATTTGCCTCTTTACCACATTGATGAATATCAAGTTTCAAAACAATAACAAATGTGTGTGTTGCATTGTGGTTGATTGTATTAATAGTAGAGTTTGTTTTATAATATAAAAAACTGGAACTGGAGAATATGTTTCCACTTGTATTTTATTTTCTCCCAAGTGCCACTGAAAAGTTGAGAAATAAGGTTTGGGTAATGCCTGGTGTACACTTGCAACATAAAAACATTAGGAAAATATCACACAAACAAAATTTAGTGGTTTCAAAACATTGAAATCCACAAAAGATCATGCATGTATCAATGTAAAGCCCGAGGGGGGGGGGGGGGGGGGGGGGAACTGGCAGAGGTGGGCATTTGAGCACCTCTGCTATCCCCACTCTGGGGAATTTTACTACAAATTTGCCCCACAGTGCGGACATTTGAATATGCCTATGCAGGGGACTGGGGCCATTTGAATTTTGTCACGCGGACCCGCACCACGCAAGTCAAGATTTCAGATGCAAATTTATTCTATTTTTACCTCAATACCGCCATTGTATGTATAATATGTTCTTTGAAGAGTATTTTCACTCATTTTGAATGATTCGAAAGCCCAATTCGTACTTCAAGAAGACGTGTTCATGCCATGATTTTATCTATCCTTTCTTCGAGCACAGGCCTCGCAGGATAGCGAAACCTGTATGAAGTTGTCATTATTTGTAGGAAATATTTTGTTGTTAAACGAGAAAAAAAACATACTATTACACTGTGTTTATTATTGCTGTACATCTTGTGTTAATTTTGTTGGGATTTGGGAGCTTTCTGTCTGCTAAAAGCTTGATCGTTCGATCAGACTTCTCTCCCATGGGCGAAGAGTTTTAAGCAGTCATGAAAGCTCACCAAATTTCAAGAAAATTAGCACAAGGATGTACAGCAGGATGTATCACCAGGGTTCCCCAGGAATTTTCATGTCATTTGAACTCCTTTCCAGTCCAGAGAGTCAGGAATTTGATAAAAATTTTGTCTTTATATTGATACATGCATAACATAAGATTGCTTAATCTAGTGATGATCCATGGAAAGTATTGAATATTTCAATTATTTTCTCATGCTTTTTTCGTTGGAACATAACGTCCTTATGTCACTAGTGTGCACTGGGCTTATTAGAATAAGTAATCTGGTATTTCTCTTGTAAATTCACATATTTCTCTCTTGCCAGGTGAGACACCAGCATCCTATGTCTGCCAAGGTCTTATTGACTTCCTGGTCAGTAACCACCCTGCCGCCAAGGTTCTGCGCGAGTACCTGGTCTTCAAAATAGTGCCCATGTTAAACCCTGACGGGGTTGTCCTTGGCAACTACCGCTGCTCCTTAATGGGATTTGACCTTAATCGGCACTGGCACGAGCCGTCCCCATGGGCTCACCCCACCCTTGTCGCAACCAAGAACCTGTTAATGCAACTCGACAGCGACAATATGGCACACCTTGATTTCTATATCGACATCCATGCACACTCTACTCTTATGAATGGCTTTATGTATGGGAACATTTATGAAGATGAGGAGCGCTTTGAGAGACAGGCAGTGTTTCCCAAACTCCTTTGCGCCAATGCAGATGACTTCTCCATGTCCAATACGTCATTCAACAAAGATGCTATGAAGGCAGGTACGGGACGAAGGTTCCTCGGCAGCTGCCTAGACCCACAGACTCACTGCTATACGTTAGAAGTCTCATTCTTCAGTTATAATACTAACAGTACCATGTCCCCCTACACAGAAGACACATATTATAAACTAGGCAGGAATGTTGCACGCACATTCCTGGACTACTATAAACTGAACTCCTTAGTCGCGAAAGGAGTAAAGCGTGTGACTCAAAAGTCCCCTTCTAGACGAGAGAATTATGGGGCTACAGGGAGAAGTGCTGGGCACTCTTCCTTAGACCCAAACAATCTGCCATACCCAATGAAGTTCTCTTGAGCAGAGTGAATTTTTAGCTTTGACCTTAGTACTAGTATTGGCAAGAGCAGGGCCATTTTTCTAGTTTATAGATTTTGTAATAATTGTATAATATATTTTAAAATATAGATAGAATTTGCAAATAAAGAGTAGGAAATAGCCTTAGAAAAATACTAGAATTGTTATAAAACTGTGAATATAACTAATAATATATTGTGTAACTCAAACTTGGTAAACGCCTTCATGTAGTAAAGATATGGATTTGCATATAGCGTACACTATTAATAATTTCACTCCTAATCTCTTGTACAAGGCATATGTAAATGTGGTGTCGTCCTACATGAAAGGGTTGCCAAAACTGACATTAAATTGTGCATATGTTGTGTACAGAGCAAAAAAATAATAAAAAAATAAATGTCGGAAGCCATACACATCTAGACCGCAAAGTTGCCTGTGTAGAAGGTCTTAGTCGGCTCATTGCATGCATGTTTCTTTGGGAAAATCTGGATTTAGATTTTCTTTTTTTTGCATCGTACAGATTTTTCTTGAACGAAAGAAACGTAAAATCTACATTTTTTGGAACAAAACCCAGACAAAGTGGTGCCCTCTGTCTGACAATCGGCCAATGGCAGTACCTCTGCAATGAAGGACCGCCGGCAAAGCGTATCGTTTTCAGATGAAAAGAAAAGATCATGAATCCGTAAAATCCGGATTAAGTTTAAATCCTTTGAATCTGCCTTGGCGTGGATTCGAAGGATTCATAACCCATAAGAAACAAAAAATCCACTTTTAGATTCGAAATCCGGATTTAGATTTTTCCCAAAGAAACGCACTAGTTAAACAACTGGGCATTTTCAGATAAAGCTTTGTTGTATAATATCTTTGTTTTATATAATTTAGCAACCATACCAGTGAGGTATCATCAAAATAGGATATTTTGTTTGTACCCATACTGCCCTTCGGTCTGGGCTTGTAGTCCCGATGCTGACAACCTTTATAAAATAGCTGTAAAACTGACATGAAATTGTGCATATGTCGTATTAAACTTCAATACGAGAACCTATTGCGTTATTATGAAGATGTGAAGCAGACTTGAACAGTGTGATATCAGAGTTCAAGGCCCCTTTGTATACCCCAGGTTTGTAATGTAATAAGTATAAAACGAGAACAGAGACAATAGATGTATCAAAACATAATCTCGTTGGACACAGAACTCGTGACGAAGACCTAAAGAGTAAAAAACCATGCATTTCCCGTTATTTCTCATCGCCTTATTTATTCCATTTGTGGAGTCAGGTGCGTAGGTCAAACAAAGCTGCCTGCTCAAGGCACTGCATACAATCCTTTCTCATAAAGCTCTCTGGTAGCAAACACACCTTGGAAAACAGCTGTGTCGACTACAGATCCCCTCTGGCTTTTAAGCTATCACACACTCATTACTTTTGACTGATACTTATCAAAGCCCTTGGGATTGTCAATCCTACAAGTGATCGAAACCTCGGTCAAATTGACGCTCTTTAAAGAAACCTCGACTTAAAAACCAAATGTTAACAAATCATCCTGTCACCTGACCATTAGCGCATTCTCGCAATTTACTTTGGGAAAATCAGGTTGACATATCTGTTTTTTGACAGCTGTGATGTTTGTTCTGACCTGTGAAACCCGCCTCCTGCACAAAAAACCATAAAATGTCACAAAATGATAGCCAGAGTTTGAGAGAGTTTATGAACTACTTTCTAACAAGGAAGGAGGTCCCTTCCATTAGTTCGTACTTTGTACTCGATGTTATTCGAACAGGCTAATGCAGCTTCTTTAGTGGTGCTAAGTTATCGATATCTTTCTATATTTTCGAGACACTTTCCAGTTTATGTTTATTTTATCAAGAATATGGCTTGCTGCTCTCTGGCGGATGTGGGGTGCACTTTAATATGCCTTGCTAGTATCTTCGTATTTGTAGAAGTAACTGTAGCAGAAACAAAATTCTCAACCTTTACTCGCCATGTTTATTCCCACATGCAACTTGAGAAGGTCATCAAAACCGCACAAGTTAACAGTGAAATGGGTTGTGCATTATTGTGTAACATGGATTCAAATTGCAAGGTCGTTGGCTACGCATTCAAAACCCAAATATGTACACTCGGTACTGGTACCGTTGGTTCACCGTCCTTCAAAGAGGAAACAGTTGTATTGAAAAAGGTAAGAATCTCTGCCATCGACAGGAACTATACCGGTGCAGTACATAATACAAAAGGAGGTTTGTTAATCTCTATGAGCTTTGAAACATGAAAATTTTGTTATTTTGCAATTCCACAAACAGAACCGAATTATCTCAAAAGACATTTAATGAGCTCTGTGTTCTACGACGTTATGAAATGATAAGTCTTACAAAGGCTTCTCGGTAAGTAAAAAAGGTCGAAACGTTCGCTAAATTCGCCTTTTTCCCATTTATTCCTTTTCCCATTTATCCATCCGGATCCAGGCGTGTAGTTGTTTGTGTTCTTTACCATTTTCCACGCAAAGGTTGCTCTGGTTAGATACCCTGGGTCAACTTGGCCGTTTTCACACTAGAGACGAACAATTCGTCTGGACGGACAAATCGTCTCAAGACGAACAAATCGTCTGATGTGAAAACGGGACGAACAAATTTTCAGACGAACAAATCGTCTGAATTTGTCTGTCTGGTTGGCCGTCTGGGAAGAGGATTTTTCATAGACGATTTGTTTGTGTAGACGAACAAATCGACCAAAGTCCGACCTAAATTCACATTAGAGGATTTGTCCGTCCAGAACATGTTACCGGGTCCCAGCGACTAAGAGCAACTATAGGCGACTTAATCAAAATCCAAAATGGGAGGCTACTGATTTGGGCAACTATGGGCGGCTTTAGCAAAAATTGAAGAACCAGTAGTTGAATGAGCTAACTTAATAAAACTTGAGCGACTTTAGGACCCGGCGTTGGCCTTCGTACATATATACATGTAAGAGTTCCTTTTCTCACAGAATCACTTTAAAATTGTTAATTTTATTTCCAGATAGAGTTTCAAGGGAAAAGTACTCCCTCTCCTACAGAAGGTAGGCGCGCATGATGACCAGACAATACATGTTTCACCTAGAAACAAACTATATTGAAAATGACTCTACTCTAAGGCCTAGTAAATACGCCGCTCTTATCATGAGCCGATCCTAATGCAAACTCTCAATAAAACAATATTTTTTGTCCATCTCTAGTCTGCTTGTAGCCTAAACTATTCTAAATCAAACCGGAATGTAGAATTGATTTTAACGCCGCGAGTTTTGAGTATTTCATGGTAACAGTTTGGTACGGATCATGATAAGAGCGGCGTATGTACTAGGCCTAAAATAAAAGCTCTTTTTGTTTTAAGCAAGCGAAATATTAGACCGATCCTGTTTTCGCTTGATTATTAAATCACCCATCATTGGGCAGTTTTTCCCAGTGGAATTAAAAATGTCTGAGCAACAAACTGGAACTCGAAGATTTGTCGTGAATTCTTCAGTTTTTCCTGATGAAAATATCAAGCATATATTATGGGGCAACTTCTAGCTTATTCCAACAATCGGTGTTTTTCCATACTCTGTCAGAAACATTTGACTTGTCGGACTTAGCAACAACAACAACAACAATTTATTAGCACTCGTACAATTCTATTGAAGTACAAGAAAAAATAGGCTTTTGAAAAGAAAGATATAGAGAGCACAGGTGACAACATTGGACATAGTAAACACTAATCCAGTCAAGTGGCCAGACCATTAGCGCGGATGACTATTTGAGTATAGTATCACCCAACTAGTGGACTATTGCCAATGCTGCATTCTTATTGGCAACGCTACGTCGATTTTGAACATGAAAAAATAGCGGCCGCTTCTCGTTTTGTCAGGGTTTCTGGTGATTTTTTAGACAATTTTTTATCTGGTTGGGTGATACTAAAACAATTTGACCTCTCGCCCTCAAGGGCAACGGGCCAATAGCCCATTCGGCCTGCGGCCTAATTGAGGTCTAATTCTTAAATATTCAAAAACTCGGAACAAGAATGCATCGATAAGACACTGGGGTAACAGGCAAAAAGAATTCAAGAACATATCTGCTAAACGAAAAAAAACATCACACACACACACACAAGAGCGAAAGAGAGAAACTACAATTTGGTAAAAATACCGCCTAAAGCGTCTTAGCTATTATCATAGAGGCTATGACAAGAATGAGTAACATGCTTTTTGAAGGAAAAACGAGAGATTTTTACAATCGTCATTAATCGAGTTCCAAGAACGTATATTGAGTTTTCCTTAGCAACAGTAACTAGAGAGGTAGAGCAATAAATGCAGGATCTGTGAATTGCCGTGCACACACAATGGTAACATTTTATTACCATTTAGGTTGGTGTTATGCCTGCTTTTGATATCTCGTCCAATCGCCACGTTTAGTCCAGCTGGTAACGCCAGAGGTTGTCTCTTCAACAAATCGCTGCTCCTTCTTTTTGCTTGTTTGTAAAGCAGCGGGCGCTTTTGTTGCGACTGACCTTGTGAGAATTGGTTATTTTCTACTTCTGTCTATAAGACAACGGAACCATCACAGAATTTCGATAATCCAACCCATATAGACTAATAACCACTTTTTCATAATGTCAATACGTCAACGCTTAACAATTTGTGCCCTTTCAGGAAAGGAAGAGGATTTCATTTCTTGTCAGCAAATTACAGAGAAGGGCAAGTAAGTAATAAAAGTGAAATCTGCTTCTAATCGCGCCGGTCATTTTTATAGACTTTTCCGTCTTTAGACTTTTTCTGTCATTTCACCTTAGAGACCTTCAAATATTCCTTTTCTAGATCCTATCAGTTTTAATCGACCTATCGTGTGTTTTGATCAGACTCTGTTTTGGTACCCTGAATTCATTGTCAATGTTATCACAGGATAATCTCTGTATGACAGTCGAATTCATGGGGGGGTTGGATTGATTTATTTTCCCCAGAACTGAATGAGCCTCAGTTGATGGACTGGAGAACTAGGATGCAAAGGCGAACCAGTACAAAAACAAATGCAGCGCGATTCGGCTTATTAGCACTTAACACTGCCGGATAGATATTTTCGAGCCCGCAAGATTATCAATCGGCTCGCAAATGCCTTTTTTCCGTTGGTAATATTGACAACATTTGTCGGTCATATGTTTTATTGTGACCCTCGCAGCTTATTTGTGCCCGCTCCGAGCGTGACCGGGAGCAAATTACACCAGTCATGTTAGTAACGTACGAGCTATTAGCCAATCAGAGCAGCCGAAAAACAATGGATCGACTTGAACACAAAAGAAAACGGGGCGCAAAGGCTGCCGGCTGATGCTGGGGCTTACAGCTGTTTCAAGTAACACGGGACTTCGCCGTTGTCAGATTCTTGGTGTCTGGCAGTTTGTTTTTTCTGCGCTGTCCATCAATGCAATCCGTGTGAGCCAATCAGATTCTTCCCCAGTGCATTTGTTTGGCTTCCCTTACGAGACATGTCGCGTCAGAAAGCCAATTTACTGCACTAGGCGAAACTGAGCAAGGACCTGATTGGCTCACATGGTTTGATTCTACACAGAAAAACCCAACTGCCAAAAAATGTTTTGAACGCGCTGGGTCGCGTGTTACCTGAAACAGCTGTAAACGTATGCTTAACGGGGTTGATTTAAAATGCTCAACACGGTTTCATTCTATTACGGACCAGCGTGTTTTTTTTATATTAGGAGCAAGGGTAGTGGCGTGTACAACATTACCACAAAACTGTCAGGCTTGTTCCCAGTCTACTGTCAGATTGATGATCCAAACGCGTGCGGGAGTGGGGGATGGACGCTGGTCATGAAAATAAACGGCGATCAGGTAACTGTGGTTCTATGAGGAGGTCTATGACACTGGAAGTTAGTTTACTGCGGTCTTCATGATTCTGCCAACTCCACATCGACTTATTATTGTGTTTTCAAAGTGTTCCCTAAATCGAAGCAGCCCGGCCGGTAGCTCAGTTAGGCAACGTCTCTTGCTGCGAAGTGTTAGTTTTGCGAGCGAAGAAAGCTCCTGAAACACGGTTTGGATGTTGCTTCAGAGCTGGCAGAATTATGAAAACCGCGGTATACGTATGGACTTGGGTTTCTTTCGAAAAGAGTAAAGCTACGGCTAAACTAAGACACATGCAGCGCGCAACATTTGTGTCCTGCATGTTTCCCCGAGTCTAAACCAGGACACATGTGCGCGCAACATTTGTGTCCTACATGTTTCCCATGTGGCTAAACTAGGACACATGTAGCGCGCAACATTTGTGTCCTGCATGTTTCCCCGAGTGGCTAAACTAGGAAACATCGCACGCGCGTGTCTCGAACACATGAAATGTTTCTTGTCTTGCGAAGAAACATTTATCTTTGTGTCCCGACTACAAAATTTGTCGCGTGCAACAATGTTTCTCGCGTGGCTAAACAGGGAAACATAGAGGAAACATGTGTCCGGCTACAATGTTGCGCGCTACACGTGTCCTAGTTTATCTAGGGCTTAAAGTACAAAACATATTGCGAGATAATCCATATGCCTGTCTTATCACGAACTGTTTCTACTACAAATAAGGAAAAACTATTTAAATTAATTTACATTGGGCTCGTGATTGGCCGGCATACGTGTCTTGTATATTTGTTGGAATTCAGAGTGACCGAATTCCAGTTGAGCGACGCTATGCAATGTGACCAACGCTAGTAACGTTTTTTGCTAATTATGTACAGTAGCCCCAAAAATGCTTGGTAAATTTTTTAAAATTTAAAATGTCTTTCTTTGATTTGATTATTACACCCTGACAGTCTACATTCAAGTACCAATCCCCTTACTGGACGGACAGTGCGCCCTATCACGCCGAGAGAGGAGCGGATCTTGGCATTGCCGAGGCGAAGCTTCCTACATACTGGTCAACACCATTCACCAAGATCTGTGTTGGGGTAAAATCAATGCGTCATGGCGACCCTTTTCGCTGGAGTAAGATAAACTACAACAAGTCATTTCCATCTCTGTTGAATGCTGTGAAGTCAGGAGCAGCACCTGTTGCTAAGGGCTTGAATGGATGGAAACAAGACATAGACTCAGGCGCGAGAATGCTGACTGGGTTAGAACGAGAAGGAACAAGCAGGTATGAGTTTGGGGTTGGGGCACGGCTTGGTATGATCGGAACAGTACCTTCTTGGACAGACAGTATGGGCCGCCCCGCGTCCTACCTGGGAATAGGGACCCAGGGATGGTGGCATATCTCAAGGGGCGGCGTCTCTTGTGGTAACGGACAGGCGACATACAACCAATATACGAAACATCTGGAGGTCGTAAAAAGGCCATCGTTCTGTTTTATATATGTTATGTGAATAAGGAATTCCTTCCACTTCAATGCAACTTGCTCGAGGATCCCGCGCTCCCGGAAAGCATCACCCCGTTTTCCTGAAAAGAAACACTAACGCTGGAGTCTCTAGCATGTGCTGGCAAGGCGAGCAAGGAAATTCAGGGCAATGTACGGCATGAAGCTTTTTGCACATGGCTGCGCATTGTGCAAATGTCACCTCTCATTGTCCAGGGCGTGGTCATGGGGAGCGTAGTGCAAGCGTTCATTTGATCTCATTGAGCTAATTGAATTTCACCCACTTGTGAATAACAAAATAATTATACAAACAAAGTTCATTGGTTCTATCCTAACGCTAACTAAATCCAACGTAATGAAGTTTGTTGTAATCCTGGGTCATCTTTATGATCTTTTAAGAAAATACCTATAGGCGGATATCTTGTGACGTCAATGTTTACATATTTAAAGCAATAGTGAAAATCAGCAAGCGTAACGGAGCTACAAACATGTACAAAAAGAATTGTTCTGAATTTCAATAGCGTCTGCCGAATGAAGCGTAATTAGAAAGTTTTACGTTCGTCATTCCAATTATGAGCGTATTGCGGGAAGTTCAATTTACAGAAACCATGTGGGCTAATGAGCTTCTTGCCACCCAAGAAGTTCAAGGCTTTTGAGAAAGCCTCTTTGCTCTTGAAAAATGTCATAAATGCTCGGAGATCAAATAATTCATATCCCGCAGAAGTATTAACGTTTTCATAACGTTTTGGAGGTCCTGCAAAGGTTTTATTTACAAATGAGTTGAATGCTGTGTGGCAAAAGGCTCATTAGCCCACATATTTTCTCTAAAATGAACATTTAACTACGCCCTTACAACTGAATGTTTAACCTTCAAATTTTCGGAGTAGGTTTCATTTGCTGTCCGCTATTGATATTCAATGCTGATTATTTTCGAGCTCCTTCAAACATTCAGAATTTAGACCCTGCTTATGCAAATGAGCCCAAACTGTAAACATGAAATCTCCAATCATGGATCGCACCCCCGAATTTCAGGAGGTGCAATACCTATCACCGCTAGGCTTTTCGACCATTTGCTCAAGTTGATGTTATTTTGAAAGTTTTGTGCCGTTTTATAGCAACAAAATAAACAGATCATCGGTAGGGCATCTTTATTTCAAACTGAACCCTTCCGTTTCCTAACCAAGAATAACAGAGAATCGAGAGTAAACACGAAAGAGCAAATATAAAGTGACTGTGAATAATGATCTGGTCTTGGGAAATTACAAAAATCATTAATCTCACAACGTTTGCTTTTCTCTGATTACTTTTTAGTGTCTATGGCCTAGGACATACACAGGTCTAATCATGAGCCGTCCTAATGCAAATGAGGAAAATCTTTGTCTAATCTCATTTGCATTAGGAACGACTCATATCACGACCGGCGTATGTCCTAGGCCTTGCCACTCTATGCATTGCTACGCGACCTTCCAAATTCACTGTTGCGATTGGCGATTCTCAGCAAAGGAACTGTAACGTTAATTTTCTTGAACCAAGTAAGACAGAGGATAGCTTAAAACCATTTTGGTTGATATGGCAATCAATTTTGAGCCACTGAAGTGACCGAATCCAGCGTTTTGGTTTGATTGACGGCTAAAAATCACCAATCGCCCATCGCAACATTAAATTTTGAGGTCGCGTAGCAATGCATACAGTGGTAAATCACATATTCGGAGCGAAAACATTACGAAAAAATTGTACCACTGTGAAGGGAAAACATTTCAACAATATATTAATCTTGACTTTTTGAGCGCTTTTTGAGAATATAACTTGAGATTAAATCATTTACGGACTTAGCCTGAAGCTAAACCATTTTATCATCAAGTCATCATCAATATTTGTGACTACTTGTTAATGTTCAGCAGTTAAATCATCGAAGACATAGCTTTGAAAAACAGCTTAAACCCTTTGCATCGCGACCCATGTTTTCAAAACGTCAAAGTATGTTTTGATTTTTGACTTTGCTGTTCCGCCAATCAAACCATGTGAGCCAATGAAACTCTTCCTCTGTTTCGCCTAGTGCAGTCTGGCTTCCCTCTGAAAATAAAACCGCACTGGATGAAACAGGGCAAGAATCTGATTGGCTCATAAGATTTGACTGTAAATCATGTTCAATGATGTTGGAGCCGTTCGACTTTAGTGAAATATATCCTATATTATACTGATTGAGAGCATTGATGAGATGAACAAAACATAAAACGTCGAATGAAACGTGAACTGCTTTGGCCAAAACACTATAGTACTTTCCAACTCGTCAAGTAAACATGTTTCATTAAATATAGAACTCATAAGGTGCTTGGTACAAATGCCGTGCACAGTAGATATTATTGTAGAGGCGAACAACAGCTCCGTGATGTTTCAAGGAGCTATAAATAGTCGAGGTCCAGACCAGACTAGTAGCCCTAGTGTGAGCGCAGTATTAGACTTGCGGCCTACTCTGGGACCTTATCTCATCGCGAGTTTATGCGACATAAAGCGAGATAAGGCGACATAAGGGGAGAATGGTCCGATTGAAATGCGAGATAAGGCGAGATAATGTAGGCCTGACCTGCGCTCATTCCTTGTCTTAGTAGTATAACCCCTCAATGTGGGTTCCACCTGGAATTAGTATATATAATAGGACTCCATGCTGTCCTATTGAGAAAAAATTGGATGATTCAGAGGAACCCCAAAATTGGACGAGGCCGCAGGCCGAGTCCAATTTGGAGTTCCGAGGAATTATCCATTTTTTTCTTAATTGGACAAGCATGGAGTCCTGTTATTTATTAATTATATAACATCCATGTTCAAACCCAAACTGTCCAATTTTAGCGCGGACTGTCCAATTAGAGCGCGCGCGATCCAATTAAAAAATAATTGGACGATTCAAGAAAAATCTATCTGCCGGCACAATGGGATTTCGAGCTGGCTATATAATTATTAAAACAATAGTAGATCGGTAGGGCGTCATCATTTAAGACTCGATCGCCTAGTTTCGTTTCCTGACCAACAATAACAGATCAAGGGTAAACACAAAAGAGCAAATACAAAATGATTATAAAATAATGCTTTGGTCATAGGAAATGCATATATCAATTGCATGGAATATTACGACAAATGGTTTTCTCTGGCGGCGCCTTATATTGTGTAAATATTATATGTGGTGCATTGAACATCCCGTTTCTTCACGCTGCGCACTTTCAAAAACATCACTTTGGGTTTTTCTGTTCCGACAGTATTTGACTATTAAAAACAACAGGGCAAGGTCTGATTGACTTAGATGATTTGACTAGCGGAACAAAAAAAGGAAAATCTAACCGCGTTTTGAAAATTCACGAATGAACGAAGAAACGGGCGAAGACAAAATAAAATGCAAAAGATACCCAATCCCTGCGAATACAAAGCAAATGATATTTGACATTAGGACACTTTAATTAAAGTACTTTCGGAGATGTCTTGCCGTTGAATAAATATAAAAGTTTGTTTGACATTCAGGCTGGATAACGAGGTTTGAATTGATCTAGTGCCGTGTTTTACCTTCCTCTTAAAGCGTAATTCTATTCTAATGTTTGTGAAGCGTTTTATAATCTAGAATTTGCTTTGGTGTGATATATATGCACGCGTACGCTAAAAACTGTTTGAATATTACATAATCCAATTCTCCATAGGTAAATGCTCGTGTTAAAGGGACATGGTCACCGACTTCATATCACCAGTTATTAAAAAAGTGAAATTTGTGAAGAATGTTTTCAACATGATATGGTGAAAATTTCAGGTCATTTTGATGTAGGTTTGCACAAAGATGTTCGCGTATTTTAATTACAGCTTACAGGAGGATCTGACGCATTTGAAATCAGTTCACCTCAACCTTTTTCAAACATTCTGCGATCTTCATTCGCTCAAATCTTAGCAGTCCTCCATCGAAATCACCTGAAACTTTCCACACTGCTTCCTTTAAACTAGCACCTTAAATTGTAGGAAATATTTTTGTATTTTGTGACACTTGATTATTTTCGCATTTTCTAGTATACGTGCGAGCCGTCGCGCGCCGTCGGCCTATAACATAGAAGGAAACCACTACTCGCAGGGTAGGGACTGTTTGTATAGCATGGACTGGAGAAGAACAGTCTGCTAAACTGTTCTTAAAAATCTTTGAAAATGGTGTCCTGGAGTCGGCCTAAGATAGAAGGAAACCACTGCTCGCAGGGTAGGGACTGTTTGTATAGCATGGACTGGAGAAGAACAGCCTGCTAAACTGTTCTTTAAAAATCTTTGAAAATGGTGCCCTGGAGTTTTAAAAATCAATCTGATTCATATCTTTAAAAGACAAGAAATCCACGCTTTTCTGTTTAAATAAGGCAAAAGTTGTTTTTGTTCTTACTTCGAAATACTGCTGGAAATGGTTGCCCAATTGTTTCGAGCCAGAGGCTCGTGTTTAAGTGTCCGAAGGTGCACCTCTTATTCAAATTCAAGGGAATTCAATTATAAGCAACAGCCCGGAGCTGTTTTGTTGGTTAGGGTTCGAATAGGACCTGATTTGAAAAAAAAATCATTTATTTCGGAATAGAGCATGTCCCAGTTTGCTGTATGTATCTGCACGGTTCCTAGTGGTTGAAACCTGATGCCTTCCATGGGTACATGTCATGAGCAACAATTGAATACAATATATATTCAATATAAAGATAACCTTATCGGATGAAAAGATATACGACAGCTGTTCAATACGTATAGGACTTCTTCATTTTACCATGCATTTAATTTTGTTTACACAACATTTATATTTAGAAAGTAGAATGAAGGAAAACACTATGAGTCGTCAAGCTGAACTGAAATGTCTAGCAGTTTACCTTTTTTAATCTTACTATTAAGATATAAACGGTTGTGATTGCGTTTCAGAAGCAAGTTTAGTGAAAAACGGATTGATAGACGTTCAAGTGAAGTCTTTCCTGCTACTGTGAAAAAATATTAAGCCATCAAGGCAAAAAAGCGTGTCAAGAATAGAGTGTTTTCAATGCTGGAAAAAGCCGTTTGTTTGCGCGTGAATCTTTCAGATATTGTATTTTTGTACTTGCGAAGCAGGGGCACCGTGATTAAGTTCGTCTTTGTGGGAAACGAGTCGGTGGGTTCGTCTTTGTGGGAAACGAGTTCGAACGCATTGAATTATGAATAATTAAACGTCGCGGACTATTTTTGGAAAGTGCTGAGCCTTTTTCATAAGTACAAAATTAAATGTTGAACATGATTATCAGAGGAAAGAAACTAAATTAAAAGCAGGCCTTCATAACAACTGCTTCGGCTGGTAGTAAACCAAATAAGCGATCTATATGCAGCAACATATTAATTACAAGCTGATCGTGACTCCAAATGCGCAGTAATGAGAAAGTCATTTTTTAGCAACAGAAAAGGAAAATAAAATATTCGCCGTTATTAGTCCTTTAAAGTTTAATTAATTTCCTGAGATTGCTTTCTTTGAACCGCTCATTATTTATACCTCAAGAAACAAGAAGGGTAACTAGCGGGTCCCGAAGCGGAAGTGTCTGGCAGTGAGAAAAATGGGAAACAAAAGTAAAGTGAACAGCGCTCTTGTATTCCTTTCATTGACCATTAACATCTTAGCCAACAATTCAAGCGCAATTCCGCTCAACAAATGAATTGAACTTATCATTTAGTGATATAAATTGTTCGACGGGGAAACAGCTACAAAATCGACGACAAACAACATGTATTCGTGTAGCTTAATCCAAGTCTCTCTGCCAAATTTTGTTGCAGTGGTTTCACAACCTCTTCGGTTGCATAGCAACACTTTGCGCATAATTTTAATTGTTTTATGACAGTTTGTCACTGTTGACATCACATGTACGCTGTTCCTTTGGTCACTGAGCAATACAAGTTTCAGGAACTTAAGTGTAACTGAGCAAATGAAAGGCACTGATAAGATAGCTTTTCTTCGAGTGGCCATTGCAAAGTTTATAGAACAGAATACAGAACCAGGAGTGAAATCAATTTGCACTTTATATTCTTTTTGTTCAGATAGCTAGTGACTGTCGCCAAGCAAAGTCTAAGCTCATCTGCACAGCACTTATTCAATTATAACCAAAACCGTACATTTCGTGCTTTGAATTTTCCAAGCATAGTGTGATTTTGCCTTTTCTGTTCCGTTAGTCAAACCATCTAAGCCAATCAGGTCCTTGTCCTGTTTCGCCTGGTGCAGTCAACTGGGTTTTTGCATAACCCCGTAGGTTTTTCGTCTGAGGTTCACTCGCCACGGCTCCATTGTATATTGTGTCAGTATTGTTAATGTGGGAAATAAACTTGCAACTTCGTCGCGACAGAAAGCCAGTCGACTGCACTTGGCGAAACAAGGCAAGGAGCTGATTCTCATAGATAGCTTGATTGAGTGGCGTACAAACAGAAAAAAAAACAAGTCCCAAACCCAAAAGCGACGTTTTGAATATGCGCAGCGAAAAGCAACGGATTCAGCTGTAACAAACAATAACGGTCTGTGCCAAATTATAGTAGCTAATCCGCATTAGATGTACTCTCGACTTTTGTCTCCCTGCTTGATCGTCGCCGAAAAGCGCTGTTAATGAATCTCGTAACGGCTACACTAAACTGCGATTGATCAAGTTCGGATTGCGCCATAACTTGAATCCTGTGCGTCCTTCTGCACCCAAATAACAGGCAAAGTCCTCTGCGGAAATCGGGGATTCGCCAGGCGTACAGTACCGGATTAATTCCCGAGGAGAAAAACCCAAGGGAAAGAGTGATATCCCGGGCTAGACGGACATCGGGATTTTGACTTGTGGAACCGAATACGAGAAGAAAATCCACGATTACGAATGGAAACCAAGATATTAGGAAAACCATGAGCATTATGAATACTGTGGTCGAGACACGCTTTTCCCTCTCGACGCTCCTTCTCGAGAAGGCGGTCTCTGAAGAGTTTGAAAATGTCTTCAAGCTTTGCACTTGCTTCTTGAGAAGCCTTCTTAGTCCGTAGAATGAGACTAGCATAACTAGAGTTGGCGTTAAAACACCCAGTGCGTACAAGTAGACTTGGAAGCTCGCAGATCGCCACCCGACAATTGGCAACACGGCAAAGTGCGCTGCGAAGAGCCAGATTACAATTAATGAGATTCGCACTCGAAATTTTGTAACAATAGTTCGATAGTGAAACGCGCGGCTCACCGCAATATAACGATCAACCATCAACGCGCAAATGTTTAGAATCGAGCAAACACAGGATAGCACTGCAAATATATAGTAGGCGAAGAGTATATCATTATTGTTAAGCCAGTAGCTTGCAGCGTTGATAGGTTCAACTGATATCCCGACTAGGATATCCGCAATGCTCAAGTTCACCACGAAATAATTTGAAATACGTCGGAGGTTTTTGCCCGGATCGCGAATAAATACCGTACAGACCATTATGTTTCCAATCACAGTATATAAACCAAATACTATGTACATCACAGCTAAAGGGAGACTTGCAGTGAGAAAATACCCATCGTAGAACATGTAGTAAGCCATCACAGGGTGCAGATAAAATCATTAAGAGCTGTCCTCTCTCTGGGGTAAGGTCTCTATTGGCCGCATCAAGGATGCCACGCTTTATAACTTGATTAACTTAGAGAAGGCTATGATGTCATAGGAACGCACTGTTAACGAGAGAATCAAAATTGCTAAGTTTGCCATAACCCAATCACTTGTGTCGATTGCCGATGGCAGTCTCTTTACAGGGACCTTCTAATGCGACTGCGTCATTTTGATAATGCGGTGTGAACAATTGAGACAGTTTCCAATGTCAATGTGTATCCACCGCAACCAATAGCAATAGGAACAATGTCACAGAACCGATTCATCATCTATTTCATAAAAATAACACTGGGCAATCAGACAATTCGCAGCTTTATCCAAAATTAACTCTATCTATCTCACTGAACAATTTTGAGAGTCATTTAGTTAGTGATTTGGTTAGGAAAGAAGCTTAAAGAAGCACATGAAAGAGCCCGGCGTTATTTGTCACATCCAGAAATAGATTGTTATTATCACCAATACGACTGCTATAAAGATAATGATAAAATGGGAAAGAAAATACATTTATATGATTTTTAGATATGGTATTACTAATTATTTTCCGAACAGTGAAGTGTTGCAAATCATTTCATTCAAGTAACGAAGAGTTTCGCACTTTTCTTTCAGCGTGTTTCATTTCTTAAAGAGCTAATGCAGTATTGCTAAAAGGGAAAAATGAAAAGGCCAAATTAGTGATTGACTGGTTCTGGCAGATTGAAACCCTGATTCAGCCCCCAAACACTTTATCTTGTGCCTGTCATTTTATCACTTTGCCTGTCATGTGCAAGGCCTATGGCGCGCATTATCACGAGCGGAACCCGCATCCTTTAAACAGGACCTTGGCAACTCTGTTCCGGTGTCGGTACATGTGAAGGGCTTGAGTAGACGAACACAAATACTTAATTTCCAAGACGGCGCGTTGACGAAACAAAGGGGGTCTCTTGGAGTCTAGGCTAAATATTTATAAACCTTTTCAAAGCAGTTTTCTACCAGTTCTGTAACACAAAAGTTCTAGAAATGAAGTGTGTGTTTGGCTATCAAATATTAATATCCGAGTGCGGTGATTATATTGAAATACAAATACAAAACAGTTTGTGTATTACTCCATATATTTGAAAACCTGCTCTATTTGCATGTTCCGTGTGGCGTCTTTAACGATTTAGGAATAAACAGCATGAGACTTAATTTCATTAAAAAAGGTTAGAAAAATGCACCGTTGATTCATTATTCATAAGATGTACACTCTTTTTTTTATAAGAACGTCTATTCAGTTGAGGTTGGTCCGTTTTTATTTTTGGAGCACGGTTTGAGGCTGGGAATGTTCTTACGGATGATCTTAAATTTCAGGACGTCGTAACCTGAAATATGATAGATCATGATCCGATACATACCAATGAAGTATTAAAAAGAGTTTTAAACAAATTATAAATTACAATATTGAAGGTCGTTAATATTAACACATTTGATTCTGAATTTTAGAATGCATCACTGAAAAAAATATATTTTGCTCCTATCTGAGCCTCGGGCATGTTCTTCGCATGTTCTTAAAATTTAGGCAAATTTCAGGCTGAACGTTCTTAAAAAAAGGTCTGACGCTTCTGCGCAAATAACTTGAAAGCGCTTTATTTTTTGATAAGCGCCGTGCTTAACAATGGTTCCTCTTATACTAAATCAAATATATAGGGAATGTTTCAGTCAATAAGGAAAGATTCCGCCAACAAAGCTATAAATGCAAAAGAGCTTAGTTTTAGAATGATTGAGAAAATGATTCACCTCAAGTTAGCGTACTACATAGGCGGCGGACCCGGGGGGGGGGGGGGGGGGGGGGGGGGGGGGGGGGGGACAGAGTTTGCTCGAGCACCCTACTTTTCGTCAAAGTTTCATACATTTACTGTATTTTGTGTTTTCACTCTTCCCATGCATCCTTACTAATGAGCACCCCCACTTTTTATGGTCCTGCGCCGCCTATGTACTAGCCGCCCTTCAGAGTAAAGCGCCGCTCTGTCTTGGTGGAGGTTGAAAGTTCGGCTCTCGACTGGACCAACCAATCCGGCTCCTTTGCTGCCTTGCTCGACTAACATCTGCAGAAGTGGTTTAGACCTTTGCGTCTTCAATAAGGAGGATCATATATTCAAAAACTGTACTATAGGACCCGATAGGTGACATGGTGCTTTCGTAAAATAAGGATAAGGGTTCTTTTTTTAGCGGTCCAAAATCCATCAAACCTCGTGTTGTGGTTGCCTCGCGAGTTATCCGGAATCCTGCGATCCGGACAATACATAGGAATAAACATTTCTGCTCGCGCACAAAGGATCTAACATCTCCCGCTCCTCCGTCCAAGAGTGTCTTTCATGATGCAGTCTCCTGGTTCTTTTTTTAGCGGTCGGAAATCTATCAAACCTCGTGGTCTAATTGCCTCTGTCCGGAATCCTGCGATGCGGACAATACATATCCTGGACTTTCTTTTCCTTCCTGGAAAGTCCTGGAATGTTAAGGAAATTCCTGGAAAACGTCTGGAAATGTTTCAACTCAAATGTGGTTGAATTTGCCACTTTCGGGAATCTTGTTTTGGGCTGCAAATTATGACATTAGCACTGTTATCATACTGCAAAAAGAGTGAATAGAAAATGTGAATTGTTGTATATCGGTCCAACACAGTAAAGCATGACTTCCAAGTGTGTATGGTGCTTTAGAGGGAGGGAGGTATTTCTACCTCAAACGCCTGATAAACTCCTGGAAAAATAACTAAAGACCTCCTGGAAAATCCATTCAGAAAGCATACGAACCCTGTGTAAAGGCGAGGTATAAAACGGGCATCAAAAACGCTCAACTTTTCTCGCAACATCATTGCGAAACGAGCAGAAGAGCGAGTGTGACCAAACAACTTGTCTTGCAACAAATCGGCATGTTGCAAGTTGAAAAATAGTGCTGCAGAAAGTAGAAGTCCGTCCTACTTTTTGCAACAAAACTTCGAAATTTGGTTGTTTGGTCAGGTGGTAAAACGCGTAGCATCGCTCTTCAACTCGTTTTTCAACAATGTTGCGAGACAAACAGCGAGCGTTTGTTGCTCGTTTTACCTCCCCTTACGATCTGACAAGTCGGTTTGTATCGGATTACGTCGCAGCTTGTAGCATTGACCAATCAGTCGTTGGTATTTTTTAAACTTGCAACATGCCGATTTGTTGCGAGACATTTTGTAAACTTGCAACATGCCGATTTGTTGCGAGACGATTTGTAAACTTGCAACATGCCGATTTGTTGCGAGACGATTTGTAAACTTGCAACATGCCGATTTGTTGCGAGACAATTTGTTTGGTCGGATGGTAAGAAGTGCTGCATCGTTCTTCAGCTCGTTTTGCAACAATGTTGCGAAACAAGCGATTTCGTTGCCCGTTTACCTTGCCTTAAAATAGAGATCTTGATCACTGCCCCGCATACTTCTCGAACTCTCGATGGCTAGAGTTTTATCCTGTCCTGCATTCTTTCTCTCGACGGAGCTAAGTAACTCTTCCTTTCTCCAGTCACATCTCGTCACATACATCTCTCCAATACATTAAAAACCGGCGTATAAGAACACAGGTTATAAGAACGTTAGGCTAAGATTTCTAATACAGTACAAATTTCTTGTATTTTCGAATCAAATAAGAACCTTGGGCTAAAATTTCTGACTTCGACTTGGCGTACAACTCCGTGCAACTTCACGATTATTGTCCGCGATGTTTTTTTTGTCACTATCGCCTTGAGCCACTGGCCTTTCTGGATTGCTTTGTCCACGACAAGTACGAGATCGCCTACCTTGAATGAGGCCCTACCAGGGGGGGGGGGGCACCGTGTCGCTAGTCTACGTTTCAAAACAGACCGCGTCACGATTTCGCAGGCTTTTGCTAGAGTCGCTGTTAGTATTTTGATAGAATGGCTTGTCGTTCGTCGCTGTTTCGGAAAGGCCGTGTCGCGTTTTTAACGTAGTTCAAGGCCGTGTCGCTTGTCGGAGTTTACCCCTGGTAGGGCCTCCTGAATTGAGGTAGCCACTTCTGTTTCCTGAAGAGTTGGGATGATATCTCGCGTCTGTCGTTTCCATAATTCCTCTCCAAGACATTCGACGTCTCGGATTTCCCTTTAGTAGCAGTTTCGGTGCGAGTGCCTCCATATAATTAAATTGAATAATGCTGACCCAATAAGGCAAGTTGGCAAGACGATTGACTATTACTCCCTTCTCGACATATGATTTTTCAAGATTTTATTACGTTTTTCAAAGGTTCGCCAAAAAGGCTCGGGGCTCGCTAAAGAGGCTAGCGGCTCGCAAGCCCCCAAATTAGAGAAATTCAGCCAAACATACTGACGGCGTATTTTGACTCAGATGTGGTCATAAGATTCAACGCGGCCAGTTTACTAACTAGATGGTATTTAATTTTTATATCACGCAATTCAACTGAGATAAAAAAGATGCAAATAATAAGTTTCCCCGTTCGCCTTATTCTTTTGACCCAACTGATGAGTCAAAATACGTCATCAGTATGGAATGTGTTTGACTTTAGCGCGTACACACCTCTTTCCAAGCCTTTTTCGGCGGACACAAGTGGTGTCGGCTTTCGCAGGCTACGACCAGGCTCATCATTAGTTTGTATGACTGTAAATGAATACACCTCCGCGGCTTGGGCGTAATGTTGTCCCATTTCAGATCACATGGCATTCCTATGATTATTCTTTCGTTCTCACTTCTGCTACGCACCGAAGGATATATAAATATGGAATCATTCCAAACAAAGAAAGTTTATTCAAATCAACGCCACATGATCTGAAATGGGAAAAACATTGACGCCCAAACCGAGGAGGTCTATAAATGGAGAGGATGAAGTTAGGTTAAACACGATCACCACTGAAATCTACCCGGTGCATATTTATTGTTTATACCGCAGAATATTTATAACAACTGTCCAACCAGGGACCTAGTATCCAGCACGTAGTGCGAAAAACGTGGCTTTGAAACCCAGTATATATTTATTTGTGCGAATAGTAGTATAGTAGGTATGGAATAACCTCCTTTTTGCGGGTGAGCAATGCGGGTGAGTATGCGAGTGAACATGCGTGTGAGCAGGAGCTCATTTCCGGTCAGGATGGTGAGGAGGATGACGTCACAGACTATTTTCAGCCCCTTTTTGGTGGTGAGGATGACGTCAGACTATTTTTAACCCGCTTATTGGTGGCGAGCATGCGGGTGAGCAGGATAATGAGGATGACACGTCGGAAACTATTCTTACCCTTTTTGGTGGTGAGGATGGTGTTGAGGAGCCGTGACCTCGCAGTCTATTGTTAGTAACCCATGGACTCTATACAGCTGAAGAAAAGGAAGTAAAAAAAGGTCTATTTGTCCTAGTGTATTTAGAAACCATGGAGTAATATTATTCCACGGTTCAATGGGTTCTATGCTAATGACAAGTCTTTTGTGTAAGGGACTAGGATTATTTTTCGAATATTAATTATAATATAAGGTTTTTGTTTACACGGGCGTTCTTTTGTTATATAAAACTAGAGTTCTAGCGCTTTAGTGTGGGGATAACATCAGAAAATGTAGAGATATTGTTTATATATACTCTGGGTTGTCCTGGCCAAATGATTCCTCCAAAAAGGCCTTGACGGTAGAGTCATCAGGATAGACTTCAATACATTTGGTAACCCCGGTCTTGGTGTGTTTCAGTTTCACAGACCAACGGCTTTGTGATCCATCACTTCAAATGGACGTTCCTGGTCGGATAGGAGAACTTGACGTCTTATACATTTCAGCTAGGTCCTTCACGAATGAAATTGTATGCCTTGTCACCTTCACCGACTGGTTGCCATACTGATGGAGGGACATCTGACCACACGGGCAATGGAATCGTCGGACGACTCTCTCTTCTCTTTGCACTTATTGTTAGTGGCTCTTGAGGAATAAACGGAGTAGGTGTCAATTCGCTTGTCTTTGGTTGACTTTTGTTGAGGGTAAAGACCGGGGGGGGGGGGGGTACTTGGCTTGATATAGGGTGGGTATGTGCCGCTGCGAATTTCAAATGCGGACCCCGTTCTAAAACGATTTTTTGAAGAAAAGCTACCCCGTTCAATTTTTGCAGCCAAAATGAGACCCCGTTCTAAAGAGAAATTAATGATACATGTAAATCAAAATTGTTGCTGCGTTACATGTTACGGTTTTATCTGTAATAGAATGTTAGCGCTTGTTGAATTCTTTACATTTAATGAAACAATACGTCACCGCCGGGTCGCTTCCTTGAAGATTTTACTGGGTGGTCTTCATTATCCTACCCCGTTCAAGAGGACGGTTCCTAAACGATACCCCGTTCTATCGGCTGGAGGAAGAAGTCGGGACCCCGTTGGCGGCACATACCCGTATAAAGACTCGGCAAGATCCAAAGACGTCAGCCCGCACTTGCTTGTCTGCTGAAGTATCTGGGTTCTTATCGATGAGTAAGTAGCCATAAGGTTTTTCGGTTTCTTGGAAGTAGGCATTCATGAATCTGTCTCGATTCTTATCAAACATCCTCTCCGCTATAATTCCTATCTGCTTTCGGTCACAGGACTGCGGAAGATTGCAAGGTACTGGGCAAGGTACTTGACAGGAGATGAGATATCAATGGTATGTTGATGAAATACTGATGAGATGTGATGTGATGTGATGTGATGTCGATGAGATGTCGATGGGATGTCCATGGGAAGTCGACGAGATGTTGATGAGATGCCGATAGAATGTCGATGAGATGTCGAAAAGGATTTTATGTTTAGGTGTCTAACTTGGTAACCTAGCCTCTTAGAAAAGTATATATAAGAAGGTCGGCCGCAAGCGGATATTCATTCAGACAGGAACTTTGAGCAGGACACACCAGACAAAGTTAGCCTCTCAAGCCCTAGCAAAGAGTCTCAGGACAGTGACTCCCAGAAGAACAATGATGAAATTGATGTTTGGGACCGTCTTCAGCAGGAAGTCATGTACGGCCATGAAGCTCATTGGAAAGAGCTGGTTGAGCAATATGAGCAACTAGGAAACAGTCAAGAGGTTGCTGAGGCTAAAGTAACTAACGATCTTGTGCCTAGCTACAGGAACGGATTGAGACAAGTGCTGTTTGAGAGGCAATGGAAGTGGATGCATGATCTACGAAAGGATCTCTACTATAAGAAAATTATAGAGACACGACAGAACTTTATGGACAATGGTGATTTTTACTGGAAAGCCACCGATCGAAGCAGCCATTGAGAAGCATACATTTTGTCATCTTAGGATCTTAAGATGTAACATATATTTTTTCTGTTATTTTATAGTTAAATAAGGGACTACTCTACTCTAAGTTATTTTTATCTCCCGCTAGTGGTAGTATTTTATGTAATAGAAGTTTGTGTAATCGAATATTTTTATGTAAAATAGCTAAATAAGGGACAATGTCTACATTTTCTGATGTTATCCTTATTATTTTTTTTCTTTTCTAACGCAGTCTATAATGTTATTCAAGAACGAAGGTAAATAAATAAATAAATAAATAAAGCGCTAAAACTCTAGTTTTATATAACAAAAGAACGCCCGTGTAACCAAAAACCTTACATTATAATTAACATTCGAATAATAATGAGTTGGAGTCAACAAACGCTAATCCCTTACACAAAAGACTTGTCATTAGCATAAGAACCAATTGTACCGGAGAATATTAGTCGATGGTTTCTAATACACTAGGGCAAATAGACATTTTTTTACTTACTTTTCTTCAGCTCTATAAAGCCCATGACCCCACACAGTCTATTTTTAGTAACCCACGGCTCCTCACCACCATCCTCACCACCAAAAAAGGATAAGAATAATTTCTGACGTCATCCTCACCATCCTGCTCACCCGCATGCTCACCACCAAAAAGCGGGTTAAAAATAGTCTGACGTCATCCTCACCACCATTCCCACAACCAAAAAGGGGCTAAAAATAGTCTGTGACGTCATCCTCCTCACCATCCTGACCGCAATCTCGTACCCGGAAATGAGGTCCTGCTCACCCGCATGCTCTCCCGCAAAAAAGGGGGAAATTCCGTACCTACTATCTACTGTGAACTCTTTTAAGGATCTGCGTTGGGATCACCATTTTCATGCATCAGTCTTGCATCATTTCAAATTGTTTATGCTTCGTGCCTTTATGATTGATTTAGTTATAAAAGTGCCTAAAACATTCATGAAATCGACATGATTTCCACCACTGAGATATATCTTAAGTGTATTTGGAATTTTAGCGAGGAGCGCCGAATGAACGAGCAGTAGCATAAAAGTAGATGCCGACACTTACGTATGAATAAGCGGTAATTACACCTTTCCTTGGCAATCATAATCCAAATGAATGAACCACCCGGTGCTAGCCACTTACGGGCAGGGCACATTGCATTCGGCGGGTCAATAATTGTCTTTTTTAGCATATTTTGAAACGTTTGCATGGAAATAATAATTTGTGTTATTCCCGTGAAGAAATCTTTATGTAAACTTTACAAAGTCAGGGTGTCAAGTTCTAATTTTTGGGCACATTCCTATTTTCTTTTCTATTTCCTATTTTTTAAGCTTTTGACTGAAAAAGGTTAGTCTAATCCAGTAATTTTGCACCAAAACATGATACATTTCTAGTAATCTTACAAACCTGAAATCAAAATTTTCTCCCCTATAGAAAAATAACAATTACGACCTCGAATTGCTACATGATAATAAATGTTTTGCTGTAAAACGTTCCGATAAATGGGCTAAATACATTTACTTTGAGCATCCACAAAATTTTCTCATTTCCTAATTTCCTCCTATGTTTTCAAGCGATGAAATTGGATTGCAAATTGGCCTTTTTGATTTCTTGTTGGGCTGAACAGTTTTTAAATAATAACATATAATGCCGAAGTATAAATTAGGATGCTTTTGAGTACACCACATGCATCATTTTAGAACTTTTTGTTGCATAAAACCATCGTGGCACAGCTCCTTTAACATGACATTCTGTTTTTTCGACCCAAAACTAACTCAAGTACAGTCGGACGGACATGTGAAGTTGACACTGCCGGTGCGCGGCTTGTTTGTTATAGTTTCCCACCTCATAACATCTGGAGCATCAACGACTGTAGATCGGCTCTTGCATCCAACATTGTTCATCTGTAAAGCCAGGCTTGCAGCAAATCTGCCACTCCAAATGTTCACTTGTGCCAAGCTGCCGTGGAATTTCGATCCACCAATGAAGGGACAGGGCGTCATGGAATCGCTCAGCGGACAAATCTGCGTCCGACCAATAGTGAGATTGCCTCCGTCTGGGATCGTCAGTCCTGCTAGACCCTCATTGGTCACAAGGCCTTTATCCTCTCCGTCACTGAAAACGTTGAATCTGCCGTGAACTGTGCTGATGCTAACGCAGAAGTGATGCCAGCCTTTGTAAGGCAATGCTTGTGAGTGGCTGCTGTTGGAATAAAAGAATACAGTTTGTAAATCACCAGTACAACGATCAATAAAAAAAGGGTCAACGAAAGGACCAGAAAATAGTTTGCAAGTGCAGCTAAGAGTAGCTTGCTCGTAGTTAAATATAGGTTCAAAACATAGGAGGAGGTCTTGCATAGAAATTCAAAACCGACCGCGAAGCGGGAGGTTTTGAATTTCTATGCAAGACCGACTCCGTAGTTTTGAACTTGTTTACATACCTACCACACTCAAATCTATTGTTTTTATGGAAAGCTCATTATCACTGTTTTATCGCTTTCTGTGTGCCATTGTCAGAAATGGACAAAAGTCTTAATAACGTTACCCCGAACAAAAGGTTTGTTAACAAAAGGTTAACAAAAGTGTCTTGTTCTATAGAAATTATATCCAATAGCAGAGCAACACAACGCGTTGCCTTTTCTGGGGCTTGGCAGTGGGATATTTGAATTTCAGATTGCTTCAATGCTTGCCGTGTAAACATGTCTTCGGAATAGTTGCGCATTTTGTAAACCAGATGGCCAGCAAAATTTGGGATAAACGTTCAACATCGTCCATGGGATGGGCAAAGACAGGTAAATACGCAATGTTTGAGATTGAAGTACATTTTTGCTTAAAGGCCCATCACCCGGGAGCCTTTGCGCCCCGTTTTCTTTTGTTTTCAAATTGATCCATTGTTTTTCGGGTGCTCTGATTGGCTAAGAGTCCGCAAAGGCTCTCGGTTGGTGATGGGCCTTTAATTTCAGTTTCTGTAGTCAAGAAAACTGGTGTACATGATTGAATAGCCGAATTCACACTATAGAGACGAGTTTCTCGTCAGAAAAATTTCCTGTCTTATGTGAATTCTAGTCGGAAACTAGTCGGCTTATTATCGCCAGACGTTCTCCTTCAAAAAGTTTTTTTCGCGTGATCACAGAAGAACAGGGAAGAACATTCAAGACGAGAAACTCGTCTCAGACGGGAAACTCGTCTCTATAATTGTGAATTCGGCTAATCATAGAAATACAATTTTGTATTGAATAGAATTGAACTGAGGGCTTGAAGATGATCATTGTATTGATTTATTGTTTACATTAAATTTCCTAACGATAATCAATGGATATTGTTTTACTTTCGTGTAATTTTGAGACAGAATAGTAGTAGTGCACAATTTAAAATTGATTTTTGGGGAGCGGGACTAATTATTTAATTCTGGTGCTAGGGTTGATTTGTGATTTGATTAATTTAGAGGAGCGTGTAGCTTAATGTAAGACCCGGTACAGGTCTGCAAAATCAGCCTGAAAATGTTCTTAAGGTGGTCTTAAAATAGCAAATACTGCATACACTACCAACAGTCAAATACAGATTGAATGTAATTGACAGCAGGTAATTATCTAGTAGCAACAATTTGTCAAGTCCTAGAACAATTGCTTAATGTACCTTGGAAATCCACATAAAGTACCTGCTGTAGAACTCTGTGTGCAATCATCTAGCACATTATATTGATCTACTTAGTACACGGTAATTCGAACGTAATTACACTTCGAGAGAGAAACCAGACACCTCTTGTCTAGAATGTGACATGAGCTGTCAAATTTACCTCAGTTCAGTCGCTCCAACCCAGCCTCATAGCAGGGTACTCGACCTAGGTAGGTTTTCTATTGTTCCCGATCGATTTTTACTGAGGTTAGCGATGGTGTTTACACTTGCGAAAATTTTACTGAAGTAAATTCCTGTATTCCGAGTGTAAACACAACATAAGAAAACAAAAGAACCTCATTACACGTGTCATTAAAATACACAAAATGTGCCAAAATACACTTTTTCGAGCTGTGGGAACCCGAGACCATTTTTTTTTATGTCCCATGAAATGTTCCGGGGGATCCGCGTATAACCCCACCTGGCGACTAGACTATAAATTCTGGCCCAGTGCCACAACGACTTAGGAATTTCATAATTGCATTTTCAGGTGAACGCCGTCTTCTAGCCGACAAACAAAGGCAACGGACAGAAAAGTACATTTTGCTTCCCTGTTCAAGGATGATATACAGGATACTTACATAGCTACGTAACTATTCAGAGAGTCCTTGTAAACTATTTTTATTTGATATTTCATAGTTATTCCCAGCGCGATTGCCTTGTAAGTTGAGTCTTTGGCTGTAAAGTAGGACAGGACTGTGTGGTCAAATGATCCCGCCAAGGAGTACCACGCACAAACAGTGAAGATAGAGAGCTGAGTGTTCATATCTAGCGACACGTATCCGGGATCATCTGCGGGGAACGTCAGGTGGCATTTCTGATCGTCTGTAATGTCAAACAATATCACCACCTGAGTTTTCACTGCGCACGAATTGTACCGCGATTTGAAAAACAAGCCTCGCGATTAACTAAAAGGCTACATGCCCAGGGTACTTAGGTTATCAATAAGACCCTCGGAAAACCTGAATTTCCACCTTAAAAAAGACCTGGTCAGAAATAAAAACATTTTCCCCAATAAATACTTCTCGGTCCTAAAATACCCTAAACAATGTCCCTAAATTTATTCGGACATAGACAAGCTTTATTGGAGTGCTTAGTTACACAGAGATCAGAAAGAAACAGTTTGCATGATCTTAAAGCACTCGAAAATATATTTGCAATTATTATTGACACGTGTCAGTAGCTTTGCTACTGGAGTTGATTGTTTTGAAAAGTGAGTTTCTTATAGATCTGCGTAAAGCTCGCATTTCAATTGAAAAGTGTTCTTCATTTTCCATAATGGCAGACTCTAGAGAGAGGGCTATGTAGCTTTTGTTTTGCAGTAACGTTCGTCTCCCAATTTGAAGGGTGTGGTCAGTTATACTTAATTTAGTTGGTGCTCTGAATTCTTGGAATGTTTTAAATTTATTTCCTCCCACTGATCGGTTATCATCGAAAAGGCTTCCAGTTTTGTACTTCAGTGTCCTCACTTGTCTTTGTTTGAAACATTTATAAAATCGCTTGCTATCATTCATGGCAACAGAGGTATCATTTTCCTATATTCCCAACATTATCTAGGTTCGTGTTGGAAAAGAACACGTTCTTATTTCCATGGCCCAATTTCTGGAGTTTGAGAAATTTAGCATATCTAGAAAGCTTGCTTTCGGAGTTTATTTCAATGATGATTGGGAAACGACCTTCTGAGCGCCAAGCTATTGATTCGCGACTCTTTCGCTAACTCCTACAAATTAGTTACACAGTTTTGCGTGTACCTGCTCAATTGGGTTTTTACATTATAGAAAAGGATTTCAATATTACATTAAGATTTGAAGCTTTGAAAGCTCCATGCATTTAAAGCTCACATGCATTTTTGCAAGGAAAGGCCGGATGCCTTTTCTCCGTATTTTAGCGCCATATGTAAGAATTGGTTTACATTTCTACGGAATGCTAGTCGATCATGTTTTAAAGTGCTTATAACCCTTAAATTTATCTATATAGAGAATAAAACATGGGCACGCGGAGATATGGAATTTATCTTCGAGTGTTCACATTGATATCGAACGAGTGAGCGCAGCGAACGAGTGAGATATCAAATGTGAACACGAGAAGATAAATCATCCACATCTCCAAGCGTGGAAATCTCATTTATCAAAACAACAATACACAGGGTCCACTCAGTTATAAAAATGATAAAAAAAACTTGCAGCTTGCGAACTTGCAGCTCGTAAGCTGAATTACGCTAAGTCTCATGGCGCGTTTGACGGCACTCCCACACACACCCTAGAGCAAGTCGAGTTGATCCTATCTACACCGTCTCTCGGCTGGCCTAGGCTTGTGATCCCAGAGCACAGCGATTCCCTACACCTTTATCATAACAACAATTACACCGAAAGGAATATACACTATTCCATACCTTCGCAGGTCTCTCCAGCAAACCCAGGTGGGCAAACGCATTCATTCTTTAAAGTCAGGCAGTTAAACTGACAAGTTCCACCATTAGAGCAGAAGGAATCGACTGTGCAGGCAGACCTCAGCAACGAGTTGAACTGCGAATGCAAGTCTTTATTTAGTATCGAGTATGTTTGGATTTCACGGCATGCTTGTCCATTGGAAATCCGGACAGTACCCATTCATCTTGTCGTGAAATTCATCTTTTTCCCTGCAGAAATAGCCCAGTTCAAATTATCCTATCTAACGCTGAATAGGCATCTATGGAGTTTTTACTTCAAACTTAGGCCCCCACTTATTTATGTACCGCTGATGCCTCATCCGACACATTATGCGTCACCCTAATAATCTTCCCATTATGCCGAAAATTATGCTTGTGTCGGACCATTATGCTCGCGTGATGCTGGTTCAATTTCTCCCTTGAACCCACCCAAACGAGTCCTCGAAGCTTAATTAACCAAGCCGACTAAACAAGTAAAAGCGTCTTGACCAGAAACCATATAGAAAGACTTGGATAATCTGAGACAGGAAGGCAAATTCAAAGCCAAATTCCATATTTGTTCATCTATTTTCAATGAAATGAAAATTTGCCCATTTTGCTGAAAATTTGGCCACTATGCCAGCATTATGCTCGATGCTCTGACTGTGCCATTATGCTCAAAATTATGCCGGCATAATGTGTCTGACACTACTCATCCGTAGAGCAGAGGCGAAACTGAACAAATTGTTTCCCGCATGGCTAAACAAGGAAAACATGAAGGAAACACATGTCTGGCTAAAATGTTGCTTCTTCGAGCTTCAAGTCCGGCTGTAGAAAAAAAATATATTGACCTGTGAGGCAAATGCAATACAGTCAGTAACATTGTCCATTTAATTCAGTCATACGAAATTTGAGTTCTAAAAGTGCACTTACATCAGGAGACCGTAGCTGAGAATAGACAACCCCAGCTCTCGCCTCAAAATCCGGATTCCCTGTAATCTCATCTTCGTTCTCTACTCCGTGGCTGTTCAATTCACATCTTCCAGTAACGCCTGTCATATCATAATTTACAGAGACGCACTTGTCATGCGTGATGCACCGCTGACTGCAAGTGATCAGACTGGGGGCGATGATGGACTTGATCACGTGACCACGCAGGGCCACTCCTTCTTGTGTTGTACGAGCACCAGCGGATTCACGGAAAAGCGGACAATAGGACTGTTGCGGGTGGGACGCATGCGCAAATGGCAGAAGCGCGACTAGCGGGATAAGTCGCGAAATCATAGCTGAAAGGTAAAAACGAGTGTGTAAAGGCGCGGCGCCAAATCGAGAAAATCCAGCGAAAGTCAAAAGAGACGTCCGCAAAGTGGCGCGGTTTGCCTTCCAAACATTCCATACTGATGACGTATTTTGACCCAGGTCTGATCAGGGAAACTAATAGGCAGATCTGATCTGATCTGATCTAATTGATCTCATTCTCGTACCCAGAGCTCCCCGGCTCGTCACTTCGCAGGGGAGGCTCTGGTGGCGGCCATTTGAGGGCCTTCGATCACTGATTGGCTGATTTTGAACGTTGGAATATGCTCTGCAAGGTCTTCTCTCTGCGGCCTCCCCCGCGAGGAAACGAACCGGGGAGCTCTGGGTTCGAGAACTAATTAATCTGATCTGATCCGATCTAATTGATCTGATCTAATTTTGACTAGACGATATTCAGTTATTGAACATTCTCGAATCAGCCTCGCAGGGGTGGCTCTGGTGAAATCCATTTGAGGGCCTTCGCTGATTGGTTAAACTGGCGCGCATGCGTACATAAAAGTAGCTTAATCTCGCTTTATAAAAACGTATCTGTAAAATTAACACTGGCATTCGTTTCCTAGTCGTCTTTTTTTTTTTTTAAACCATATTTAGCATTTATCCCAAGAGCTAGTAGCTCATCTAGGGGATTCATGCATAGTCGTCTTTTCAACCTATGCCTTCGACTTGAATGCTCTAAAAGTAATTGGGAGGCATAAAACAACCATTTTCTTTTACGCATGCGTCGGTGGCTCTCACCAGAGCCTCCCCCGCGAGGTGACGAGCCGGGGAGCTCTGGGTACGAGAACGGGACGATACTTCTCTGATTTGAGAGATGCGCAGAACAGCTGCGCAGAGGCGTGACATGCTCCCTTTATCGTAACTAAGAGTAATACAATCATGTGCTAACAATAAGGCGCGATTTCAATATATCATTAGTTTGAAAATCCAAGACAGTGTTTATATCAAAAACAAAATAAAAGAAGACAAAGTTCGCTTTTCCATTGTAAGATTCAGTGTCTCGTTCTAAAAAGCAACACATTCAAAGTGAACTGCATTCTAAATATTTTATGGGTCGAGCCCATGCATCACAATGCATGTTTCCTTGGACAAAAAAGGCCGCGAATTATTTCACGGGAACTTATTAACACTGCTTGATTCGTTCATGTTTAGTGCAGGTTCTCGTTTAGGCAGAAGATATATGTGTTGCGACTATTCATAGATCCGACCTGTCATTTAAAGCCGTTGTTATTTGTTGTTATGTCCCACAAACAAACCAAGTTTCTTCTAAAAAAGAAGTCGACCAAAAAAAAAATAATCCGATCCCGCTAAGGTTACCAGATATCTTTATCTTCGGCTCATCTAAGTTTGCAAATCGGACTGATTTCGTGAAGTCATTTTTCGAAGTCATGACATCTGTTTATGGGACACGATCAGTCCCAGTGGGAGAAACTCTCTAACTCTGATTTGCGTCTCCAGATAGCGTGAAATGGCTTGACTATTTGATCGCATCTATGAGTTCCTAGTGCAAACTAGTGCAAACTAGTGCAAACTCTACAACAATCAAACCATGCTTAGCAGCTTCCTTCGGATCGCACATCTAGCAATACGCAACCACCAAACACCACTCAGAGGTTTTGTACAAGGTTGAGCAACTTTGTGCTCATATAATATTTATATTTCGAGTACTTTTTCACAACAACCGAGTACACTATTTGAGCATTTTCGCCATGAATGGGATACGTTGTGCGATTTTCAGCGCATCGCATGCAGTTCCTTATTTTTACACTTGGCGTCTGGACTCCAATGCCTCAAGACACTGTCAAACTTGCAAATGCATGCAGGTTCAAACAAATTTCGATGTTTTTTGTGTTCTTTTTAAGTGGCGCACCGGTCTCTGCTATGATACGAAAGTTAACATAAGAAGATTAGGTGTGGGGAATTGTAACACGACATTTGCCGAGACACAGCGATCAAGATCGACAAGGCTTGAAAATACGAGATCGAGTCGATCAAAGATTACCCTACATTCTCTGCAATTTGCGTTAATTTATGAGAAAATGAGATTGAGAAAGCTCTCCACAAATTCGCGATTCCAGAATCCCTACCAATATTTTCACGATTCTT
This sequence comes from Scolanthus callimorphus, assembly GCA_033964015.1. Lineage (NCBI taxonomy): Eukaryota > Metazoa > Cnidaria > Anthozoa > Actiniaria > Edwardsiidae > Scolanthus > Scolanthus callimorphus. The sequence goes on from CM066919.1 coordinate 18,357,778, forward strand.
CATTTTCCGAACGACCATTCGCAACTCCTCAGATTAACTTCCTTGGGATTGTTTATAACATCCATAAAAGAAGCTTTAAAATTCATACTCACAATTCATACCTTACCCTCTGAACATGCACTAATTTTCTATCACTTGTGATCAATGTCTGTAATGTTACAGTCGATATTTCGGATTTCTTTTTATGAACTAGCCCTTACCTTAGAATTAAGCTTGTAACAACTTAAGATAAGAAGTTTGTCTTCCCATAGTTTCACATGACGGGCATGGCATTACAGCTGTAACTAAGATTTAATAAACTTTGTTGTGCTCTTTAAGTGTCAAAAAGGTAACCATCTCCCATGGCGACTCTACAGCAGCCAGGAAGAGATTGATTCAGTTATGAAAACTATAACATTCAAAGTGTGTCTGTTTGTCGATTTTTATCAATCGCACCGGGACACTGGCAGAGAAGAAAGACTTCTTCGACTCTCAGAAACAATAATAACGCGGCGCTTAAAAGTATTTGTCAAAGATGCATGCTTAAAAACTTGTATTTATTTTTTTTGTGGAGGGATGCCGGCTCAAGCTCTCACGAACAGTCTTTCTTAGCGAATTTCATATGAATGTCGAAAGTAAATCAGACGCTTTCTACGCAATCCTATTGGTTGAGATCGCTTGGTTCTTTGTTCAGTCGGCCAATCAGAATGCTTAGAAAACATAAACACACAGTGACACAGTTTGTTTTCTTACACGACTAAATGAAAGTGATATATGATTCTTGCTGAATGATTTTCGCTTTCTGTTTTGCTAAATAGTATCTGTGCTTATTCTCCGTGCTTTGGAGATGGTGCTTTGCGTTCAGGTTCGAAACTCATCGTTTCAAAATGCGCTCTATAAACCTTCGGCACGCCGATGCTTGCACGGCCTGAGATATCAACAGATGTTATTTCTATTGAGTTTTTCTCACGACCAGCATGAGTTGAAAAATACTTCATCAGTTTTCTCGCCATGTGGAAGACCAACAGTCGCCGGTTTATACCAAAACATAAAATTCAAGTTCTAAGGCTGCGTTACTGCGGTTTCGTAATTCTGCGAACTCTCGCTATTGATTTCCAACCGTAAAACCGCCTTCTGGCTTCCGTCAATCAAACTCCCGAGTCTTTTCGTCGTTACTCTTTGTTCTTTTTGATTGGCCAGCGCCTAAGCAGTGCTAAAATGGTTTCCTGTCGCGACAGCAACGTTACGTGCTGGCCAATCAAAAAGCACAGAGTAACGACGAAAAGACTCGGGAGTTTGATTGACGGAAGCCAGAAGGCGGTTTTACGGTTGGAAATCGATAGCGAGAGTTCGCAGAATTATGAAAACCGCAGTAATGTATGGCAGAGATCCCTATTCACAGTTTAAAAAAAATACAGCAACCCCCCAAGCAAGTATAACAATTTTCTCATCCCCCCTACCCATAGCAACACATATAATTAACACATAGGGATGTCAAGAGGTACATGTATATGCTACAACACATGAAATTTACCTATGCACACTGCACGAAAACACCGATTCACACGTCATGCAAAAGTAATGTGAAAATGAAGCGAATACCATTGAAGGGCACTTTCGCCACACTTTTGACCAAAAACGAAATTAGACATTTGATAAGCTTTGCGTTGCTATTCTAAAATAGTGAAGACCGCTTTATCGTATTATTTTCTTGACACTTGAAAATGTTATGAAATAATAGAATTTGCCCAATGTCGCAAATGTAGTGCAAACATACAACAACACTATAGTTTCACGTGCTGTGAATCTAGAGTGAAAGTGCTTTTTTCGATAGTTTCACAGAGGTGCAAAAAACAAATTTGCATAGGTTTTACAGAAGAAGTGAATGTAGCGATAATGCGGTCTTCAGTATTTTTGCAATAGGTACAAATATAAATTTCGTCACGGTTGTGAAAAGTAGAGATAAAGCGAGTTAATAAGACTTTAAGCAGAAGCTGGAATATGTAGCGTAAACGTGATTTTTACAACGCTTTTGAACTGGGCGCTGAATGTTGATATAAAACAAATTCAGAGCACTTTCGCAACAGGGTGAAAAACAACTTTGCAACACGTATTTCACAGAGCTGGGAAATGTTGCGCAAAAATGATTTTTGCAACGCTTTTGCAGTGGGTAAGGAATTCAGGCATATAAAAATTTAGTGCCACTTTCGCAACAGTGTGAATATATCAACTTCGTATCGGTCGTAGACCTAGAAAATGCAGCGCAAAAATGATTCTTGCAACGCTTTTGCAGTAGGCGAGGAATGCAGACATAACAAATTTAGTGCTACTTTCGCAACAGGGTGAAAAACAACTTTGCAACGCTTTTACAGAGCTGGAAAATACAGCGCTAAAGTGATTTTTGTAACGCTTTTGCAGTGGGCAAGGAATGCAGAAATACAACAAATTTATCACCACAACGCGGATATCAACTTCTCATTCATTTTTTAATAATTCTAATCTATATATGTTTCTGTTCTAATAAAATATACCTAATTGTAAACAATTGTTAATTTTCTATATGTTACAATATAATTCAAATCCTGATGATAAAAATGTAATACTCTAAAAAAATAACTGCAAACAACTGATAAATAGAAAATACCTATTACAGTATAATTCAAAGTCTGATGCTGGATATAGGCTTTGATGACCGAGGGCTAATCAATAGTCCTTTTTTAAACATTAACTCTGTAATAAAATATAAGGTAGTTTTGCAGACAAGAGACGTGTTCTTTGCCATTTTCTGGATATTTCCCACAACACGAAATGCCTTTTGACTTATTGACCATGAGGGGGTATTTGGTAAAGCATGGGTAGAAGCCCCTATGTCTCTTGCGCTTCCTGTACTCTCGATTCAAAGTTTTGAGTAAATGGGAGCAATTCTCCAGCAGTGGCCGGTTCAGCAGCCGCTTTGGTTAACAAGTCTGTCTCCATCCTCATCAACCTCCTCTGCCTCGCTCATGCTCTCATAAGAGAGTTGACAAGAGCTTGCCTTTACTTTTCTTTCGCTTTCTCGTTGAAGGAAGTGCTCTCTTCGAGCACAGTTTCCTCTGTCGACGTTTCTAAAACAAAAACAAAGGTGATCAAATCACCATAACACCCAGATGGTGTTGCGAACATTATTTGTTAAGACATGTCAAAAAGTACAAGTAGTCATTGTGTCGAGGAAAACATTATTGTCAGCTTCATGTACATCCGAGTTTTGAGAATGAAAACAACAAGTGAATATACTGCGGCAATTCAATAAATAACCATTTTGTAGTTTTTACTTCTGATGATTATTATGTTGTACTAGTTTAAAACTTCAGCATAAAAATGTGCACCATGTAGCAATTTACGGATGCAAAACACAAGCCCTCACAGCATAAAGATCGTACACCATGCAACCACTCTTACTTATACGGAACACATACCCTCGCAGCATAAAGATCGTACACCATGCAACCACTCTTACTGATACAGAACACGTGCCCTCGCAGCATAAAGATCGTACACCATGCAACCACTCTTACTGATACAGAACACGTGCCCTCGCAGCATAAAGATCGTACACCATGCAACCACTCTTACTGATACAGAACACGTGCCTCGCAGCATAAAGATCGTACACCATGCAACCACTCTTACTGATACAGAACACGTGCCCTCGCAGCATAAAGATCGTACACCATGCAACCACTCTTACTGATACAGAACACGTGCCCTCGCAGCATAAAGATCGTACACCATGCAACCACTCTTACTGATACAGAACACGTGTTCTCGCAGCATGAAGATCGTACACCATGCAACCACTCTTACTGATACAGAACACGTGCCCTCGCAGCATAAAGATCGTACACCATGCAACCACTCTTACTGATACAGAACACGTGCCCTCGCAGCATAAAGATCGTACACCATGCAACCACTCTTACTGATACAGAACACGTGCCCTCGCAGCATAAAGATCGTACACCATGCAACCACTCTTACTGATACAGAACACGTGCCCTCGCAGCATAAAGATCGTACACCATGCAACCACTCTTACTGATACAGAACACGTGCCCTCGCAGCATAAAGATCGTACACCATGCAACCACTCTTACTGATACAGAACACGTGCCCTCGCAGCATAAAGATCGTACACCATGCAACCACTCTTACTGATACAGAACACGTGCCCTCGCAGCATAAAGATCGTACACCATGCAACCACTCTTACTGATACAGAACACGTGCCCTCGCAGCATAAAGATCGTACACCATGCAACCACTCTTACTGATACAGAACATGTGCCCTCGCAGCATAAAGATCGTACACCATGCAACCACTCTTACTGATACAGAACACGTGCCCTCGCAGCATAAAGATCGTAAACCATGCAACCACTCTTACTGATACAGAACACGTGCCCTCGCAGCATAAAGATCGTACACCATGCAACCACTCTTACTGATACAGAACACGTGCCCTCGCAGCATAAAGATCGTACACCATGCAACCACTCTTACTGATACAGAACACGTGCCCTCGCAGCATAAAGATCGTACACCATGCAACCACTCTTACTGATACAGAACACGTGCCCTCGCAGCATAAAGATTGTACACCATGCAACCACTCTTACTGATACAGAACACGTGCCCTCGCAGCATAAAGATCGTACACCATGCAACCACTCTTACTTATACAGAACACGTGCCCTCGCAGCATAAAGATCGTACACCATGCAACCACTCTTACTGATACAGAACATGTGCTTTCACAGCAGTAGCGGAGCCAATCAGATTGCAGGATTCATGACAGTATGCAAGTGTGATTCTAGTACTTAAAATTACCACAGCAATAAATCATTTTAGCATTATTCCAGCTAAGATTGTCTTTCAAATGCCAATAGGAAACAATCTACATTAGGAAACATACCAATAGGAAAAAATATGCATTTTAATCAGTTCCAAATTTCAGAAGAAGAGCAATCAAATGGTGATTTACATATGCATATTAGTGAACTGTAAAAGCAAATTTTACAGAAATCAGACCATCCTTCTTGATCAAAGTTGCTGGTGAATTAATCTTTATCACATAATATGGCTAAAGCAACTTCAACATTCTTATTCATATTTACAAATTATTATCTTACAAATCCAGCTTAGCTGCCTACGAATAGCAGAAGAAAGTGAAGGCAGGGTGGGGACATGACTAACAAAAAAAAATTACATGGTTTTGAAGAATTTTTACAAATAAATTATGTATCAGTCAATTCCAGCGGTGAGCATGCCCCCAGCCCAGGGCAACCCCAAGGATTTCGGTCATTTCTAAAATTAACACTAAAAATTCCCCGTCCCAGGACAGGAAAAGATGCAAAATACCCCATGGCGGGGAAGACAAAAAACGGACAAATGCCCCTTCCAGAAAAAGCTTCACAAAAAAATATTTCCAGTCAGAACTTCAACTCCATTCTCGGTATATAATGTAAATCTTACTTATTCTGTCCGAGCATTTGTGATTCGTTTTTTAACTGTAATTTAGTTTTTCTCGTCTCTGAACGAGTTCTCATTTCAACTGAAAGCAAGACAAAATATAAGTAAACAAGTGAAACAAATCCATCAGTCTCAAATCATTTGAATTTCTTCTTCTACTGAGGTATTAAGTACAATAGTAGACACACCTTCAAAAGTCTCCACTGTTAAATTTTTCTCGGCCATTCGCGGTTGTAGATGGCTACAAATTCCTTTTTTGTTGTCTCCGGCATCTCTCAATCTCAAGAGTGGTGTATACGGGCCATGCTAGGCATTTTATTTTGTGTGGATGTTATGTCTGTAACTGCGACATCCTAACTGCCAATTGATAGTTATAACTGATCAGGGAAGTGAACTGGTGTTGTAGTTCTGCAAAACTCAACGCGCTAAAAGATTGTGAAATAGAACCAAAATTCCCCACCCCCGGGCAAGCAGAATTTTCAAAATTCCCCACCCTCTGGAACACCGTGGTGTGGGGGGCATGGTCACCGCTGGAATTGACTGATACATTATATCTGGAAATCACCTCACCTATCCTCTTCGCCTTCTGTTATGCATAAGGCCATACATCCATATATCTAGAAATAAGATGAAAATAAGTGAAAAGCATGAGGGAAGAAGTTGGACAAAGAGTATACTTGGGTATTTTTTTTAGCAAATCACACAGAGTATAAAGATGCAAATAGGTGTCGTGTTCAAAATTAAAGGATCCTCCTCACCCTGCTTATAGTGCATTGCTTTGTTTTTGTTTACAGATTAAATACATCACAAACTGGATGATTTAATACTCAGTATCAAATTCAGCATACTGGTACTGTATCCTTGAAAAATCAGAAAACGTTAGTGAAGATTGTTGGAATACTGCCCAAGATGTGATGTTTTTAACTTGATAATTTTTGCAGTAAAATGTAATTATGGTTGGGCAGAGCAATTATTTAGCAATTAGTCACTGAAGGCGACGTGATTATCGGCGATTATTATTCAGCACATCAATGCACTGCCAAAATATGGTCATTGGAACACCAATAGCTGTCTTCTGTACATGACAGCTATCCTGCGATATCCATCTCTGAGGGAAACATGATGTTTGAGCTTTTCGGGGGGTTTTGTGCTATTGATGTACTGAATAATAAAACCATTATCCTGCTCGATTTTGCAGAATATCATCTGATTTTAGCCAACTTGGGACTTCGTCCCTCATCAGCTACCGGTAAGTACCAGATGATATTCTGCGCAATCTTGCAGGATAATGGTTAAATAGTCACCAAGACGAAGTCAAGGACTATTTGCTGATAATCACGGAGCCTGAGGCGACTAATTGTTTTAGTATAATTGCTCAAGTGATTCATAAAGGTTTTTGGACAGAATTTTTTTTTGTTGGACTTTGTCATGATCATAACAACTTGCGTGTGCACTCCCAATCCTTTCAATGTTATAATCACCTGTAGGTGATTTATAGCGAGAGAAAAGGAACCTCTTGTCCAATCAGCGTGCACAGATTTTGTAATCACTTGAGTAATTACACTAACAGTAATTATTCTCATGTAATCTTGCATGTCACCTGTCTTCAAGGCCCCAAAAATATATTTACAAAAGAAATTTGTAACAAACCAGGCTCAAAAATATAATTATTTACAAAAAGAAATTTGTAACAAACCTCTTAGCAGGGCCTTGGAACAAAGGCATCTTTCTTCCCCTCCATGGTCAACAAATTTACTGCCTCAGTGATCTCTTGTAGCTCTATTTGCAGCAGATTCTGGCCTGTTGAGTTAATCAGACTGATTTATTATCATTCACCTGACAGGAATATTACTTGAACAACTCCTGCTTTCTCATGTTGATGAGAATCAACATGAGGTCTTAGTTTATTACACTTCAAAATAGCTAGTGAATAAGTAAAAAGCTGAGGATATTTTAGATGACCTGTAGCCAAGAATAGCTCTGGTACAGTAAGAGCAACGCCTTGCGTAAATGACAGGAAAACTAATAAGTAGTATAGGCGCAGATAAATCTTACATCGAGACAAATACAAAATTTTCGAACTGTGTAGCTCGGACTAGATGTGCTCTTACCTGGTTTCTTTTTAGATTCAATCCATACTTTGCACTCTCAAGTTGAACTTTAAGTCTTCATATAACACTAGGAAAGCTTCATTTCGGTTTATACAGCGCTAGAATTGCACAAGATGCGGCTAACAACAACGATTCTGTCCCGATTCTGTCCTCGTGTATGGAAATAACGAAGTTTCCCGCCGACGCTCAGGGCGCATGCGTACTGGAGATACCGCTGAATCCTAAGATTTCCCAGTAGGCCTTGCGATTTGGCTTGACTTTCGTAACTTCTTCACACAGTAACATACCTGTCAACCCAACTTCGTCAAAAATCTTGAGATTCTCCCTCGTGTGGGAAGTAAATAGAAAAAATGTATGAAAAATTCAATGCGGGTAATATACAGTAAATGTATGAAAATTTTCGCAAACATCATGCGGGTGACAGGCTTCAAAATCTTGTGACACCCGCCTAATGCGGGCGAGTTGACAGCTATGCAGTAACTCACTGCACAGTATGCGTGGTTTATAAACTTTGTATCGAACAGCACTTTCTTCGGAATATTCAACACGAAAAGTAGTTTTTTAACAACCTCTTTGGTTTCATCATTCGTTAATTTATTCGTTAAAAATCTCGTTAATTTTACTATGGCTCGCGAAAGTGTGCAAAGGTGTAGCTAAATCTCTCCAGACTAGCCATTGGGAATACGGGACAAATGTCATTATCCACAAGCCCACGCGAATGCTATTCAAAACTTTCTTTAATTTTACTATGGCTCACGAAATGCATGTGCAAAGGTGTAGTTAAAATCTCTCCTGACTAGCCATTGGGAATATGGTGCGATATTCATTATTCGCAAGCCCATGCAAATGCTATTCAAAACTCTCTTTGATTTTACTATGGGTCGTGAAAGTGTGCAAAGGTGTAGTGAAAATCTCTCCTGACATGTCCTGACTAGCCATTGGAAATGTAGTGCACATTTCATTATCCACAAGCCCATGCGAATGTTATTTAAAACTCTTGTTAATTTTACTATGGGTCGCGAAAGAGTGCAAAGGTGTAATGAAAATCCTCCTGACTAGGCATTGAAAATGTTGTGCACATTTCATTATCCACAAGCCCATGCAAATGTTATTTAAAACTCTTGTTAATTTTCTATGGGTCGCAAAAGTGTGCAAAAGTATAGTGAAAATCTCTCCTGACTAGCCATTGGGAATATGGTGCAAATTTCATTTTCGCAAGCTCATGCGAATGTTATTTAAAACTCTCGTTAATTTCACTATTGGTCGCGAAAGTGTGCAAAGGTGTGGTTAAAATCTCTCCTGACTAGCCATTGGGAATATGGTGCAAATTTCATTTTCGCAAGCCCATGCGAATGCTATTTAAAACTCTCGTTAATTTCACTATGGGTCGCGAAAGTATGCAAAGGTGTAGTGAAAATATTTTCTGACTAGCCAATGGGAATGCGATGCAAATTTCATTATTCGCAAACTCATGCAAATGCTATTCAAAACTCTCGTTGATTTCACTATGCCGTCGTGAAAGTGTGCAAGGGTGTGGTTAAAATCTCTCCTGACTGGCCATTGGGAATATGCTGCAAATTTGTTATTCTCAAGCCTATGCGAATGTTACTCAAAACTCTCAATAGTTTCGATATACAGTGTGCAGAAATTGCAAAAACGTTGCGAAAATGTAAAATCGCCATCCCTTGAGAAAGTGGCATGAATTTGTGTGTTTGCTATTATTTTGCATGCCTTTGCTTGGTCGGTGGATTTCAAATATTGCACTTGTTCAAGGCATGGCTAGCAAAAGTAACGTAAATATAGTGAACCAATTTCGCACAGCTTTTGCTTGCCCTAGTGATGCATTGTGAATATGAAATTTCGTGCAGTGGCAAGACAGTCTTGATAGCTAGTACTGGGCCTGCACACTGTCTTCCAGAACAGGAGGTTACAGGTCCTTCATATATCATAGGGGTATGCATTTCATCAGACTCGTCTTCATTTCCTTCATAGGGACCTTTATCTTCTGATTCGCTGTCAACACTAGCAACTATTTTGTCCTCACTATCATCATCTTCACTTTCTCCGTCACTCTCATCTCCATTCTCTATTTCCGATTCTTGGAGGTCATTTTGAGAAATAGACTTATACTGTGGATGCTTGTTAGAGGTGTTAGTTGACAAGCTGATATGCGCCACTATGTGTAATTTTATCATTCTTAAGACCTTTTTTTGATAGCTGGGGTGGCTTAAATATCTTTCAAGTTCTTGAACAGTACAGTCTTCTGCTATAGTTGTTTCTGAATACTAATTATGGCATGTGATAGTTTAATAAACAGTGAAGTAGATATCACATGTGTTTCAGACTTTATTGGCTTTGAGAACTAATTTCAATTCTGATAAATAGTACATCTTGTTGAACATTCCCTCAAAGTGTATTTGTTAACAATACTCAATTTGGATAATATTGTTATGTTATGAAATAAAACTGTTTTGTTCTGAAATAAAAGCAAAAAAAAGAGTCCCCCCTCTCGGCCATCATCATCATCAGCTATCACTCGCGAACGAGTAGGATGGTTCTCCTATTATTGTCTGTGGACCCGCAGATGGCTGACGAGGCCGATCCTATATTTGCAAATCCTGTGGCAGTGTGGACATTCGGTAGTAGTCCCCGAGGAAGAGAGGGGTTCATGCTACATTGCCGTTCTATCCTTCTCTCTCTCTTCCTGGTAGCATCTCGACGTAAGCTCTCAAATCAAATCAAATCAAATCAACTTTATTTACTCATAAAGCTTAGTGCCCTCAGCCACACCAAGCGCCTCAAACAGGACGGTCTGTCAACGTCTATGCCACATCTCTTGAGGTTAAACTTAAGATTATCTTTGAAACGCTTGCGTTGGCCACCCCGAGTCCATTGGCCATACTGTAACTGGGAAAACAGTAGCTGCTTGGGTAAGCGATGATTAGACATCCGCAGGACGTGACCTGTCCAGCGCAACTGGTTTCGGACAATCATAGTTTCTATACTTGTAGAGTTGGCCTCTTCCAAAACACTTATGTTTGTCCGTTTATCTTGCCAGCTGATGCCTAAGATCTTACGACAGACATCTTTGATTGTATTTTTCCAGGCTGTTCAAGTGACGCCTATAAGCCGTCCAGGTCTGTGGCATTATGAACATTATGAAATTATGAACGCAGCCTAATCCTCGGAGATCATTACGCTGGCGGCGTTCGCGGTTCGTCCCGGGTTTCGTGCCCTAAAACGATTCTTATTCTCACTTGGACCAACAGTGCCTATATAGGATATCAACTCATTAGCATAATTGTCAGTTGCCTTTAGTCCTCGTGCTGAGAAGACCTCCTCTGCTCTGGCCTCGCCGTTTAACTGACTCAACTCTCCTTCCTTCGTCAAGAATTAAAGTCTACATCATTCTTCTCGTCGCCTCCTATCGCTTTCCTCCCCTTTGCAGCGTTCACGATTTTCGTTATTCAGCAGTTTGATTTTGTGTGTTTTTATCGCCTTTGAATTTCTTTTCGCGCTGTTCAGTTATGCTAAATTTGTGCTTTGTATTCTCTTACAGGTCTACAGCTCCGCCTGGAACCTTTGGAACCATAAGTTCTTTTGCTCCTGGAATTATTGTCGTCTATTCAGTTTGGCCAGGCTGAACTGTGTTCATTCTTGCGGATGTTTTCTCGCCCTGTAGGAACATTTAGTGTTTTACTTGCGTCTGGTTTGGCCTTTGAATTTCACCGGTGAAGGCGGTGAATCTAACGATTGTGTTTCGCATGTTAACAGTCATATGTTGACCAGATACGTTCGGCATAGGCGTTAGACCTGGGCAAATTGTTGCCGCTACGTTTGGTATATAATAGGCGTTGGACCTGGGATACCTACAGTTTGGCAGGCGAATTAGTTCAGCCACCAGCGAATTTGTTCTGCTCTAAAATTATTTCTCTTACATGAAAGTTTGGCAGGCGAATTAGTTCAGCCACCAGCGAATTTGTTCTGCTCTAAAATTATTTCTCTTCATGGAAGTTTGGCAGGCGAATTAGTTCAGCCATCAGCGAATTTGTTCTGCTCTAAAATTATTTCTCTTACATGAAAGTTTGGCAGGCGAATTAGTTCAGCCACCAGCGAATTTGTTCTGCTCTAAAATTATTTCTCTTACATAAAAGTTTGGCAGGCGAATTAGTTCAGCCACCAGCGAATTTGTTCTGCTCTAAAATTATTTCTCTTACATGAAAGTTTGGCAGGCGAATTAGTTCAGCCACCAGCGAATTTGCGCTGCTCTAAAATTATTTCTCTATATGAAAGTTTGGCAGGCGAATTAGTTCAGCCACCAGCGAATTTGTTCCGCTCTAATTATCTGGAAAAGGCAAAATAAAAGTATTTAGTCAATACCGAAAGTAATTCTTGCATTCTGATTATACACAAAGAAAGGTGAATGTTTATGAGTTCAGCCAAGCGAATTTTGTTATTGTTCCTTATTCTCATCATGATTATTCAATTTTGCAAAAGCTCAGAGATTTTATCATCTTCCTCATTTTTTGTCTTGACTATTCATCACTTAATTTGAGGGTGTCAACGCGTTTAAATACGATTTTAATGAGCTATTTCAATCGTTGTTATAGTGATATAACAGAAGATGGATATTTAATAGCTCGGTGTTCTCTTTTGCAAGGAATTGTTTTGTTCCATTCTCTCGCTCTCTCTTGTTTAGTTTTCTTTTGTTTTCGCCACACCTAATTTAGGTTGCTTGACTCAGGTTTCTCAATAGGTTGCCTCGGCTTCCCCGGAGGAGTTATCTAATACTCTTCATTGCTCTGTCCTCGGACGGGGTATTCCGGGTTGCGGACGGCTGGCTGTTGAAATCCTGGTTTGGTTTCTCGCGTGTACATTCAAGTCTTTTCTGAAATTGTTTACTTGTTACCTTTGCTAACTTGATCCTCTGCTATTGATTAGAAAACAATTTTCATCGTTTCTGACCTTAATGTACCTGTATTGGTGTACTTCTCGTTCTTGTTATTATTGTTCAAAATTTCCTTTGTTGAATTTTTTGTCTCTTTTCTGCATACTCGAGGGTCCGGCGGAATCCGCGAGAGTTCTTAGCGTCTCGTCCCCTCGAGCATGCTTTTTCTGAGTTTTGGGGAGAAGTACACCTTTTGTGTGGTATAATTAGGTTTATTCCATTGGACTTCCCACTCTCTCCTCATCTCCATGGTTGTAATGGTATTTTGTCAGGGTAAATTATTTATAAAGTTTCGGCAAAGCGGCGCTTCAAAATCTTTCGGAGTTCGGGCTCTGCCTCCGTGTAAGAATCTGTGTATTGTTCACGAGTTGCGTCACAAAGCCTCCTTTGTTTAGTAGAACGAATCATGATGAAATAGTAAATGAACGCAATGGCGTTCTCTGGGAATGGTTCTTACACGGAGGTATACCCGGAGTTTGGGAGTGAGTCGATTTTAGTAAGTGGAGGACCTGCAGTATTCGTCATACAGGCCGCGGAGCCAGGTCTCCTTACCCATATCTTATATAGAGCACAATGGGACCAAGTGAGAATATATAACCCTTCAATCTTCTATTAAACATTCAAATTGTAACAACTTTCGAATACACAGCTGTTATTCTCAAACTTGGTGAATTTTACAGAAAATTTAAATGACCCCTTCCTCTTTTTGGCACCAACATTGCATGATTATATAATCAGGTGTTGCCATGGTAAAGGCATGTTTTACGCTTTTTGAAATGGGTGAAATCACGTTTTGGAAAAACTCATAAATTGTAATTGTCGGCCAAAAGATGGGTTTGACAGACAATATACCGTTATTACCGCTGTAGTCTCTATTTGCGAGCGGAAAAATGGCATCTTCATCTACCTTTTCTCTGAGGCTTGATGAAATGCGTTTATCAAAAACCGGGGTGCTATTTTTATGCGGTGTTTCGCTTCACTTGACAGCGGTCAGTGTTTGCTTCACTTTCCATTTAATTAAGATGTGTATCGTTCATGTATGATGTACTATTCTAATAATTATCACTGCGTTATTATCACGGCTCATTGCCTTTACTACACTTTAGTACAAGTTTCACTGCTAGACATCTTACAAATGCACCCCTTTAAGAAAACACGGGAAGATTTTACAACTTTCCCGAGCTTCTTTTCTTTCAACCAAAAGATAGCGTTACGCTCTTGGAGAATTCGATGTATTGAAGCGCTGCGAAATTGCAACAGAATAAGGCATGATAATAATACTGCGTTGACAAATGTTGAAACATCTCCCAAATGGGAAATTAAGCAAAAACAGATGGTTGTCAAGTCAAAGGCGGAGACACCTCATCACAACTTAATTAAAAATTCCATTCTTAAGGCCTAGTTTCCATATAGTCTTATCTGTCGTATCTGTCGTATCAGTCAACCGTGAAACAAAAGAATAATTCCAATTTCCATTGTTTCACGGTCGACTAATGCGACAGATAAGACTATATGGAAACCATGCCATAGATCGATAATGGTTTCTAAAACGGTGTCAGGGATTTTTCGTATTTTGCATATTTATGGAAATATCACTTGACAAAGTTGAAAATTATTTCTTATACGATCCTGACACCAAAATTACTATTAAAAAATGAAATAAAAAATGCCTGACATAGATTTTGAGATCGCCTCCTGGAGAATGGATTTCGATAAATCTGGAGCAACCTCGCCTGCGGGTGAGTTGACGGCTCGTGTTTTCACAAAACACGCAAAGGAGAGGCGCTTGGAACGAGGTTGAATCTGGAGTTTAATTAAATGATTGACACGGTTTCCATTGTGTTTTTGAGGTCTCCAACTAACGAACATACCTCGCGAGTTACACTTCGTAAATATTGACCACTTGTACGCATTAACGTGAAGGGAGTTTATTTTTGTAAAACCGGTATTGTTCTTTGAAGCCATACCATGAAATATTTTACTTAAATTATAAGTGAAAGTCACTGCAAATTAGCTATTTGGATTTTTCTCCTGGACACCTCAGCACCTCATTTTCATGAACCAAGACCTTAAGGTTACATAACCATCGTGAAGCAGTGTTGTACGGTGGGAATTTGAAAAATGAAATTTCGTGGAAATTACATAACTTTGACGAGTTTCAGCGTCGTGAGCATTCACAGATTACGCAATGAAAATATAAACAAGATCCTACAAAAGTATTTATGCCTACGCTCGAAACGGCGGCGACCGAAAGAGGAACAAGAAGCTTGGATCACTGTCGACTCACTGAGATCACGATGAAGTATTCTATATTGTCTCTTCTGTTCCTCGCTGCTTTTGTGGTTGGCCTACTGGCGGACAATTTGCAGGTAATAATCAGCTAGTCAGTGTTTCTGCAATCAGTAAGAACCCGCGTATATATGCTAAACTTTTTTCATCTTATCACTGTTTTTGTATGTATTGCTAGTACGCGACCTCAAAATTCGGTGTTGCGATGGGCGATTGACGATTTTGAGCCGTCATTTCCATGGGTTCATTTCTGGCTGGGTTCGGCCAGTTGGTTGAAATTGGTTGCCATATCAACCAAAATGGTTTAAGCTAGCCTTTTGCTTTCTTTGCCTCGAACGCTTTCTGGTTCAAGAAAATTAACACTACGATTTCTTCCCGTAAAATCGCTAATCGCAAGTGAATTTTGAGGTCGCGTAGCAATGCGCAAGGTGGTAAACCCCCTTTTCATTTGAAAATGTCGGTAAGGCTACATAGTTTCTCTTTTTCTATGTTCTTATTTTACAAAAATGAAGGTGCAGATGAAAATACAGACAAAATAGTCTAGGGTTTCAGTCACTTAGCTTCACTTAGACTTCAAAATTTACTTTTTCGACTTTGGCGATTCTCAGCAAAGGAATTGTAATGTCAATTTTCTTGAGCCAGAAGGTTAATAATTATAGGCCACAAAGCCAACGGAAAGCTTACAATAATTTTAGTTGATTTTGGCTTTGCAATCAATGTCGACCCACTGAAGCAGCGGAATCCAACGTTTTGGTTTTGATTGACAGCTGAAAATCGTCAATCCCCATCGCAACAGTGAATTTTTAGGTCGGGTTGCAATCCATACGTACAGTGGCAAAAAGGAAAAAATATTATTATATGACGTTTGCTGAATTACACAATTATTTATTGAAAGTTAGATATGTGCTGATCGCTAGATCCCTTTTCAATTCAAGAACCAATTTATAAAGAACTTAAATTTAGTAGCCAAAAATCCCACTACACCATTTCTAGGCTAGTATAAACTGGAAAAATATTTACGTGAGTTGTTACTATTCACTATAATGTTGTGCAGTATGGATTTAAGTTTTAGTTAAAGGTTCAAAAAAGGTGTTGCAGGTTATTCAAATTTATAAAACTTGTACACAAGCAAAGAGTAATGGTATTGGCGGATTTTAACTCTTTCTTCTGTGTGTATTTTTCTCATTTATCACAGGACGATGCAAATGACGAGCTTTTAAAGAGAGATATCCCTTGGCAAAACTGGATTTTACGTCCTCCATTTTGCATTCCATACGGTAACAGCTGTCCTAAAGGTGGTGCCCGGTTATGTTGTAGCTGGCGGTGTTTCCCTGTACATGGAACCAAAAAACCGTGAGTAAACGTTCTGTGCGTTTATAATTAGAAGCGGAAATTTGAAATAAAAATATAGCCACAGAGGCGCGAGTTTTATCCCTCTGCTTGATGTTTTGGCTCGCCTCGGACCGCGCAATTTCTATAAAATCTCAGTGAGGATGAATGTAGGAGATGGCGTCCCGATCAGCAAACGGACTAACGGACCAGTTTTCAGCGATAAAACCACCCAGCAGGCACCTGCAAGTAGGCTACTTTTGTATTTAACTTCATCAGTACCCAATCAGTCACAGAGATTCTTTTTGGAGAAGAACAAATCCATTTAAGCTTTAAAAGTCTCTAGAAACTGTGCTCACTCAACTGCTCATTTCTAATATAATAGACCAAATCGGCTAAGGACTACGGCAAACACCAAACTTCAGCCGCTCTTCTTCTGTCGAACCTTACCTTTTTCAAAGGATGCCGCTTCATTACACTTTAAAATGAAGAAATTTCTATTGTTTTGTATTGGAACGGCGCGACTCTGGCACGGCGTTTGCCGTAGGCCTAACAGTGTTCACATATTGCTGCCACCCAATTCAGATCATGAGATGATTCCTTTGAATGGGTGGATACTTTTGTTAGTTGTGCACATAGACTCATGCACTCGGTCGCGCGGCAGAGTGAGAAAAATTTGACAATTCTAGAGCGGATTTCACATGACTGTCAACACTTGTTATGTAATTGCGATTGCTTTGCGTTCTCATTGGCTACTCCTTTTTCTCAGCCAATCAAATTCTGTAGTAAATGCAATTGTGTAATTACTTAGTAATTGGTTTGGCTTGCAATTGGCTAAGACAAAAAGCCATTTAGGAGCAAGTCGTGATTCCTCTCGATTCTGATTGGCTAGTGATTGCTCAATTGCGATTGTTTTCACGACAGTCATGTGAAATCCGCTCTTAACCACCCAAGGGAATCATCACATGATCTGAATTTGGTGGCAAAAGGCAAGTTGTAAACACCGTTAGCCGATTTGGTCTATGACTCATCACATGATCTGAATTGGGTGGCAACACGTTAGCCGATTTTGTCTATTGGTCCATTTACAAAAAACAAAGACACCGAGTAATTGTTTTTCCTTATCTTTTCCACATGTAGATGGCGTTGCGTCTGATAACATCAACCGATCAAGACGCACTCTTGCCGGACCGACTAGGATTTGTAGACGAATAAGTCCTTCTAACGTCACTCGCATATTGTCATAAAATAAAATTAAAATTGCACATTTGTGAGTGGTTTTATTCTATGTATTTCATGGACATACACGGATCCAGAAAGTTTTCACCGCTTTCTTTACTGTTTACTTACACAATGCTAACCGGCGCGTTGAGCTTCGCTATTTAACAATTATTCCGACCGAATGGGCTATCGACTAAGAGCCCGTGAGGGCGAGAAGAATATAGTGGTTTTCGTCCGGCTGTGAAGCAAAACTAGTAGTCAGTGGTTAATAGTGTCCCAAAACTCATCGCCCATACTATGTTACATTATTATTCAGCCATGCCACTATCTCGATTCTGATTGGCTAAGAGTACACATCGAAAGCATGTTGGCGTCAGTTCGTGACGTCAAACTCCAGACATTAGGATTGATGCACTCTAATGACGTCATAACGCGAGCCAATAGGGTTTGCCGCCATCTTGGTTTCCATTTCGAAGGCGAAAGCCAATTTAGCCAATATTCTCGTTGAATCTGCTATGCTTTTTGCCGAGAGATCATTGATCAGTATATCTAAACATCAACAATGGCTATTTGAATTGAATACGAAGAGGAAAATACTACTAATGAACGTAAGCTGAAGTTGAAAAACCGTTTCGCCTTGCAAGACCTCGTCGTCGACTTCGTTTAGCTAGGTAAGAATTCCTTGTTGCTGAATAATAAAAATTTGGCAACGTCGAGGTTTGTGTTATCTGCCGAAGCGAACAACCTCATCCGATCCAATAAGTGTTAATTATGCCGAACTTTAAATACCGATACTAAATATTTATTATCCAACTGCAACGAGAGGAGAACGAATATCGCAAATATATCCCCATTTCGCTATTAGTTCAGTCTCTTTTGTTTCCTTGATCTCTAGCTGTTTATCTCTTTAAGAATCTAAATCAATCTTTGTGATTATCAATGTATTTGCGGGGGAGTTGGCGTCAAAATGCAACAACTTTTTGCAGTTTGGAAACCAAACCGAACGCCGCGGCGCTGTGCTGAAGTGTGGAGGACGAAACGCGCGCTCAGTGATCCAAGACGTCGGACTGTGATTGGCTGGGGGTCGACACTAACCAGGGCTTCTGGGAAAACGCGGAAAAAAATCCGAAATTACGCGGGATTTGAGGGCAAAATACGTGCAGAATTACGCGGAAAATCGTCAATTACGCGGGAAATTACGCGGGATTGCGTAATAATTTTGGGGCAGATGTTCAAAAATTACGCGGGATTACGCAATAATTTAGCTATGTTCGTATTCTTTTAGAAGGAAAAAAATACTTCTCCGTACAAAATCTCCGTACAGTATTATGCGATGCTGTGAAACTAGAGCACACGACCATGAGTGGGAACTAAAGTGGCGTCTGGAAACATATCTGCTGATTCTCTGATAAAATAACTCATTTCTGAACCCCCGAAATCTCACTTTACTTTGGAATCTTCGAAAGAAGCAAAGAACAAGAACTGCGTATAGTTTTTCGAGCCAAACAAACCAACGCTTTTCTAATCTGATTTTTGATTCGCTTTCAGTGTTCATAAGAAATTGACCAGTAAGATGGGGCATACTATAGGCTACAAACTAGTCCCTCGCGGTTTTCATGGAACGCCTTGTCGTTCTCGATCTCGACGTGTTTTCTCCGCTGGATATTTCGACATTTTGAGGGAATAAATCTGCAATGTTCTTCGAAAATGATCGGTCAGAACCACAAATCAGTAGTTAAAAATGGCACTTGAGCTATCTTTGTCAAGAAAAAGGACTGAATTACGCGGGATTACGCGGGAATTGATGGATTACGCGAATTACGCGGAAAAAGGCAAATAACGCGTTTGGCGCACACAAGCGCGTAATTGCAGAAGGCCTGACTAACGGAAGTGCGCATTCGTAAATAAGAGCCTGCGCTGTTTTCGTGAACCGCTGAACGTTCCGTTTTGGCTTGGATGGATTGCTTGCTCATGCGATGTTGAATGATACGTATGGGGCTCCCCTCCCGAGAATCTCGAATGTTTCCCAAGACGAAGTCTCGGGAAAGATCGAGATTCGAGGGAAACAAGACTGGTGTTTCCCGAGGGAGTAGTCATTTAAAAGTGTTTTGTTATATAGCAGAAAATAAACTTCAATTATTAAGTCAAAACAAATGTATTTCAAGAATGAAAGAGACTTCAGTTTATTCATTTTTTTTTTGCCAGGAAATATATAGAGGATATTACACGGTGGCGCGAAGATATGAGTTTTATTTTCGAGTGGCAAGAACAATATTTTACGAATGAGCGCAGCGAATGAGTTAAATATTGTTTTTGACACGAGAAAATAAAACTCATATCTTCAAGGCACCGTGTAATTGTCTTTTTATTATATAGACAAACCAGAAAAAAATATTCCAAATTGATTTCCAAGAACTTTTGTTTTGACCGATATGAGGATATATGGAAAATATGTCACTGAGGACCCGAATGTAGCTTCGTTTGAGATCTACGAGTGGCGTATTTCCCAATAAAACACTCGTGTCTATATAATAAACATTTATATATCAATATCAAAATATCGACAAGAATTGTGGCTTGAAATGTAGTGGTATGCCAAACGATCTCCACCAGTAGAAGGATCCGCAAATTGGATTCCAAGCTGGTAGTCTTCAGTATTATGAGACTTGAATTGTGGACAGGTGAGACAACCAAGCAACTTCAACAGTTCCATTTAAAAGAAAATTTAATAAACGTTTCGGCTATTCAGCCTTCATCAGTAAAAAGGTTAAAAAAGCGATTGAATACATTATGAACTAAGTATAAATAGACTAAAATACAATAGGAAAAATGTTTAAAATGTTTGCTTGGCGGAAAATTTTTGTGAAAGGAAGCTCATTAAAAATGTAAACAGTACAATCTAATTTAACCTAAAATCTTATTCTTTTCAAGGCCTTGTATTCCTGCCTTTTGTTAAGGCCAAAGGATTGTAGGCACCTAAGTTGCGAAGTCCAGTAGGCTTCGCGACTAAGTAGTTTGCGATCAATATGGTGCGTGGCTCTTAGCTTTTCAATAATAATGAGCTCAAAGTCCCCGAGAACGTGCGCTAAACTATTAAAATGCTTAGCAACTTCACAGGTCTGTTTTCCCGTGCGCATATGCGACTTATGATTGCGAAAGCGGACTTTGAATTCATTCACTGTGGAACCTACATATTGAACTTTACATTTTTTGCATGATACAAGATACAAAACATTTTAGATGTGCACGTGACTTGTTCTCGAATAGGATATTCTCGGTCTGTGGCAAAACTACAAAACTTATCGGTTGCTACTAAAAAATTATTGCAAAGGTCACATTTTTCGAAATATTGACTCATCGGGGAACATTTGATTTGTACTTCACGTGACTTTGCTTTAGCCAATAAGAGCGCGCGCTCGGTCCGAGTGAGCACGTCTCGCTATTGTTATTTAGTATAATTACTCAAGCGATTTCGCGCGTTGATTGGTCGAGACGTTCGGAATATATTAAAGGCGCATCACCAATCGAGACCCTTTGCAGACTCTTAGCCAATCAGAGCACCCGAAAAAAAATGGATCAATTTGAAAACAAACGGAAACGGGGCGTAAAGGCTCCCGGTTGGTGATGTATAGGGGAAATGCTAATGTATAGCATTAACTGTGTAGCGCTAATGGTATGTAGATAAAATATATAGAATGTCGATTTTAAAGCGCTTAAATATTAAGCAGACGTTTCGTGGCTCCTGCCACTTCATCAGTGTAACGGATAAACTATGCGCGAGCAGAATTCAAAAGATGAAAATACATACATAGAGGATATTACACGGTGGCGCGAAGATATGGATTTTATTTTCGAGTGGCAAGAACAATATTTTACGAACGAGCGCAGCGAGTGAGTAAAATATTGTTTTTGACACGAGAAAATGAAATCCATATCTTCAAGCCACCGTGTAATGTTCTTTTTATTATATGGATTAGAATTGACATAGCGGGAAAATATTACAAATTGAACAACTCACTTGGTAAAGTCGAAAGTGTTTATTTGTGAAATGCTCCCTCTGCCTCAATCTTCTGGTTCCCAGTGTCGTTAAGAACTAATTTCCCTTTTTGTGTTGCTGTAGCTTTCTCTGCCATAGTTGAAATAAGGTTTTTCTCTTTAGAACTAGAACAAAACTTAGTTTTGTGGCTTAAAACTCGTGTGACCGAGCGAGCGAGATTTCACTGCAGACGAAGTCAGGAAAACAACACTGCAAACGTGCACATCCGGGACACTCGGTACATAACTTTTTCATATTTTCACTAGTGAAGATATGGAAAATACGAGTGTTTTAGTTTCCGGTAAAACACTGGCATCCATATAATAAAGTACAAATAAAAGCGTGCACGTGCACATAGCTCCAAGAACCTAAAGTCTATATTGAGGCCGCTCGGTCTCAGAGTTCTGTTCTGAAAAGTCATCTTTGCTTCGACTCTGCGCTTTCTTGTGTACGTATCCCACGGTCCCGCGCATAATACTGACACTAGCATGTCTTGCACGGTGTGCCCAGCCGACCCGAAGTGTTGTGCTACGGTGAGTTCCCTCCCGTTCTCTTCTGTTATACCGTTCACTACAGAGCGTCGATGTTGCCTGAAACGTTCTGCCAATAGGCATCCAGTTTCGCCGATGTATACTTGATCGCACACTCTGCGATCAACCTAGAGCTACGCACTAGGTTGTCGCTGATGTTGCTGTCACGGCGGTAAGCTGTTAGGAGTCTACACGAGTCTAGTACGCTCAAATACTTCCTGGTATTATTATCTTCAAGGAGTAAGGAGAAGTTCTTTCTCATGATGTTGCGGATTGCGGTGTTGTTCGGATGGTATGTGAGCACTGCTTGGTGATGGGCCTTTAAAAGCATTGGGATCGCGCGCGCACTTTCTTACGAGAAACTAAAAGAATGCCCTTAATAAAAGTCGCTTGAGTAATTATACTAAACAATTAGTCGCCTCAGGCTCCGTAAATATCGCCGATATTTACGTCGCCTTCGGCGACTAATTGTTCCCAATGTTAAATAGCGAGTGCTCACTCCAACCGACGTTATTTCCTAATGAACAGAAATTAGTCTGGGTCCAAACCAGTGAACATACTAAACTTTTCTATGGTTCTTCTAAGCGCAAAATTTCAAATTCTAGATTCAAAACCTTTTAAACATTTACAATTGCAAAGTACGACAGATTTGTTGTCAGCGACAGGTTGAACGACTCGCAAGGCAACTTACCCAACAGCCAGGAAGTGCAAACTTAACAAGCATGTAGCATTACTCGCTGGTGGCAGACGGGTTGTTCATTGTCTTGATGTCTAGCTCGAATATCCATATCCGTTGTTTTGCTAGACTGTCTTGTCTAGTGTCACGTAGAGCAACTTTAAAACTTATGCCACTTAAACATAACGTTACGGCGATTGATGGGCCCTCATGACAACAGCCATTCTTGGTGTGAGGCTTTAAGGCGTCAAGGTACACGGTGATTCACTGAAACGACACAGTTTTGAAACTACAGCAAACGATTTATCATCATCGTTTTTATTTTTAAAGTAAGTTTCTTATAACAACGTTTCATCTTTCAGCCTGGACTAAAAGGGGCCAAAACATGGTATTTTTACAGTATGGAACCCTCTTACGATTTTGGCAAATCTCAATTGGTTCAAGCTACGGCAAACATCGAGTCAGTCTCGCTTTTCCAAACCAACAATAGAAAGTTTTCTATTATAAAGTGAAGCGGCATCGCTTTGAAAAAGTAAAGTTTCGACAGAAATTCGACGTTTGCGCTGGTTTTTATCAATATGCAGCATTTTTCCGCCCAAGGAGAAACGCGGTTTATGACGGGTCGTGACGCTGATCATATCAGCTAGGTACCTGTATTCGTTGTATCATTGTTGTTTCGTAATTGCGCGGAACGGCCCGGCATAAAAAGGAATGTACAATTCAATTGAAATAATCGATATGTATGAAATATTGATAGTGTTGTTTCTATCCGAATTTACCAGGGGCTCCATTTGCATATCCAATATATCCTTACGCTCTCGCCGCACACGTAGCAATGAAGCCTTGGCGCAGAAAACACCTATGCACTCTGTTTGCAATGATTATTTTGCCTACAGTAAAGGTAATGTAACATGAGCTTACCTAGATCAGTCGCGCCAACAAAATCCTAGCTCAACGTTCAACGTTCGAACATGTTCAAAACAATACTGCTTAGTCAACGCTGCGCACTATTATACAGGCGGCTCATTTGCATAAGCAATATAGAGAATCAAGCTACTCAGCCTAGCTAGAGAATACGTTCTGAATATCAGTTAAGTCCAGTGAATAAATAACGTAATTAGAAAGTTGTGTACTAAAAAGGGAAATTATGAGCGTGTGGCGTGAAGCTGAATTTAGAGAAAAATGTGGGCTAATGAGCGTTTTGCCCAATGATTTCACGGAAATTCTATAACGCTGCATTTAAATTTGAAAATGCAATAAAAAGCTCAAGATAAGTTCATTTGTTATTCTAAAGAAAGTATTGGCCTGTTTCCATATCATTTTTTATGCTAGTTGGAGCATTTTCTAAATTTGATGAGATCATTGGGGCAAAACGCTCATTAGCACTATCGCGCTTAGAATTCAAAATATAAACTTGAAATTTCCCAATTACGTTTTATTCACAGTTCTCTATTGATAACAGAACTCATCATATAGCTCCCTCGAACGGTCTGTCACTGAACATTGCTTAATGAGCTCAACCTGTAAACAAAATAGTCTCCTATACTAAAGCTTGGAAATGAATGTTTCATAACTAGGCAGCGGGCCCGACTGTACTCTCTGTGTACCAAATTTAGTGGTAAATGAATAAATGATCAAATTTAGTCCCCAGAAACAAACGACTTCATATAACGAACTTGTCACCAGATAATCATTTAAAGTTGCCAAGTTCTTTTCTTTTTGTACTGCAGGTGCAGACAGCCATCCTTTTAGTACATTTTGATGAAATACGCCTCTATCTCCCCCTCCCAGACCCAGAGGGGTGGGACCAGAAACATTTTTTGGTTTTGGTCACAAAAAATGACAAGAAACACGGCAAAGTGCTATAAATTTGTAAACCTGTGTGTGTGGCACAACATTGATCGAAATTTGTTTGCACTTGGGTAGCCATACTGAAAAACATACCCTATCAGCGACCAAACAAGCGGAAAACGATAACCTACCGCAGACCTCAGGAGCCCAAGCATAGCGTATAATGCGGCGCATACCCGTCTCCCATTATAGGAGGGAGTACCCCCTTGGGGATTACTGTCCGTTGTGTTTTTTTTGTGTGTGTTGTTTAGACCTTTTTCCAAAATGGCCGCCGCAAATTCACATGTCTTAAAATTAAAACTGACTGAAAATCAAATACTGGCACAAGAAAGAGTATCCTCACATTAGTAATACTTTAAATCTTCGTTATGTCAAATTCCATGTCAGCTGAGAAACCAGAGTCTGAAAATTGAAAATTTTACAGAGATTTGTATGACTGGGAACGTATACCCCCAGTCATACAAACGTCTGTAAATTTTCAGATTTTCAACGTTCGTTTTCGAAGATATTGGATATGATGCAGCTAAATTTTGTAGTTTTACTAAAGTGATGATGTGTGTTCTAGTGCTGGTGCTCATTTTTAACAAAAATCTATTTGGATTTTCGGCGGCCATTTTGGAAAAAGGTATATTATTGGATGTGGTTGAGCAAGACATCGTGAATACGCAAAACTGAGGCCTGTGTTATCTGCCGAAGCCGAAGGCTGAGGAGTTATTGTTGTCTCGTTAAAGTTATATTTGAATTCCTTTGACAAACAGTGTGATACCAGCATGGAGAACGTCAAGGCAACCTGGAAAAATCTGCACAAGTTACCAAGGGAGAAGTAAGAGCCTTTTTATCATGTTTTACTATGAGGGTACAAATACTGGTAGCATGTGGTAGAGACAGCAACGAATAAAAAGAATGTTCCTCTGATTCGGCCTGAAATTCACGTTAGGTACGTCCCCTTTACTCCGTGGTAAAAACGAAACCGTTGTGACGTTTTTGCTCCCGTCGAGGGGTGGGCCAGACATTTTCGCAAACTAGAAGGACAAGTGGTGAGAGCCTGAGACAATGTCTGCCTTCCAGAACATATAGTCACTGAAGGACTAGATAAGGGCATTTTTCAATTTTTTTTATTTCTCGTAGGTACTTTCATTTTAGCGCTTATCAAACTCAGTCAAACTTCACACAGCGACATTATAAACACTGCAAACATCAACTCTGGAGCTCGTTCAATGATCCTGGGGAGCCTGTGGATCTTCTCCTGCGACTGGCTTGCTGGCAATATTTTTTAGAATGCCATAGAAACGGAGTTTGATTGACGACCACCAAAAACCAGTCCCGGCACGTGAAACAAATGTTAGGGTTAAGTAATGTTAGGGTTACAACAATTTGATAAAACACGACTTCAGACACTAGGGTCAGGAAGCCTCAACTAAGGGACCGGTCATTATTTATCGCCCTGGGAGGGGGGGGGGGGGGCAGAGGATTTTTTTTGGGGGGGATCACTTCATTTTGAGGCAAGCGAAAGGGTAGTCTCCTACGCACCCGTGTTTTGTGTCGGTCACGCAACGCTTCCCTCCCCACACACGGCTGCTTGCTTTTGGATCACATGCCTTTCCCCGATTTGACCAATCACCAATTGGTTTCCATTTCCGGGAACCGTTCGCGCCACTTCAAATTGACCAATCGGATAAGGCAATTGAAATTCAAAACTATGACATAGTTCGCACTTCGTTGAAAGTTAGAAGAAGCTCTCGGTTTTGTCAGAGAAAAATTAAATTTTTCCTTGCTACATTTTCATCAGAAGAAGGATATCCAGATTATAACAGAAAAAAGGATGTACTAGTTAACTTGTCTACAGGTTTTGGAAAGCCGCTTATTTGATTGAACTCTATCGACGTGTTTGATGTGTTTGATGTGTTTGATCACGGCATGGGCCGTGTTGTTGTCGTTGTTGTAGTCCGGCTGTTAGCCTGGATGATCTACATATCTTTGAGCGTGTCTCTCGATTGCCAAATAGTTCCCCAATGTCCTGCTTAATCCAGGGAAGGTCGGCTAATGCTCGCTGACATTTAGTGAGACCTTTGAAGCAGCGTGATTTGCAAATAAACAAACTATCAGTCGCCGAGTAATTCCTCACTTCATATCTATGGAACTTTTCTGTTTTAACATTACAAACGAAGTGTATGAGTACAACAACAACAACAACAGCAACAAATATATCTCTGTAGATCTTGCGTTTCTTTTCTATTACTGTGGAAGAAATAAAACAGCGATTCCCATCGACTAATTTCTTAGAGTTTCTTCCGTGACCTTTCGCAACCCACACAGAAAGACGTAGATTATTAATTTGAGCGGGTGCTGAAATGTGCTTCCGCAATTTTTGACATGTTTACATTTTACGGACACAAGATTGGTTGAAACATAACAATGCACCGAATTTAATTGGCTAAAGAAATCATGTCACTGTCTATCAAATAACAAAGGGAAAGGAATGTGATCCAAAAGCAGCAGCCGTGTGTGGGGAGGGAAGCGTTGCGTGACCGACACAAAACACGGGTGCGTAGGAGACTAGCGAAAGGGGGGATCTTTCAAAACCTGAAGCACTGAAGGGGGGATAACAGAAATTTTCTAAGTAGTTATCCCAGCAACTTCACGAAAGCGTCACGAAAACGTTTAACTGCACCCCCCCCCCCCCCCCCCCCCCTCCCCAGGCGATAAATAATGACCGGTCCCTAAGCTCATATCGGTACTCGTGTTGTTACTTTGTAAGAATTACTGATGGGCTATTATGTACCGATGTCAAGTTTCTCACGCTTTTTATGAAATAAAACCTACATACCGCCGGCCCCCTTCCCAAATGATCCGCGATGGTGACGGGGAGATGGCGTTACGCCTACAATACCCTAAGGTCCCGTATAACAATTTACAACCAAAGGGAATTATGGAGAAGCAATCGGATCAATTCGTTGATCTGGGCTATCGACAACGTACATCGATGTTTGATGTCGATGCAACGTTCTATCGATGATCGACACCGATTTACGTTCTCCATCGATGATCAACATCGATCACGATTTTACCGATGTCCAAAACACATCGATGAAGTATGCAACGAACAACGATTTCACATCGATGACATCGATCGATGTCGATGCGTCCGATGCAATGTCCGATCGATGTCGATGCAACGACCAAACAACTCAAACAACGGTGTGTTTTGCACATAACACCGAAAGTATGAAGCGCATTTTCTGTTTTCTAATGGTATCCTAACACCTGTAATTTATTCATTAGAAATAATCAAATCAGAAAATTGTCTTCTGCATTTTTTTTTTGTCCGGCAGAACTTGTAATTTATTTGTTCTAAAATTATTATGAATCCATGGTTTTTATTCATAGTAACCAGTAAACAATATATTGGTTATTACATAACCACGTACTGATACATCTAGTATCAGATAGTCACTGTCTGTTATAGCCCCGCGATGCGTCATGGGAGAAAATTCTCTCAAACTAGGACAAGTATGGATATTGGTCCTAAAACTAGTGTCCGCTAGTCTCTTTTGATATATCGATGTGCTCCCCGGTGAAGTAGGTGTATATAGGTTGGTTTGATTCGGCAAAACAAAAAAATTGTCGAGAGACAGAAAAACAAAACAAGACAAGACCAAACTAGCATCAAAGTAAACTTTTATATTATCTTCTATTTAATACATATTTTTCAACGATGGCATACAGTTAACAATGGCACACCGCTGCAAATAGCATGACATATATCTTATTAGATGTTTTTGGGTGAGGAAAATTGAGAGCAACGAGTAAAATGTCCGCCAGTATTAGATGAAAAAACATCAGTAATGAGTTATTTATTATACGACGAACAAAATATTTTCATTTCTTTTCAATATTCACTGGAAAACGTACGTGAGTTGACTAGAGCATGATCGAGAACCCATTCAAGTGCGCGCGCAAAACCGGTTCGTAACCGGATTTCAACAGTGTAATACGAATTTCGACAGTGTAATACGGCTCCATATCCGCACTCAATTTTGACCTTATATGGTAAGATGACGTCGTATAATAAATAAAAGTATAAGAGAAAATAGCGTGAAGCAGCGAAAAACGTGTCTTTTTTAAGAAAAAGCTTTGTCGAGGTTTTGATGCTATGAGATTTGTTATTCCAAACAATTATTCTAATAATGCATGAAGATGATGACATGATATTTTCACCAATAGACCAAATTTGTCGGACTGTTTACCCGGGGTGGGACTATGTTTTGGTCCAGATTTCAATCGCCGAAAAATGCGCGCGGCTTGTTCATTTTGTAAGCAGATTTGTGAATTACTCCTAGAAATGTTTACATGGGTATTATTTAAAGGAAATCATACGACTTTTCTCGTTCAATTTGGAATTTATTTGCACGAGTGTTTTTCAAAAAGTATCAAAATTGCACGAGCTGCTCGAAGTTGTATGGTTTCCTATACAAATACAGGTTTATATACACTGTCATGGCTTCTATTGTCGACTACAATAATTATCTCCAAACGTATAGTCCCTTTACAAGTATAGGTTTATAACCAGCTGTTCTTCATTGCTTTCTTTCTTTGAGAAATGAGCCTCTCGCCTCAATCAGCAGTTAATATATTCAGTAGACAACCTGTGCACAACAACGGTTGGGTGAGCAAACAGAAGATCGTAATAAATATGAAACATGCGAAAGCTGCCTCGTCAAGAGATCCTCTTGCTCACCTTAAAACAACTTAGGCACTCTCTCTGAAATGCCTGTAACATATCTGAAAAAGAAAAGAAACAACGCCCTGGGAAGCATCACCCATGTCCTGGCCCATAGCATATTAAATTATGACATCATAAACAATGATGACATAACTAAAATATCGCTCATGCTTCAGGTCCATACGTAGGGTATTACTTCCCAGGCTGATTAAATGGTTTAATCTTTAAATGGTTTAAAAATGAATATAATGTAATAAGGATTATGTCATTGCTATAATTTTTGAAGTGCAGTCAGGTAATCAGGAATACAAAGAGATGAACCCTCACATCAATTTGTCACGAGTCAAGTCAGTGGAATACCAGAGATGAACCCTCGCATCCATTTGTCATGAGTCATGCCGGCGGAATACCAAGAGATGAACCCTCGCATTCATTTGCCACGAGTCAATCCAGTGGAATACCAAGAGATGAACTCTCACATCCATTTGTCACGAGTCATGTGGGCGGAATACCAAGAGATGAACCCTCGCATCCATTTGTCATCAGTCATGTGGGCGGAATACCAAGAGATCAACCCTCGCATCCATTTGTCATGAGTCATGTCGGCGGAATACCAAGAGATGAACCCTCGCATCCATTTGTCATCAGTCATGTCGGCGGAATACCAAGAGATGAACCCTCGCATCCATTTGTCATCAGTCATGTCGGCGGAATACCAAGAGATAAACCCTCGCATCCATTTGTCACGAGTCATGTCGGCGGAATACCAAGAGATGAACCCTCGCATCCATTTGTCATCAGTCATGTCGGCGGAATACCAAGAGATGAACCCCCGCATCCATTTGTCACGAGTCACGTCGGCGGAATACCAAGAGATCAACCCTCGCATCCATTTGTCACGAGTCATGTCGGCGGAATACCAAGAGATGAACCCTCGCATCCATTTGTCACGATTCATGTCGGCGGAATACCAAGAGATCAACCCTCGCATCCATTTGTCACGAGTCATGTCGGCGGAATACCAAGAGATGAACCCTCGCATCCATTTGTCACGAGTCATGTCGGCGGAATACCAAGAGATCATCGATGTCGAAATCCATACGTTGTTGCATCGACATCGATGTGAAATCGTTGTTCGTTGCATGGACTTCATCGATGAGTTTTGGACATCGTTAAAATCGTGATCGATGTTGATCATCGATGGAGAACGTAAATCGGTGTCGATCATCGATAGAACGTTGCATCGACATCAACATCGATGTACGTTGTCGATAGCCCAGATCAACGAATTGATCCAAGCAATCGAAACCATTGAACTGATAATGCAATAGGTGGCATTTAAACGTTGTTTTCCAAAACAATTGAAATCAGTTTGGCAAAAAAAATACACTCAGTACACTCGCAACAATACATTTTTCAGAAGACACCACCTCAATTATATTGATCAACAAACATTTTTCAGTTTTTTCAATTTGCTTGTGTTGAGCATAACTTTCCTAAGGGACGGACCATTATTTTTTTTAAATATATAATGAAAGGAACAAAGGAAAAACTAAATTGTTTGCAAAAGATTGGGACTATCATACAACCTAGTTATAGCAAAACTGAAATAATGTTCTGGCTAGGTCAGGCTTTCAATCATATATCCACCTCAGCTTACTGTATTACTGTAATACATGTACCTACAATATTACAGTTGAACCTCACAAAGGGGACACCTCAACTAATACATAAATTACAAACAATGACTACTATGCTATTTTGAAGTTGATTGAATTTTATTTGTAATCATTAAACAATAATGTATGCTCGCGAAACCTCTGTGATACCGCGCAAGAAAAATCGCCAAAATCGCAACGAATTTGCGCCCGTCTACATTCATACATTAGTGATTTGGGTGAGAAAAAATCGCCGCGAGAAAACTTGCAGCAAAAAATCGCACGTATAAACGAGCCCAGTTGAAAACCTATTTAAGCCAAAAACAAAATCGCAAAAAAAATTGTTTGCAGACGCACGACGTTAAAAAAATGTTTGCAAACGGGACGACCCGTCAAAAAATAATGGTCCGTCCCTAATGCCCTCGTCACTTCACCATTGCCATTTCCAGTCAAAGGACATGTGCCGTGCCCCCCCTCCCCCCCCCCCCCCCCCCTAGAGTTGAATATTCAATTCATTATTCCATTATTGATTTAATAATTCAATCCAATTAAAAATGCATTTTTCAATTTAATCATATATAGATTTAGGCAATGTCTAAAAGCTGAGCTCGAATCAATACACAGTACTGTCATCAAGGACTTTACTTTACTTTACTTTACTAATTAACCCCCTTGCCTCCAAGATTATAACCTAACCCAAAGTTTGGCCGCCTAGCAATGTTGCCTTTCTTGAGATATTGAATTTTCTAGTTTGATGACGTTATCGATGGCGCCATGTCACGTGACCTTGACCTTGGTAGCACACCGCGCGGCCCTTGCCTTCAAAATAACTTTACCCAAGTTTGGTCACAGCGATGTTCCCTAACATTTTTTTCCAAAGCGCTTCAACGCAGTAAGAATTAGCTCTGAATATTTTCTCCATACAAAAAAAAAAAAAAACTGCACAGTACGTGAAATACATTCCTAAAAAAGTTGTGTTGCTATTAACGCTACGCCGAATGTACACCACGGAAATTATTTACTGATCTCTCGACTCCAATTCCCGATAGTAACATATTCGTAGCGCCTAAGGTTTTACAAATTTCATCAAGAATTCGCCGAATAGTAATCAATACTACGATTCGTTTCTTCAACAGACAACGTACTATGGTAAATATCCTGAGGGAACCGGCGCATGCTCACTCGACCGGGGCACGTCGTTTCCCCCAATCATCAGTGATGAGCCAGATATAATCAAGGTGGCGGCAGGAAGTCTGAATTCCAGAAATCCCTTGGGTGTGGCATGTGTGTAGAAATCACAGGGAAGGGGGAACCAATAACATCCGCACATTCAGGCAAACCACCTGTCAAAGGCACATATAAGCAATTATTGTTGACTTGTGTGGATCATGCGAAGGTGGGCCTCAGCACTGTCATTTGTAAAATGAAGAAACTGCTCGCATATACGCACTCCCAATCCTTTCAATGTTTATAATCACCTGTGGGTGAACATAGCGAGAGCAAACGAACCTCTCGACCAATCAGCGCGCGGAAATTCTTAGAGCGGATTTCAGATGACCGTCGTGTTTGCAATTGGTTTGCTCTCTCATTGGCTGCTTATTTCTATCAACCAATCAAATTGCGAACTAATTACAAGCAAGGAATTACTAGCCAATTGGTTCGGCTCCTGATTGGCTAGGCTGGAAACCATTCAGCAGTAAGTTGTAATTACTCTTGTTTCTGATTGGCTAGTGATTACACAATTGCGTTTACTTTCACGATGGTCATCTGAAATCTGCTCTATACTCACTTGAGTAATTATACTATCGCTGATATAATCACGGAGCCTGAGGCGACTATTTGTTTTAGCATATTTGCTCAAGTTATCCATAAGAGTTTTAGACAGAAAAACGTTTTTGTTGGAATTTTTCACGATCATAACAAAACTCGCGCGGGCACTCTCAATCCTTTCAATGTTATAATCACTTGTAGGTGATTATAGCGAGAGAAAACGAACCTCTCGACCAAACAGCGCGCGGAAATTCTTATAATCGCTTGAGTAATTATACTTATTGTTAAATAAAGGTGGTTTTGACCTATATATACCTGGTGATGGCAAATGGAAGACAACCTTCAAGGCCATTGACTGTCCCACCCCTAGTGGCCAAATGGAAATATCCAACTCAAGTTTACAG
This sequence comes from Scolanthus callimorphus, assembly GCA_033964015.1. Classification (NCBI taxonomy): domain Eukaryota; kingdom Metazoa; phylum Cnidaria; class Anthozoa; order Actiniaria; family Edwardsiidae; genus Scolanthus; species Scolanthus callimorphus. The sequence goes on from CM066919.1 coordinate 18,390,811, forward strand.
GAAGCAACCCCTGGTCATGGAAGATACAAGTTCGCAACTCCAAGTAAGCATACCATAAGCTCAACGTTGTGTAATATGTGTCGTCAAGAGTGGATTACCAAGAGTTTCCATATTTACTATGTACGCCCGAATCACAGTCAGAAAAGTGTCTATTTTTAGAACTAGGATGCCCGCGAAAATTCGTCATCCACAGGGTTCCCACTTTCTCACCACGCGAACAGTTGTGAGTTCCAGCCTAAGATTAAATCGCAGATCAATGGAAAAACCGTTAAAATCGCAAAGATAAGGTAGGATATTCTCTATTTTGTTGTGTATTGGGTACACGAGCATTCGAGCCTGAACATTCGAATACTTTCGCGCGCGAAACTCAAATCTAAAATAGACACTTTTCTGACTGTGATGTGGACAAATACAGTAGGGAAAAATGCTAACTCTTGTTAATCCACTCTTGGTGTCGTTTATGTGTCACATACCAAAAATTTCAGTAATTTTTCAATGTTTTTCATTATATTATATGAAAATGATAATATGGCTCCGATATATCGCATCCAAACATCGCGTCCAAATCTTTGCTCTATTTTACCGATAAAGTCATGGTTCCACCCGCTAAATCATAAAAGCATTAGAGCACAACTTGCGATGCTTGGAGAGACTAGGGCCCTGTCCACACTAACGCGTTTTCAAAAGTTTAAGTATTCGTTTTCAAACTTAAACGGAGCGTGTTAGTGTGGACGGGAGATTTTAGCTCCAAACAAGAGATCAGCCATTTGATGTTGGCGTGTGCAAGGACAGTCTCAAATTTAGTGGTACAGTTGAATTGAAGCTAGTACGTCATCGTTTTCATTTTAATCCGCATTCGACCGTCCACACTAAAACGATATGTATATACGGATTCCTTTTTATTCACTTTCTCGCGAGAGTGTTTTCAAACTTATACGGATTCGATGAAAACGATCAGCTTGTTAGTGTGGACGCGCATAAACGTATCAAAACGTATAAGGAGTCAAACGAAAACGCGTTAGTGTAAACTGTTTTAAAATCACTCGCTCAGCACCATTAAGGCATGGCTGACAAACGAATTGTCATAAAACCTAGGGGGTGGTCTAACTCCAGTGCTTTCAACTGTTCGGTTATTTAAAGTTTTTCAACCTGTGTGGGGTTGAAAAATAAGTAAATTTTGGTAGCTGTTTCTATGGCAACTTTAAATGTGACCTTTGAACTCGAAGGTAACGATTTTTTAAAAAGTGCTCCTGCGGACAGGGAAAGGCTTTGAATCCTGAAAATGTTTTAGTGCCAAGTGACTTAAGTCTGGGTATATATTGTTGATCTAATTGGAAAAGTTGACTTCTTCATTGGGAATCCTATTTTAGGACAATGTGAAATTCGATACCCTTCGATAACTTCTTATCCATGTGTGTTGTGCACCATTTCCAATTAGATTTACAAACACCAAGGTAAGTATTATTTTTCCACTAATTTATTTGTTGCCTCTTATGCATTTTCCCTGTCAGCAGGGGCAGTTTTTAAAATTCCGTTAAAAATGAGGTTCAAAGGTCACATTCCAGGTTGTCATAGAAACGATACTCAAACCTTGTTAAGTTCTGGGTGCTCTGTAACATGAATTAAGTTTCGTAAAGAAATGAGTAAATGCATTAAATATAGACCACCCCCTACGCTTTTCCGTCCATAGCCATGCCTCAATAGCACTGAGCGCCCGCGGCCCGTGATTTTACAACGTTGTCGTGTCTCTCAAAACATCACGCGTGCTCTATTTCGTTGATAAAGTCACAGAAAGTTGTGCTCTAATGCTTAGTTGACCATTTTATTTATTTTTTCATGAGAAAACGTTTCTTTTTTCATTTTTTCATGAAATATGCCTGCCCATGCATGTCTAAGGCATTTAACAAATCATTACTACCAGGGTTACTCCAATTTCACCACAGGATACCCACAGCTGGCCTTGAACTCTGGCATGACAACAAATGGATATGTATGAAGCGAACAGATGACAACTACTTTTCTATTGGTGGGCTTGGTGAGATCAAGTTACCAAAGAAAGTTCGACTGACGAGCATAACAAATGAGCAGCTCAAGACAACAATTAAAAAGCTGGAAAATAACATGCCCATCAAAACTAACATACAATACAAGGGTTTTAAAGCAGGTAGATTAAATACATTTCGACCGTCATGCAATGAGGCCGTCGTAGACAACCAAACATGCAAAGCGTTCCTCGCTTTGCCCCGTTCTGTTTGCACGCGAACTCGAAAGAACGTTCACAATGGTAGTCAACGCGTACCGCAGTGAAGTATGTCTAAATGTGCCAAGAAAGTAACGACGAACTTCAAACGCTTCCAAAGTAGCTCCGAAAAAAATGTTGCCTTCCGAAGTATTTTCGTATCGTATAACGAAAATAGATACCACGGCCGCGTTCCATGTCGGTCTTTAAAATGTTACTTACGATTGATTGTTGCTGCAGGGACGGCAAGTCCCCCCACATAAATTTCAAGTTTTCATGTTTTGAATAATTTCAGCCATCCAATAAGCCATCCAATGAGACCACCCCCTCTCCCCCACCTGGAAACTGTTATTCCGCCATCACTGCAGTATTGATACTGATGAGTCATCAGTGATGACCAGTTCTGTCAGGAGAAAATTAGATGGGGCGTGACTCTTCAATACTGTTATGTGTCACATCTCGAATTGGTTTATCAATCTATTTTTAGATTGGATTGAAATCCCACGGGGAACGGGATCTGCTTTCTCCGACGTCCGCCTAAAACACCAAAGATGGCGACCGTTTTAATATGACACGTTACATTATTTTGTATCATTGCCCCTGTTCCGTTACGATTGATGACAAAATATTGATACACGATTTTGCATTAAACAATGAACAAGTCGACTCCATGTTTGTCTTGGAAGTAAAAATATCATCCGTCGAAAATTCATATTTCAGACTTCGTGCCCACATGTATTACAGCAATCTGTTCGCAACATCGTTATATATTTGTTTTTCTTGATGATCCTGACAATGTTTATTTTTTATAGCCATAATGTCATTATCGTACAATGATAGTGATGATGATGACGATGAAATAACCATTGTAAGAAAAGAACGATAATGATGATGTACAGATGGGTTGCATGTCATTTATCGTATTTTATAGATTGAGAATATAACCATCATTTTTCATGTATCGTTAATCAGGCAAACCCGATGAAATAAAGTGCTTTGGTCAAGGTGGAACTACCAGTGAACCAGAAACTACTACACAGCCAGCCACATCTCCCACCTCAAAACCATCTACTGCATCAGGAGCACACCCTCAAAGCCATCTACTGCATCAGGAACCACCCCTCAAAGCCATCTACCGCATCAGGGACCACATCTTCAAAGCCATCTACTGCATCAGGACCACACCCTCAAAACCCTCTGGTGCATCAGGGACCACAACCTCAAAGGCACCACCTGGGACCACACCCACTACAAAATCTGGGACATCAGTGACCACACCCTCAAAACCGTCTGGCTCATCAAAGCCCACACCAAAGTTTGTCTTTCATTTAAATTTGAAGGAGTTCTGTAAAGACCGAAAGAATGGTATCTACCTGTCCTACTCGATAGAAGGCGACAGCTATACATTTGTAGTGTGTCTTAAGATCAAAGTGTAGTGATGCGTGCATACACCTATTTCAGAAAAGATTGCACATTGCATCACAAATGTCTTTTGGAGCAAATAGGTATACCAAAATCAGAATCATGAACACTGGTTTTCAGGATAAATAGTCACACTTATCACCACATACTAGTCCAATACTCTAACAAATTTATGCATGGTATTGTTCTTCTCCATTGTATTGCCTCGTTCTATAATTCCATTGCACTCCATTTTTTTAGACAATGCCTTGCATAAATTTGTCAGTGTATTGGACACCCTCTATCACCATGCTTCTGTCAAATGATTCTACAATAAATTACTCGCAATAATTTTGTTGGGTTGACACGAAAATTCCGTCTTAGTTTTCCCATGATGCAACGCGTGCTACAACAGACAAAGTTGATGGAGCAACATTTTCTGAAATAGGTGTATATTTTGCAGGATATGGACTTATAGTGTGTAGTAACAAAACAGCAATCAAGCAGGACTGCCCAGATAGTTTAATTTTTATTCCTGATCTAAAAGTCTGTATGTGAAATCCCCATGAGTAAAAGTGACTTCAAATGGCATCAATATAAATGAACTTCAAAGAAACACTTCACCAAGTCTCTTGCATTGTAAACTTTATAGGCTTTGATGGCCTGGCATTGTTTATTATTATCTAATTACCCGATTGTTGAGACAATATAGATTCGCGTGTACATCGTATATCCGACACCGTACTCGTTCTCTAGTTTATGTGGAATTTTTATAACCTCCTTCAACCATGTTGATTTAAAAAAACGTTTCTCCATATGTTATGGAAAGTCTGACATGCTGCTGTTCTGTTCTCCATTTTTTTGGAGAAATGACCTGCATCTCCAGCCAGCTGTAGATTTCTCCTAAAAAACGTTTCGCTGTGGATATTTTCGACAGTCCGGATTTAAACAATAGCTCCGGAATTAAATTAGGCCCATTAGCGGCCAGTCTTTTTTCTAAATTGAACATTTATCTGCGCCCTTACAACTGGGTAACGGAATGTAAAACCTTCATCAAATTTTCGGAGTAGGCTTCATTTGTTGTTCGCTACTGACATTCAATACTGAATATTTTCGCGCTTCTTCAAACACTCTAAATCTAGACCCTGCTTAGGGACGGACCATTTGATACATGATTAAGGGGTGGCTAATCCCCCCCCCCCAAAAAAAAAATCTGCTTGTAGTGAGAAAGAATTGAGCAAGCGGATCACACTCTAAAACTATCACAAAGTTTTCAAACTTCCTAACAGTTTCGTCTCTCTCTTGAATACTGTTTTTTGGGGAACCTGATGTTTAAGAATTTATCACCAAAATGGGGTGGGGCTGACTAATAAAAAATGTATGAAAAATTTGACCTGTAATTTGTCATTTGCCTGTCAACACCAATGCAAATTCAACATTTAATTGACTTGAGGAAAAAGAAAAAAAAAATGGACCATACTTCAAGACAAAGAGCTGGAGCGTCGTATGGCGATCGTACGGTTCTTACGCCCACGCCAGAGATTTCGGCCCTGAGACAGTCGCTATCCTGGTGTTGAATTGCTCAGTAGCTAGATACCTATGGGTGAGGGTACGCCCGGCCACCAGACCATATAAGGACGCCCCTTGTACCGTTAGTGAACAATCACTAATTAATTACGAATCACCAACGTATTTATAGAACTGAAGAGTGTGTTAGAGATCAATGTGGGACACGTTGGTTTTATTATTATTATTTTTTTAGTTAAAACTAGTAGTAGCTTATCTCGCGATAATGCAGAAATGTTTTTCAAAGTTGCCGTTTAGCATGTTTTTACTCATATTCCAACAGAAGGCATTACATTGACACGGGAATGAGTTTCTTTTTGAGTTGTCCGTTTGCGCATGCGCATACACGTCATCATGTCTAATTATATTTTTCGTGAACAGACGACCATTAATCCCCTGAAATATCATGTAAGGATGCCAGTTATACATGTAAGGATGCCAGTTATATATAGGAGTGTCAGTTATACCTATTGAAATTCAGTAATCTCTGGTAATGAAGCTCTGGAAGCATCACAATGGAAGAATTGACTTGGTCTACTCCCATTCTCGTACCCAGAGCTCCCCGGCTCGTCACCTCGCGGGGAAGGCTCTGGTGACAGCCACCGACGCATACTCTAAAGAAAATGGTTGTTTTATGCCTCGCAAATTACTTTTAGAGCGTTCAAGTCGAAAGCAAAGGTTGAAAAGATGTCTAGAAAACGATTGACGTTGTTATTTTGACAGATATGTTTTTATAAAGCGAGATTAAGCTACTTTTATTTACGCGTGCGCGCCATTTCAGCCAATCATCAAAGGCCCTCAAATGGATGTCACCAGAGCCTCCCTGCGAGGCGACTCAGCCGGGAGCTCTAGGTACGAAAATGGTCTACTCCCAGAAGGCTAAAAAAGGACCCTCCCCTTGAACATAACAAAAATAATTGTGAGCCCCAGTTGTAGGTCAAAAAATTGTGACCCTCCCTACTTCTATTTTATATTTTCTAAAAAAACTGTTGCATTAATAAATGCTTGCCCTGTGTCAGACAGACTCTTGTCCGAGTGATGCATAGTCTCTTTCATTCTTCTTAATAGCAGAAATATTTTTTTTACTTCTGTCAAAAGCTAAGGAACTATTCAACGTTTTCGTGATAAAGTTGATAAAAGTTATTATGAATATTAAAGCCTAGCGGAAACCTGCAAGGGTTTCTGATCTTTAGCGCTATTCACTGTTTATCAACATTGCCATTGTAATGCTAATGTGCCAACCGTAGATTGAATAGCGCCCTTTTGTTCTTTCAACCATCGATCTCTGGTTGGCACATTAATAACAATGGATGACGAAGTTATTATTATTCATGTGCGTGAAGCGCGGCCCGGCAAATGACGAGTTTTCTATGGTTGTAGCGTCGAACTCACGCTTACCTAAAGGGTCTTCTTTCGAACATAGTGGAGTTGTTCCGCGTAAGAACGTTAGAGATGCAAATGAAGCGACCCTTTTGTTTCCAGTTGATTCATTTGCATCTTTAACGTTCTTACGCGGAACAACTCCAGTGACTGCTCGGCAGGCCTATCACTGCAGGGCATTTTTGGGAGAGTTTATTTTTCCTCGTCAAGATACACTTATTCTTATATACGGCGCGAGGGTAGTGTCTTCGTTGCGCGAGTTCTGAAACAGTATATTAGATGTTATTCTTTATGCGCGCGAAACGCACACCGAATTTTTTTATTAAGTATTGAGTGAAGTTCAGAAGAAAAATGCAAACGATAGAGAAGTTGCTGTAATAACTACTATCTGCATCTGTTTCACTCTCTTCATCGTCCAAATGTTGTTGAAAAAAATTATGACCCTCCCCCAAACAGGAGTGAAAAATTGGGACCCTTCCTCACGAGTTGCGAAGAGCCGCGAAGGAACGAGTGAGCGTAGCGAACGAGTGAGGTCAGCGGCTCTTTGCAACGAGTGAACCCCAAAGAGGAGTGAACAAAATTAGGACCCTTCCTTTAGACACGTGAAAATTGGAACCCTCCCCACAAAAAAGGAGCCCTCTCTCCCGCTAAACAATGAGACGTCCCTTATCCAAGTTTGTCGGATCGGTAGCTTTTATGCCCATTTGTCCTTAGTCAGTACGTTAACCCCATCCAAACCCTGAATAAATACTAGGAATGAAAATACAAGAACGTAACAAATCGAAACAAATATTAGTTGAGGCAGTGCATTAAAATTGAGCAGAAGTAGTTTATGCAGTTAACTCTTTGATTTTACTACAATTAGCCTCGACATTAAATTTTAACTGTTTTTAATTAAGATTCTTTTTTAAATTCACCTGCCTGCCATGAAAAAATAAAGAGCGATCTCAAATGTGTCTTCATTTTATCTCTGTTGAACTCTTAGCAAATATAATTATATAAGCAACCAAGCTTCGCTGGCACAAGCAGGAAATATTAAAGAAGTTAAAAAACATTGGGTACTAAAAGAAAATCAATTATAATGAAGAGGTAATCAAGAACAACCGAAGAAAACGGGATCCATGAATAAGGTATCGTATATTTTCACGGGATTCTGTGTAAATATTCCGTAGTTATGCATATATAGTCAGTTTTTATTACTACAACATATCATTGCTGTTTTGTTAGTGTCGGTATAACAGTAAGGTAGATTACAACCATTTGTTCAATTATTGCCTGCTAAGAAAGCGTTCCCATGGGGTTTTTGAGTTGAGACAGAGAGAAACAGGAAAACGGTAAAGACCCGATGAGTTTTTGGCCTACATTTTTCCCGGGGGGGCGGGGGGTGGGGTACTTGGCGTGCCGCTGCGAATTTCAAATGCGGACCCCGTTCTAAAACGTTTTTTTGAAGAAAAGCTACCCCGTTCACTATTTTTGCACCCAAAATGAGACCCCGTTCTAAGAGAAATTAATGATACCTGTTAATCAAAAGTGTTGTTGTTTACATGTTACGGTTTTATCTGTAATAGAATGTTAAGCTTGTTGAATTCTTTACATTTAATAAAACAATACGTGACCGCCGGGTCGCTTCCTTGAAGATTTTACTGGGTGGTCTTCATTATCATACCCCCCCCCCCCCCCCCCCCCCCCCCCGGGCATTTTTCGCTCTCGTCCGTAAGCAGCATGGTTCTCGAACCTTTTTTGGGAAGCTTGCGACGCAGGGTAATTCAATATTCAATTAATACTTTGAAGTTGTCTGGTAATCGGCTTTCTAGACATTGTGTTTATAATTTAAAACGTAAATAATATAGAAGATATTACATGGCTGCGTGTCTGGTATTTCGCATGGCTGATAGGCGCAAATCAACCACGAAATAACAGACACGCGAACACCTAAAAGACTGACAGAAAGAAACCTCTGCTCGCAGGGTAAGAAAATATAAACTTTAAGGTGACTCATTCAAAATTCAAAATGCACCCAACTGTGTCTAGAGCGCAAATCTGCGTCGCCAAACTCAAGGCTATAACTTTTGTGTCTTTTCTTCTATTGTTATAATTCTTTTTTTCAAATCCTACTTTAAAGATGTATAAATATGCTGCTGGGAACCGATATTCTTGAAAACATTTTTAGAAGTCACAATCTAACTTTTTGTGAGGCCCTAATTTCATCTTCCGGTCGTACTTTAAAAAAAATTTGCCGGTTTTTTTGGCTGAAATTCCAGGAATCGATTCCAGTTGTAGTAATCTCAAATCAAGCGAAGTTACAGAAAATTCGTCTGAACAGAAACGCGGCAATAAAAATACCGTCAGTTATGGCCAACTGTGGCCAAAATAGAACGCTGATTCTGGTTGGCTTGAATTGCATTGTAATAGTGCTCCGAAAATTCATTATTTTGGGCTCTTCCGCCGGCACTATGTTGTAAAGTAATGTATTAAACTTTACCGAAGGTCCGATTGCAAATACCATGAACTACTAAAATGTTCGAACATTATCTACCGAGGAAAGAAATTGTGAAAGACCAATGAATTTATTACAAGAATGTCGAGTTAAAATGTGCCGTTATTACGTATTATTTCTTGCTAAGATTTATATAGACGAGAAGTTTGTGGCATTGGTAAAACTTAGTAACCAAATTTGACCATTATATGTGCTTATTTGGTATAGAAGAAATTACAAAGTTACGACATTCGCCCTCTGGTTTTGCACGCAGATTTGAAGATCTCTTGTTTATGAATGATAATGAAATCTGACGTTTCTCCAGGGGAAGTACTCATTAGACTAAATCTAATCAATAGCAGTCACGCTCCGAAAATAGCTATTGTCTGTTAAAGTCCCTATGGAACAAAAAGAGTTGCGACGATTAACGTTTTCTTTGTTCGATGATTAGAGTTGGCTTACGTGCTCCCCCTGGCAAAATGCGAGATTTCATTACCATTCATAAACAAGACAGCTTCAAATCTGCGTGCATGACCAGAGGGCGAACGCCGTAACTTTAACAATTTTCAGAATCAGCGTTCTAATTTGGCCATAGTTGACCATAACTGACGGTATTTTTATTGCCGCGAGTTTCTGTTCCGACGAATTTTCTGTAACTTCGCTTGATTTGAGATTACTACAAGTGGAATCGATTCCTGGAATTTCAGCCAAAAAAACCGGCAAATTGTTTTTATAGTACGACCGGAATATGAATTAGGGCCTCACAAAAATTTAGATTGTGACTTCTAAAATGTTTTCAAGAAGATCGGTTCCCAGCAGCATACTTGTAGTATAGTCACGGTAAGGACTAGGGCCCAGTGACCCGATGCATCATGGGTCACCTGCAGGCCAGGACACTTAGTCTTGAAGAGAGCCAATATGGCGGCCATTGTTGTGTAGTTCCGCTGGCATTATTAAACTGGCGACGAGGATCAAAACAAAAGATGCCGGACGAAATGCCGAACACTCAGAGAGGGAGTACCAAGTCAGGGGTGCTAACCAGTGTGAGAACCAGCGTGGGATCGCTTAATTTGACCGGAGAACCAGCTCTACGAGAGAAGACCTGGGAGCTTTGGAAAGATCGTTTCGAGAGGGCAGTCCGATGGATGGACGTGAGTAATGATGATAAACTAGACCTGTTGCTACTTGTTGGCGGCGAAGAACTCCAGAAAGTCATAGAAACACTGCCCGAGGAACCCACAAATTACACATCTCACATACAAAAGTTGGACCAGCATTTTAAAGCCAGCCGAAATAACACCCTAGAGTTATATAAGTTATTCAGTACAGAATGGCCACAAGAGATGTACTTCTCCGATTTCGAAGCAAAATGCAGGCAACAAGGCCGACACTGCGACTTCCCAATATCACTAGACCAAGCCATCATTATGTTGACAATTGTCAAGACGCAGAACAGCGAGCTGAGAAATGAGATTATACGCAAAGATGGGGATCTCAAAGCAGTCAGAGAAACGGCGAAAGCATACGAAGTGGCAAAGCAAGGCGGCCTAATGATAGCTGCAGAGGGAGGAAGTCAAAAAGACGAAAAAGCAGAGGTGAAGAGAATCAGCAAGCCAGGTCGGTACAGCTCAAGAAATAACGGCCAGCGCCGAAACGAGGATAGAGGGCGATCTCAGGGCAAAGCAGAGTGCTCAACATGTGGATTGGATCTACACCCCAGGGGAACGAACTGCCCAGCAAAAGGTCAGAGATGCCTCAAATGCGGAGGTTTGAATCACTACGCCAGGGTATGCCATGCTGCCAACCGCCGAAGCGACAGACGGGTCAACCAGCTAGAATCGGATCCGGACGGCGAGCTGTATTACGTCACACGCGAAGAAGAAAATACCGAAGATGCCTACGCATATCAAATAACATCCCGCCGCTCCAACAACCCGACGGTCGCTCTGAAAGTGAATGGCACCCTGATCACCCTACATGTAGACACGCAGGCAGATGTAACAGTAATCACAGAACGACATTACAAAGCGATGAAAGGCGTAACGCTGGCAACCACCAAGGTGGCTATCAGAGGATATTCGGGTGAAGGAAAAGGTCCCGCGTTGCCCTTGGCGGGCAAGTTTAAGGCAAAACTAGCCTGGGGTGACAAAGAAGTAGACGAGATGGTGTACGTAGTCCGAGGTAGTGGAGAGGTGGCGCTGCTAAGCAGACAGGCCGCGGAAAGCCTGGGCCTAATAGAGTATCACTTAGAGGCCGTCAAAGTTACAGCACCCGCGGCGAAGAAAGAAAACCAAGGCTACCCAGATTGTATCGTAGAAGAATACCGCGACGTGTTCACAGGCATCGGTAAGTTGAAAGGGGTAAAGGTGAAGCTACACGTCGACCCGGAGGCAAGGGGTGTTGTTCAGAAGCAAAGAAGAATAGCAATTCCACTGCAAGGAAAGTTCGACGAGCTTCTAAACAAGTGGGAAGAGATGGATATAATCGAGGACGCAGGTGAAGAGCCTACGGTGTGGTGTAGCAATGTGGTCATCGCCCCAAAGAAATATGGAGAAAGCATCAGAGCTAGCCTAGACATGACTGATGCTAATCGATACATCAAGAGGACCAGGCACGCCATTCCCACGCTGAGAGAGCTAGAAACAAGGCTGAATGGCGCGAAGTATTTTTCGCATCTGGATATGAACGACGGGTATATGCAGCTGGAGCTCGCAGAGGAAAGCAGGAAAATAACCACCTTCTACACACCCAGGGGCCTCAAGCGCTTTAAGAGGCTTCACTTCGGAGTCAACAGCGCAGCGGAGATATTTAACGAAGAAGTCAGGAAGGTGGTGGCTCAGGAGCCAAACGCCATAAGCATATATGACGACATACTAGTCTACGGATCAACGCAAGAAGCGCATGATCGGGCGTTAAAGCACGTTCTGCAGCTGTGGAGGGAGCACGGCCTAACGCTCAGCCTAAAGAAGAGCCGGTTCAATTTGACGTCAGTCAACTTCTTTGGAAAGCTATTTACGAGCGAGGGTATTTCTCCGGACCCAGACAAAGTAGCAGCCTTGAAAGCGGCCGGACCGCCAGAGTCAACAGCGGAGGTCCGCTCCTTTTTGTTCTTCGCAGGGGCAAACGCCGATTTCATGGAAGGGTTTGCACAAGAAACGGCGCCCATGAGTGAACTACTTAAGAAGGATGCGGAGTTCGTCTGGACGGAAAAGTGTCAGCGGTCGTTCGAGAGTGTCAAGGCTCTCCTATCGGGAGAGACGGTGATGGCGTACTTCGATCCACAGAGAAAGACACGGTTGAAGACAGATGCAGGGCCCAACGGAATAGCCGTCACCTTGAAGCAGTATGACCCTGTAGTTAGACGGTGGAGGCCGGTATCCTATCGTTCCATTGCGCTCACAGACACCGAACAGCGGTACTCTCAGCTGGAAAAAGAAGCTAAGGCGGTAGAATGGGGCATTCTGACAAACCAGATTTACCTGTATGGCCTGAGAGACCCCTTCGGAGTAGACACAGACCACAAGCCGCTGGTACCATTACTGACAAGTCATCGCGCAACAGCGCCGCTCCGAATCGAAAGAATGAGAGTACGTCTACAAGGCTTCAACTTCAACCTCAACTACATACCTGGTAAGAGTGCAGGAATGGAGAACAACGAGGCTGACTACCATTCGAGGCACACGGAGCAAGTGGTCAAAGTACACGGCAGGGACAAGCCGGAGATAGTAGCGACCGAGTCGGAAGATGAGTTTGAAAGAGAGATCATGGCCGTGGTACGAGAATCGGCGCCGGATGCTGTGACAATGCAAGAGTTACTAGAGGAGACACAGCGGGACCCGGAGTTGACGGAGCTTAAGAAGGCTATCTCAAGAGGATACTTTACTACGGAAGAGAAGAAGTCGCTGGGTGCGGCATATGACCCAGTGTTCACAGAGCTAGCAGTAGTTGGAGGGCTGATAGTAAGAGGAGCAAGAATAGTTGTACCCCGCTCGCTGAGAGAGAAGGTGGTCCAGTTAGCTCATGAGGGCCACCAGGGCATCACCAAGACCAAAGAGTACTTACGCACTCGGATGTGGTTCCCGGGCTTAGACAGAATGGTAGAAGCACACATCCAGCACTGCCACCCATGTCAGGTGGTGACGGCAGCACACGAGAGAGAGCCTCTTCGTATGACCCCAGTACCGGCAGAGACCTGGCAGGAGGTAGCTATGGACTTCGGGGGACCCATACATACTGGTGAATATATCCTAGTGGTAGTTTGCAAACAGTCCAGATGGGCTGAACTGGAGTTTGTCTCAGGCACGAGTGCCAGGGCAGTGGTACCCAAGTTGGATCGGATGTTTTCGTCTCTCGGCATCCCGGTCAAGGTGGGAAGTGACAATGGTCCACCGTTTAACGGAGAGGAGTTTGAAGACTTTAGCAAGTACCTCGGGTTCAACCACAAACCCAAGACGCCATTAAATCCCCAAGCAAACGGCGAGGCGGAGCAGTTCATGAGAATTGTCAAGAAGCTATACCAAGTATCGAGGCTGACAGGTGCCAACTTCAAGCAGGAGGCCTACCGTTTCCTTCGGGCATATCGGGCAACACCCCACTGCACTACAAAGGTAGCACCGGCTAACATCATGTTTCCCAATCGCAAGTTCCGTACCAGACTGCCGGTGGGGAGACACCGCGTGAACTGGATTTCGAGGAGTTGTACCAAAGAGATCTGGAGGAGAAAATGAAGATGAAAAGCTATGCGGACAGAAAACGACAAGTGAAAACCTCAGACATACAAGTGGGAGATTCAGTCCTGGTAAGGCGCAAGGAGACTAACAAGGGAACGCCAGCTTACGAAAGAGAACCCCTTGAGGTGCAGTTCCGCAAAGGATCACAAGTGGTGGCAAGGAGAACAGATGGCAGTGCTATCACACGCACTACAGCGCATTTCAAGAAAGTACCATACAGCTCAGAACAGGAGGCCAATAAGTGGATGTCGGCACGAGCACAGGTGCCAGAAGGACCAAGACATACGCCAGAAGAGGGAATGCGGATGGTGGGAGACGATCTTCCCGGAACGCAGGAGATCACATCGAAGAAACACCATGTAGAAGACGACATAGTGAATCCGACAAGCGAGGAGGGGTGTAACAAAGAGACAGAAGGCACAGCAATGGAAGGCGAAATCCGAAGAAGCAGCCGACAACGCAAGGATCCTGCTACTTACTTACGAGAGAAGTATCCAGAGCACAAGCTAGTATAGAGAGTATTCACGTTCATAACATGAACTATCATAACTGGACAGTTCTTACAGTTATTTAATTTGTATTCGTTAAGTTTTCGTTTTTTATTTCAAGCTTGTTACTGTTCTAGACACCCCTTATTTATAGTAAAGCATGGGGGGAATGTAGTATAGTCACGGTAAGGACTAGGGCCCAGTGACCCGATGCATCATGGGTCACCTGCAGGCCAGGACACTTAGTCTTGAAGAGAGCCAATATGGCGGCCATTGTTGTGTAGTTCCGCTTGCATTATTAAAATACTTATACATCTTTAAAGTAGGATTTGAAAAAAGAATTATAACAATAGAGGAAAAGACTCAGAAGTGATAGCCTTGCGTTTGGAGACGCAGATTTGCGCTCCAGACTCAGTTGGGTGCATTTTGAATTTCGAATGAGTCACCTAAGGCGCAAGATGTCATAATGCCGAAACAGATCAAATAAATTGGAATTAAATTCGAATTAATTTTAAGTTTTGACAAGTAAATCGAATGACACAAAACTCATATTATTATATTGTTTTTGGGTTTATGTATCTGCAATTTTTGAAATTATGATAGTTTTTGCGTTAGTGATGTAGTTTTCTCATTATGCTAATAGGTGGAGTTATGATGTCTAGTCTAGTCTAGTCTAGTGTAGTACCTTTATATTTTTGCACACATATTTTTATTCATTTGTGTTTGCAGGCGTTGATGTTATAGTATTTCCTGGGGAATGGAAGTTTTGCGAATTCTATTTCTTACGTCGTTAATAGCATGGGAATATTCTGCGTCACGGAACTGTCACGTCACAAATTTGGACTTTATCGGGAAAACGCTGAAAAATCATGAAATGAAAACTATGGAAAAGCTAGATGTGAATCAATGTTTGGCAGAACTGTGCCAGACACAACCATTGCCATAGCATCAACTTCTATTTCAACACTGGAAATGTGAGCTGAATAACGCAACACACTTCAGTAACCCTGAGGATATCGTGCAACGCGATGGGGCTGTGTACATGTTGTACAATTTTCGACCGCTTTACAACTGCAGTGATACACACTGTGGTAACAGTACAAGGTGTACGATGAACGAACACGGAACTGGCTATCGATGTGTATCTCCAGGTAAAGTTATATTACTATTAAAAAAACTAATTACGATTTTGAGATAGCAATACCCCCGGCGAAACTAATTGATAAAATTGATAATTGGTACCAATTTTCACTGAAGAGTCAAGGGGATATTTTGCCAATTATCGGCGGACAATGTTCAATTTAGTGATTAACAGTAAAGATAAGCCCTGCAAGTTCTTCCCTAAGCTTTGAATCAAATTATTTGGTACATAAATATAATTTTTTTGTGGTAAAATTACTGATTTTATTTCTGTAAATGATCAGAAAAATTAACAATTAGTCATTGATTATCAATTGGTATTGCAATTGATAACAATTGATAATGGTCCAAATCTGAGTGAGCATCAATTGGCTATCAATTGCTGACAACTATTGATAATCAATTTACTAATTGATGTCAATTGCCTATCAATTGGAAATTGATTATCAATTTTTATCATTCGTTACGCCGGGCAATACCACAAAATATCGACGGCTAGTTGGGAGAAAATATTTTCCGTATGCGCGACTCCGCCAAATACGTGAAAATATTTTCGTCCATCGCTGTCATTACTTTGTCATGGTATTGCCGTCTCAAAATCGTAATTTATTTTGTATCGCGATTCTTGATGCCTTTCTAGAGGAAATCACAAGAAATATTGCTTCCGTGATTGAAATCTCAATTCTCTATACAAGCGCGCGCTCTCCTCAGCATTAAAAGGCAAGGCTCAAAACCATTTGCCTGAAAAAAGGGATTATTCTTTATAACTTGTGTTTTATTGTATGGAACTTCATCAAAATTGGTCAGTATAATAACTTTAACAAGAGCTTGATTTTAACATATTTCGTTACCATGGAAACGGTTATCACGAGACTCGGTGGCGGCCATCTTGGATTTTTTATTTAGACCCTCTGAAGATACATAGAAAAAGATGAAATCGAAAAGTAAACACATATTTAGATACAGTACAACTTCCTTCAAATGAAACTAATTGGATATCTAGGAAGTTCTCAAGACAAAAGAAATTATCAGATTTTTCGTGCTTTTGAAATATATGATAAAACGACAGCACTTTCTTGATATGTTCTGAAAAAATGTCTTTATTAAAACATGATCCACGATATCCAATTAGGTTTACAGAAAGACTAATGATAGAAAGATTATGCTGAAAAGAAATTTCCATTTTTCATCTTCTCTACATACCTGCACGGGCGCTAAAAATTTCATCCAAAATGGCGGATGGTGAGTCACGTGACATCGTTACCATGGCAACAACAACTTAATCGAAATCAGAATTCCAAAACGTGTTTGTGGGCCAAGTTTGAAAGATTTTCGTTTAAAAAACGAAGTTACAAAAAAGCAGGCCCTCGTTTTAGAGCCATGCCTAATTCCACTGAGCACGCAATCACAGCGGCTTTTCGCACGAGCTCGAGCACTTTTCTGTTCACATTTTTCATCTTTTTCGGCGAAATTGAAATCTCTTTCTGCCATTAGATATTTCTAAAAATGTAGCTAAACGTTATTTCTAACTACTGACAATGAAATGAAACACAAATTCGTGCGGAAAAAGTTTAATTTGTCTAGTTGCATCAAAGCTTTCTTGGCATCAACGAGTACATTACACATACGTCCCTAGAATCGGTGTAATTGCGAAACATAGGTAAGGCTCGCTATAAAATTAGTCTACTAAGTCGACAAAAACAGCAAACGTAAAAGAAACCAACCGAGAAAGTGTGGCGCCTAGTTTTTTAGACTTGAAGATTCAGATGGATATCATTATTTAGAATAGCTTTGTGTGGTCAAATGATCAGCTGTAAAACCTGCTTAGAAAAACCTTCCCTGCAGCTTGATTAGACTATAGCAATTATTCCTCTCGCCCTCATGTCCTCTACGTCATAGCCCATGCATTTGGTATCGAGAAATACTTTGTAAATAGATAGTGAGTTAATATGGGAGCCAATCAGATTTAAGGATGCGTGATAGTTACGAATGGGTTTCCACCAAATATTTTCCTCTCCTTTTCCAAAAAAGAGACACCAGTGATATGCGATCCCGAGGAGGCGAAACGTTTCCTGTCCTCGTACGATTACGGTACAATAAACGAGGAGTGCTGTAATGAAGGCTGCAGAAATGAGGAGGTGAAAGAGACGTATGGGGCGACGGCGTTGTCTGCAAAAGAGGTACAAATCCTCCCGGGAGGGGGGGGGGACGACTCCCATATTTTTGGGCGGGGGTGCTCGTCGGGAACTTTCGATTTTACCCCTAAAAGGTACCAAACATGGCGTCGCTTAGTTGATTTTGACCCCTAAAAGGTACCAAAAAGACGTATTTTCCCTCGTATTTTTTACGAGGGAAAATACGTCTGAAATTCAGGCTACCAACAAGTGTGATTTGCTTGATTTGCTAGAACGGACCTCTAACAGGTACCTATCTGAAAATAATTACACGTTTCGAATTTTACCCCCAAAAAGGTACCAGAATTGATTGTAAACCTAAAAGGTACGACGAGCACCCCGCCCAAAAAAAATGGGAGCCCCCCCCCCCCCCCCCCCTAATGGTAGGCTGAATTTCAGCCGTCCCTTTGACCCCGATCGCGCCTTTTATACATGAGGACACGTCTGAATAGACCTTTTTACCTTCAACATGCATGGTCACTAAAACGAATTGATGATTATCATCAAATCTTAATAGCCTTCGAATTGACGATTATCATCATTTGGGGGACATGACTATATTACTATTATCTTCGTTCTATTAAAACATTAATAGAACGAAGCAAGCCATATAAATGAACACGTTCCAAAATATTCCGAACAAAAAACATCAGCCCCTGTCCCCCGCCCGCAACAACCTTAATAGCGCCAGATACAACTGTACTTCTTCAACCTACACAATCTCGTTCCCAGAACCCGTCATCTTTTGGCCAGCGGCAAGATTCAGGGCTCTGGGGCAATACGATTTGTGAGCATGCGTGGTCGTTCAAACCGGAAACCCAGAATTTAAAAAAATTGATTCCCCCAGAGCCCTGAATCGTGCCGCTTGCTTTGAATATTCTTTCTTTGTTTGGATTGCTTCCATATTCATATATCCTTCCGTGTGTAGCAGAAGGAAAACAGAGAAAGAACACTCATGGGAATGCCACGTCATCTCAAATATGACAACATTACGCCCAAGTAAAGAGGTTTATTCACCACGGCGTTTTGTCATGTGTATTACTGTGTAATTTATTGCCAAACAAAGACTCGTTTCTCTATCGGCGTTTCCAAAACAACGCACGCCTTCTTCACTTCGTCAACAGTTGTGGCGCCTGGCTGGGTGTCTGGCTCGGATGTTCTTGAGAGGAGCGTGCGTTGTCATGGAATCACGCGTTGTCATGGAACTGCTCACTTGCACGCGTCTACGTAAAACCAATCAGATTCTACTGATAGAGTTTCGGCAGAAACATATAAGTGAGTTGAAACGTGTAACAACCATACATTGCTTTAGTGCCAAGCTGTGGAATATTCGCAGAATAAACAATTGAACAGATTTTGAAAATAATGTTATTGCAAGACTTCAAGATGTTAATTGTCAGTTTATTATCACTTACCACTGTTGCTCTACTTTATTTGAGCGAAAAATGAAATATTATGACTAGAAAACCTGCTTGGGTTAGCAGTCGAGAGTTCATTATTGACCAAATATGGTCATAAACGCACTACGAATATTCCACAGCTTGGTTCGCCGTTACATGTTTCAACTAAGTTATATGTTTCTGGTTTCGGTCAATGAAAATACATGACATCGATAACTGCCAAGTGAGGCCTCGATTTGTCACGGTTATCTGACTCAGCTTCGCTTCGACAAACCTCAGCCTTGACAATAATGGATGTCATGCTCAACCTCATCTAATAATTGCTTATTATGTGAAACTATAAATATTTGAAAAAAGAAACCTTTCGTTGAATTCGCCAATGATTTATCGACCAAAGAGCTGGGAAACGAGCTATTTCAAAAACAAAATACAGTAGTCCAAGAAGCACCTCCACTCTGTTGATGTTTCCGGATACTGCCTCCTTGTGTCCTTCTTTTGATAGGTAAAGTATTTGATTGCAAGTTTTATTTGTTTTGAATCTTTTTTTTTCAGTGGACCAAGCGTAATTGCTGCTAGACGATAATAGCAGTCTCCCTTATTACGCTGAAGCAAGGCTACCAAGCGACATATATGAGCAAATATGGCCATTGTATTTTTAGAAAAATGACCAAATGCCCCGCTACAGGAATTTGAGTATCAATGAAAACGGGGCGCGGTTACGATTTGTCAAAATATCGGGGAATTCCAGTTGGGATGAAATGGTACAGTCGATGTTTTGGTCATTAATGGTTGATATGACATTTATTGGCATTCCGGACCCTCAGGATGATTCGTAAAGTCATGATATACCTCTCGTTAGATCTAAGCCCATGGATTGATACCCTCAGTGCAAAACAATAGAGGGTCATACAATAGAACGAGGAGACAATAGGATGCTTTGTTCTGCCTATCCAATCACACAAGATCTTCAGAGAAGCTGTATCACTCCTGCGGCATTCCTAATATTTCCTAATAGACCTCCTCGCTTGGGCGTAATGTTTTGCCCATTTCAGATCACGTGTCATTCGCATGAGTATCTCTGTTTGTTTGGAATGATTCCATATTCATATATCCTTCGGTGCGTAGCAGAAAAACAAAGAAAGTATACTCATGGGAATGCCACGTGATCTGACATGCTGATTGCATTTTTAATCCGCACCGGCTCAGGGCACTTAAGGCACGGGTCTAACAGCAAAAAATGCTAAAAATACGATAAAAAATTCTATAAGGAAGAGAAAATATCTAACACAAACAGTTATTCGTTAAGGTTGTTCCTCAAGTTGGGACAGTTCTATTGAAATATTTTGTAACCATGGTAACCGATTGCGTTACGTGGCAGAGCGTGACAAAGGATTTTTTGCTTTGAAGCCACGGGAGGCATGGTAAATCAGTTTGGTCTTTTTTTGAAAGTGGTTAATAATGTTGACTATCGGGTGTAAAATACAATTCAAATGAGGATGGCTGTCCAAGCAATTCTGATTTTGAGATAATGAGAAGTATCAAATTACATACCAGCAAAACCATGACTGTAATTAACATTTCAAGCCATCCTCATTTGATTCATTTGAGTGTCACTTTGCTCTTCTAATATCACCAAAAAGTATAGCAAATATTATTTGTCTTCCTACCCTCCCGAAGAGGTTTATCCAAAAATCGATTTTAAGGTCAAAGGTTGTGAGATTTGTTGCTATGGAGACCAAATGTCGTAAAGGTGGTTCACAATACCAAATGCAATTTATATTCAACAACTTCCATAAACATATATAAAACCATTAAGAGATAGACCACTCCCCTTGGTTTTGCGTCCGCCATATTGGATTTGCTTTGGACCCATGCCTTAAGTACCCTGAGGGGGGTTGTGGACCTATGGAAGTTTTCCAGGGGGGTTGTTTTGGACTCTGGAAATTCCACGGGAGGGGGTGTGTCTGGAGACTGGAAATTCCAGGGGGGAGGGGTAAAAAAGGTGATTTTCCAGGGACATTTTATCCAAAAATAGATTTTCCAGGGGTATTTTGCCATAAAAAATGGAAATTCCAGGGGAGGAGGTCCTTTATGAGGTTGGAATTTCCAGGGGAGGGGGTCTGTTTCACGAGTGGAAATTCCAGGGGAGGGGGCTTTTTAAAAGAGGTCCTCAACCCCCCCGGTGCGGTTTAAAAATGCAATCAGCCAATGGGCAAAACAAACGGGCAAGCTGAGGAGGCCTATAAGACTCAAGAATCAACTCCACTTTGAGTAGTACATACAATGGCTAATTTATAAAGATTTAGTATGGATTTGCGATCTATAACGCGGGGAAAAAGTCATAATCAATCAATAAATTCTAAACTTCGCTCCGAAGAGTTACGCTCCGAAGAGTTAAAGTAAACTTGGTATTTTGTTATGTTCGTTTGGCTCATTACAGCTGTTTCAGGTAACATGCGACTTCAGCGTTGCCGCCAGAGTTTGGCAGTTGGGTTTTCTGTGCTGTCCATCAATGCAATCCGTGTCCGTGTGAGCCGCGATCATATCCTTAATCAGTGCTTTCGTTTGGCTTCCCTTGCGAGACATGTCGCGACGGAAGCCAGTTCACTGCATGCACTAGGCGAAACTAGGCAAGGATCTGATTGCGGCTCACATTTGTTAAATGACTACACAGGAAAACCCAACTGCCAAAAGCTCTCTCGATGTTTTGAACGCGCTGGGTCGCGTGTTACCTGAAACAGCTGTAATTAAGACAAGCAGGACAACTCTGATCAACCAAATAAAGATCGAATATATCTCTGCCTTGTAAGACTTCCTTTATCTCCGGCTGGGCTATGCAGAACACTTGTAATTACTTCACACAGTACGGAGCATTTCTCTTCCAAGCAACTGGGCTACCTCAGTGATGTAGCCACGGGTGTTCCATGGATTCAGACATATTCCTGTTGGGAACCACAATTACACTTTTCTGAGCCATGGTAAACATACTTTTTTAATTAAAAGTATACATGAAAATATCAAATGGAGTAAAGGCCGTCGGATCCCCGTAACTGCCTATAGAACCTCTTTATCTTATTTGACCTTTTCTAGATCAAACTTTGCTTGATCAATCGGGTAGTGTACCCTGGGTTCCAGAGTCTCCAAGCTTCACTCGTTTACTGGCCAGCTAAGGGACGTGTCATTATTTAGCGGGGGGGGGAGGGCTCCTATTTTTGTGGGAGGGTCCTAATTTTTTTCGCGTGTCTAAAGGGAGGGTCCAAATTTTTTTCACTCCTGTTTGGGGGAGGGTCATAATTTTTTTCAGCATCATTTGGACGATGAAGAGGGTAAAACAAATAGCGATAGTGGTTATTTCAGCAACTTCTCCATAAAAATTTCGGCGCGCTTCGCGCGCATAAACAATGACATCTCACATACTCTTTGAGCAATAATGATAGATACTACCGTTGACAAGAACAAGCTATCTTGACGAGGAAAATCAAACTCTCCCAAAATTTCCCTGCAAATGATAGGCCTGGAGGGCATGTCACTATATGTTTGAAAGAAGACCCCTTAGATAAGCGTGAGTTTTCGACGTTACAAGCATAGAAATTCGTCCGTTGGGCCGCGCTTCGCGCACATGAATATTAATAACTTCGTCATTTGCGGAGCGCAGTTGTGCGCATGAATAATATTACCTAACCTATATAGTTGAGGTAGTGTACTTCCTGAGCTCCTGACAGGCTTTGTTTACTATGCCGTACACAAAACATGTTCATCTACCCTTTCTCTGAGGCTTGATGAAATGCGATGAACAAGCAAAAAAACGATGAACAAACAAACAAACGTTTATCAAAATTTGGGCGCGTTTCGCGCCCAACGAAGGATATGCGAGCCCGTTCTTCTGTAAAATGTCTCCAGTACTAGGTCAAACAGGGAACGGGAGATGTGGGATTACGTTAATCATTGTACTTGGAGGGAGGATCACTGCATTTTACCCGTATATTACCAAACATTCTCACGTAAATAATCGAGGCGATGAATAATAACCGCGGTTCCTTATGCACAGTCAATTGACACCCCGGCCCCCACCCCCGGAACAGGGCGGGAAAGTAACGCGGTCAGGCCGGGGATTTAACACATTATTATCTACGGAAGGGCAGGGAATTTAACACAGACCTTCTATAGCGGGGATATTCAGCGGGGAATTAACGCTGAACCAGAACCGAGGTCGTGAGGATTTTGGGAGGGATCACTTCATTTTGGGCGAGTGAAAGGGGAGGATCTCTCGAAACCTGAAGCCTTGAAAGGGAGACTCCAGCAACGAGTTCTATATCATTTTCTAGTTTTATTTTACTCATTATGTTGAAAATTTCGGCGCGCTTCGCGCGCATAAGGAATGACATCTAATCTAGTTTTAGAGTTGCCCAAAGAAAAAATACGCTTGTGGCGCTTAAATGGAATGCGTACGGATGTCGTTACAAGCATGTCTATCTTGGCAAGGACAAATGAAAACCCAAAAGCCCTCCAGTGATACGCCTGGCTGGCAGTCTATATGTTCGAAAGAAGTGAGTTCGACGTTTAATACAAGCTGCATAGAAATTCGTTTTTGGGCTGCGCTTCACGCACATGAATAATAATAATTTGTAGCGCGTGAAGAATAAAACCAACAGGCTTTTTTACTACACGCAGAAAATAAAACGTTTATCTTTTCACTGGAGGCTTGATGAAATGCGTTTATCAAAATAAAGGCGCGTTTCGCCATGTTGCAAAAGTGTCCCCGGGGGCCTGGAGCTTTAACAACGACCATGTCCCTGGTGACCGGGAAAAAAGTAACATTTAACACTTAGTGAATGTTAAATCGGGGGCCGCGATGTCAATTGACTGGTGCATGACAGAAGTCACTTGGACAATAGTCTATCTAACAGGTTTTTCAGAAAAAAATTGTATGGGGGAGGGTCCCAATTTTTTTTACCTACGACTGGGGGAGGGTCACATTTTTTTGGTTATGTTCAAGGGGAGGGTCCTAATTTTTTTTAGCCTTGTTTGAAAAAAATGGGAGCCCTCCCCCCCCGGTAAATAATGACACGTCCCTAAGCCAAGACGCCGCGATATTCGTACACCATCAAGATACTTATCAGAAGGAAGTGTACCTGTCAGTGGTGAAAAATAGAGGACAAAATAAGAAATAGCGCGCATAAACTGAGAGTGGAAACAGGGCGTTACGAGAAACCATTACCAGCAATGTGAGACAAAATGGCCGCCGCGCTAATTATGCAGGCCTTGTAGGCCCTTTAAAAATGGCCGCCGGTCTTATAGGGATTGTATGGAGAAAAGTTTAAAATCTGAAATAAAAAGAGTACTGTAATTCGTGGACAACTTGCCGACCTCTAGATCAAAAGATTGAACACTAATATATAGATTTAGCCACTGGCTAAAAGCGGAGCTCCCGGTTACATATTTTTCTGTTAACGAGGCAAAAAGGTTGTCATTGTACATAGGCGTAGTCTTGCACCGTCATACCACTCGACTAAGTACTTGCACCCCCTTGCCACTTCCACCACACAAGTCTGGTTGTCTAAGGTGTATCCCTTCCTGAGATATGTTCTTTTTCTCTTGTGATGACGTCATCGATGACGTAATACCACGTGACCAAGCAGTTGCACCCCCCTTGCCACGTAGATAACTTCACCCAAGTTTGGTTGTCTGAAGTTCATCCCTTCCCGAGATATGTTCTTTTACTCCTGTGATGACGTCATCGATGACGTCATACCACGTGACCGTGCAGTTGCACCCCCCTTGCCATTTAGATAACTTCACCCAAGTTTGGTTGTCTGAGGTTTATCCCTTCCTGAGATACATTCTTTTTCTCCTATGATGACGTCATCGATGACGTCATACCACGTGACCATACAGTTGCACCCCCCTTGCCACTAGCACAACTTAACCCAAGTTTGGTTGACTGAGGTTTATCCCTTCCTGAGATATGTTCTTTTTCTCCTATAATGACGTCATCGATGACGTCATACCACATGACCATACAGTAGCACCCCCCTTGCCACTTAGAAAACTTCCCCCAAATTTGGTTGTTTAAAGTTTATCCCTTCCCGAGATATATTCTTTTTCTCCTGTGATGACGTCATCGATGACGTCATACCACGTGACCAAGCAGTTGCACCCCCCTTGCCACTTAGATAACTCCACCCAAGTTTGGTTGTCTGAGGTTTATCCCTTCCTGAGATATGTTCTTCTTCTCCTATGATGACGTCATCGATGACGTCATACCACGTGACCATACAGCTGCACGCCCCTTGCCACTTAGATAACTTCACCCAAGTTTGGTTGTCTGAGGTTCATCCCTTCCAGAGATATATTATTTTTCTATTTGATGACGTCATCGATGACGTCACGTCACGTGATGATGTTACGGCACCCCCTGGTAGCACAGAGAAAATATAAGTTTGGTTGTCTTAGCATGTTCCCTTGAAGAGAAATAATTTTTTCTTAGTATACCACAGGGTTCCCATGAGTTTCCGCGTACGGCGGACGGACGGACGTACGCTATACCTTTAATACCAGGAAGAAACAAAAAAATTCACATCTCAAGAAGGGAACAACCTGTGGCAACCAAACTTGGACACATTCATCTTTTGGGCGATACCATTTCAACGCCCTAATCACTTGAATTGGCGCCGTCAATAACGTAAGCAAAATGAGCAAGAAAGCCCGTGACGTTTGAAAATCAACTCCATAGTTATGCGAGACGTTATTTCCTTAGGTATGGTGCTCCGAAGAAAAGCGTTTTTATCCGAACCAAATCAGGTTCGAATAAAATTATTTTGCAGGGAATGAGAAGGAATACAAATTTAAACAGGTAGGAAATCATTTGTTGCCGTTTTTGCTCGCATTTTGAATTCTAAATTTTGAATTTCGCGGTACAGAGAGACGAAGTGAGATGTTCACTCTTTGACAGCTGATTAATAACTGATTGTTCTCGAGCCCCGGGGTGGGAGGAGTTATCCCTTTTATACCGGAACCTCGTGTTTAAGCACGATCCGGCAGGGTTAGTATTTGGATGGGTGACCGACGGCAAAGTGGATGGGGGAGCGAAAAGATAAGTGAATGTTTCGAGGGAGGGGTAGGTAAAATGAACACATAACTAAACAAATAATCAATTATGCTAATTATGCTAATGTAAAAAGGTTTACACCGGAGTGAGTGACATCGGGTCCCCACTACAACTCGGGGTTACCATAGTAACCCACGAGTTAAAAATGCGAGAAAACGACCCGCTCACCGCTCTACAGCATTGCGTCATTCATGCCTGCACACACGCGACACTTTTTCGCGCGCTTCGCGCGTACACAGGTATCCCGCGGCACCCAATTAGAACCCCTCACTGCGTTCACCCGGGGGGGGGGGGGACTTCCATATTTTTGGGGCGGGGGTGCTCGTCGTACCTTTTAGGGTTTAAAATCAGATCTCTGGTACCTTTTAGGGGGTAAAATTCGAAAACGTGTATTTTTTTTTCCAGATAGGTACCTGTTAGAGGTCCGTTCTAGCAAATCAAGCAAATCGCACTTGTTGGTAGCCTGAATTTCAGACGTATAATTTCCCTCGTAAAAAAATACGCGACAAAATTACGAGGGAAAATCAACTAAGCGAAGCCATTTTTGGTTTCTTTTAGGGGTCAAAATCAACTAAGCGACGCCATGTTTGGTACCTTTTAGGGGTGAAAACGAAAGTTCCCGACGAGCACCCCCGCCCCAAAAATGGAGTCCCCGTTTTGCTGGTAGGCCCGACTCACTGGGTTTTATGTTGATTTTTTATTGTCAGTCGCCTGCAGTTAACGTTAGGCTCACTTTGTGTACGCTGGCTTTTGTACGTTATTCTGGTAATACCTCGTCGTAATTATGTCATTTTGTCGTAATTATGTGTCTGATTATGTGCGTTGCGTGGTGCGAGGCAATTTTTAGGGTGCGTTTGTGTCAGGGACAAAATTTTCAGACCGCAGGGAGGGGGTAGAAGAGGAGGAACGTACCGCACGTGGTGCGAGGAGATTTACCGCACGTGATGCGAGGAGATTTACCGCACCTGGTGCGAGACAATTTTTATGGCACGTTTGTGCCAGGGACGAAATTTTCAGACCGCAGGGAGGGGGGTACAAGAGGAGGAACGTGCCGCACGTGGTGCGAGGAGATTTACCGCACGTGGTGCGAGGCAATTTCTATGGTATGTTGGTGTCAGGGACCGCAGTGAGGGGGATGCAAGGGGAGGAATATACCGTACGTGGTGCGAGAAGATTTACCGCACGTGGTGCGAGGAGAATACCGCACGGGGTGCGAAGAGGGAGGGAGAAGGACAGGGTGGAGATATACCGCACGTGGGCGAGGAGGATACCGCACGTGGTGCGAGGAGGGATATACCGCATGTGGTGCGGAGGGATATGTACCATATGTAGGAGGGATAGTGTCGCACGCGGTGCTTGGATGCATTGACTATATACATCTGGCGCTAGAGGATGGTGTCGCACGCGGTGCGTAGGGGTCATGTATCGTATGTGCGTAGGGGTCATGAACCGTATGTGCGTAGGGGTCATGTACCGTATAAAAAAAAAAATAAGAACCTTTAATTCCCTTCGATGACTGGGGGGGGGGGGGGGGGCCTGAAAACATGGTCTCTGCAGACATAGTCTGGATCCTGGTCACCGAAGGGTTGGGTTCCCTGTGTTTGGCTTTTGTTTGCTATATTATTCATGTATGCCATATCTCCCCTTGTTCGCCAAGTTTATCCAAGTTAGTAGTTGAGTGTTCATTCCTTACACAAGGAGCCCAACCCTTCGTTGGGACCATTGACACTCCCACTCCCTAAAGCTAGTTGTATTGCCAGATTCCCCTGAGAATGCACGACTCGTAGCTACATCGAGCGAGAGAAATCCGCTTCGATAGATGGACGACTTAATAGCGGAGCGCCTTAAAGACGCCCGCGTAGCGGAGCCCCATAGCTCCACGCAGGTGCAAAAAGGAAAAAACAAAGTGTATATATGCATCTACCCATTCTGTCATGGTCTTCCGCGTGTCCGTCGTTGCACAGGCAACCCATGATCACTTTTGTAGCGGAGCTAAATGAGAGGTATATCTTGGGAAGGGATGACCTAAGACAACCGAACTTGGGTGAAGTTCCCTAAGGAACAAGGGGGTGCAACAGCACTTCGTCATGTGGCATGACGTCGTCACCGGACAGACATGTATGGGTATGCCAAAGAGTGGTTTGTGTTATGGGTGTGTTCAGAGAAGCTTTGACTTATGGGTGCGTTCAAGAAGGTTTTGTTGAGTATGGGTATGTTCTAGAGAGGTGTTGAGTTATGGATGTGTCTAAGAGAAGTTTCGAGTTATGTGTCCAAGTGAGTTTTTTAATTAGGGGTATGACCTAGAGAAGTTTTTTAATTATGGGTATGCCCAAAACCGGTTTTAGTTATGGGTGTGGTCAAGAGCAGTTTTGAGTTATGGGTGTGGTTACGAGAGGTTTTTGAATTATGGGTGTGGTCGCGAGAGATTTTTGAGATGGGTGTGGTCGCGAGAGGTTTTTGAGTAATGGGTGTGGTCAAGAGAGGCTTTGGGTTATGGGTGTGGTCAAGAGAGGTTTTGAGTTATGGGTATAGGGAATAAGGTTGGAGAGGATTTAGGATATTTTGAGTTATGGATTACATTAGGATGGGAAGGTATTATAATCGGTTGTCTGCGCAAACGTTTCTGATTGGCTAAATCGTCCGCCCTCACTCCGCTTGGCCCTGAAGCTGTGCCGCCAAACGAAGTTCACAATCCTGAAGAGAAGGTGGACATCTCGACAGTGGACGTGTTTTGGTTGGAAAAGATTCGCCCAGGGCTAAGTTCTAATTCAAGCGATTTCTTAAGCGAGGGACAAAGCTGCTATCGTCGCCATTTTGAAATCTCTCACAGAAACTAAAAAGAACTCACTTCGCACAGCCGAAAGCACCATAGTCATCGAAACCTAAATATTTCTGTCACAGATTACTTGTAGGAATGTGCAGCGATAATTCTTATTCGAAAGCTTTAAGCTGGGAAAAATTTTCATTCAGCCTGAACAAACGTACACTGCTGCCATGCTTTCCTGGGTGCGTGCTAAGGCGAAATGACATATTTACACAAAGCAAAGCCAGGAATAATATTCTCTAAGTATAAATCCTGACGCTGTATCGCAAAACGAAGGACACAAACCCGAAGAGAAGGAGGAAATCTCTTCAGTGGGCGTGCTTTTGTTGGAAAAGATTCACCTTTGGCTAAGTTCTTATTCAAGCGATTGTTTCAGCGGGGAACAAAGCCGCCCATCGCGGCCATGTTGAAATCTTCCACATAAACTAAAAAACAACTCAGTTCCCTTAGCCGAAACCACCATAGACATTCAAACCTAAATGGTTTTATTACAGATTGCTTACATTTGTGTGTAGGATAACTCTAATTCGAGAAAGTTTTGAGCTGAGAAAAATTTCATTCAAGTTTGAACAAACTTACCACGGCACTGCCTACATACAGAGCGCGCGCTAAAGTCATGAATGATATTCTCTAAATATTCCTATGACTAGAAATACATTACATGCAGGGCCCTCACGACCATTGGGATGTATTTGGGTTATTGCCTCGAATCTTGGTAATTAACTCTTACTTACAAGCTAACGATATACACCAACCAAGTACAAAGGACATTGTTTTCTCTTGAAATTCAATATGCAATAACTATACACAAATCACAAGGGCAAACCCTACCAAGGGGATTAAAATGGGCAGTAGAAGGGTTTAAGTAAATCATGCAACACAAGAGAACCAAGTACAAAGGACATTGCTTTCTCTTGAAATTCAATATGCAATAACTATACACAAATCACAAGGGCAAACCCTACCAAAGACAAGAGTTATTGGGCACTGACATGATTTCGGTCGTATTAGTGGGGACGAAACATTCAATGTCATTATCGGCGGGAAACGGTTCCATTTCTTTTGATTCATGGAAAACACGAAAATGTCTCGTTGAAAAGCTGTTGCACAAGCAACAATGTCGACTGTCTCTGCCATGTTCCTGACGATTTGCAAGATGAGACTCTATTGACAAAGAATTAAAAAGATAGGCTTCAAATCTATCTGGAAATGAAGCCACTACCTGGTTAGTCAGAGAACGTACGCCAAGGTGGTTTCTCTGACTTTTATTATTCCACCAAGAAACTGCCCGATAAAAACAATTGCCATCGCCGCATACAACAACTTCTTTTCGTTCCATGTTACTCAACATTGTCATTCCAGCAAGGAAGAAGCAGTTGGTTATTATTTTCGCAGTGAAGTAAGTTAAAAGTGTTTCATAATTTAATAAAAGTTCGCAATTTGAACTGTGAGTCTCATGCAGAATTTCCGAAATCTTTTCGATTTAGTTTAAATACGTCGTAGTTACGAATAAAGCTCGAGCACGTATTCGGTAAAAAATCAGTTTCCGAAGATTTTACCAATAAGGAGAAAAATGCGAGAAAACGACCCGCTCACCGCTCTACAGCATTACGTCATTCATGCCTGCACACACGCGACACTTTTTCGCGCGCTTCGCGCGTACACAGGTATCCCGCGGCACCCAATTAGAAACCCGCTTCGCGCTGAACGCCGGCGCTTCGCGCCGGGTCGTTCGGGAATAAACTAAGAAATTTCTTAGAACAATTTAACTTTACCTGTTTCTTCTCTTCCCTTACTGATAAGCATACAAACAATTCCGAAGTCAAATGGTTTTTCTGTAATTAAGGCTTGCGTTTTCAATTTTAGCGGGTTCTTAGTATTAGACAGATTTTAGAGCTGGAAGTGGAGACCATGGTGCAAAACAAACAAACAAAAAGGGAGGTCATTATTAATGTCAATCAGCAGTTTTAGAAAGGGAGGACTCATTAGTAATGTAAATCAGCAGTTTAAGGAAAAGGAGACTCAGTTTGAGTCTTCTAGCGTCACGAAGTGACGGGCTGTTTTCTTGTATTTTATGATAATGTAGCGTAGAAATGACTGTTGAACGCTAGGC
Source organism: Scolanthus callimorphus (assembly GCA_033964015.1). Taxonomy (NCBI): domain Eukaryota; kingdom Metazoa; phylum Cnidaria; class Anthozoa; order Actiniaria; family Edwardsiidae; genus Scolanthus; species Scolanthus callimorphus. Next base: position 18,421,850 of record CM066919.1, read on the forward strand.
GTTGAAAATTGCCAATTAAGTTATTCATTATATATAGATGGCACATTTTGTTGCACAATTTCACACTTTCTCGGATGGTACTACTCACGGAGAAATGAACTGCAAAAAAGTGTGAGGGATTTCTGATATTTTGCAGTATTTACGAAAATGTTAGGCCGCGAATTTGAAAATCGCATTTTTTAAAATTTGTTGCAGCAAAATTTATTATAAATATTTTTCGAGTAAACAATAAACATTCTTTCCCCAAACTGTTTTTCAGGGTGTTGTGATTTTCTAACGACGCAGAAACTTTGACACCGAAATCTTAAATCGTGGGAGGTCAGGATTGGCGAAGGTGAAATGCATGTAAAAGTTAATTATACTTACAGAATATGTGGCGAGCAATACTAAAGTTCAAGGCTAGGAAACAGTTGACGGTTTGAAAACAGTTTTTATAATAAGGACTCTATCAAATGAATTTCAGGAAAAAAGTCATATTTATGGATTTTTAATTTTACCTTTAACGGGACCTTCGCGGCACGTCGTTATTGACATGTTAAACTTAGGACGTGTATGATTGTTTTTCCGGGAAAAACAATCATACACGTCCTAAGGGGCCGACCATTTAACTTTTGAGGGGGGGGGGGGGGGGGGGGGGGCTTTTTTTGAAAAAAAATATCCTGCACAGCAAAATAGTGACTAAAACCCTTCTTTTTTTATTGGAAAAAAAATTCTCACCGCTTAACAGAGGTAGAAAAAAAATCTTGCACCGACAAAAAAGCCCCCCCCCCCCCCCTCAAAAGTTAAATGGTCGGCCCCTAAGTTTAACATGTCAATCTATATATCGTTGGAAAGCTTATAGAATGGACTATAGCGGGCTATGGCAAAAGAAATAACTTGTTAATAAATAAATATTTTGGAGTGCCATTTCAACGAGCTAACATCTGCTGGACCACGTGACTCCCAAGTAACTATTGTTTTCATTAAAGTTGGTCTGCGTTTTTTTAAATGTTGTTTACTAACAGAAGCTTATCCAACTACATGTGCAAAAAAGCGGCTTACAACGTTTTAGGCTATAAAGCGTAATATGCTGCTTTTAAAGTGAAATACTTATTCAACAAGTTATGAAACTTTTACATTTTTAGAGAGCGAAAATTATGCTTTAAAACTTGACCGAACTCATCAACTTTTCACTTTTTCTGGTGTTTTTCTGTCGACGATCATATCTATCTGGAGTCTCTTGCGTACCTAAAAAGCTCCAGCTACCGCGCAAGTGACTCACTTTTAGGCTAATGGGCCGCAATTATATTATTTATTTAACAAAGAATTATGATTAACAGTTCAAAAAAGACTCATTAAGATATATAAAATAACATGCCAACTACTTTTAACGGTGAAACTTTCGGTTAAAGCTAAAAACAAGTGGTTCCGACGTGGCTCCCGAATCAGTATACAATCTAGAAGGGGAGGCGATTAATTTGTATGGAGCCGGATGAAAAGGTCCGCTCTGATTTTGCCGAAATAAATAGCGACATCACGTTCAATTGACACTAATTTTGTTAATTAACCTAGTTTGTAAGTTAATCATTTATCTCCCGAGGGTTTTAATTTAAAGTGTTGATGTGTTTTCAGAAAATCTTGTAACGGTTATTAAGTTGATCCTGTTACCATCGAATGTCATTTCGGATACTTTCACCCTCCCTTGCCATTTAAGTGTCCGATTTGACTTCTTTTCAAAGTTATTACAAATTGTCAGTTGTATCAAGGAGGTTGTGCATGATCAGCATATATGGTGGCGAAGAAGAAAGGGGTTAGCAAAATCGGAACTATACGTCTGCTAACCCCAGAGAACGGGAAATAACGACTTTACGGAAGGTAATGTGCCCATTTTTCATTTAATGTATAAAAATAGCTACAATCGCCGCCCAAAATGTTGACCCATTTCTCAACGTTTTTAACCATTATTCTTAAAATTCGATTCCTTAGCAAGTCTCCCACCAACAAGCTCCTTTCGTCCCCTTTCCCCCCAATCAATGTTGGGCCTGTAGAGATATCATCGGGATTGTGTACGGTGCAGTTGTGGTTTCAACATTGCACAGAGGGAGAGGGGACGACGCATTAATTTTATCCCGTCGTCTTTCATCGTTCCTTGTTAGCATTTGTTAGACTAAAATGAGAGAGCGTGTCAACTTGTTTTGGCGCGATATTGTAGATAGATAAAATATGTCAGCTGCCGTAGCTAAGCCGTTTACCATTAAGCTTATTGTAACAAACGCTCTAGACCAATCAAGTCTCTTGAAATGCATTCCTTCAAGATCTAATGTTGTTCGCAGTGTTATGGGGGGACGAGGCCGGCCACATGTTCTCTGGCAGCTTCTGGCTTGTTGCATCACGCACAGTGGGAAGTGTTAAGATCTGCTTTGTAAACAGGAAAACCACGCTTGGAAATTATCTTTGCGATTTGGGCAAAGTGAGATGTCACTCTAGTGCCAGTCCTCTGGCTCAACTGCCTGCGCGGTCGCGGGCAAAGGGGGTTTCGCTGTCGTGGGTAGGCTTTGTTTTCGGGTGGCTCAAAGGAAACTGGTGTCTAGAATTGAGAAAATAGCAATGGATTCCAACTCTACAGATCTTAAGCTTTCTTTTGGTATGTAATATCGAGAAAGAATGCCCTATTTTCTAAAGCGGAGTACAACCTTACAAATAGGCGAAGCACCTACAGCGGAACCTTACCAAACGTATAACCGCGGCCAAGCGACTCAAGCCGGGCCATAGGACGTAGCACACACACTCGGTGGAGTGTTAGTAAAATTATGTATAAGTGCGGACACCACTGAAAGAACAGTAATTTTTCTAACTTTCAGAGCGATTGTGAACTGATTTCTGAGCATAAGAAATATAAATTTATGGCCTAATTTAGTTCGATTCTGAAAAAAGTGAAACGATAGAACCACGCTAGAATAGTTCATCTTTCTATCGCACAAGAATAGGTTCCTAATAGAAGCGATTTAGTCAGTGAACTTTTGTAACAAAAATTTGACATTTTTGATTAGTGTTTCGAGCCGCTAGCGATGTCTCGATCGAAGCTCTATACATCATGCATGCATATTGTACAAATATTCACTGGATTCAAGAATCAAAGCGAAGAATATCGACAATATCGAGTCTTAGTGAAGGAAACATATCTGCGGCAAGAATTTATCACCAAGTAAGAGCAGCAGCTTGTATTTTGAAAGAATTCCTGTGTCTAGTTATACGTGATTGTTATGCTATGTTAACGCTTACGTGACATTTTAATACACAGAGGTCAACTTGATGCGTGTTGGTAATTATAATTACATCCGTAAAAATTATAAGGTTTACTGTAGTTAAGTTTCACAAAATGCAAAGTATTTTTATTTAGATATGTTTTACTGCCGAAAAGTAATAGAAGAACCGTGAAATGATGCTTAATTTTGCTTGTCTTGCGCATTGTCTCGGTAACGCAATGGGTTGAAATGTTTGCCCAAATCGGGACCTTAATTTCCAAGCGTGAACCTTTCTTCTAAGTTCTTTGTTTTATCTATTCAACAAACTCGAATCTTACAGGGTAGTAGCCAGGTATTTTTATTTTGGGGGGATCCCTGATCCCAAGGACAAATATTTGATCCCTGACCCCCAGTTCCCTTGAAATTTTGCTCCCTGATCAAATTAGAAATAAGTGATCCCATTTTCCCAGGAAAATTGACATGACCGATGATCCCGATCCCAGTGGCCTAAACCGCGATTCCTGAGCCTCAATAGCGCTGATCCCTGATCCCATATACCTGGTTACTACCCTGAATCCTACCATGTGGCTGTCACAAGGAATTCGAGCGGAAATCTAATCGAAACGAGCAAAACTTGTGCGGACTCGTATCCTGCCTAAATATATGCGCGCGCTGGAATTTATTCATGAGCCCACATTGTAAATCAATATGTACAGCTGACTTGTGTAAAAGCTGCAGTCAAATTCCAAATTGCGTGATCTTTTCGATGCGAAGCGAGAATTCGAATAGTGTTTACGATTCAGATAACACATCGAGTGAATGATTCCGAAGCGATAATAGCATATTTGAACAAGAGAAAATGATTTATTTTCTCTTGATTTGTATTAATATAAAAGAAAATTGTGTATGTTTTCAGAAAGTCCGCGATTTTCTGATGTGCGCACTCTTTATAGCTAGAAGTTTCTGAATGTTTTTGTGATAGAGCGGATAATATGGTTATAATTACGCTTGGTACAAACTGCGCTTGTACAAATTTATTGCGGCCAAGACTAGAGACGATTTCTTGGATTTTTCTAAGCTAATCAACTGAAAATGCGGCTTACGTAATGTCAGGAAACACATAAATAGGGAGTTGAGAATACTTTGAACCTTTCAAGTGCCAGCACTCCAGGCAATGACTTCATCACCGCTGGTGACAATAACTTCGCAAGCAATCCAGCTATGAAACTTTTTTATTGCAAATCAATCCGTTTACATCAGTGCTATGTTTTTATAGTGCTATGTTTTTATGTTATAATCTTCCCTAAATCTGCTTCGCTATGGCGCTGGCTATACTAGGAACCTAACTCGAAAAGCAATTGCTACTAATTAGACTCTAGCCATTTCCGGTCATATACTTCTATTGATGTTTCTCGTTCATATTCAGTATGTTGGACATAAATTCCAAGAATAACTCTACGACGATACGAACGAATGTGGATAGCAGAATATCTGTGCTGACTCTCGTCATGGTACTTCGTGCAGTTTTTCCACAACAAAATATTTAACTTTCACCTGAATAATTACTTGCAATGCATTGTTAATTTCAAGTTGGCAAGCGAGAATACTTGAAATCTCGATATGCTTTTCCTTGAAAAATTCAAATGTTTCATATCTCCAATGCGTCAAAGTCCTCGTAGCATTCTATTCAAGACGACTTTCAGTTTCCACTGCTTTAAATCTGTTAAATCGAGTCACGAATCAGCGAAGATCTCTGAATGATTTTTTTGGAGTGTAATTGCAAATGGCATTGCTGCACTGTAGTAGGAAGAATACTTATTTGAATGAATTTTTTTCAGTATGTTGGACACAAATTCCAAGAACCACTCCACGTCGATACGAATGAATGTAGACGGTAGAATGCATGTGCCGACTCTCGTCATGGTACTAGGTTCAGTTTTTCCACAAAAAGTATTTAATTTTGACCTGAATAATTATTGCTACAACATTGCCAATTTCAGGATGGCAAGGGAAGAATACACTTGAAATCTCGATATTCTTTTTCTTGAATAATTCAAATCTTTCACATCTCCAATGCTCCAAGGCATTCCATGTGACTTCCAACTGCTTTCAATCGAGCCTCGGATCCGCGAAGATCTCTGAATTACTTGTTTTCGAGTGTTCTTCAAATGACATTGCAACACCGAAGGAAGAATACTCGTATCAATGAAATAATTATTTTCAGTATGTTGGACACAAATTCCAAGAACAACTCCACGGCAATACGAACGAGTGTAAATGGTAGAATGTCTGTGCCGACTCTCGTCATGGTACTAGGTTCAGTTTTTCCACAAAAAAGTATTTAATTTTGACCTGACTAATTATTGCTACAACATTGTCAATTTCAAGATGGCAAGCACTAAACAAGAATTTCTGCTAATACACTTCCGTGGTGCTTTTTCTTGGCTAATTCCTATCTTCCACACCTCGCAGCATTCCATGCGACTTTCTACTGCTTTCGACGGGCCTCCGATCAGCGAAGAACACCGAATGAATGATTTCACACAGGAATTTCTTCAGAAACGACCGCTCGAAGAAAATAAATAAGTTAAAGAACTTTGACACAAATTCCAAAAGACTTTCCACTTTTTCTTGAATCCTCTTAGGGTAATTGAAGGTATACGAAAGTTCGAGCGTGGTACTAGGTTCAGTTTTCGAGGAATGAGACGTCAAAATTTCCTCTCTCGAATCCCATGGCGTCATCTTGCGAAAACATCTCAGGAATATTCAGTGAGTTAAAACGCGACCCCGGAGAATACAAAGCGTCATAATTGTGCTAGATGCAAAGGTCAGTTGCTGATCAAGATTAGTTGAAGTTTTCAGCTTTCCTCGTGTCTCCGATCAGCTAAAATATAATTATAAAACTCCGTTGTCTGCTTCGGCACATTTCCAACAGAATCTCAATTTCAGAGTTTGACTGTGGGGAGGGGGGTTATTTTGTCTTACTGCGCATGCGAAATAACAGCAGGTCAGCAGCTTCACTGAGGGCTCAGCTCAAGATTTGTTTGCGAAGAGATGTACGGCTTGAATTCCTTGTGCTGTCGACAGACAATAACTATATTTCCTATTTTGAGAACTGCATTTTTTGAGCTTGTTTTGCAAGGGGTGGATTTCAAGATTCCTATTTTAAATTTTAAATTAAAATTTAAATTGCAGATGATCTATACATCTGCTTTTCTTCGATAGATTTAATGTGGAGTTTCATTTTCCGAGAAATGGACATCCTTTTTACCCTTTGTTTAACATCGTTGACTTGGCAACTAACCACTCTCAACATTGTAACGCCCCAAATCTGGACAGTATCGGGGAAGCTCTGAAACATCACGTCATCAAGACAATCCAGAAGCTGGATGTCAATAAGTGTTGGCAAGCCTGTGCTAATGACACCCATTGTCACAGCATCAACGCTTATCTCGACACTGGTGAATGTGAACTTAAAGAGCCCTTGTCAGCCACTCCTTTGTTATTGTTTTCGTTCGATATTAGCAGACGAATTACGTGTAGAAATCTCTAAATCAACATCTAAAAACAAAGTTTTATATTTGATTTACCAAATTCAATCGAGAACAATGCTCTATATTCTCTAAATCAACCGATGGAAATGGATGCTCTCTCCGACTTGTATGTTGCTATGCTGTCAACATGGCGGCCGACACAGGCTCTTTAATTATGACACACATTTCAGTAACCCGGAGGACATGGTTCCAAGAAATGGGGCGGTGTACATGTTGTACAATTTTTCGACCGCTTTACAACTGCACTTTGTAGGCCACAGGCACCGCGTGTACGATGACTAAAGAAGGAACGGGCTATCGATGCATAGGTATCTATTCTAACAAAGCAGTTATGACGTTTCGTTCCGGTCATTGCGAGGAACAGTCAGATATTGATTTCTTTCTTTTGCAGAAAAATATGGATCGTGCAGAGAAGCTGTTGTTCGGTAAGCCGATACAAAAATCTGAAGCTCTACCAGAAACATACTAATTTGTTTCCACGGTGTTTCGATATGCGCATGCCAGGTCCTCCCGTTAAATATTGTATTCCTCACGGCTAAGGGGCCGACCATTTAACTTTTGAGGGGGGGGGGGGGGGGGGGGGGGGGTGGGCTTTTTTGTCGGTGCAAGATTTTTTTTTTCTACCTCTTGTAAGCGGTGAGAATTTTTTTTCCAATAAAAAAGAAGGGTTTTAGTCATCATTTTGCTGTGCAGGATATGTTTTTTCAAAAAGCCCCCCCCCCCCCTCAAAAGTTAAATGGTCGGCCCCTAACCTGGACATTGACTAACCTCGTCCTCAGAAAGCGACGAAGTCGCGTTTTCCTTTTATCAATTTTAATTGTATTTCTTCACCTTGTCCCATATATCACCAAGCAACGGAGTAGAATGAGCTATCAAGAAGTTTCTAAATTCGCAGTTTATGAATATATAGGCTCAAAATGGCAAAGACAAAAATTGTGATACAAAATTTGGAGCATATTGTATATTGGAGCATATTGTATTTATGGATATTTAACAATTAGACGTAAATATCGGCGAATATTTACGGATCCAACATGCCCTTTGCAGTTTATCTGTCACACACGGTTGTATTGGAGAGCCCCCCCCCAAAAAAAAAAAAAAAAACATAGTTGATCTGTATTCTTTTTTACCTATCCAAATTGTTTTTCATTTAAGCCATGTATCCAAGTTAGCTAAAAAGTTTGTTTGCTCTCCAGTGTTATTTACCCTAGGGATCCTAGACGGCTATTCATATAGCCTGTGGGACTCTCCATAAAAAAGACTGGGGTGCTCGTCGGGAAAATTGATTTTAACCCAGGTTGAATGCGCTCGCCTGACTTCGTTTTAGTATGTACAATGGAAATGCGGCATATCCTCTAACGATTGGCACGAAATTTGTTGACGTCTTCTGTCACGTGGATGAGTTGCAAGAGTGCGGACTGGGACCCTGGACGATGGTGATGAAGATTGACGGCAGAAAAGTGAGTTGCCATGGAAACAAAATTATGAACATATCGGGAAATGACGGGAATGTCGTCTTGTCCTCAACCTAGCACTAAAACCATGGGCCGGCTGCTAACGTAATTAATTTATGTATTTCTATAGAACACCTTTAATTACAAAGCTGCGTACTGGACAAATATGGAATCGTATAACGTGGCTGGCGGTTCAAGTGGATTCGATAATACTGAAAGCAAACTACCTACGTATTGGACGACGTCTTTTACTAAGATATGCATCGGATTCTAGGTGAAAAATCCGGAACAACTTAGTGAACATTGACATTCCTCCATGTGTCGTACTTAATCCTAGACTTTCAAGAAGAAACTCAGACCACTATTTCCAACTCCAGTCCAACATCGTCAGTTATAACTACTCCTTTTTTCCTAGAACTGTTAGAACTTGGAACCTACTACCTAGAGAGGCAACTAATGCCTCGTCTTTAGAATTATTCAAATCAAGCGCCCTGCCGGCGCTAAGATCTGTCAGGGCCCCGGGCCACCTAAGGCGCTTATAAGACCAACAAGCCATCCTAGACATTAGCGCAAGCTATATTAGGATAATTTTTAAGCATTTTTAAGCACCACAGAGGATGTGTTTCACCTTTTGATAAATCCGCAAAGTTACTGAGGTGTCTACAAAATAACGTTGCAAAGTATGCACACATAAATAATAGTATTACTCTATTTATGTACAAATTTCCACAGGGCCTGTGATTTTGACCCTGGAAATTCCACAGGGCCATTTTCATTTTACTCTGGAATTTCCACAGGCCCACAAGAGAACGAGGAATTTCCACGGGGGTTGCTTTAAATTTCCACAGGGGTTGTTCAGGAGTCTGGAATTTTCTCAGGGGTAGAGCAGTTTTTGAAAATTTGGAGTTCCTCTCGATAGGGGGGGGGGGGGGAATGTTTTTTAGGAACAGCTATTCTTCATGATCGTTTGAATGTTTCTGGATATTATTACATATTCCAGGTCCAAGGAATCGTGAGATGGACCTTGTTCAACAAAACTGCAAGTTCCATGTACGAGCTCCTCAAAGACAACACAAAGCAAATAACTTCTACTAGAGGCCAGCAGCACTGGATGCAACTCGTGCCAGGCTGATATCTGCAGAGGTATTGCAACATGGAAGGCTTCAACCTACAGTGTCACAAGACCAAGGCGAGAATCGGCATTTTGAGCAACAATCAAAGAGACTGCAGTTCATGTGATTCGTTCATAGGCCTCGGTACATGGGCACATTCTTCAAAAGATTTCCACAGGTATACTGCTGGGAATGTGTGTGTTCATCAGAACAAAAACTCCCATGTCCCAGCCATCGGCTATATAATGATCGCCTAAATAAGCTGATCATGGAACTTCTTAATGAACAATAAGGTACCACAGGATTCGAAATTGCCTGATCTCATTTTTTTCCAAACCCAGGAGTCAAGGACCCTACCATTTGATGAACCCCTCCCCTGGAATTTCCAGGGGTCCTGAATACCCCACACCCCTGGAATTTGAACACCCCTCACCAGTTGCTTAAACATACAACAGCTTAGACAGACTCCTCACCCTGGAATTTCCAGGGGTCCTTGACGCCTCCCCCTTGGAATTTCCAGGGTTCAGCTAGACCCACTGCCCTTGGAATTTCCAGGGCTTAGATAGAGCGCTGCCCCCTAGAATTTTCCAGGGTCCTTAACCCTCGTGCGGAAAGAAAATGCAATCAGCCATTAGGAAATCATCACAGTCATAATTTTACTCATTGTGCCAGCATTATAGGTGTAACTCATCAAAAATCAAGGGGAAGATTTAGGAGAACACTGCAAAGACTTAAAACACAGGTCCTTATTTTACACCTAAGCGAAACAAAATGTTTAGGTGTATTTATACCAGTATTGGGTGTAATTTCTAACCCTGTATCAAGGTGTTTTATCAAGGAGAGTTGAGCTTGCTCTGAGTGCCAAAAAAGATTCTTGCGCACTGACAAGTGTAACTTTCATTCCATTAGAAAACGACATTGGTATGAAAAGTGGTATGAAAGGGGAGAAAAATTGGTTTGGTTGTGTGCTGTTGCTGACAGCGTCTTGCAGTTTTCCATGCTCTTTGGCAGGGAATGAATCCTTATACACTTAAGGTCTCGGTCAGGGTAAATAATTAAAAATCCATAATACTACTTCTTTCCTGTAATTCAGTTGAATCCTAAGTATATTTCCAAACCTCAAATGACACGTCAACTGTTTTCCTAGGCTTCAATAGCCCATTCTTTTGTATTGCCCGCAACTCATTTTCTGTTTTTTTTCTTTTAATTAACTTTACACGCTTTTTCTAGCACTTAAATTTTAGGTCAAATTTTCACCTTCGCGAAGCTCCTGACCTCGCACAATTTAAGATTTCGGCGTCAAATTTTCTGTGTCGTTAGAAGATGACAACAACTAAAAAACTGTGTGAGGAAATTTGTATTTTTTACTTGAAAACATTTTTATGATAAATTTTGCGGCAGCAAACTGAAAAAAATGCGACTTTCAACTTTGCGATCTAATATTTTTGTAAATATGCAAAATATCAAAAATCGCTCACACAGTTTTGCAGTTCATTTCTTCAAGATTAAAATCCGAAAAAGTATGAAAGTTTGCAACAAATTGCTAATGGTCTGGAGCGTCTCAAGTAAACAAGGTAGTTTTTAGTTCGGGGACGTTAAGATATAAGAAAAAGTCAAACTTCGCTAAAATTAACAACTTAATAAGACAGAACAATCTTTTAGCTTTAAAACGATATATAACTGACAATCATAGCATAAATTGCGACGCAACGAGAATTTTTTTCCGCAAGCATGTCGTTTTCCCTGACTGAGACCTTAATGACTGCTCTCGAGGGAAACAGCGAGTTTTGTTTTCCCGAGAATCTCGATGTTTCCCGAGACGAAGTCGAGTGAAATATTGAGATTCGAGGGAAAACAAAACTCGCTGTTTCCCGTCCTGAGAGTGCAGTCATTAAGTGTTTTATTATATAGCAAACAGGAAAAAAAAACGGTTAAAATGTTTTTATTTTTATTTTCCCGCTCTGACGATGTAGCCCGCACGGGCAACAATTTTTGAATTGTAACCCGTGCGGGCTACATTGAGTTTGTACCTTACCACGTGACCATGATAGAACCAATCAGAGGGCGCGTTTTGATCGAATAAACACAAGCTATATAATAATGAGTTTTATTGCCCATGAAAAATAAAACACACTGACCACTGACCAGTTGTTCAGACTAAAAATGACACCACAATATGCTGTTTTCTATACCTATTTTTACCTATGTTCCATTCACGAATTAGTAAGTGGTAATCAGAAAGACCTGTTTGGAATGTGTTACAAATTCTCCAATGCATTAAAGATGTTTCATGTAATATATCAGGCAGCGTGTTTTATCAGGACGCCTTGAAGTTATTTTAACCGACTTCAAGGTGTTTGGAAATCCTCTTTCAAAACACTACCGATATTGCTTCTCAAACGATACATTTAATGAAGAGAAAACATCTATGCAAATCACGATCACGCAATCCAAACGGTTGTCACATTTTTATGACATTGTTATTATATGAAGCTGATGAATTTAGTTTAAAATGAGTTTAGCTTAAAACTTTAAAAGGCAGTCACTGAATGAACCAACTTTGAAATGTTTACCCAATCAAAGCAAAACATTGCTGGCTGATAAAAAAAGCAGATGAGACATTTCTGCCAGGTTGTTTGAGAATAGGTGAAATAATAACACATTTTACATTATCTACTACTTCACAAGAAATTACTAAAGAAACCCACTTTTGCAGGGACGGCAGAACAGTTTTAAAATTAGGGGCAGAGGGGGGGGGGGGGGGGTGTCGGAAAAACGAAGATGGGAAAACGAAGATGGAAGACCTAAGAGGCCTCTTCGTTTTTCCAAAAGGAAAAACGAAGACCCCCATGAAATGTGACTGTACTCGTGTTCCTGCCCTCTGCTCTTCGTGATTTCATGTAATTTTAGCAAACATGGACGAGCTAACTTGGGATCTTCGTTTTTCCAACGGGAAAAACGAAGACCCCCTCTTCGTTTTTCCAATCGGAAAAACGAAGACCCCATGAAATAATGACTGTACTCACGCTCAGGTCATCGGATTGACTGTATTACAGCATTTTGCTTGCTTTTCTATCGTGCAAATCGAGTAATTTGTCGATCGGTTGGCTCTATTTTTCGATCGCTGTTATTTACTGGGGCCCGCAATCAATGAACAGCGGTTTATTTCCACAGGGAGTCGAAAAGAGGCGGGAAAATAACAACAACAAGAACATTCGCCATATTTTGATTTCAGTAACTATTCTATCCTCTCTCTTTGTCATTCGGGCTGCTCGCCGTGATTTAGGAAACTCTTGGCGCATTATTGGAGAAAAATTATTTTGGGGTCTTCGTTTTTCCCATAGGAAAAACGAAGATCCTCGTATATTTTCTTTACTAAGCGTGATTTTGACTTCATAACTATCCTATCCTCTCTCTTTGTCATTCGGCTGCTCGCCGTGCTTTAGGAAACTCTAGGATGCTCGCCGTGATTTAAGAAACCCTTGGCGCATTATTGGAGAAAAATTATTTTAGGTCTTCGTTTTTCCCATCGGAAAAACGAAGACCCCCGTATATTTTCTTTACTAAGCGTGATTTTGACTTCAGTAACTATCCTATCCTCTCTCTGTGTCATTCGGGCTGCTCGCCGTGCTTTAGGAAACTCTAGGGTGCTCGTTTTGATTTAGGAAACTCTTTGCGCATTATTGGAGAAAAATTATTTTAGGGTCTTCGTTTTTCCCATGGGAAAAACGAAGACCCTCGTGTATTTTCTTTACTAGGCGTGATTTTGACTTCAGCAACTATCCTATCCTCTTTCTTTGTCATTCGGGCTGCTTGCCGTGATTAGGAAACTCTAGGATGATCGCCGTGATTTAAGAAACCCTTGGCGCATTATTGGAGAAAAATTATTTTAGGGTCTTCGTTTTTCCCATCGGAAAAACGAAGACCCCCGTATATTTCTTTACTAAGCGTGATTTTGACTTCAGTAACTATTCTTTCCTCTCTTTTGGTCATTCAGGCTGCTTGCTGTGATCAGGAAACTCTAGGCTGCTCGCCATGATTTAGAAAACTCTTGGCGCATTGTTGGAGAAAAAATATTTTGGGGTCTTCGTTTTTCCCATGGGAAAAACGAAGACCCCCGTATATTTTCTTTACTAAGCGTGATTTTGACTTCAGTAACTATTCTTTCCTCTCTCTTCGTCATTCGGGCTGCTTGCCGTGATTTAGGAACCTCTAGGGTGCTCGCCGTGATTTAGAAAACTCTTGGCGCATTATTGGAGAAAAATTATTTTAGGGTCTTCGTTTTTCCCATGGGAAAAACGAAGACCCCCGTATATTTTCTTCACTAAGCGTGATTTTGACTTCAGTAAACTATCCTATCCTCTCTCTTTGTCATTCGGGCTGCTCGCCGTGCTTTAGGAAACTCTAGGATGATCACCGTGATTTAAGAAACCCTTGGCGCATTATTGGAGAAAAAATATTTTAGGGTCTTCGTTTTTCCCATGGGAAAAACGAAGACCCCCGTATATTTTCTTTACTAAGCGTGATTTTGACTTCAGTAACTATTCTGTGCCTCTCTTTTGGTCATTCAGGCTGCTTGCTGTGATCGGGAAACTCTAGGCTGCTCGCCATGATTTAGAAAACTCTTGGCGCATTGTTGGAGAAAAATTATTTTGGGGTCTTCGTTTTTCCCATCGGAAAAACGAAGACCCTCGTGTATTTTCTTTACTAAGCGTGATTTTGACTTCAGTAACTATTTTATCCTCTCTCTCTTTCATTCGGGCTGCTCGCCGTCATTTAGGAAACTCTAGGGTGCTCGCCGTGATTTAAGAAACCCTTGGCGCATTATTGTAGAAAAATTATTTTAGGGTCTTCGTTTTTCCCATCGGAAAAACGAAGACCCTAAAATAATTTTTCTCCAATAATGCGCCAAGCGCTTCTTAAATCACGGCGAGTACCCTAGAGTTTCCTAAAGCACGCCAAGCAGCCCGAATGACAAAGAGAAAGGATAGAATATTTACTGAAGTCAAAATCACGCTTAGTAAAGAAAATGCACGAGGGTCTTCGTTTTTCCGATGGGAAAAACGAAGACCCCAAAATAATTTTTCTCCATAATGCGCCAAGGGTTTCTAAAATCACGGCGAGCACCCTAGAGGTTCCTAAATCACGGCAAGCAGCCCGAATGACGAAGAGAGAGGAAAGAATAGTTACTGAAGTCAAAATCACGCTTAGTAAAGAAAATATACGGGGGTCTTCGTTTTTCCGATGGGAAAAACGAAGACCCTAAAATAATTTTTCTCCAATAATGCGCAAAGAGTTTCCTAAATCACGACGAGCACCCTAGAGTTTCCTAAAGCACGGCGAGCAGCCCGAATGACAAAGAGAGAAAATAGGATAGTTTACTGAAGTCAAAATCACGCTTAGTGAAGAAAATATACGGGGGTCTTCGTTTTTCCGATGGGAAAACGAAGACCCTAAAATATTTTTTCTCCAATAATGCGCCAAGGGTTCTTAAATCACGGTGATCATCCTAGAGTTTCCTAAAGCACGGCGAGCAGCCCGAATGACAAAGAGAGAGGATAGGATAGTTTACTGAAGTCAAAATCACGCTTAGTGAAGAAAATATACGGGGGTCTTCGTTTTTCCGATGGAAAAACGAAGACCCTAAAATATTTTTTCTCCAATAATGCGCCAAGGGTTTCTTAAATCACGGTGATCATCCTAGAGTTTCCTAAAGCACGGCGAGCAGCCCGAATGACAAAGAGAGAGGATAGGATAGTTTACTGAAGTCAAAATCACGCTTAGTGAAGAAAATATACGGGGGTCTTCGTTTTTCCCATGGGAAAAACGAAGACCCTAAAATAATTTTTCTCCAATAATGCGCCAAGAGTTTTCTAAATCACGGCGAGCACCCTAGAGTTTCCTAAAGCACGGCGAGCAGCCCGAATGACAAAGAGAGAGGATAGGATAGTTATGAAGTCAAAATCACGCTTAGTAAAGAAAATATACGAGGATCTTCGTTTTTCCGATGGGAAAAACGAAGACCCCAAATAATTTTTCTCCAATAATGCGCCAAGAGTTTCCTAAATCACGGCGAGCAGCCCGAATGACAAAGAGAGAGGATAGAATAGTTACTGAAATCAAAATATGGCGAATGTTCTTGTTGTTGTTATTTTCCCGCCTCTTTTCGACTCCCTGTGGAAATAAAACCGCTGTTCATTGATTGCGGGCCCCAGTAAATAACAGCGATCGAAAAATAGAGCCAACCGATCGACAAATTACTCGATTTGCACGATAGAAAAGCAAGCAAAATGCTGTAATACAGTCAATCCGATGACCTGAGCGTGAGTACAGTCATTATTTCATGGGGTCTTCGTTTTTCCGATTGGAAAAACGAAGAGGGGGTCTTCGTTTTTCCCGTTGGAAAAACGAAGATCCCAAGTTAGCTCGTCCATGTTTGCTAAAATTACATGAAATCACGAAGAGCAGAGGGCAGGAACACGTGTTTAATCAAGTGTGTTGGTCTTAGGCCTCTTAGGTCTTCCATCTTCGTTTTTCCCATCTTCGTTTTTCCGACACCCGCAGAGGGGGCTCATTGATAAGATTATAAGTAGTAAGATTGTATGGCGAGATACAATCGCCAATTGCCGGGGGGGGGGGGGGTGAGTCTAGTGAAAATGTATGAAAACTTGGCGATTGTGGGGGGAGGGGGCTCCCCCAGCTCCGCCTTCCCTATTTGGGAAATATCCTAAAAGTTTGAAAAGCAAATTTTATTTCCATGCATGGGGTTGGAAATGCGATGGAAATGGGGTTGGTGATGTTCCAGAACATATCTACTGGTACACCCTCCCAATGTAAAGGACTGGAAAGTCCAGAAGGGTGGGCACAATATGCCTTTGTACAATGGAAATTCTCTTCAGAGTTACAGGGGGATGAGGGCATAGCTCTCAACAGAGTGGGGGGGGGGGGATTTTTGTGACTGTCCAATCAGCTTAAAAAAAAACATCATTGTGAACTGTTTGGCTTTTTCTATGTTTGGGAAAACTTGAACTGAATGGGGAAATGGGCTGACCAAATTCACTAACAAAATCTTTTTAATGGACAAATGTTCCAACTTTCAATCTAATAAGTATAGGGGTGGCAATTGGTAAATGCAAGATTTTCCAAGACAATGAGATCAAGCCAGTCTAAAAATTGAAGATTTTGTGTATCCCAAAGAATTTTGTGAGATTCATGCATTTTCCAAATGACCATCTCCGCTTCTAATGAGTGGACTTGCTCAGAAATTTCCTGTGCTAGGTGTAATTTTTGCTGACCATAAGATATCTCTGTTCACCCTTACCATATGATTGGTGTCGTAACCCATATTTCTGTGAAAGCTGATGAACTAAAGCTCTGTCTTCCTTGGAGAGTTCATTTGAGAATTTCAAATCATGATTATTACTGTTTATAAAATCTAATATTAGTTTCTGGACAGTGTCTCTGTGCAATGCACTATCATCATTTCCTGTCCTAGGCCTCTCTTACCATCCACTCCTGTGACCATTACTGGTTCTGCTCTGCCTTGGCCTTCCTTGCCTGAAATATGATTCAATTGTAGAAGTTTTGCAATGCATACATATGTATATACTATGGATATTATCAAAACTGTAGTGTGTGTTAAAAACAGAAATGAAAAAAAAATTAAAGGCATTTAGTTCATTGTAGAATGATTATAATACTGTGTATGTTGATGTGTTAGCTTATAAAGGGAGGGGGTATTTGATTTGCAGCCTATCCGCAATATAATATGGCAGCAACAACTATGGTAATATTTACCTATGCCACCCGATCCTGTCCACCCCATCTTCCGCAGTAACTGATTTCCCAGGTTACTTTCTGGAATAACAGCAGCTTCTTCATAAGCCTTCCTGGTCAATTCAGTTTTATTCACAGCTTGTGCTGCTTCATGATCGATCTTTCTTTTCTTTACTACATCATGGGATGACCTCAATATTTCTAATGCCTTTTCCGCGGCGTCTCTTTTAGCGTCCTTCTTACTCGCCCCTTCTCCCACCGATATAACCTTGTCTTGTAACACAACTGCACACGTAAACATCGTCTTTGAGCGCCAAGATTCTTGAAAAGAAAGCGACTTTTTACATTTTTGTGCGCTTTCTGACAAAACACTAATAGCATTAATGATCGACTCATCCTCCGCAGGCTCGTATACTGTGAAATTTGAGATCACAATAGTTTCAGGTGCACTTCTTTTTGGTGGTTTTGGTTTCTTTACGTGTACCTCTGGCTCTGTCACTGGGGGACACTTTGATTCCAATTCACGAACTACACTTTCCACTCCAGCGGGATATTTACAGCCAAAAAACTTCATATTCAGCCAACACATAGCTAGAGATGCTAGACGGTCATCAGGGTAATAACCTTTCCATGTTTTTATAAAGTTTTCGCGCGATCTGCGTTGATAGTCCGTCTCCCAAGAAAAAGATTCGTCGTCTTCCGCCATCTTGTAAATGACTTATTTGGTGCGAGTAGCAACGTCATGTGACTATACCGCTGGATGTAGTACTCAGGCTCAGGGGCAAACCAGGAAAGTCGCGGGAGAAACAGAAGATGATGAACTTGAAAAGAATGCATGGATTTTCGTGTTTAAAATGCTTGTTTTGCCAACAATGCAAGTCTATTCAACGCTTTGGAAGCTGTGCTAATAGTGCTTCAAGATTTGTCTCAGGAAACTCGAGGATATTTCAATGTTTTGGAGCGAACACTTCGACAACCGCAGTAGGGTTTTGAGTGGAAGAGGGCAGAGTTCCTGCCTGATATTAGTAAACAGACATGCTTCGATATCATCAGTGAATCGTAAAGTTTTAGTTCGAAATCTGACCGGACAGCCTGCAAAAACCGAGCCGCCGGCCCCTCATTTTCCAGTGGTGGATAGATTACATGAGTTGGAAGAGAAATGGCGCGTCCGTGGCTACTCTGTTTTGCGGTGGGGCCTGGGGCTAGTACTGGCTGGAATGGCAACTTTGTATATGTTTAGAGAACAAGTGAGAGAGAATGTGGCTGATGAGGTAGCAGATGTCGCTAGTCGATCTTTAGGTAATATTACTAGTAGCTGGAATTTCAACCGTGTCTTCCCTCTCGATGGTACCACCCCTGTAAAATGCTATGATACGCTATCACTTAGGGGTATCAGGAGTTCAAAACATCAAATGCTATCACTAAAGGGGTCTGACATGCAAATGTTAGAATAATATTCTTTTAAAATTGTGGCAAAATTTTTCTCCTGAGAACAGTATAAAAGCCACAACAGCTAAAATTATTTTGCAGTTTTTGCTGTTTAGAGTTTTTGCCACACCCAATTTGCTATATCTCAGGGTTAAAATCAATTTTCCCAACGAGCTTCCCCTTCCGTTTCTATGGAACCCCCTGCCCCCCTCTTCTTTACACTTTCGCAAAGTGAGGTGTGACTGAGAGGGAAGAGGCAGTTTCTAGTATGTACATCCTTATGTGGAATTCTTCACTTGTAATAATCCGAGCTCTTAACCCCCCCCCCCCCCCCCCCCCCCCCCCCATCCCATCGGAATTTCCAAATTCCGCCCTTGGGGGGGTACCTTTATTTTCTGGAATTGCCCATTTTTTGTCAAAAGCTGGCAGAGGGTTATATAAAGGGCATAGCTTTGGAGGCAGTGTGTCAGTTTTGTTTGGCCACCATCTTTCTTTTGTTATTAATGAGCTCTGTTTCTTGGATTTTATAGACTACAGGAGTAGCAGTATCATTCCTTCTTTGAATTTGTTTTGCAAAAATATTTCAAACCAGACTGCTTTAAGGAGAGGTTCTACAGTACTGACCCTTGTAGTAATGATATGTCGCAGGGCTTACATACAGTACTTGTAATTAATGTGAACTGTTACCCTTACAGGTGATGAGAGTGTTGTCAATCAAGTAAATGAGATGACCAAACTTGTTCTACAAGACACTATCAACGACCCAGAGACAACGAAACTTGCTAGCAACTTTATCATGAGTGTTCTTAATCGTGATGATGTCAGAGCTGCTGCTGTGCAACTCACTCTTTTTGTGCTAAAGGACCCAAACACTCAAGCCAAAGTTAGTGAGCTTGCTGCGCAGACGCTTAGAGAGATGATTACTAAGCCAGACGTGAGGATGGTATTACTAGGGTACATCAAAGGGCTTATTTTAGATGACAGTACAAAGGAAGTATGCAAAGAGCTACTGCAGCATGTGTTACAGGACCCTGGTGTCAAGGAATTCATGTCCGAATCACTTGGTAATTTGGTAGCCTCGTCTGTAGTCAAGAATAAAGCTGTAGAGCTTGGTAAGAACATTACGCACGAGGTGGTGAGTGATATAGAGATACAGAAAGAAACTGGCGATGCTCTTTGGACGGTTATGAAGAAAACTGTTACACCAAGCTGGTTCAGCAGTGAATAAACTTTGTGTATCCTTTTAATATTTCAATGCCGTCTGATTCTCTTTTTAATAGGGTACATGTTGTATTCTTTGTTGTGATTTTAAAGAGCAGGGACAGCTGCTGGGTTATCACAAATATTTATTATTTTTATGCAAAATACTAAAGAATTTTATTGCCAAATAAAAATACCTGTAAATTATTCTCAAACATTAGAGATCAATGACTGTTCAATACTGTATTTTGTCTGTTTTATAGACATTTGTTGACATCCACTACAATAAAAACCCACAGAACCTAGTGATTTAAGAGCCTACGGCTTGAAATGTTTAATTCCAAAGAATATAAGCCTTTTCAACCTGCAAAGAAAAATAGTTTCTTATACAAAAAAAATTATATCACTCCATCTTGATTGTAACAAAACATAATAACATGCACCCAAAATGTTAATTTGTATGTTATTGTTTAGCAACCAAGAAAATACAAGTGCTAAACCTTTACATATTTTATAGGTAAAATATGTACAACATTTGTTCCACTGGTTACACGATAAAAATATGTGAACCCGACCTTGGAAAGCTACAAACAGGGCTCAATATTAATAATTATACAACAACACTAGTAAATAGCACTCTCTGATTGGTCGCGAGCCATGTGGCTATAGGAGTACAGATACATGGTTGACAAAAATCCCTGTCTGTTGTTGTATAAAACAAATAGATCTCGTTTTGTGTGCGTATGTACTGTAATAGATACACAGAAGACGTCACAGAATGTCATGAACAACAGTCACGCAACTCGACTGCATCTCGTTGCGTACTTTTTTGTTCATGACATTCTGTGACGTCATCTGTGTATCTATTATAGTACATGCACGCAAAACGAGATCTATTTGTTAAATATTAAAGGTCGCAATTTTGAGACTTTTTCTGTGAGTTTTAGTTGCAAAAAGAGAGGTTTTAGTTGCGCAATTAAGGGCAAACTCTAACAAATATCTACAAAACTAGTCGATATTTTGCAACTAACTTATGTTTCTGTGGAAAATTCAGGTCACTTTTGCGAATGATGTGGTTGAAATTTCGAGCCCTGTTAGGGTTGGTTTTAACTAGCAACATAAGCGTAAGCATAAGGATCAAACTAATTATTTTCTTTAGTGCGGTTTTCACTACGACATAAGCGTAAGCATAAGGATCAAAGGCTTCCGTTCTTTTCCTTATGCTCACGTCGCTTATGTCGTAGTGAAAACTAAGCCTTTCATTACATTATAAAAAATGATCTTCTTCTATCACCTTGTGTCCATTAAGAGTGGCACTAATGTCTTCATAAATTAGTATATCCCCCTCTTTGTCAGTGGCAATACTCTTATGAGTCACTTTGTCCTCAAATTTTTCCCGTGGTATTTCGTCCAAGGGATTGTGCCTTTTTACTTGGGAAATGCTACCTGTTTTTCTAATTGTATTATTGACATACCACTGGAAATTCGCGCAATTCATTCTGCAACTGCTTTTTAATTTGTCAATTCTGTTTCCATTGTCCATGAGAAGCCTTCTTTTCTTGCACTTGTGGTACATCGCTAAATTCCTATCCATCCATGCCGCGGACAAAGTAAGCAGTTTTGTATGGATGGTCTGTTAACTTGATTCCTTCTCTTCGTTTGATTCTGATCATGGCCGACATGTGAGCATCTGGCAAGAGCTATGTTACCACCACATATCCATACCTGAAAATTAAAGAGCCTCAGTCACCCACCGATTCAGAGAAAGCATTTATTTCAGTCGGCTGAAGCTGATTTAGGGGATGAGTGCGATAATTTCGGTCCAATTCTGTGGATCAAGTATAAAACTTTGATTGTAGGCTATTTCGAGATATCTATGACTATGTAAAACATCCATTTCCGTTATAACAGGAGAGACGGCTAGATTTGGTGGCGCTTCTAGCCAGAGCCATAAACTATTTCTCGGGGTCCCTGTTGAGTGTCATTTGGTTTTGGAATAGACAAAATCGGCTAACCGTGTTTACATCTTGTTGCCACCCAATTCAGATCATGTGATGATTCCTTTGGGTGGATATTTTTTGTTAGTTCTGCACATACACTCGTGCACTCGGTCGAGTGAGTAAAATTTGGCAATTGTAACCACCCAGAGGAATCATCACATGATCTGAATTGGGCGGCAACAAGATGTAAACACCGTTAGCCGATTTTGTCTATGTACAAGCAAGTTACACGAGACAAATTTTCATGCAACTCGCAACTCAACGAAGGCGAATCAATTTGCAGCGGAAACATCACGCGCTCACAATTTGTTTCGCAACTTGTAACTGCTAAATGTTTGAAAACACCAATAACAGAAGCGCCCTGATTGGCTCAGCTGGGAAACCATTGCCTGCAAGTTGCAAAAGCATGTCACACGCAGCAACTTGTTTCGCAAGGTTACGAAAAGTTGAGGTCCGATAAAGTTTTTTCTGCAACTTTGAAATGCACTTATTTGTTGCGTTGCAAGAACATGTAACGCACGCCAAATTTTCGTTGCAGCTGGCATCGCAACAAATATGTTACAAGTTGCAAGAAAAATTGCATCGTGTCACCAGGGCCAATGCTGCAGTTACATCCAACGTCGTTTAGGACTCTAATATGTTTGGGTCGGGGATGATCGTCGTATCTTTTAGGGGTTAAAATCAAGGGAGTTTGGTCTCTTTTAGGGGTGATCTTGATCTTCAATAAATTTTAGGGAGATTGGTATCATTTAGGGCCGAAATGAATGTCCAAATTATTTTGTCTCACGATGGTGCAAGAAAGAGGGATTTACTCGATAAGGAAACGTTAAATTAGACAACACTAAAGGCAGCAGTTTAGTCAAACACGGAATTTCTTCATGGGTATCTTTTACCTGTTACCTGTCTCCTTCGCGCCTACTTGGCACACAAGGCCTCATCTTTTAGAATATCTTTTAGGAACAAGATGAAATCAAAATCTGCACTTTTGCACTTTTAATTATTTCCTTCAAAACTGGGCATTTTTCCGTAAATTCACCATTGTTTTTATTCTTTCGGCCGTTTTTTTTTTTAATCTGTGGCTGGTGTTATTAAAGGAATACTTTAGTGTACAATTTGCGTGATGGGAAACTGCGTTTATGGGTGTGTTGGAGAATAATTCAAGATATTTGATAAAAGAGTAGTGTACCTTACCCTGGGTAACAAATTATTTAAGCCACGCTATGCTTGGTATCTTTTAGGCTTGAAACTGAAAATTTTCGACGATCATCCACGACCAAACAATATGGGGGGCGTTTACCTTCAGAGAGAGCCCAATGTTTGCCTCCTCCCGCGAGATGAGCATGGCGTCTATAGTACTCAGATAATTGAAGTAGTTCTTGTTTATGCAAAACACATTCCTTCTTATGAGTAGTGGAGTCCTGATAACAGAGCCAATAGAAATATGACAAAACAGAGGATAAGGGCAAGGAAGATTGAAATATTTGCTATTAGGTCTTCTCGTAAATAAAATATCGGTTCAAAAGCACGTTTCTGGAAGTCCTCATCAAGTTCATGTTTTTTTTGTCCCGATTGTCATTTCTTACATATATATTTTTTGCAATCACTGCTAATGCATTATGTTAAAATTTCTACCAAGTGATTCTATATCCACTACAAATTGCCTCAGCAAAAGTGTACTTGAAAAGGAATATAAATACTTGTGAGCGGAGCAGAAAGTACGAACGTGAAGCTGCGGAAAACAACGAAGTTTTAGAAGAAATTAAGAGTTGTTTTCCGTGCCGAGACGTTTACAAACTGTCATCCTTTCTACGAAGGTAAATGCCATCGCTTGCTTATATTTTGAAGCATCGTCGTGTGTTTACACTCTTTCCTTGTTTACCTTATGTACTGTTCATCGTAGTGGTTGCTGCCTTGTGAGTGGAAAAGTCTTTGCCATATGATCTGTAAATCTCTGGATATCTCTCGCGAGTGAACTATCCTGCTATCTTTAGAAGAATGATGGGTTCTGAGTTCGTCACCGATAGGGCTCACCACATTGCTCGGATTCTCCACCACTCTTGCCAGTAACGGCTCCAGCCAACCACGTGACACAATTGAACCCGGTTCTAGAAACGTCAGCACCTCGCCCCAGGCCGCATTGCTCGCGTGTATCCGCGCGGAGACTAAGCCCTGATGGCTGGGCATGCGCAGGACGCGGACTTTACCCAACGTGGAGACTTGGCGTACAAGTGACCCAGCTAGCTCCTCTAACAAAGAATCAATGTAAGCATCACACTACATCAACTAGAGGGCAATGGAGCCTTTTCTAACGTGCAAATGATCTGTTCTAAGAAGCGTTAAATGCCTGTATCTCATGATAGCCTTTTAGGCTACGTTGCGCACTTGAAAATAGTCTACGTGCGTGCGTGAGTCCGTACGAAAAATCAAAGCCACGCTCATCCTCGCGCCAGGGTCCTCCCCTCCCCTCTTTCCCCTGGGGGACTGTGAGGGGGGAACCATGGCGCGAGAGGATAAGCCACGCTGTGGTATCCTCGTTGATCATGTACAAATATTCGAATATGTTTGATTTTACGATGCACTCTTATGATTATGTTGTTTTGTCGCGACGAGTGTGAATAAGAAGTTTGAATGTCTGCAACTTATATGGTAGCAGAAAAACACTTGGAACTACAATCATTGGACATTGGACAAATTTGTACTTTCATTACTACAAAATTCATCTCTGAGGTTTTGTTTTGGATTTTAGTTGCTCCGCCCTCTGCTCCGGTCTTGTATGCTTTAGTTGCTCACTCCCCTTCTTCCGTGGTTTCCCACGAGTAACCAACGGACCTGTTCCTCAGAAAACCTGTTCCACGCCCCCTTATGCTGCTGGCTGGCCTAAAAAGGCTAGAAAACCTCTTGCTTGGAACTGTTTCTGCATTTAACATTTGCTGGCGAAACAAAAAATCCAGGCATCCTGGCACATTTAATTTAATTTTGGTACTTATGTTCGGAAATTTACTTGTCTATCCGTGTTATTTACCTTTTGTTCAGCATTTTGGCACGTGCCGGCTCGGAAAATAATTTAAAGGAAGGTATGCTGTCTTCACTGCTGGTAAAAATGTGCATTTCTTTGCCATCAGTTCAGACAAGACGTATCTTTGTTCTACATGGTTAGAAATGGCCAATTACACTGTTTTGCTGGTTGTATGCCCGCGGTTTAGTCGCGGAGTTTTGTTGCTCACCTTTATCGCTATGATCATCCATTAGAACCACATCTCTAATGAGTTCCGGGGGTGACTCGCGGATAACTGTTCTAACCGTCATCAGCAGGATCGATAGAGGTTCGTTATAAAAACAGATGATGATGCTGGCTTGGGGCAGTGTCTTCTTGGATAACTTGTACTGCCTCTCCTTACAGCTGGAAAAGATGACCGTTGTACTATAGTGTCAAAGTCACGTAGAGCGGATTTCAGAGTGTCGAAAGTAAGCCAGACTTGCGTTTAGTCAGCGTTTCTATTGGTCGAGAGCAACGCCTTTCGTCTTTCAGCCAATCAAATTGTGAACTAAATCAAAACGCACCAATGCTCACGTCATACCTAAACGCAAGTCTACCTTAATTTGCTTCCTGATTGGTTTGTTGTTGAATGGCTTCCTCCTGATTGGCTAGTAGTTTTGCATTTGAGTTTAGTTTTCGACACAAGTCCCGACATTGCGAGCATATGGTCACCAATGGCGACTAGATTTAGGGTTTGGCGAGCAAAAATTTCAACTTCAAATCCAAGATGGTGGCCACGTTAAAGCAAACTTGGATTTTTGACCAAACTTACTATAAAGGGAGGAGGCTACCTTGTCGCCAAATGGCGATTACTTTTCCAGCATTCGGGGAAAGAAATGACGACCAGGGGCCGGTTCCTGAAAGGTTGTATAAAGTTATAGGCGGATAAAAGTTACCTGTTGTATAGGATTTGTTCTGGATTTATCCGTTGGATAAGCGTTTTACCTACTGCATGATACCTCTTATCTGACATTCTAGGAACCGGCCCCAGATTTCTGTTTGTGGCAAGGGTTATCGTGAAAATTATGGCGACCAAATTGCACTATATGGCGACTTCACTATTTGCTGCAAATGGCATTTGTTCATGCCGGGCCCGGGGAGGGGGGACTCCCCTATTTTTGGGCGGGGTTTGTGAGTCACCACCAAACGCATCTGCTCTGGATCCACTGACTTTTTGACGAAGTTCTTATCAAGACATGATCTTCTGCCACTTCCTAATTAACACCGTGGGACACTTGTGAGCTGTTGACAACTAAAATCAGTTTCTAGAATCTTCAGGTTTGTAAAAATGTACGTCTAATTTAATTTAAGGGGATGATAGAGTGATAAAGAGTTTGAAAATAGTTTTTTTGCGTGCTAGATTGCGTGCTAGTCTTTACTCAGGCTAATTGCGTGCGGCTCTTACCCAAAAGCTATATCTTCCATGGGAATGTATTCTGTCGAAATGGTAATGTGTGTAATCTTTGCGAAGATTCTCTCCCCAGATGACAAATAAAAATGTATGTCTGTCTAGTCAGTGTATGACTAAATACTACTCTAGAGACACTGTGTCAGATGGGTGTGGCAATGTTATGTTTGGTATTTGTTGTGTTTGTCTAATAAAGTAAGAATCTTTCAAAATAACACCATTAGTTTGCTGTTCTATGACTTCGTATCACATAAATCAGTTTTAGACCAAAGGATGGATCGAAATTCCACGAGATTTTAACGGATTGAGTTCACTATTTTTGGCTGTTCTCCCGTGTAAGAACCTGGAACTACTCACCAGCTGCGTCACAAAAGCTTCCTTTGTTTAGTAGAACGAATCATGATGAAAGGATAGCTTAACACAATTAAGGTGTCCTCTGGGAATGGTTCTTACACGGCGGATTACCCCTATTTTTACCGTTACCTAATTAGCATAGAGGTTTATGAGTTACGAATCTATTCGTCACACCCATCGGTCACAGGGTCTGCAATACTGAGTACATTTCGTAGTCATGAATTATTATTTTTACGCATCATATCCGTTCACGGGAGAAGTTTTCTGAATTGCAATTTATTTGTTGTTCTCCCGGTTTTCTTTATCTTGGAATTTGCTCGTATAATCTTTGTATTTCGCCGTCCCCTTGATCGACATCCCTGGGAACAATGTAGGCTCCTAGGTACAAGTTTCACTTAAGCTCTGTACTTACTGTTTCTCACGTAGGAGTTCTGCTTCCGTGTTTGTGGTCGCCCCATCTATTGCCGGCTTGTTTAGGTCCCAGAGGCAAACAACAGAGATCACAAGATAAATGGTGAAGACATAAAGAAGAAATACTTTCAGTCCTGAAGCAGCAGATGGTAGACACTTTGGTAGCATGGATGTCGCTGAGTTGTACCTGTCGACTGGTTAGCGCGAATTAGGCTTAAAACATTTGACTCATCAATAGACCTCCTCGGCTTGGGCGTAATGTTTTCCCATTTCAGATCACGTGGCATTCCCATGAGTATTCGATTCTTTCTTTGTTTTTCTGCTTCGCACCGAAGGATATACGAATATGGAAGCATTCCAAACAAAGAGAAAATATTCGAGGGAATGCCACGTGATCTGAAATTGGCAAAACATTACGCCCAAGCCGAGGAGGTCTATTTGCGGGGCATTTCTTGGTGTACTGTGACTGGATCGATACCCTGGCCCCAGGATAAAAGTTTCCGTATTCGCGGAAAAAAAGAAGTTTTAATCAAACATCAGTTCAAAAAGCAGAGTTTAGCTAAGGCTAAGGATTTGATGGTGGCTTTAAGAGTCAGTTTATTGTTATGATTAGTTCTGGAACGAGATTGTGTTAATGGGTCCGACACTGTTGAGTGTTCTGTTCGCAAACACGCACGCAATTCCTACAGGTACTACAAGAAATGTTAAATACTACAGAGAGCGAAGTTGAGTGCAGTATTGAAAATTTCGAGTTCATTGTACTAATCGTGCGGTAAACAAGTGCGTGTTTATAAACTAAACACGAACTAACAGTCTCTAATCCTTTTTTTAAATATTAATCTGCGTTAACTGCATGAAGAGTCATACAATGGCTTCGCGCGACCGATTTCAGAGCTGTCGTTTTTAAGGACGGACCATAGCCATTAGAAAAGTGATTTTGGCGGGGGGGAGGGAGCAAAAAAATATATAGTGTCAATAAAATATGTCTATGTCTATGTCTATATTTCCAGGAAAATTGATCTAGAAAAAATCTGCCAGGCCATCTAACGAAAAAATATATATTGCTCATGGATCAAGATGAGCGTGGGCAATCACAGGGAAAGTTTCGCTCCTACAAAATGTCTAGTAAAGAACATAGATAAGCAAAACGGTAGGAATGATTGCTAAACTTAGACATTTTACACTTATAAGATTTTACGCCAAATGTGCCGGTCTTTCTTCCCATATATATCTTATGCAGTTATACTATGTGGGGTTCTGCCAGCAAGTGTCGTAATAAGGTTCTCCTGCTCCAAAAACGGGCCCTACGTTTTATGAGTTTTGCTAATAGGAACACGCGGTTCCACTCTTTGTTAAATCTGATATTTTACCTGTCAATTTTCTTTATTTTGAATCCGTGTGCTGCCTTATGCATGACATTCGAAACAAAACGTCTCCCCCAAACATACTAGTACTCTTCACTGATACCAATAATATACACTCATACGGTACCCGATCCACAACATCTCATATCTTTTATATTTAAAAAATCAAAATTAGAAGCACAACATAAAGCCTTTTCAAGAATTGGTGCAATGGTGTGGAACGACTTACCAGTGACCTTGCGAGAGCTTCCAAAGAAGCGTTTCAAAGAAAACTTGCATATTCCACCCTAATCGATATTTTATACAGGTACGATGACTACACATTCTCTTACCAAGAGCTCCACGGCTCGTCTTCTCGCGGGGGAGGCTCTGGAGTGACAGCCACTGACGCATGCGCGAGATTTGATACAGAGAAAGATCTTTCTGCGCATGCACCAACGTTCAAAACCAGCCAATCAGCAAAGGTCCTTAAATGGATGTCACCAGAGCCTCCCCTGCGAGCAGACGAGCCGGGGAGCTCTGGGTACGAGAATGATGACTACATTGAGATCTCTCAAATCAGGCATGCGCTAAAAAATCACAGGCCTTGACTCTCTTTTTTCCCCTTTTTACCAATCATAAAAGTGATGCCGATAAGACTATTTACCACTGTATGCATTGCTACGCGACCTCAAAATTCACTTTCGGGCGAATGGCGATTTTACGCAAGAAAATTGTAATGACAATTTTCTTGAACCAGAAAAGTTAAACCTTCGAGTCAAGGAAACCAATGGATAGCTAAAACCTTTTTAGTTGATTTTGGAATCAATGTCGGCCCTCTGAAGTAGCCAAATCCAACGTTTTGGAATTGATTGACGGCTAAATATCGCCAATCGCCCATCGCAACATTGAATTTTGAGGTCGCGTAGCAATGCATACAGTGGTAAGCTCTTCTTCAATCTTAACATAAAATGAGCAAAAACCCTGATACACAATATATGTATTAAAATACCCTGATAAGGCTGGTCCGCCTCGATTAGTTAGTCTATTTGCGGATCAGCCACTCCTGTAAATAATATTTAAAAGTCAGAATAAAAAAGTCTGACATACATGCGGCTGACTGGGTGCATCGATTTGGGTGCAATAGGTGAGCACCGGCCGACACCGGGCTAAAATTATTTGCCTCCGAAAAAAGGGCTCGCTACTAATGACAGCAAGTTCTTGAATTTGTTAGTCACTAGATAGCAGAAACATATATTTCTGTAGATAGTCAATGAGGCACACAGTGCCAAGTTGACAATTTTTTTGGTCGGGGATGATCGTCGGAAATTTTCAGTTTATTTATTTCCCTAAAAGATACCTTAAAAGATGAGGTCTTATGTCGCAAGTAGGCGCGAAGGACACAGGTAACAGAAAGATACCCATCAAGAAATTTCCGTGTTTTGTTTCTAGTTTATCGTCTTCTCACCGACTAATCTCTCTTTCTTACACGGTTTTTAGAAGCACCATCATGGAAAAAAAAACAATTTCGACACAATTTCGACCCTAAAAGAACCCAATCTCTCTAAAATTTATTGAAGATCTACATCACCCCTAAAAGAGACCAAACCACCGTGATTTTAACCCCTAAAAGATACGACGATCATCCCCGACCCAAAAATATGGTACAATTTGGACACAATTTCGACCCTAAAAGATCCCCTCTAAAATTTGTTGAAGATCAAGATCACCCCTAAAAGAGACCAAACCACCGTGATTTTAACCCCTAAAAGATACGACGATCATCCCCGACCCAAAAATATGGTAGTCCAACGAATGAATGAAGCTTGGACACTCTGCTACCCAGGGTAGATCACCCTGTCCTTTAAGCGGGCTCCCTGTGCTTCGGACATAAACCGTAAAAACCGCGAGGGCTGAACCGAGCTCGAGAGGGTCTCCTGTTTCTCCTGTGACACCACACTTGCCTCTCTCCTATCCACCACAGGGAGCCCACCCAGAACGCCATGCCTGTGACTGGGTAAAGGTAGATATTAACTCACGACTTCAATAAACAGATCCTTTTATTTACATCCATCCGCGCATTTGAATAATTAGGAAGAATTAGCAAAAGGGGCGCGTCCTCACTTATCCCTTCGGCTAAAACCTCAAAAGAAATCCGCAAAACCATTGGCGCCCTTTGTCTGTCACTTAGACGAAAACGTTTTCAAAAATCTCCGTTTTGCAGCTTGTTTTATTTGGATAGGGTGTCAAAATGGATAAACCTTATCCAGTTTTCCTGATCACGCGGAAACGGTTAAGTCTGAACGCTGTCTACAAGCTATTGATTACAGCGATTTGAAAAAAAACGTTGTCGAACGTCGTTGGCCGCCAGATCGCAACGTAGTCTGGGTAGAAGGTATTGGCTCTCTCTTAACTGCTGGACAATACTTGGTTTAAAACAAACCTCTGTTTTGTAGAAATTAGAGGCCTTGCTAGTGACGGGTATCATCGAAAGGTTGATTCTACCCATACTGCCTTTCGAACTGGCCGCAAAGGCTTTAGCGTCACTGACAACCTTAAATAAAATAGTTGTATACCCGTATTTCATTCGACGTTGCCTCGTAAACCATGTATCATTATAAAGACGCTTTTTATTCGTCAAATTTGACAGACCAAACTACAGGAACATTCAATGAAATTGTGTTGATAGAGCGGATTTCAGTTGACAGTCGTGAGTAATTCGCAATTACTTTGTAATTACTCCTTTAGGTTTTATTCAGAATTCGTGTAATTACTTGGCGATTGGTTTCACCACAGTCATATGAAATTAGCTCTACTATATATTGCTGCATAATTTCGAATAATTTGACATGAACTGCGGCAATTTCAGTTCCGGCAAGAATTACCATTTCCAACTATGAAGCATGGTTTATGATACATGATTTTGCGAGCAACGTCAATGGAAATAGCAACGTCAATGGAAATAGCAACGTCAATGGAATCATGCATCTGTTCTAAAAACAACGTAAAATGTAGAATTCGAGAGAATAAAGTTGGCTTGTTAGAGGTTACAGGGTCTGGTTGGGGTTAACCGACTAGCGACAAAAAAAAAAAAAACGTAAAAATACCTGCCTACCGACAAAAAGGGGCCGAGAAGTCCCCCACCCCCAAACCCTGAGGTAAGTTGTGACCGGAAATACAAGAGTTGAAAAAGACATGGCAACTAAACTAAAAATACATCCATAAGCTCGAGCATCTAACAAATCTAGCACAAAATATCTTATACTATATTTAGTTATATTTAGTTATCTTGATAATGGGGCCTATGGCTTGGAAACTATAGACCAATACTCAAGTAAATATCCAATTCGACGCGCTCTGGTTGGCTCATGAAACTCAGAATATCAATTTACAACTGATTTGGTGAATACTGGAATCTTGTATCTGCCATAGGCCTTTTTTGAGATACACCGGAAGTCGTGGATTGCAATGCATTGTGGTCTAGCTTCGGTACAAACAAACCACCAAACAATAATTGGGTGTATCCGGTGTATCTCAAAAAGGCCTATGTCTTTTGTATTAGTAACTCGCTTTTGATAAAAAGTTGCAAGGTTTGGTTCAGAGAATGCAAGTTCCTGCTACTGAAATTTAGGGCGGAGTAATTGGCAAAACAAAAACATAAGCATAAGGTAGCAGTTTCATACCCAGACGCTTTCTGGGGTTTCTAGGTTACGCAATGGTTTGTGGGATAATTTTTAACACGGCGCGCAGAGAGTTATGGGATATTGTCCCACAATTCATTGCGCGCCGTGTCTAGAACTTATTCCCAGTCCCTACGGCTCCAAAATAATTTGGACGAGAAATCAATAGGAAATTTTCATTGACGTATTTTACTACGACTACCAGAAACTTTTGCGTTGTCCCTTTTGTTCGTGTAATTACTGCCTATTGTTTCCAATAGCGGCTTATCTGCATAAGAAAAGAAAACTGAAAGGATTCTGGTAGTCGTAGTCAAATGACGCAAAAGTGCAAATGTCCCATTGGAGAAATCACAGCAAGACGCAAAACAAAAGTCTTGGTACGAGACTGCTAAGGTAGTAAAAGGAACAATCACATATAGTCTTTGAACAATGATTTAAAAGCACGAAGCCACAACAGGGGCGTATCCAGGCCTGTTGTTTGTGGGAGCCACGCCCGCGGGGCTAGGTTTGTGAGTCAGCCTGAAAAGCCATTTACTGAGAATGACTATCGCGAGCTCGATCTACAAAATAGATATTAGTATAAACCAACTAATGGTCTATTACAAATCCTGCATTCTGATTGGCTGAGCTA
Source organism: Scolanthus callimorphus (assembly GCA_033964015.1). Classification (NCBI taxonomy): domain Eukaryota; kingdom Metazoa; phylum Cnidaria; class Anthozoa; order Actiniaria; family Edwardsiidae; genus Scolanthus; species Scolanthus callimorphus. The sequence continues at coordinate 18,454,462 of CM066919.1, forward strand.
CTAATGGTCTATTAGTGATAGACCGTGCCTGGCAAAAACACCATCTTTCTTTGCAAGAAAACTTGATTTTTTCAACATAAAATAATGGCATTCATTGCCAAAACTGACCAACTAGTTGGTTTATACTAAAACAATTAGACCTCTCGTCCTCATGTGCTATGATATCAATAGACCATTCGGCCTTTCGGCCTCATGGTCTATTCATCATAGCACATTCGGCCTTGAGGTCTAATTGTTCAATAGCGTGTAGATACAAGGATACTTAAAATACTTCGCGAAAAATTTGGAAGCCCGTGCTTCCTTGGCTTACTGGCAGATACGCCCCTGGACGCTTTCTTACTTATGAGTTTATCCCTGTGTCTATGACATGGAAACTTTTGTGCTAAAGCACATTCAAATATCAAAAGCTCTCAAATCGTACATTCCTAAGCATTACGGTTATATACATTTAATTTATGATTATTAATCCTGCATCTTATATTACTTTTTTCTAATTGTAATCATGAAAATTTATGCCTTCACTCTCGAATTTATCGTATTTATATGGTTCACGTGAAGGCATAACATTTGGTACAAATAACTATTTCTTGTCGATGAAGACCCCGCCATATAATGGCGGTGATAAATCTGAATAGAAATCACACAAAAACTGAAATATCTATAGTCAATATTTTCAAATAAATAAATAATGGGAAATATATCTATCGACCTCAAGTGTTTCTTTATGTCTGTCTTGGTATTTGTCTGTCCGTCTGTCTGTCCAAATCACTAAGGCTAGTTTTAGACGTCGAACGTAATTCAGTCGCACTAAATAAAATGGGTTTATTAGCCAGTGAAAACACGTTATTTCGATATGAGTGATTTCATGAGGTTAATATAATCTGTCTGGCTATTGGAGAAGATCTCAGCCCTGATCTAAACAATGGGAATTGACATTTAGTGCGACAAGAATTAAGTTCGACGTCTAAAACTAGCCTAAGTCACCCATATCACCATGTCACCTACAGATAACGAGGAACCTTACCCTGCGAGTGTGTCTTTCTCCTCTCCTGAGGAGAAAGACACGCCTGAGAGAGGAGGAAACCACTACTCGCAGAGTACAGGAACCTCAGATCTCTTCATATTGTCACTTGTAAGAATGTTTTCATGGAATGCACCAAATGGATCTTTTACATTCGAATGGCCGTACCAAGATTCTCCGCAGGTGCCTCAAAAGGGCGAAGAAGATAATTAGTTGGGATTCCTGTGGTCAGAAACCGGAAGTGAGGAAGTCGAAAGCAGTGATTTCCTCCACAGGAATCCTGGTCCTTTCCGTCCTGTGCTTTTTCGGCTCGTCACGCCTACGCAGGAGGCTAGGCACATCCTATGGTATTAAGGCCCATCACCAACCGGGAGCCTTTGCGCCCCGTTTTCATATCAAGATAGTAGTGTCGCCTTTCTAGATATTGACCGGGCTTCCTGTGGTATCTTGTCTACCTTGTTGCCAGGCTTTTGACCGTGAACACAAGAGTGGAAAATGCACATAGCATCTTTCCTCGAGTATATTTGAGTTTTGGTTGAGTTTTAAGCTTTCTAAGCCAATAGAAATAGTGAAAAATGTACTTGGATTCTTCGATATTTCCTTATAAGGAAGTTGGAGAATGTCGACACTTTTTCAAGGGAACTATCTTGATATGCTTTTGTTTTCAGATTAATCCATTGTTTTTCGGGTGCTCTGATTGGCTAAGAGTCCGCAAAGGCTCTCGGTTGGTGGTGGGCCTTTAAGCTACTTTGCCCTGCTTTGCTCCTTCGTATCGTCAGAGGCGGATGCAGATCCGTTAGAATGGGGGTAGCTAGTACAAAGGATATACTACAGATTTCAGACCAATGGGTGGCAAATCTAAAGGTTACACTAGAAATATGAGAAAAAGTGGGATAGCTAGCAACCCTAATCACCCGCCCTGTTCTCCCCCGATCGTCTGTACTATACTAATAAAAACGAAAAATGTTCTCTGTTGAAAAGGGTCAAGGTTGCAGTTCACTTTCAAAGGCTACCTTTTTCCAGAATCTTTTATACCGCCAGCAATATCGTTGCAAAATGTTGATCGTTACTATAAGATACTAGGGCTAAAATCGGGAAGTTTTAGCGAGTGTGTCCAACATGTTCTACAAATGGCACATATCTTATTGTGGCTGCTTTTAAAATTAAACGCTGTGATTTGACAAGCCGATTGTAATTTTTATCATGATTTACACGAAGAAAAATCGGGCCTGACACGAAAGAAAAATGTTGCGTTGTCACAGATTACTCCAACGAATGAAGCCATTCTCGAACCCAGAGCTCCCTCTCGTAACCGGAGGCTCTGGTGACAGCCACTGACGCATGCGCGAGATTTAATACAGAGCCGCTGAGAGAAAGACCTTTCAACGCATGCTCCAACGCTCAAAATTAGCCAATCAGCGACGGCCCTCAAATGGATGTCCCCAGAGCCTCCCCTGCGAGCAGACGAGCTGGGGAGCTCTGGGTACGAGAATACGAATGAAGCTTACAAGAAATCGGCCTAAAAATCGCAACGTGTGAATCAAGCATTAGATTAATTTTACCAGCCATCCCGTTGTTATGATTGTTTTCACACATATGAATTACAGCCGATTGCGTTTGACTGTTTTAACCCAAACAGTTCGCACGTTACGTTTGAACGTTGCGTTGTGAGAGACAAAGTGAGATGTTTCCAAGGGCAACCGCCATGTTTATTTTTCACTGACCAATCAGAGAGGGCAGAACTATTTGGTTCTCCATAGAAACGTCTCGTTCCTTCCTAGAAACGCAACGTTCAAACGTTCAAACATAACGTGCGAACTGTTAGGGTTAAACAGTCAAACGCAATCGGCTGTACATGCAGAAATCTCGCAATGACCAGTCTACAAACAACGTTTTATACATTGTGTGCCAAATTCATTCGGAAATATCGTACTACAGTCGCTAACACAGGGCATTTCTGCAGAAACCCGTCCATGGGAAAAGCTGGATTTCCAATGGTAGAAGAATGGGAAGTGTTCGGATTTCCCATGGCTATCCTTAAGAATTCCGAACACTTCCCATGCGTGTGCCTTGGGAAACAGCTTTTTCAATGGATGGGTTTCTGCAGAAATTCCCTGTGTAAATCAGCCGATGGTTCTCCGACTCGGTATGTTGCTAGGCTAACAAAATGGCGGGTGACTGAGACTTTGTTATAATGTCTCAATTTGCGCGCCATCTTGAAGGTAAACTGCAACCTTAACATAGCTCCACTACCAAGCACGCGTTGGTAGCTAAGGAGTGATATTCTATGCTCTAGTGGTCTATATCAGTTATTACAGCACTCTTGCTGTATCGCTTTGAAGGTAGCGGAGGTAAGGAAGCGTGGGTAACAGTCCTGGTACATTACATAATAAACATGCTGTTGTGCCTTTGTGAATGTGTCTTGATTTGGTTCACTGATTTCGTCATCTATGACTTGCCTTGTCTTGTGGTCGATACTGACCTATCAACAAAAGTAAGGGCACAATGAGCAAGGAAAATCTCCCAAAACTTGTTTTGGTTCTTGGATTCCGCAATTTAGAATTGAGGGGTCTTTTTTCTCGCTTTTCAGCTGGTGTTTGGGCTAAAACCTTACGCTGTGTAACCTGTCTTCAATGTCGAGCTTCTTGTCTCCCTAGTTTATGGTTAATACCCTGAATTTCCTACGCTCCCGATCGCACTCGCTTTGCGAGAGGAGACGAAAGACCACGAAACTTTCTACAGGACCGTAGCAAGCCTCCAAAGACTTTAGAGCACAACATGTTTGGTGGAACTTTGATATGCAGGGTGCAAAATCGGGAGCTTTAAGGATTGTTTGGGGTAAAACGGGGGTGGGCACGCCCTGTTCTCATCCATAACGTAATCACTGAGCTGAAAATGTACTGTAGAATGTTATTGGTTTGTTCCGTTATAGCCATTTTTAGTAACACGTGCAAGTGATCGATTCTACGAGACTAACGCACGCGGGAACATCCGAGCCATTTTAAATTTTGACGGTGGCGGCGCCACAACTATCGAAGAACGCACGCATTGTAGGTTCGATCATCAACCGCGGGCTCAGGGCAGCCCCACAAACGGATGGTGATCGAGCCTAGTGCATTGTAAGAGACGACTTTGTTCTTCGAAGTGATTACATAATTGATAAAATCTCGTAGTGAATTCACAAATGGCAAAGTGAGGAAGGATCGAGAGCTAATGAACGACTGAAATTCCACAGGGCAGGTCATGGTTATTGCTGAAGATACCAGACGCTAAACAAGTACTGGGATGCACCCAGGCTATTCCCTCTCCCCGCCACAGGAAAAAAAATTGCGTAAAAACACTAATGGTTTTGGTAACGTTTTTCCATTAATGTACATAAAACATAATGGAAAAGTGTGGTCTTCCCATTAATTTTTCACACATTAATGGAAACACGCTGCCAAAACCATTAATGTTTTTACATAATTTACCTCTTTAGGTGATTCTGTAGACACGTAGTCGTTGTATATAGTCTGTGCCAGATTCTTTACACTCGCTGGTTCAGTTTCTTTTTGAGCTTCTCTACTGCTAGCCAGAACAGTAAATTCTCATCGGAATATTCACTCTTGAGAAATTCGTGGAAGACTCTAATTCCCACTGTGGATATAACAAGTACGTACAACTGTGTCAAGGCCGGTTTACACCTGCGATTTTTGCTGCATTTGTCGCGGCGATTTTTCTCGCGCGAGTTGCAATTCCAACTCTAGTGTAAACGAGATGCAAATCCGGTGCGATTTCTGTGCTCTCTTTTCTTCAAATCGCATCAAGTCGGAAAGAGTTTCGAACACGTCTGAAATCTCCGCGACATCACGCGACAAAATAACGGTAGATCACGCCGAGTCGCACTTAGTTTACATAAGTGATTTTGAGTTGACGTGTACGTGCGAGAAAAATCGTCGCGACCAGCGCGACAAAAATTTTAAGCGTAAAGGGGCCTTCAGAGGGAACTGATGTTAAAACTTAGGGAACACGTGGTCAACTCTTGAGTAGAAAATGATAACGATGCAGAGGATGACACGCGAGGTGAAGACTTTCCAAAGAAGGGAGAAATGTTTTGGGGGCTGGACGTTACCGAAGAGAAACGGGGCAAACGCAATCAACGAATGAGAGTGGAAGAAAAGTGGATGGTGATACACACACTAACAGTTGACGAGAAGAGAAAACAGAAGTATTGGAGGTTAGTTTACTATAGTTTCTTCGACCACTGATTGCTTTGTTGTTGAATGGGTTTCGTTTCTGATTGGCTAAGTGTAGTTACTTTGTGTTTATGCCCTAATCTCTATGATAGCATTTTAATCCTATTTTTCTACTTACTTTTTGAACTCAATAACTTCTCGAAAGATCTCCCCCATTCTGTCACTTCCTCGCTACTCGGTCTGAAATGAAGGAGGAATAATTAAAAACCAGCGAATTAGGAACACCTACCAGTATAGACCATTTTCATGTGACGTCATACAATTTCTAACTTTTGAAACTAAGATCGCTATCCCTTTGTGCTGTTTGTGTCATTTCTAGCTACCTCTAGCGAGTGTTCATGTCAATTTTTATAAACATCTGTTACTTTGCCTTGATACGAATAAAACAAGTTTTGTCACGCAATACTGAACACGAAATTCAGCTTCTCCCATGGATGGGTTTCTGCAGAAATTCCCTGTGAAAGCACTCGCTAGAATTTGGTACTCTGCCAAATTTTCGATCACTCTCAAACTTGGCAATTTAACTCTTTAAAATACGCACTTTCTAGTACTGTGATCAGATTTGACTAGCTTGTCCTTACCGTGACCGAAATCGAATGCGTGACATTTGCGTGACGTCAATATACCAAAATAGTATCGAGTATTTGTGCTAACATAAACACTTTTTTCATTTCAAAATATGTGAAATACTCGCATATCCTGTGAGAATCTGAATAGGGATATCCCGGAGTCTTCTGCCATTAACTGAACTCTGTGACTTCTTTGATGCAGATTTGTTAACGTCCTGTGTCGAGAAAGCAATGTCCCCCAAGGTAGGTCATATAATAACGTCAATGATTCTACCTTTTCTCGTAAAATGTGAGGGATATTGTTTAAGGGTACTTTGACGACTAATGATGTATTAAAGTACTGTTGGTCTCAACATACATGATAAAGGCCTCGAACAATTTGCTTAGACAAATGCCATTATTCCCGCGAAGGTCTGTTTATTGATGCTAAAATCCGTTTAATAAGTTTTGTTTTCTTATACTTTTTCTTTTCTGCAATCTGTTGCTAATAATGATGTTAAATTACACAGTTTGAGAACATAAACATAGAAAATGAAATAGGTTGATTGCTTTACAAAATGTACGTTTTCGTGTCAGCTCTGACAAGTAATATGTTATGTTGATATGCTAGAGGCGAGTGAATGTCGGGCGTATGAGATGGAATTCTATGAAGTCATGTGCGAGTGAAAACAAAGAAGCTTATCAGATCTTCGAATCCACATTTCCTGATAAAATTGCCATCTGCGGATTGTCATTAGAGTGAAAAGTGCCGTAATAAATGAGAGTTTTCTGGGATTTATTCCTCCAATCTAAGCGGTTGTTCTTTTATTTCTTAACTAATATTATGGAGTGATTCGTTTAGTCAAATTCTGTAAGCAGTTGGTGTCGGTTTTAGTCTTTGAAAATGTGATTAAACGAACAATCCGACAGCACGGAAATTAATTTAGGGTAGTTTTAGGGAAAGAGTTTTAAGGCTATCTGGGTGAGCGCATGAGATCGCTCTTGGACACAAAAACCATTTTACGACCCGCAGCGAACGAAACAGAAGTCTATTTAATGGCGAATATATTGCGGGTACCCTGTGGTGTATCTTATGATAAACTCAGCATGGGAGAGCGTGGCCTCAAATCTAAGTTATAGTGTTGAACACAACTCGGAAGATACATGCATAAATTATCACTTCTGTCCAAGTTTTTGTCGAGCGAGACCTCGAACAATGACTTTAAAAAGGCTGTGCTCGTTAAATATTAAAGGTCCTAATGAACTGTGTTCTTTACAACGCTCGCTAGTTTAGTAATTATTTTAACAAGTCGGTCTTCAATTCAGATCTACTGCCGCTCAAACTTGATATTACTACAGCTTTTTTATCTCTTTATTTTGCATGCAAATAGAAATAAACTGGAACTTTTTTCATAATGAAACAATTCCAAAAGATATCATCTTTATGGATTAGGACCTTAGAGTATTATTCCGGTGGAAATAAAATTCGAGTCATTTGCGCAAAACAAATAAAGCCATGTTCTGATAAAGCCATTTCGAAATGTGTAAATGTGCCGCACTAATAAGAATGGTGAAATGTAAGGAATCTATTGTAGCTCCGCTCCGCATAATCGAACTGTTTTCCTTATTTCTTATCCTTATCTTTTAAATTTATCTCTTTCGCAATATAGATGATTTCTAGTTGCAAACTTACCGCGGGTTATATCGACTAGCTGTCTCCATGTTCGCCACTCGACTTCTACTCCCGGGCCTGGAACAAGAAAAATCCGTGATAAGGAATGTTACAATGCACCTTTCGTCGAAGTGATCCTGCCTACGGCAAGAAATGCGCGGTGTACGGCGTAAAAAACACCTTTAACACTCCACAGCAGCGAGAAATGGTGGCGCTTAGCTCTGCATCGGAAACTAAAAAATTAACTAGCGCGGCCGTTTGAATTGCCGGGAGGTGTAAAGAAATTAAAAATTAAATACCGAGTGAACGAAATAGCCATCGATTTGTTTACAACCGGCTGTGATGATTATCAGTAAACTTGGCGCAGGGGCTCACACGTCAATTCCTCTAGCGCGCAAGTCTCGCATCCGACTCCAGGGACAGGCGGGGTTTAGTCTTCTACCCTATGATAGGCCTAGCCTAAACTAACCGCAAGTGATAAGTAAATCAAATCAGATCTAAATTACAATAAGAAAAGATCTCAAACCCCACTTTCCCTTGACCTTTTTCGCTCGTACAGCTTGACACGCTCCATGTCAAGACAACATCTCTGTGTGCTCTCACAGAATATCGAAAATATCGAATTTGCATAACAGAGCTCTAGAGATTTGCCTTTCTGAATTGTCGCTGACACTTAGGAAACGGCGCACAAAGGGATTAAACCCCTCATGTAAAGCTCACAAAGATTGCTTTCAATTTAGTAAATTGAAGCTCCTGCCAGGATTGACAGAAGATCCTTTCAAAACACCTGCTTGTGCGCATGGTATTTGACTAGTGGGACAGAAATTTGCACTTTCAACATGGAAAGCCATTTGCTTGTTTCGCGAAATCTTCCAGCGCGGTTTACCTCACGTACTACCCGATCTAATGCGTTTGCCAATTAGACAGAACTTTTTAATAAAAATCGAGAAGCATTACATCAATGGATAGTCGAGACATTGTATATGGTTTAGATAATCCGTGACTACAAAACAAGAGAGAAGATGTGGTATCACACTAGTAATGAAAGTTAAACATTTATTTTTTGATATGACCGCAATATAAAATGAAGATGTGAAACAAGGAATACAACCCTTTCATTATCAAGGATATCATTTGCTGTTTGAGGTCCATTTTGTACGTGTCAGTATGTACATCAAACAATGCATGTAATTAACGCACTTTAAAATCTACATGCAAAAATACTACAAACATGGTATGTAAAATTGAGTAAATATACAGTACATGCACCGCATTACTGTTTACTTTTAGAAGCTCGAATACTGATCGTTAGTGTGCTCTGTTTGCGGTGGCTTTGTGCTGTTGCTTAGTAACAGGTTAAGAGCCATATCAAATATTGTTTTATATGTAAGATATATTGAGAAATTAAAGGTCTTAGATATCGTTGAGTTTTTAAAGTATATGTAATTAGCAAGTAGTCGCCACCCGCCAATCACGGCCATAAGAAGCCAAGGGACCATTTGTTTTGACCCATCTACCCTGTGTACCAGAGGTGCAGTAAATTATGCGTCTAGTAACGAGTGAAGCTTGGAGACTCTGTTGTTAAATGTTGTTGTTGTTGTTATCTGGCACCGAGGTAGCAGAAACCCCACACTGCGTTGAATACTTCTTCTCTCGGATCTCAGTCCAACCTCGTCATGGAATCGTGTGGGTCAGATCTCAAGATGGCCGTCTTCTGACCCGCCATCTTGAAACGCCGCCATTTTGAACCGCGATCTTGAACGTTACCCATAAGATCCTGGGATTGAGGTTGAACCAGTGGGCGTCGCTTGGTCGAAAACAAGGCGCGCGGTTTTTGAGGTTTTCGAGGCACGCTGAAGGGCAGGCTTTGCCGCGCCATCACAACTCGTTTTATCGCTTGACTATTTGCGGATCATGGACCTTGAGCATTTTACACTGGTATCTTTCGGAGTTTTTGTGTGTTACGGGTGTGATTAAAGGAAGCAGTACTATCAAGAGTCAACATCTATCAACATCTGCTTGCTCGTTGTAAGTATCTGCTCGTTGCAGATTCGGAAAAAAGCCGTATGAAGTTATTTTTGGTTTCAAACATTCGCTCAGCCAATTAGAATGCAGGGAGTGTATGCTTTGTTGAGAGAATAATCAAGCGGCAAATCTGTTGTCCTAAAAATAACTTCAGAACTGATTCATTTTCCAATTCACTGTTTCACCTTCCTACCCCTAGATGGACACTCCTGGGTAATGTCTCCTGGTATTCAAGAAGTTGTAAGGTTGAAAAACATGAGCCCCCTCTCATTTATACCCTATCCGCCTTGCAGAAGTGCCAGAGTGAGCAACAACCTAAGAAGTAATGTAGATTTTTTAGTTTGACTGAAGACCTATTTTTAGCACCTAGATATAGTTTGCCCTGACCCTCTTGATGGAGACATTGTCACACAGGTTTGCACTCTCCCTCTTGATGGAGACACCATAACATAAGTTTGCACTGACCCTCTTGATGGAGACACCATCACACAAGTTTGCACTGACCCTCTTGATGGAGACACTATCACACAAGTTTGCACTGACCCTCTTGATGGAGACACCATCACACAAGTTTGCACTGACCCTCTTGATGGAGACACCATCACACAAGTTTGCACTGACCCTCTTGATGGAGACATTATCACACAAGTTTGCACTGACCCTCTTGATGGAGACACTACCACACACGTTTGCACTGTCCATCTTGATCGAGACACCATCACACAAGTTTGCACTGACCCTCTTGATGGATACACCACCACACAAGGTTGCCCTGACCCTCTTGATGGAGACACCATCACACAAGTTTGCACTGACCCTCTTGATGGAGACACCATCACACAAGTTTGCACTGACCCTCTTGATGGAGACACCATCACACAAGCTTGTACTGTCCCTCTTGATGGAAACACCAACACACAAGTTTGTCCCTACCCTCTTGATGGAGACACTATCACACCAGTTTGCCCTGACCCTCTTGATGGAGACACTCACACCAGTTTGCCCCTACCCTCTTGATGTAGACACTATCACACAAGTTTGCCCTGACCCTCTTGATGGAGACATTATCACACAAGTTTGCACTGCCCCTCTGATGGAGACACTACCACACACGTTTGCACAGTCCATCTTGATCGAGACACCATCACACAAGTTTGCACTGACCCTCTTGATGGATACACCACCACGCAAGGTTGCCCTGACCCTCTTGATGGAGACACCATCACACAAGTTTGCACTGACCCTCTTTATGGAGACACCATCACACAAGTTTGCACTGACCCTCTTGATGGAGACACCATCACACAAGTTTGCACTGACCCTCTTGATGGAGACACTGGAAATGGTGCACGGTGCAAGGACATCACTTCTCATTTATTTAGGCGCCTGAGTTGCTTTTTAAGGTGGAGTGCAGCTACTATCTAAAACCCTACGAACTTTCTCTTAATATATTATTCGAGATCTCAACTTCTGATTTAAGCTAACCTCTAGGCATTTTAAAACGTAGTGCATCTTTCTAAGGAGAGCCGCCATTTTATCGGCCTACTAGAAACATATTGAGGAAGACAATGCATTATGATTATGCCGGTTGATTCATGGAATGTATCGGTTAGTGTAAATCTTTGTAACTTTATAGTTACCCATTTCTACCCGAAATTTTCGAATGAATAATTATCGAATGAAAACAATAACTAGGAATCTTTAAAGTAAACTCCTGAAAAACATGCATGACAATAACTGTTTGTCACAAAATCATGACAATAACTGTTTGTCACAAAAGAGTTTATTAAGCATTAAGGGGAATCTGATGGAGGATTGGTAAAGATATGTACGAATGACATTGGCTTATTTAATTGCACCGCGTGGAGAATGTTTGCGCGAAGGGTACCCGCGAAGGTTTACGGTTTCGTTAACTAGTTTGAGTTGTTTTTGCCATTGGCAATTTTACTTTTTTATGTTTTCGGTGACCATGGGCACCCTTCAATGATGAATGAACTTTTGAAAACAGACGTTAAACACTTTTTTACATTGAAATTGTCATCATGATTTTGGACCAGGTCAAACCGAAACCAGGCATATCTTATCAGTTAGTTTTAGTGAGTGTTTTGTGATTGAGTTTAGTGGAGCATTTTCCGAGTCTCTGTTATTATACACAGCGTAGTGCACATTGCACGAAATCAATTTTTGCTATTTAGAGAAATACTTACTCTTAAGTTTCCACAATCCGTAAAAAGCCGCGATGTTATTGGCAGCGTTTACAAATTTCTGTTCTCCGACTCCCGTAATCGAGTCATTGAACGCTTGAACAAATGAGTCGTAGCGATTTTGCAAGCAAATGCATTATTTATACAAGTGAAAGCTCTTACCAATATATCCCAGTCGATACTACACACCAACGCATTTTAACCACGCTTCTTGTGATATTAACAGAGTATGTTTTTCTCCGGTTCTTGCTATTATTTCCTAGACTTTAACAAGTAATGTGCCTAAAATACTGGACACAACAGTTGGTTTTGAGGAAGCCAAACGATATCTAACCAACATCCCTCCAACATTTGAAAAATACCAAATTCCTTGATTTAGAAACGCGACAATACGGTAGGGTGAGCATCACCGACCCGCGTTGAAAAGGATGTCAGACGATCAAAACGTCCGACACACGTCATGATCTGGATGAGTGCCGTTACTAAGTACGAATCACGCTGATTGACGGTGCCTAAAGGGAAAAATGTTTTGTCTTTTATCCCACACCGGCCACCTTCTTCTAATAAAACCTCCTTGTTTATTTAAAATGAAGTGAAAAAACAACTTTCGTAGATCAAAAGGAATATGTCCTAAAGTATGACGTCACAAATTTGAAAATTTTCGAATTTCAGATTTTAGACCACGCTTAATGAACGAATAATGAACTCCAAAGAAAGTTGCATGCAAAAAATGAGATGAATCGGTTGAAACGCGATCGAGATACGGCCCGCTGAATACACAATTTTCTTTAACAAATTACTGTATTTTACGGTTCAAAACGTTATGAACTGGACTCAAGTGATTATCAAGTCAATTGTGACGTCACCACTTTAGCTCTATAGGAACATACAACGGCGGGATAACCTTCCCATCTCATGTTCAGATTAGCGGCGAGCCACCTTAAGAGTTTGCATTTCACAACGGGGTAAGGACCTACAATTCTGTGTCCAATATAAACCACAGGCTTCCCACGCCTAGGGACGTCATCACCTGGGACCATGTGGTCACAATGACGTCATCGCCAAACACTCGAAAAGCGGAAACCGGCGGGAGGAGCTGGCGGGAGGATAGTGATGACTTGCGCATGACAATGAAACCCACAGTTCGAGTTCCAACTCGGAAATATCACAGCTAATTACGATACAAAACATTCAAGACAAAAATACTATACTGTGACTTCAGGTCACGACTATCTGACTATCGCACCTGATGGATCGAGAGACTATCAATAGCTCACAACACATGTATTAACTCTCGAACCGAAAGTTAATTACCAGAAAAAGAAACAATCTTGCATTGATGAAGAATGTTTTGTCTTTAAATTTCGAAACTGCAAGGGTTAAACTGTCGATATTATTGCCTCAGTAATATAGAAAGGATTTCATGAATAAAATAACCCGAATGAATATTTCTATCTTGGTAGAGTCAATAACAAAAGTTAAGCGGAACATTACATAAATGCACTGAAATTGGTTTCAAGCGCATTTCAGCTTTCACGCTCTTTATATAGCTCGCATTTGAATAAGCGCTCAGTTGGACTCTTGAGCCCTGATCGAGCGGAACCATGCAATAGACAATATACTAGTATTCAGTTACGACATCTGACTGAAATAAAAGAAACGATAGCGCGTAAAATAATGGATGAAGTGACAATTAGAAAGACAACTTACACGCACAGCATCATTTGTCTGTATCCTGTATACTGGGCCATAGAACAGCTGACACGGTAACGATTCGATCTCCCTCTCGCGAAAGAACCGATCTGTAGCTCGTAAGTTCTTAATGGTAATACTAAGAGACGTCGAGAATATACGATTACTGCTAGGCTGTATATTTTAGGTGAGTGACACGGCTCAGCACAGCTAAATCCAAAACCACAGATAAAACATAAAACTTCACTCTTCGCTTGAAGAAACGTTTGTGACTCCTCGTTCCCGGCTAAGTGATTCAAGCACGAGTTTACCGAGATGCGGTTTTCCTGCGGGAAGGAAAATAAATTATGTGTTCCGTTCCCAAAACGAGCGGCGAGCCACCGCAGCGGCGACAGAGATATGGCACAGTGTTACCGATGATATACAGCCTATTACAGGCTCTCCAATAATGTGAAACAGAGAAACGTAATCGCCTCGCAAACTATATATCACATTCATTAGGCCAGGGCCTGTCTATTTAGGCACATCACCCCGTAAATTTATTCCATATGCATGAACTGTCATCGTAGCATTTATCAGGCCACGCTTTTGGAAATCGGGCTTTTCACTTTGCGCTAAAGGATCGGCTTAATGTGTATTTATTTAAAAAGGAAACTTTCCATAATGGATTGCAGAACGGTAGCAAAGATGTAATGCTCCAAATGGAGAAGTAATCATATAGTTCAAGTTATATTTCGTAATGGTGTTAGTTTTGATTAATATTGACAACTTGAAAGAGCGCTCGCGGCGCATGCAACTAGTAATATAATGGACCCACTTGCGTTTACAACTCAAAATTACAAGAAACGAGTTTTCAGTCTTTTCGAGTCTTTGATATATGGAGACCGCATCATGTTTCGCGTAAGAGGAAAAACGTTTATCACACTCGGCAGTTCTGTAGAAGGCTATCGGGGCTTTTAGCTTGGTGCAGATAAGAAAAGACTGAAAACTCGTCAGCTGTTTGCCCCGATGCGGTCGGTGCCGAGAGAAGCGATGTTTAATGTGACATGGGAACGCTAAAAACTCGCCAAATGATTGCGGTCTTAACCGCAGACAGAACTAGGCGGGGCAGCAGGAGGAATTCATGCGGCATTTCCTACAAATGGCTGAAAATTGCCATTACATCCGCATTAAAATGATTCAGTAAAATAAAATTAAAAAAACTCTTGATAAAGAGGGAGTTTTGAATAATTTAACATGGAGTAGGACAACGTGGTTTGTGCTAAGAGCTAGTCTGTCATAACAGGTGCAGCTTGCAAAGCTCGGTACCACAGGGTGCCCAAGTATCGCAAGTAACACGGATATAACTTGACTACTTGCCCTAGGCGTGGGTAGCTCTCAAGAGACGATTCATCTGCATGTTGCAGTACAATTGACAGAGGGCAATTGAATCGATCTTTCCTCTTGAAAGTAACATGGACAGCCTTTTTTTTACTAGATTTGAAAATGCGAGGTTTATTGTTCAGTCAGGGGGTAGCGACAACGTTTTTTTTGCGAGGTACGCAATGCAATGTTTCCTAGCTCAGGTTCCTTTTTCTGCTTTCATTGTATTGGTTTGGCTTCACGTTGTACGCGCGTGCGTATTTGAGTACAGATAACATGCGCCTACTTTTTACATGTTTTGTTTTGAAATGAAGATGGAGTTGGCACAGGTTTTTCTTTTTTACTCTTCACGCTCTTAACAGTGCTTGGGTTGTGAGGCTTTCTAAAAATTTGCCTTAGGCCGCTACGGCTAGAGGACGCATTAGAAGCACTTTGATGTACTTAAGCACATACAGGACATACTTTTGGTTTTTGTTCTTTTTTCTCGCGTCACAAAGAACAGCAAATTACAGATGATATTTTATTCAGTCCCTGAGTGTAGCATATCGGTTGCACTCCGAAGAACATAATACAATATTAAGGACCTCTTCTCAAGGGAAAACAATCATAAACAAGTTGAGCGGGTCACATGCACTTTACTTCGTTTATTTTTTCGATTACAGTAATAGCCCGCATATAAGAATCTACAGGCTGAAATTTGGCATTTGAATTCCCAAAAATATAAGAACCCGTTCAGCCTAGCAAAAAATAACTAACAACAATCCCCCGAAGGGGAGGTGAATAGCGGTTCGCATATCCACCGCTAGGCACCTACCCTGAGGGGGATAGTTGTTTTAGTATATACCAAATCAGTGGAATAAAATACGGTGATTAAAATGTTCAAACGCCATATCGCGCGCCAAACGAGCCGCCATTTTGAGAGTTTTCTCAAAACAGTAAATAGTGCTGGATATCTAATAGTTGAGGAACAAATCAGAGCGCGCGAAAATGACTATTCACTGATTTGGTATATACTAAATATATAATATTATGTTCTGATAAAACACCAAAAAACACCACAATTTGTATGGTCAAAATTAAATTGTGCGAGAAACATGATATACATAACCCAAAAGTGTTCCTCTGTATGTTATTGTTTCGCAAACAAGGCAAGAAGTACTAACCACTTATTTAATAGTAGCACAATAATTCTGCCAATGGTCACATTACAGCTGCGGATCCAGAAGGTTGCGCTGGATGCGTGAATAGAGGACTGCGGCTGGTACAGCTACCACCATAGAGCAGACTTCGTATGACTGTGAAAAGTGCGGCGACACAGCGCGGCAGGGAACCTGGCCTGCCGTAGATACGGAATGAAATCACGTAGTCGCGGCACTTGTCACAGTCGTACGAAATCTGCTCTACATAGATGTCTGATGTGATGTCTACGAGCTGATCTCATCACGACGTGAGCAAAGGATTCTTAGGTCCAGCGACAAGGATACCAGAATTTTCGCACTTGGCAAGCAAAAACTAGCTTTTAAATCATCTTACAAGTCAAACCAAGTTTGACACAAGGAAATAGTTCTAAGGACAAAGTAGCCTGGTCCCCCCCACCCCCCCTCATTTTCTCACAGAAACTATAAATTCCGCCTGATACTCAGGCTACGGACAAAAAAACGTTTTTATGATCAATAGTCCAGTTTCGAGTTCTCCTCTCTACCGCTGAATAGGCATGGGCGGCTCATAAATACAGTGGGAGCCTCGGTTTGAAGTTGAAAAAGTTGTGAATACCGACGAGAAACTGATGAAGCTTGAACTGAGCTGCTCAGCGGTAGAGCAGAGAATTCGAAACTGGACTATTGCATATTTTTTTAGAATTCACTTCCTGGCATCAAATTTTGCAAACAAGTAGTTGTATACCTTGGGATGAATTTTGCGGTAAGAGATGTCGCCAGCCTATTTCAAAAGCCATTTTAAATTCATAATAATTAGAAAGCAGTTTCACCCCTAAAAGATACCAAACATGGCGGGCCATGGCGTGGCTCAAAAAAATTATTACCCTAAAAATGAGGTCTTATGTACCAAGTAGGCGCGAAGGACACAGGTAAAAGGTGAAAGACACCCATCAAGAAATTTCCGTGTTTGTTTCCAATTTATCGTCTTCTCGAATCGAATAATCTCTCTTTCTTACACGGTTTTTAGAAGCACCATCACAAGAAAAAACAATTTGGACACAGTTTCGGCCCTAAAACATACCAATCTGCCTAAAGTTTATTGAAGATCACGATCACCCCTAAAAGAGACCAAACCATCGTGATTTTAACCCCTAAAAGATACGACGATCATCCCCGACCAAAAAATATGGGAGTCCCCCCCCCTCCCCCCCCCCCCCCCCCCGGTGACAATCTTCCCTACAACGAAGCAGTTCATGTCAAATTGTGTCTCACATTTGTAAACAAAGTGCGATTGCCAAATTAGAAGAAAGCGTATTAATTAAATTATCATGCATGGTTCAAGGTTTTACTGTGTATTCTCGGTGCGTAGCAGAAAAAGAAAGAGTACTGATTGGAATGTCACTGATCTGAAATGGGAAAACATTACCTCCAAGCCGAGGTTTTCAGAAAAAGTACACACCACAGGCAACCCAAAACAGGCAGTGGATGAAAATTACTGCATCATTATTCGCTCCCCCCCCCCCCCCCCCCCAAATAATATAAGCAGAACAGATCGAACTCCACTTACCAGGGATCACAAGGGCAACAGCAGCACCAACAGAAGCAACACCGCTCACGTCGCTTGCCCAAAATCTGTGTCTTTATGTCAAACTCTTGTGAATTCTTGTTCTGGTTTTCTTTTCCTCCAAAATAGATATCCAAGTAGCTAAATTTGTTGCTCTGTTAAGAAAAAAAATGTTCAGCGAAGCAACTAATAAGAGAGCGAAGGATATCATCAGCTTGCCATTGATCAGATCCACAGAAGTTTTGGATCCCGGATCCCGACCCATAGATCCCGGATCCCACACGTCTGGATCCCGGATCCCACACTCTGGATCCCGGATCCCAAACCTCAAATTTAGCTGGATCCCGGATCCTGTTAGGGACTGTTCGTTAATCACGTCGCAGGGGGGGGGGGGGGGGGGGGGGGGGGGGGGGGGGGTAAATTTTGCATAACGTCGAAAGATTTTGGGTAAATTTTTAGAACACACGAAACTTTTGGGGGTGTATTTCAGTGTCATGCAAATTTTCAACAGACTAGGATGGGGGGGGGGCTGGTGGTTTTATAGGGGGGGGGGGGGTAAATTTTGCATAACGTCGAAAGATTTTGGGGTAAATTTTTAGAACACACGAAACTTTTGGGGGGTGTATTTCAGTGTCATGCAAATTTTCAACAGACTAGGATGGGGGGGGGGGGCTGGTGGTTTATAGGGGGGGGGGGGGGGGGTAAATTTTGCATAACGTCGAAAGATTTTGGGGTAAATTTTTAGAACACACGAAACTTTTGGGGGGTGTATTTCAGTGTCATGCAAATTTCAACAGACTAGGATTGAGACTGAGTGCAATTGCGTGAAACGCAGAGCACTGTATAAATCGGGGGTGTCCTGAGCCAACTAAAGATTTCCTACTAGAGATTTCTGTCGAACTTCCCCTCTCTTTTCTTGCCAGTTTAGAGTTTGTTTTACCGGCACATCCTCTTCAACAATTGTACTTAGTTTAGACGCCATTTTGAAAGAAAGGTAACGTGGCCTTAGTTCGATTTAATAGCGCGCAGGGGATGTGGGGGGGGGGGGGGGGGGGGGGTAAAATTTCAAATAGCAGTTTTTGTATGGGGGTAGAAATTGAAACTGCTTTTTTTGTACGGGGGTTAGTTTTCACAAAACCTACGAGAAGAAAAAACCACCAGCCCCCCCTGCGACGTAATTAACGAACAGTCCCTTACATGGGCCGAAATCAGACATGGAGGAAGGAGAAGTACTCTTCTTTCTACATACATCAATATCCTTGGCGTCTTGTATGGGATCAGAGAAGTTGTAGTACCACGATGAGTCCTTACGACCACGAACTATGCCCTCTTGCTGTGCACAATGAACAAAATTCATAGTTAGGGTCCTTACGACCTACAACTATACCAACTTGTTGTACATCGCGAGAAAACGGAGCCGTCGTAAGTGTAACGCAACTGGCTCAAAACAACCCATGCATTTCTCTATAAAACATTAGCAATATCGAGATTCCAATTCCAAATTTAAAACTAGTGAGATCACTTGCATGAAAGTTTCTTTCCTTGTTTCTTTCCTTGCTGAGAGATCGGAACAAAACGCGAAATGGTGAGTTTGTAATTGTGCCGCTCACGACAACATTTTGGCCAACTCAGGGGACTTAAAGGATGGGTAGCAAAAAATGCTAAAAAAACGACAAAAAATTCTGTATGGAAGAGAAAATATCTAGCACAAACAGTTATTCGTTAAGGTTGTTCCTCCTTTTGAAATATTTTGTAACCATGGTAACCGATTGCGTTACCCGACATAGCGTGACAAAGGCCTTATTGGCTTTGAAGCCACGCAAGGCATGGTAAATCAGTTTGGCCTTTTTTCGAAAGTGGTTTATAACGTTGACTATCTGGTGGTGTAAAAGTCAATTCAAATGAGGATGGCTGTCCAAGCAATTCTGATTTCGAGATAATGAGAAGTATCAAATTACATACCAGTAAATACCATGATTGTCTTCCTACCCTCCCGAAGGGATTTATCAAAAAATCGATTTTAAGGTCAAAGGTTACGAGATTTGTTGCTATGGAGACCAAATATCTTAGAAGTTGTTCAGAATGCCAAATGGAATTTATTTCAACAACTTCCATGAGCATATATAAAACCATTAAGAGATAGACCACCCCTCTTGGTTACTTAGATTTACTCCAAACGAGAATTTCATGTACCATTTTTACATCTAAAATGTGTGGAAAAAAACAGCTTTCTTACCTTCGGCATCATTGGATACTGACTCAGAGCCCATTCGGGCTCGAGGAATAATTGTTAGATCAACCTATAGGTGATTGGCCATATTTATACTAGAGACGGTTAAGTCGTCTAGACGGTCTTAGCCCACCTCAGACGGCTTAGCCGTCTAGTCTAAATTCGAGAAATATGGCCGTGCCAAAATCGGTCCGGTGCAGGTCTCCCGTGAACGCGCGACGGTTCCGTACCAGAAATGTACCGGTCCGGTTATGTACCGGTCTCATGTGAACGGGGTCTAAGAAGATAATATCTGATAATATCGCAATATCGTGTGGTCCAGCATAGGAGAATGAGGGAAAAGACATCTAATACATTCTAAGATGATACCTGATAATTTTTGCAAACTCGTAAAAACACGAGAGAAAATTACTAGGGAAAATACGTCTGAAATTCAGGTTAGCTTGTGAGTGCCTGCTAGGGGGTCAAGATCATCTAAGTCAAAACATTTTGGTACCTTTTATAAAATCGAAAGTTCCCGACGAGCCCCCCCGCCCCAAAACAAAGAGACTCCGCGGAATTATGAAAAACGCAGTCACCGCGAGTGTCAATACATAGATTTCTTCTCGTGATTCTATAAGCTCTCACTACTGTGTATTCGAGGTGTTATTTGTGTTAAGAGAGACGCTTGGTAGTTCTTTCTTGTTGAAGTCAAAGAAGCCCCCTCCCCTCCCTCCCATTGAAAAACAAAAACAAAATTCAAATCATGCACGAAACTACAACTTTCCATCCATTTGTTTTTTGGCACAGTTTCATCTCATATCGAAACCTACAGCCGGCGTAATTATTTACTTTTTGCACTATCTTTTTTAATTAGAGCCTGCTGAATAATACTGTTCACACAAACGAAATGTATGCATTGTTTTTGAAAGTTAACGAGCAAAAATAAAAATAAAACATTGAAACGGAAACGTTGTGGGATCAATTCAGAAACCGACTAAAGCTGCTCTGTCGCTGAATGACGACCCAAGCTACAGATTTTTTTTACTAATTTATGAGCGAGAAATTTCGCAGAAATCTCAAATACATTCTTGTCAAAACAGAATTCTCCTAATATCCTTTGCCTCTCTCATTTGCCATTCAAATTCTTATTTGTTTTGAAAAAGTAATCAGCTGTTTCGAGTTGTCCAGAGTAACGGTGCATTCAAGCGAACGGTACGAAAAATGGCAGTTTATTATAAGCATATCCAGCGAGTGAGAGAGAGATCAAGAGGAAAGCACGCGCGCCTCAAGTTTTGCCTTTTCATTCAATTATCGAGACAATTAAATTGGGAAAATGCACAGGCGACTATAACTTCTCGACGATAACGCGAATGGTAGAGCTAGATGACTTGTTTGATTGAAAGATAGCGCTTTATCATGTCTCACCAGTTTTCACTTTCGTGGCTCCAACAAACCAATCACCTCGAATAAACGAATTATTGAAAGTGGTTCAAGCCATGTAGATTATTAAATAGGCTTTCAAAGATGTCCATCTGTGAGTATGAATTCATGACCAGTCACAATTGTACTGTATTTTAACACACAATGACTAACAAGAGTGGGCGGTTGAACTCTTTTTCTTTGAGGCCGTCAAAGGAATTGAAATACCAAGTAAAAATAGAGGAATAAAAGAAGAAGAACATTAAAGAAGAAGAAAAAATTAGATTCTGTGAACATGAACTTCCGTATTATGCCAAGTCGTGTTTTCGATGAAATTGTAGAACCCGCCGCAGATTTTTTCTCTGAGACTGTAAAAATATTGAACTTTGTGCCGGATAGAATAAAATATAAATAAATCAAAAATGAAAAATTCGGCTGTGTTAGAATTTTCGACTTTGTCTTTTATCGGGGAAAGCAGGCCTGATAGATATTCCCTTGATGTCATTCCATTTTCGAAATCATATGATGGTAAGTTTTGCGCAATTGTTTTTAGGAAGTTTTCTCGATCGAAAACAAATCATTTGTAGGTTCGAAACTAAGGCATCAGTTGCGAATTAGAATTAAAGAAAAAAAACCCTATAGTGTTCATATTATTAAAATTGTGGGGGGAAATAATTATAACGTATTCTACCAACCTTGTGGGTTTTTCCGTTCATATCCCAACGGGCGAAACTTTAGAAGCAAGCTCGCGCTCCCAGAAACAATATTCTAGGAACAGCGCGGCGGAGCGCAAGAAAGAGTGTTAAAATGATCGTGGATGATCCCGAATCAAATCCGACGATCCAGGATGCCGATCTTTTCTCGTATCGACCCTTCTGGCGCGGTACTTGAAGGTTTACTACATTCAATTTGCGGTGTAGATACAATCGCTTGACTCTGCCCGACACTAAGAGATCCTCTGCTACTGTCGCGATAGAAGCAAGATTGTCTTATTTCTTGTAAAAATGAACCGCTTGTAAGTCATATATTACTCCTCTCGTCGGGATAGATGTAGCCGAGCAACCGACGAGTTTTTAAGTCAGAACCACATCCACAATGCACCACAGCGAGCCCCGGCCAGTAGCAGCTAAACCAGTGGATCCCAGAAATACATTATTGAATGGGCAAGAGCGAAACACAAAGTTTTAGAGACGGTCTGTGTACTTTGATGAACTCGAAGAACCGGAATTTATGAATTTCTGCTCTACTAATGACCGATTCAGTCAACGTGTGACATTTGTTAGAAAAGTAGCCAATCACATGAATCGCGAATTTGCATTACATTGGCTTTCCAACGCTTAATTTTTTCCGGCTAAGATCCATTTCATTTTTGGCGATGCACGACTCTCGTCCATTCAGAGATACGATCAGTAAAAGCTTCAATTAATTTCATCCGAGAAACATATAATACTTACCATGATTCTAACAGATTTGTCTTGAAATTTTAAGAAGGAGATGCGACTTGGTTGGGACCGACCATACATCTTCTTAGTTTTGAAAAATATAAACTAAAACAACCCAGAAAAGCGGAAACGGTGTATTTAGATATTGCTTCCAGTTGTTTTCCTACTTTCAAGATCGATTTTTAGCAACACGAGTGTTTTAAGATCGCGCTAGTAATAACATAAGTTAAAGAACACGCTGAAATGCATCTCTTTTTGCGCGCCCTGATTGGCTATTCACGAGGGCCTTTCGAAACATTGTTTATATACTATGAAATTGCGTTACAGTTGGTCAACAGAAATATTGGTTTCGTTTAGTTATGGCACGAATTGATCTAATTTTTCATATCGCGGTACGTGGATCGAAAATATCAGTCGAGGGTTTTTTTCCCACTCATATCCAATCATGCATTAAGAGTGGTCTCTAGAAACGTTGTTTATATATCACGAAATTGCGTTACAGTCGGTCAACAGAAATATTGGTATCAGATCACGTTTTCGTTTAGTTTATGGCACGAATTGATCTAATTTTTCATATCGCGGGAAGTGGATCGAAAATATCAGCCGAGGTTTTTTTCACTCATATCATGCAATCACTAATTTACGAGTGGTCAGGAGTGTTTTATTTATGTAGGTTAGGCTGGGTGGGAAGCTCAATTGATAAATATAGGCCCGGGCTCGATTTGTTTAAAGTCAACAATGCCTATTTCATTCAAAAGAACATGTTAAACATATTTCAATATCGAAGCTTCCTGTCACGACGGAAAAACACAAAGTTCATGACTTATTTGTTGCCGAGCAACCACTCGGGGCTTGTGATTTACGGCGGACTAAGAGCCTATGGTCTGAATATTTGACTTTGAGGTGCCTTTAAATTTCAATTTATTCATACATTTACAGTCAGCTTCCTTTTTTTCAGATTTTTATCAACTCTTCCCAGGCTAAACAACACGCACATTTTAGAAGGGAATCAATCCCTCGAATATCGACAGAAATGTGAATTGCAGGAGAAACAAATAATTAACAATTATGGATGAGGTTCAGCAGAATAGTATTTATTTTTTTATCATATAGATGGTGGTTTCATGATAACATGAAACGCCAAATTTACGTTATTTTACCCTGCTGTCCAGCCACCGTTCTGAGCTCTGATATTGCCCACTACATGTAATATAGTCTAGTCGGTAGAGGGGGTTCACGTGCACCCCCGGATCTAGCAACGAGACATACTTTTTTAGAATCCCAAGGATGTCTAGAAAATGGTTTTAGATGTTATACTAACAGCTCGAAAAAGTGTCTCACGGCCCTATTTTTCCAGATTTTTGTTTTTTAATTGTATTCTTTTGTTATTTAATGAGATTCAATGAGGCAATTTTATAGACTGTAGCGCTGTCCAGGAAAGCGTTCCAGTCTTACCACTTATAGCGGAGCTCTTCGGCGCCGGCGTTAGCGGAGCCCCATAGCTACGTGCAGGAGAAGAAGGAACGAACGGACGCACTACACTTTTGTTTTGTTCGTCCGGCATGACGTCATCAAAACTAGAAAAGTCAATATCTCAAGAAGGCGACATCGCTAGGCGACCAAACTTGGATGAGGTTATCATGGAGGCAAGGGGGGTGCTCCACCAAGGTCACGTGGCATGGTCATCGATGACGTCATCAAAACTAGAAAAGTCAATATCTCGAGAAGGCAACATCACTAGGTGACCAAACTTGGGTTAAGATATCTTGGAGGGCAAGGTCACGTCAAAACTAGAAAAGTCCTTCATGACAGTAATGTATTGATTCGAAGTCCGCTTTTAGGCAGTGCCTAAATCTATATATTGCAATTATAGTATATCATTAATAGACTGAAAACATGTGTACAATTTACATGCCCGTTTTATACATGTACGTTCCTTACTGATAGATATTTTTAAGATCCTGTCACCCTTTTTACAATTAAAAACACAAATCTGGCAAAATAGGGCTGTGGGACACTTTTTCGAGCTGTTAACATCTAAAACCAGTTTTAAGACATCCTAAGTATTCCAAAAAAGTATGTCTCTTTACTAGTTCCGGGGGGTGCACGTGAAACCCCTCTACCGACTAGACTAATAAGAGCCATGTACGTCACTAATTTATTTTTCCAATCACTTCTTCCTGTAAAAGTCTACCTCAGCCAACATGTGTTGTATTTAAATCGATTAAACTTCATAACATGTTTATAAATAAAGTATTTCTCCCATTTCCCCTTCTGTCTATCAACTGGTGAGATTTCTAGCCGTTGTTTCACGATGTGATTTTTCAAAACGTGGCTCGATTTTTCTTTTTTCTGTTCTACCAATCAAACCATAGTGCCAGTCAGGTCATTGCCCTATTTTGCCTATAGTGCAGTTGACATGGCTTTTCATCATGACAGAAAGCCAGACAAGGACCTGTCGATTGGCTTAGATGGCTTGTCTGGCAGAACAAAGAAACCACAAATCGCATAGCCTGTCAACAGGCGCTGGAGAGTAGTTTTTAGGTTGAAAAACCCGAGTCTTCTGTCGCGTGGACGCCATCTTGGATTTGGTGACAAACTACTGCCCGACGCCTGCGAGCAGGCTACCAATCACAAAATCAAAGTGAAGCTTTGAAAATGCACATCACGAAACAATGACTTATGCGATCTTCATAATTCTAAGAACTCACAATTAACGAATGCCAAACAACGTGTTGGCTTTCGGAAACGAAATAATCTATAAAATGCGAAATATCTGTAAAATGCGAAACTGTAACATGCGAAATACTGTGAAATGCGAAATATCTGTAATGCGAAATATCTGTAAAATGCGAAATATCTGTAAAATGCGAAATATCTGTAAAATGCGAAATATCTGTAAAATGCGAAATATCTGCAAAATGCGAAATGGTAAAATGCGAAATCTGTAAAATGCGAAACTGTAAAATGCGAAAAGATGAGTTCCAGTACTCTGGCGAGGAAATGATTTGCGTTAAGGTGGTTTCCTTGAATTGCACCGCGCATCTCTTCTGCGCACGGTCGCGCGTGCATTTTGTCAATCTCGTTCCCAGAGCCCTGCATTTTCTGCGCATGCGTCGCCAAATGAACTGGAAGGATGGTGACCCCCATTTTTTTTTCTTTTCTCTGGAATCGACATCCTACCGCTACAGACAATATATTCGAAGCAGAAAAAAAGTTAGGTAGTAGAACATAGTATTTTTTCTGCTTTTGTGCGTAAAACTATGTAATTTGGAGAAACAAATTTAAAATACCAACTAATATCACTATCTAGGCGAGAAAAAGCAAACTGTTTCGTAATTTTTGAATTTCGAACACAATTCGTATCGTCAAACAGTCAAATATCACGTAAATATAGATTACCAGAAACATATAAGTTATATGTTTCTGAGATTACTTACTAGTGAAAAATATCGTCTGACCAAACAGAGGCCACGGACGGTGAGGAAAATCGTCCGACCAATCAGAAGCCAGCAAACGTGCACAGGGATGATATTTATTTCATTAATTTTTGGCGCGAAAATCTCAGTATGTATAGAATAAATAACGGTCCAGCAGCGCGCGCGAAAACGAGGCTGGTGACCCCATCTTTTTATTACATTTTTTTAATGTCCTATGCATGGGCATCAATTGTACCAAGTTTGAAACAAATCTAGGTAGTACATCTTTTTCAACGGAATCACCTGCTAGCCTCTAGGAGAGGACAAAAATAGTCGATAGTGAAGGATTCGCTTTATATATACGCTTTTTATACCATCATCTTCAATAGTAGAAAAGGATTCAACTTAAGCTGTGATTTGTTGACCGGCGTTGATTTATTGTCGAGTTTCGCGTTTCACAATCTCTACGTGCAGTGCGGGCGTGCAGCATGCTTCTAGTCAAAGACATCTTGAATTTATGTTAAATATGGCTGAGCCTTGAGTTCGTTTTTGCTATATCAGCATTTGAGACTAAAAGTGAAGTGATCAAAAGGTGGTGGCAAGGATATTAGAGGTCGAAGCCTCAGTCATGATCGAGGAGTTGGCTAAGCCATTAAACGAGCAGCCATCTTTGGACGATGGTCACCGATACGGCGGCATATCTGATACAACAACCGTCGTGATTTATCAGTTATTCCACGCGTTAATAACACCATATGCGTTTACCAATCTTTCCAATTTTACAGTTTCACATTTTACACATATTCGCATTTTACAAATATTTCGCATTTTACAGATATTCCGCATTTTACAGATATTCCACATTTTACAGATATTCCGCATTTTACAGATATTCGCATTTTACAGATATTCCGCATTTTACAGATATTTCGCATTTTACAGATATTTCGCATTTTACAGATTATTTCGTTTCGTTTCGTTTCGCATTTCACAGTAAGCCTGGCTTTGGTCCATCGAACTTTTAAAGACATGCGCATGGATTTCTTTAAGTTTCATAAGCATTTTATGGTGGAAAATGTTGGTTTTGAAGCCAGCTAGTGCTTATTAGTTCAAAAATCTCTCAAAGCCTGCGTGAAATCACCCAGAGCTGTTCACTAGTTTCAGATGGAAGCCAAACCGCGGTTTCTAAGTTGGCGTAGAATTAGCAGAATTATGAAAATTGCAGTAAGCTGTAATGCAACAATACTTATTTCAATCATAGAAACTAAGGTCCATGAAGGTGATCTAGTAAAGTCTGGAAATCAGTCACAAACCATGGGGAATTCTCCTTGACTTTTTCTCGGATTACATTTCCTCCAAACCCAATAAAGGCATCCTGAAAGAAAAAAAGATACAGAACATAAACAAAAATATTGTATTTAGAGTATCAGGCGGACGTTTATTTTTCCGAATCCTCAGGGCGCGTCTCCCTCTCCTGAGTAATTCGACACCGTAAACAAATCGAAGCGCGCCGCGGGTAAAAAAAAACAAACAAACAAACATTTCCCTCGATTTACGGACGTTCGCCGAAGGGGCTGCAAGCAGTCTAACGCGAGCACGGGCGCTTGATTGACTGAAAGACTTCGCTCTCGACCAGTAGAAACGCTGACTTTCTGGCTTACTTTCGACTGTCAGCTGAAATCCGCTCTATTACCAGTAAATACCCTGTACTAACTATGGGGGTTTCAGTAACTTTTGAAGCTTTGATAGCAAGGGTTAGGTACCTGTAGGTCAGTACCCCAGAAAATGATCCATTTATTTATCACATCCTATCTCAGTGTGATGTCAAACCTTGGACTTCACAAATACAGGGGAAGCGGAAACAAAATGATGTGGGGGGGGGGGATTCTTGTCCGTCTTATTTTTCTAGGGGGGTCTGGGGTCATGCTCCCACAGAGAAATTCTGTAATTTTGCAGTTTCAAGTTTCCACATGAAGTTTCAAAGTGGTTTTACCTGTTTCTTGGCCTAAGGCCTAATCGCTTTGAGATGAGGATTTGATTTGATTATGTTTTGTTTTTACGTTGCAGATAACGTGGCGAGTGGTCGCCTGATCTCCTGAGCTAAGTTCAGAGCTAATGTACGAAACGCTCGAACACTGAGGATTGTCACACCCGCGTCCCTGTGGTTCTTTAAAGGGGCCGCACTCGCAGGCTTTCTTGACAAGCAAATAATTCAAATCGCAATCCAATTCCATCCTCTTGATAAAAGATAAAAACACTATAGGTTTGTATTTTTTAACAGTTAAAAGATCATTTAACAAACCTGGGCTGTTATTTTGATTATTCCCGGTAAACTTAAATGTATTTTTGGTGATTAGAATTAGACTTATTTTTTGACAGATGGTACAAAAATCAGGCGTGCGAGTCCCTCTGGTTCGGGTTAGTTGAGAGACGGGAACTACGGTTTTACGTCCTTATCCGAGAAGATGCAGAAGGTCTAACATTTTCAGATCTTGAAACAATGGCTGCAATGGCAGCAACCTTCTTCTCGGTTACTCAGAAAAGACCCCGAGTTGGGATTTGAACTCCCAACCTCCCATACAACAGCATGCCGCACTACCAATGCGCTAACCGGGCGGAGGTAAAGGAAAAACAAAAACCTTTTGATAGTAGGAAACACATTGTTAAGTATATTGCAGTAGTACAGACATTTTAGGGTTTTTTTGCAAAAGATCTGGACAATTTTGTATTTGTAGATGTCAGATATTAATTGAGAGGGTAAACAACTGTAATCATTAAAAGAGAAACACACATCTTCCGGCTCAGTGCATACTATGCCCCAGAACTAAAATATTACTAGACGCATAACTGCGTGAACTCGGGCTTCTGTCTATAGCTATCTTTATATAGAATTGAGTGTAAAATTGACAGATTCAAGGCGTAAGTTATTTGGTGATTTATCAAGGCTGCCTTTTTTTGTCACGTAATCCATACGTGAATCGAATGACTTCGAGTTCACGCACAGGTCAAAATACGAAATTACATATTTCGGCTCAGTTTGCTTTAAATACAAACAAGATAACATCTGTTAACAAGTTATTAGGTTTTTAGACATACTTGAACCTGCCACTTGAACCCACGTCTGGCTCTAGAGAAAATTCTGATGAATCCTTATAACTAAGTTTTAAGCGATACTTAACCCTACTTGAACCCGGGTCTGGGACTGGAAAAAGTATCAATCCTAACCTCAGCATCTCCCCCGAGGGGGCAGTTCTCCAGCACTCTTTTGCTGTTTTTATTTTAGCAGCCGAGAAAAATCAGTGCTGGATACTAGAGCATGTACCTGATATTTTGAAGATCCAGAGGGGTTGGGGCTAGTGTATCATGGATTATTTTCTGAAGTCACCAAATAAATGCTACACTTACCGCAGGTGGACATGCCTCCATGTCAGTTGCGCCATCACCAACCATCACTAGCCTGCAAAAGTAAGCAAAGTATACAACTCATCTTGGAATGAGTTGGTTGGAAAGTCATATCTTCAAGTTGTAAACTCAATGGCTATAGAAATTATAGCATCAAGAAGAGAGAAAGAATAAGCATCCTTCCATGAAAAGGGAAACAGGGATTTAAAATTTAGATGTTGTTAGAGCGGATTTCAGATGACTGTCATGAGTAATTCGCAATTACTTTGTAATTACTTCCTTACAGCAGGCATAATTGGTGTAATTACATTGTGATAGGTTTCACTATAGTCATATGAAAACTGCTCTATTTCCAGTCCTCAGTCAGTTTTTCCCTACCATAATGCTATCAAAACAGGTAGAGTTTCAATCGCATTGTTGAAAACAGTACCCACGGTTCGCTGTTTTATATCACGTGATGACCAAAAACTTGACATGTGACTAGGTAAGCACTGACTGTTTAATTGGCTGAATTACAATAAGCCTAGTAGGTCATGTGACAACTTTTATGTCCAGTGATAGGAATTGGCAACCACATCGAACCACCTTTGTAGCTGTGCGGACCAAAAAAAACAGTAAAAAGGATAATTTTTTTGTGCAAATGGTTGAACTGTGACCTAGGAAAATATTGCCACCACATGCCACTCTAATCCAGCCAGAATGCAGAATATGTTACATAACTGTGCCCTCTAAAAGAAGGAAAAAATACTTTTTTCTGGTCTGCACTCACTTTTTGTAGTGGTATGTGTTCTTTAGTAGTGCTACTGCTCTTCCTTTGCCTCCTGACTCTGACGTCAATGCTTCACGATCAAACCCACTGTAGTTCCCTATTAAAGTCAATACATTAAAGGCCCATCACCAACCAAGAGATTTTTCAGACTATTAGCCAATCAGAGCACCCGAAAAACAATGGATCAATTTGAAAACAAAAGAAACCGGGGCACAAAGGCTCCCCATTGGTGATGGGCCTTTAATAATAGTAGAATAGTACATGTACTCCTGCTGTTGTTGAATGAGAATAATATTATGACCACAGATTCTCTATCTGTAAACATGAAACTTTTACTTAAATACATTAAAAAGATAGACTCCTTCGCAGCCCCTAACATTCGGAGTCACGCAACGCTCCTTGGGGGCGGGGAGCGTTGCGTGACTCCGACCGTTAGGGGCTGCGAAGGAGTCTATTAAAAAGATTGCTGTGCTGTATTTTTTCAGGAAATACATTTTGCATCTTCATCTTCAATAGTTTAATCAAATGGGCTGGACTGGATGACATTACAAAAATTGACTTAAGTTTTAAAACACCCTTTTTTATAATTATTGTTCCTCAGGTCTTTGCAGACATTCTAGTAATGCTTGCAAGTTTAGAGATAACTTTTCTATTTCAAGGCCCTTTTAAAATTTTTGTTGTGCGAGTCATGACGATTTTTCTTGCACGAACGTGTCACCTTTAAATCACTTATTTAAACTAGGTGCAACTCGGCACATCAGCCACAATTTTTGTTGAGTGTTGTTGCAGATAATATTTCAACCATGTTTGAGACTCTTTGCAACTTGATGTGCTTTGAAGAAAAGAGAGCACAGAAATTGCACTGGATTTGCATCTTGTTAAGTCGCATGAGAAAAATTGCTGCACCAATAAAAATTGCAAGTGTAGACCAGGCTTTAGTTGGTAGCTGAAGAGCTATGCCATCAGGCCACTTTTTGCATGACACGTTCCAAATGTTAGCATAAATAAGTTTATATTAGGATCAAGTCAATAGGCCCTTATCACATTAATAATGGCTAATAATATTATCTCATGAAAGTTTCTGCATTGGTAGAATGTTAAAAATGTATCTTGTTGTGTGTTCTACCTTTGTCATCAAATAGAATCCTGTTTGCAAATATATTGTCTCTTGAAATCCCTAGGTCATCAGCAATTGGCTCTAATATTCTTCTAAAACCACCAGATACTAGATATACTCCTGTTCCCTTGTTGTGAAGTGCAGTAACAACATCCCTGGAAAAGGGATCAGAAGGAGAACACATTTTAATAAAAGTAGAAACACAAGACAGTAAATAGGCACATTGTTAGCTATAATTAGAATTTAGTGGCCTAACATCGTGAGGAATTTGTGATGGCTAATAAGCTTTTCATTGCTTGAGAAAACAAGTGCCGTAGCGCTTTACATTTTTCTACACCTTTTTTTACTTGTGAACTTTGTTTCAAACAATATTTCTATGAATGAAAAATGAATAATTCACTTCATGCTTCTTCATATTGCTTAATCTTCAGAACAATACCCACGGTAGGCCATCTGAAATTTTGCCGATATTTTGACTAATGCAAGTTTTTGGCAATTTTCCCCATACTTCCGAAATTCGGCAAACTTCATTCTTGTTTCTTTTTGCCAGGTGTAATACAGTCTGTAGGCAAAAACAAAACAAGACACACAGTGAGGGGGCATAGGGGACCCTTGAATACCACAATATCACATCTAAAAGTTGAAAATGCTGTAATAATTGAGTCCAAAACACTGTGTTTAGAATTACTGTAACAATAATCATTGCATTCGACTGGTGACCACCCATGTATGAAACTGGATAAGGTAGCCAAACGCACAGCTCTATAAAATCAATAAAAAAAATTCACAATTGCCAAGTTGAGTGGTAACCCTGTTTACCTACCTTATGTGAGGAGTAAGCTTCAGTTTGCTGGCTTGGATAAAACTCTCAAGCTGAAAGATCAAAGTTGCAGGCAACCTGATATTTCATACTCTCATGACATATTGTTTTTCAGGGTAATGATTCATAAACAATATAGAGAGAGCAGATTTCAGATGACTGTCGTGAGTAATTTCCAAATACTTTGTAATTGTACGCCAGACCTATAGGTTTTGATCAGAACTGATGTAATCACTTTGCAATTGGTTTCACTACAGCCATGTGAAAACCGCTCTATAGCATCAATCTGCAATGTACATTGTACAGTACCTGTTTGAGGGTTGGATGAATGATCTTCAGCCTCTCATCTAGAGCTTGCCTGAATGGAACTCCTCCCCCCATGGCCTTCACAGTCCTACCAGATACAAGGTTTTAAGAATGTGTGATAATTCCAGAAATTATCCATTATCCTGACCCTCCCACAGGAGGGGTTTGAGATGTAGAGCTTGAAATAGGAAAACAAATTTGCCTGCCACAGTTTTTGTTTTTTTGACAAGTGCAACAAATTTTCACCTGCCATTTCATATTTTGACATGCCAAATGAACTAGACGAAACTTGAATGAAAATAAAGTTACAGCCTCTTAATGTAAGACATTTTGTTTGAGGTGGTAGCATATTAGACACATGAGGACAGCTCACGAGGACCAAGTTCACAATGCATGATGGTTAAATTATATGAGAAAACTGCTGTCCATCTTCAATCAAACAGCGATCCATATCCCTCCAACAAAATATGGAAATAAAAAGGAAACGGAGCCCAGTGCCCCTCGGGAATTTCCAATCCCTGCCTATGAGTCTGGGAACTCTAGAGTCTTCGGCCCATCGCCTTCTGCTGGCCAGAGGACGGAAGGCTGTGGGGATGGAGGGAAGGCTGTGGGGCCCGAGTAACCTTATTTGGTCATAAAACTGGAGTGTGAATGGTACAAACCATTCCAATCAGTTTGTTCTGTCAGACAGAAGATATACAACCACAAGGCCTCAAAAGCTTATCCACTTGTTTCAACTTGAATGACTAAAAAATCAACTGTACCATTTCATTCCAACCGGAATTTCTAGGATTTTTTGGCAAAATGCAGGGATTTCAATAGGAGGCGGCTACCAGTGATGAACTGCCATCTACTTCACTGCTGACCGCTGGCAACTTCATTATTACTTCAATATTAAAGCAATAGAATACATGAATATGCCAATTAAGTTATCCTGCCCTCAAAAAGCAGGACATTTTTTTTTCTGCTACTCAAATTTCATAATTTGGGTAGCAGAAAGGCAGAGCATGCCTACCCCGTAGACCCCTAGTCTAGAAGGCTCAGGCCTATACCACCTTCGACCCCCAAACCCAGCCGTCTACTTCCAAAACTTATCCTGCTGCTTCTTATGGAGAAACCCCTGAATATGGTAGCACCTTCAGGTATACTGACATCAAGCTGACCCTGAATGAACTTTGGACCGCCAAAAAATTACCCCCCTTTGGAAAATTGGAGAAATTTAGGTTTTGAGAACATTTTTCAGAAATGAAAATAATATCTTATACACGGTTAATTAAACTTTCCTTGTGTAATATAAGTACTTAAGTTAAGTACGTGCACGACTGTAAGATCCACAAAGATCGCAAGGTATGACTGCCATTGCCAATTATAATAATAGAGCGGATTTCACATGACCGTCGTGTTTGCAATTAGTTTGCTTTCTCATTGGCTGCTTATTTCTATCAACCAATCAAATTGCGAACTAATTACAAGCAAGGAATTGGTTCGGCTCCTGATTGCTGGGCTGGAAACCATTCAGCAGTAAGTTGTAATTACTCTTGTTTCTGATTGGCTAGTGATTGCTCAATTGCAATTGCTTTCACGACAGTCATGTGAAATCCGCTCTAAACTCACCATTCAGAAACCTCTTGGCCGCGATCACAAAAAGTAGCCAATTCATCGATCGCTTCACCCGTCACAACTGTGCTATCGACATCAAAACATACTGCGTCTGCCGTTTTCCATAGCTGTTTGGTTTCTTCTTCACATGTCAATCGCATTTTCGAAAAGCCCCGGCAAAAACTTCTCGCTAAACCGGTTGCAACAGGTCGTTGCATGTAAACTATGCAGGCAATGGATTCTTTGTGGATGAAGTTGCTGCCTTCTGATTTGCCACGAGCCGTTCACGTGGTTCACGGGGATAACGCAATACGAGTGACGCAGCTCAGTCACGCGTTGTTCACGTGCTACCATAAAGATGCTGCTGGACAGAAAACAGAGGGCGCACATATTCAAATATTTGGAGGGAGAATCTTCAAGATGGCGGATTTTCTCGAAAATGTCGAAATTGGCCAATACAGGTCCTTGGATATGCCCAAAAACTTTGCTATAAGGTAAATTCAAGTCTATTTTGCTCGATTCCTACGTCATGGCATATATTTTTACCATTTTACTGTGTCGTTTCTGGTTAATTCTCTGCTCTGACAGTGTGTGAATGTTTTGTTTTGTTGACAGGGTGAAAATCAAGAAGATAACGTCGTCCAGCTTTCTTCCTGGATTCACAATTGGTTCACAGCAAAATGTTAATGTACAAGAAGGAGCTGAGATGGCTGGTGAAGCAGTAGAAATGCCAGAATTAGAAAGAAATAGACCTAATACAGGTAATCTTACATCTGCCGCCGTGACTGTGATTTTCGTAGAGTTCTAGCTGTGTCATATGATTACTGTTGAGTAGGTTTCTGTTGTTGATATAGTTTTAAAAGTATTGTCTTGTTAAAAAATTACAGATTCTAAAGATGATGAAGCCGAAGAATTTGTGTTTTATTGGCAACAGAAGGCTTTTTCAGAGGTATTTTCATATGGAACATAATCTTAGGCTAGACTGCAGAATAACCCGCCATGTATATACAGTAGCTATACACTTAAATCAAATGCTTGAAACAACTAAAAGCAGTTGATGCATTGATCAGGTGACACGTTGATGAGTCGGCCCATTGACGAGTTGACACGTTCACAAGTTGACCAGTTGGCACGTTTTTGGGAAGGTATAGCTATGCACAAGGGGGTATTCTGCAGTCACTTCCCTTCTTAATAGTATATACATTGAAGGGCACTGCCAAATGTTGTTTTGGTTGGACAGCAGTGCAGCACGGCAGAGCTATAGTCGTGCCATTGCTCCCTCTCTCTCCCAGTTAAGATAAGGTTGGACATTCAAAATAATATGTATGTCTGATAGACATGCATATTATGTAAGGAATTTAATGGATTCCCTCCCTCGATTAATGACCAGGGCAACAGACTCTCGAGAGGACTCTCTGCAGACATCAATATTTATTTTGCAAAATGCAGAAAAATGAGGCCTCTGCTAGCAGGGAACATCAAAGCAATGTATGTGCTGATAAAACAAGCAACTACATAGTCACACAAATCAGCCCAGTTTAATTTGTGGGACAAGTTGTGAATCCATCTCTGCTGTGAGGTTAGAAACGTCTTTGCTGTGCTCAGCTGTCTGAGAATATGTATGAAATACAAAATTTCAAAAGGAATTTTAATTGTAGGTCATTTTAATTGTACTTTCACTGACTCCAGTTTCCAAAGTTTCCAAAATTACCATGATTGTGCATGACATGGTTGGGCAGGAGTTGCATTGACTGGTGCATTATTATTTTCAGCATGAAATGGGGCTTTACACCATAGAAAGTATGTACAATGGAGGGAAGGAACTGCATTATAAAGAAGAGGTTAAAAGACTCAGGTAGGTAGGATAGCATTGTTTGATTTACAGAAAAATATATCTCTTTTGGAAAAATATATCTCTTTTGGAAGGCCCCTGCCCTGCTCTCTTGAAATATTAACAATTTGATGTGTAATGTGACCTCTCTTCCCCTCAAGAAGTTTTGGATTTACTGCGATTCTCATAATTTTGTTAACTCCCCATTGACGCATGTGCAACATTTGATACAGAGCCATTGAGAGAAACACTTTTCTGTCCAAGCCCTTATGTTAAAAATCAGCCAATCAGTGAAGGCCCTTCAATGGGTGTAACCAGAGCCAACCCTGTGAGCAGACTACTAGCTAGGGAGCTCTGGGTACGAGAATGCTTGCCTTTAAAAACATCAAGAATTTGTCAGTGGTGCCCAACCAATCAGAACAGGAAGTAAACATATTTTGAATGAGTTTGAAGTCACTATCACAAATCTGATTGGTCGAGGGCAAACAATCAATAAGCATTATTGGATGAGGTTGAGTATGACATCGATAATTGTCAAGCCCGAAGTTTGTGTTATCTGCTGAAGCGAAGCTGAGGCAGATAACACAAACCGAGGACTTGACGATTATCGATGTCATGCGAAAACCGAATCCAATAATTGTTTTATTATTCATTGTCTGACACAAATACAATTTCTTGAGTCGAACATGTCACAAAGCTAGCAACCATTGTGAAAAATAAGATTCAAAGACACAAAACACAAAATTTGCCGCCCATTTGTAATTTCACACAAAATACCGCTGAAATAACTTCCAGGCTCGGTCCAATTACCTGTACAGACAACTGTTTCCGCTCAAAATAGCACAGGCTGGGTCCAATAACCTCTACAGACAACTGTTCCCGCTGAAAATATTGCAGGCGCTTGCAAACTGCCAGAATTGTGCATAGACTTTGAGCCAATCAGAAAATGATTACTGAGAACAGTGAATAATAATTCTCATTGTCGCGTGAACTTGACATGTTAAATACAATAATCTGCAGCAGATATTGCATTAAAGACCCATACGCGACCAAGAACCTTTGGCCTTTGTTTTAAATTGGATCTATTGTCATTCAACAGCTGTGATTGGCTGATACAGTAGGTCCCAAGGGGTTCCTATTGTTCTTCGCATTTCAAAAGTTCAAACTGAAAATTTGCATAGAGTTTTCAACTGCGTTTTATTCTCTGTGAGCCTGCAATGCGACTTGGGTGCTTATGGGCCTTTATTAAGCATGTCAAGTTCAAAGTTGGTCATTCCCAAGCCCCTTGTCCTTGTTTGCATTTTGAATTTGATCAAAGCCATATTTAATAAAGTCATTTGGCTTGTCTTCTTTCAAATATCATAATAAATAACTTTATTTAATTTGGTTTTCGCATGATGTCCTAAATTAGCAAAACCTTGCACATGTGTTATCTGCCTCAGCTTTGGTAAATAACACAGGCCTCGGTTTTGCTAACTCACTATCAATGTCATACTCAACCTCATCCAATAATTGCTTAGTGCTTATCCATAACTGTGCTAAGCCAGTCACATGGTGGAAATTCCAGGGGGGTCCTAAATTGTGTTAGAGTTTGGATCATTTCTTGATAGAACAATTGTACAGATTGGACTCATCCAGTTTGATTTGTCTTTGTTGTTTGTTTTTGTGCAGAGACAAAGGTGGTCGTCCAAACAGGAGATTGTTTTCCTATATAGACCAGGATGGCTATGATGAGGTGATTACATGATGCATGGTCCCCTTTTAAAAACATTTCTTGAAATATTGAAGATTGAAATGACGGTTACCAGAAAATGAAAAAATGACTGAGTGGGCTCATGCCTCCATAAAATGTAGATTATTTAGTATCAGTTTGATTCAAGGAAACTACCTTTTATACCTCAGTATGATTCATGTCCCTTTCTCTTTTTCCTGCAGGGAGGTGTTTCCTCCTCAGAAACCCCTCCATCGATTCTTGAGGAGAAAATGCAGAGAGTTCGAAGACGAAGAGTGGGGGGAGGAAAACTAGCTGACAGAAGGTAACTTCAGCCTGTCAAAATATCTCAGGGGCATTTAAGACTGAGAGGACTGAGAGGATCCAAAAAATGGTTTTGAGATTCTCTATTCTTTTCTGATGACTGTAAGGTTTCTGATTTGCATGGCTTGCCCACTCTTCTAGCCAAAAATAAAAAAGGTATTGAAAATTTTGCGATTATATGATTTTGAGAAAAAAAGGATGTAAACATCAGGGAGGTGATCCTTTGATACGCAAAAAATGAAATATTTTGTTGCAATAACGTTGCAAGCAACAGAAAGGGAAGACAGAAAAAAAAAACAAGAACACTAAAGAACGAGGACCGTGATACTTTATTCAGGCCATCTGACAAGGTGCGGTGGTGCGGAACCGCACAATTTGGCCATTTCCGCACCTTCCGCACCTTGAGAGCTTTTTCCGCACAATTTGAAAAATTCTTGGAAATTCACTTCTTCAAGACCTCAGATCGTCTTTACAGTTATATATTTCGTCAATTTCTAGCATTTTCGGAGCGATTTGGATGACAAAAGAACGAAAATCTCTAGAAAACGTGACTCTAAAAATTGCATATCGCTTCCTTACTGAAATTTATGTCCAGGCGTTCCTGGTTACCAAAATAGCCTGGGTCCTAGTTTTCACTTTCCTTGGAAAACGAGAGCTTGCTGAGAGTTTCTCATCGAATTTCTATCCAAAAACTTGCCCTTTTGAGTACAAAAATATCCTGTTGACGGAGGTGCAACTTTCAGTATGTATAAATTGTTTTAGAGGCATTTAAATTTCCGCACAATTTGTATTTTTTTCCGCACAATTTGCCTTTTCTTCCGCACATTTTGCACTGAAATTTCCGCACAATTTCCAAAAAATTTCCGCACCCTGTCAGATGCCCTGTTTATTAGTGAAAATAATAAAGGTTTCAACCTTTTTTTGGTCAAGTTTACAATGTTCTGAAGCCAGAAATAGACAGTTTTTTTGTGTGAATTACCGTCGATTTCATCTAAGCGAAAACACTTGAAAACAAAACCGCCACTAATTAGGGGCGGTTATCAAAGTTTTTTGCACGTGAAACTTTGACGTTTGCCACGCCAACTTTGTGGTTTTGGCATGTAAACATTACGGTAAATTTACCAAACCGTTAGAATTTGAGCCAGATTCGGCGGGGAAAACATGATAATTCGTAGAAATGCTTTTGGACGTAATTATAAACCGAAGTTTGAATCACTTGAAGCTTTTAACCTGGCAAATGTCAAAGTTTGATGCGCCAAACGCCAAAGTTTGAAGCGCCAAACTGTCTAATTTTAGACATCAAAACTTTGAAGTACCGCCCCTTATTAGTGGCGTTTTTCTTTTCAAGTGTTTTCGCTTAGATGAATCGACGGTAAGTCTGTGCTAGATACTTGTAATGCTTCAAAAACACAATGACACTTGTTGCTAAGGTCCTGTCTTCTTCGACAGAAATCAACCTGGAGGCTTCAATCATCATCTCAACCCAATTACAACATACACTACAGATATATCGCGTGATGCAGCCCATGTGTTGAGTACACCATACCGCAACATGCACATCATGGCT
Source organism: Scolanthus callimorphus (assembly GCA_033964015.1). Classification (NCBI taxonomy): domain Eukaryota; kingdom Metazoa; phylum Cnidaria; class Anthozoa; order Actiniaria; family Edwardsiidae; genus Scolanthus; species Scolanthus callimorphus. The sequence continues at coordinate 18,493,880 of CM066919.1, forward strand.
GATCTGGCGACTGATATCAAGTAAGTTTACTGTGCGACTACGTCAACAGGGGCCATTTTGTAAGAAGTTAGCCAATCAGAAAGCGAGTACAGAACAAAGAATTTGGCTTTCTAGATGTCTCAGATATCGAAATATTCGCTTTTCTAACAATTGTGAAAATTATGAGCAGAAATAACTTCTAAACACTTTTAAGTATTAAAAATACTCATCGTCAGACGTATTGCAAGTATTAACTTTCCTTAAAATGGTTTGAATCTCTAAATGACAAACTTTTGACGGGATGGCCCGGTTGATGTAGTTCCGCAGTAAAAGACCAAACCGACTAACAGTGTTTACATCTTGTTGCCACTCAATTCAGATATTGTGATGATTCCTTTAGGTAGTTACAATTATCCAATTTTTCTCACTCGGCCGAGTTCATGAGTGTGTGCAGAACTAACAAAAGTATTGAATCAAAGTAAATACACTTAACCAATCATGAATAGTCCGGTCAAATTAGCCCGAAAAAAACCCGAACCTGGAAAAAAATTGCAACAGGAGAAATTTTTAGTACTAATTGTTAAAAACATATGTAGGAATAATATATCCAAATTTCGTAGAAATCCGGCCCGGGGAAGTTGATTAAATTTTTGGTTTTACCGGCGACGTCAAGGGCTTCTTTTGTTTTCGGCGACACTGAAAACACAGAAGCTGGGAGAATGTTTATAGACTGTACAGATGAAACCGGGGAAGATTTAACAAAGTTACAAACTTCATTTGCATTTATACACATTGCTTCGTTCTATTATTGAACATGTATTCCAAATGATCGGATGTCCAAATACGATGCTCCCATGTCCATATCGTATAATATTCGAACTTTAGTGTATCACCACGCGGGAAATACAAGGATCACATGGGATTTGTCAAAACGCACGATTATTTAGTTATTATTTTGCAGAATTGGTTATAAACAAACACACAATTCACATCTATGCAATCACATTATGCATTAAAAATAAATTGCTCGATATCTCGTTCAATATCACACCGAGTTACGGCCCTACAGTCTATAGCCCTCAATTCGAATTGCCACTGAAAACAACGGGCTTTCCTTCGTGCAGACGGAAAACCCCAAATTTAACCAACTTCGTCCGAACGGATTTTCACAAAATTTGGACACGTATTTCTCACATATGTTCCTGAGAATTTGCTGTATAAAAATCCCATGTTGCAATTTTTTCCAGGTTAAACGCTAAATTGACCGGACTAGAAAGAAACAAACTAAAAAACAAGCTGAAGTAACTACTGGTATAGGCTCTATTTCCAGCCGTTATTGGGACGGACCGCGGGCTCACAGAAACGGCTGGAAATCGAGCCTACTACTGGTACAACTTCCTGAATTTTAGTTATGAAAAAAAAAAAAAAAAAGTAATGGTGCTTGTATAATACTGTTTATTCAAAGAGCTCTAAGCGCTTTACACTTTGGATATAACTCATCCCATAGAAACCAGTTTATACGTGAGTGTGTGTTAGTATGGTGAGTTGTGTGACACAGAGGCTGGGCAACCTCGTGGTTCATTAACATCTCTCTGGTTCCGGTTAGCGTAGTGGATGTGAGAGACTAGACCTACGTCCTTATCCGAGATGATGCGAAGGTCTAACCATTGCAGATGCTAGAGCAAAGGTAGCCTGCTAGCCGGCTCTCCAGTGGTTTTTTTCGGATATTTGATTTTTTGGGTGTGCGGGATTCCTGTGCCCTAAAGCAAAGGCAGTACCATCTCCTCAATTATTTAGTAAAGACGCTGAGTGTTGGTCCGGCTGAGGTTTGAACTCCCACCTATAAGCCCGGCGCTCTACCGCTGCGCCGCGCTACTAATAGGAGCATCTAGAAAACATAATTAGTCTGATTTAATTTTAACATTCAACTAAAATCTCCTTTTTATTAATTATTAAAAATGCATTTATGTTATGACTGAATTATCTTTCTTTTTTCTAGGAGCAGCACCTCATTAGATGAATATCCACTTTGTTCCATCAAGGTAACTAATATTTAAGCATTAGAGCACAACTTTCTATGACTTTATCGGCGCACTAGAGCACGCGTGATGTTGGGAGAGACACAAGGTTTGGGAGTCTTGGGGGAGAAGCTCTTTATAACAGTCTTTTGTTCTTTTTCTTTGTCTTGCTATTGTTGTCACAGGAACCATTGTTCATCCCACAAAATGCCATAAGTATCCGTCGTACGATTTCCATATAAGGATGTCCAAATACGATCATTTGAAATACATACATGTTCAATAACAGAACGAGGCAATGTGTATAAATGCAAATGAACCTCGTATTTGGACATGAGAGCGTCCTATATGGACATGGGAGCATCGTATTTGGACATCCGATCATTTTGAATACATGTTCAATAATAGAACGAAGCAATGTGTATAAATGCAAATGAACCTCGTATTTGGACATGAGAGCGTCCTATATGGACATGGGAGCATCGTATTCTGACATCCGATCATTTTGAATACATGTTCAATAATAGAACGAAGCAATGTGTATAAATGCAAATGAACCTCGTATTTGGACATGAGAGCGTCCTATATGGACATGGGAGCATCGTATTTGGACATCCGATCATTTGGAATACATGTTCAATAATAGAACGAAGCAATGTGTATAAATGCAAATGAAGTTCGTATTTGGACATGAGAGCGTCCTATATGGACATGGGAGCATCGTATTTGGACATCCGATCATTTGGAATACATGTTCAATAATAGAACGAAGCAATGTGTATAAATGCAAATGAAGTTCGTATTTGGACATGAGAGCGTCCTATATGGACATGGGAGCATCGTATTCGGACATCCGATCATTTGGAATACATGTTCAATAATAGAACGAAGCAATGTGTATAAATGCAAATGAACCTCGTATTTGGACATGAGAGCGTCCTATATGGACATGGGAGCATCGTATTTGGACATCCGATCATTTGGAATACATGTTCAATAATAGAACGAAGCAATGTGTATAAATGCAAATGAACCTCGTATTTGGACATGAGAGCGTCCTATATGGACATGGGAGCATCGTATTCGGACATCCGATCATTTGGAATACATGTTCAATAATAGAACGAAGCAATGTGTATAAATGCAAATGAACCTCGTATTTGGACATGAGAGCGTCCTATATGGACATGGGAGCATCGTATTTGGACATTCGATCATTTGGAATACATGTTCAATAATAGAACGAAGCAATGTGTATAAATGCAAATGAACCTCGTATTTGGACATGAGAGCGTCCTATATGGACATGGGAGCATCGTATTTGGACATCCGATCATTTGGAATACATGTTCAATAACAGAACGAAGCAATGTGTATAAATGCAAATGAACCTCGTATTTGGACATGAGAGCGTCCTATATGGACATGGGAGCATCGTATTCGGACATCCGATCATTTGGAATACATGTTCAATAATAGAACGAAGCAATGTGTATAAATGCAAATGAACCTCGTATTTGGACATGAGAGCGTCCTATATGGACATGGGAGCATCGTATTTGGACATCCGATCATTTGGAATACATGTTCAATAACAGAACGAAGCAATGTGTATAAATGCAAATGAACCTCGTATTTGGACATGAGAGCGTCCTATATGGACATGGGAGCATCGTATTCGGACATCCGATCATTTGGAATACATGTTCAATAATAGAACGAAGCAATGTGTATAAATGCAAATGAAGTTCGTATTTGGACATGAGAGCGTCCTATATGGACATGAGAGCATCGTATTTGGACATCCTTATATGGTAGTCGTACGGCAACCCCTACTCCAAAATGCAGCGCGCATAACTTTGAAGGAAAAAAATACGCCAATCGGAAATATTCAAACATCAATAAGATGTTCACGGCGCGCACAAAACACATTTTTCTTTCGCTACTGTTCTATTGGATAATGGATCTTTTGATGACAAATGTGGTTGATTTCTGCCTTTAATGGTACTTTCGAAGGTCACGTAGAATTTGCGGATAGAGTTTTTCCCCTGGCATTTTCAGAAGACTTGATGTCAATCCCGAACAGATATTATTTGACCGAAAATGATTGCTGGGTGCCCCTGATTTCTGGAATAACTGTTGTAATTTGCATGTCTTTCAGATTGATGTCAACGGCCAAATTGTGGTGAAACCAGACTTCAACAATGGTGGTCCTGCATACAGAATAGAAACCCATACAGAATCTAGAGGTATGGTCATAGTGCAATCTAGCATAGTCACAATAGCAATTAATGTAATTTCCGTTACAGTAAGTATAGAGTGTTTTTCGCGTAATAGATCAAACACTAGTCTCCCTACGCAGCCCGTGTTTTGTGTCGGTCACGTAATGCGTTGCGTTACCGACACAAAACACAGGCTGCGTAGGAGACCAATCAAACACTAGAGAGCGTGTTTGATCAGGATTTCCAAACACTGAGAAGTGGGTTGAAAAAACAAGGCAAAGCCAGTTTTTTTAAGCGTCTTCGAGGTGTTTGAAATCCTGATGAAAAACTATATCGAGTGTTTGATATTGCTTCTCAAAGGAATGATTTAATGCCGAGAAAATATTTGCATAGAATTTTGAGACTTTATTCCTTCTAAAGCTCGTTCCTTACTAGCATCATAACAGGGTCCAGAAGGGGTAAAATGGGAGCTGGGATTGGCCTTATTTTAGGATGGGAAAATGGGATTGGGGTCACTGGGACTGGGATTTGACCACTGGGAATGGGAATTAATGTCCACTAAACTGGGAATAGGATTCTATACTATTTCCCTTTTCCTTGTAAAACGACAAAAAAACCGTTTTAAAATAACTGTCCGGATAAAATCAGTGTAAACATGTGGAAAAGACATAAAACAGATAAAACGACAAAAAGAATGAACTGTACAGCGGTTTCTTGTTTGGTTACCGGTCTCCCCCGTGACCATACTTACATAGTATTTCGGTCAGCGGCTTGCAGCGTCATGCACAACTGGGATTTGGCTATTAGAACTGGGATTTGACGAAAATGAACACTGGGAAATGGGACTGGGACCCCCCTTCTGGACCCTGTCATAAGGATCATAAGAATCATAAGCATCAGGCGTTATATTTCTTAGTGAGACGCTTAGCCATAGCACGACATCAGCACGATCATAAGAAATTCGATGCGTGCCTATTCTTGGGTTGCATATGACGTCACTGGCAGTCATGCTGGTGGTACAGAACAAAAGAAAGTTAATTTGCTCTCATTGTTCAAGGCACCAGCATGGCCGCCGCCCTTTTGTTATTTAATTCCAAAAAGAATGATTGCAATCCAAGAATTGTATCTGCAAAAACAAAAACAAAAATGTGCACCATTTCACAGCAATACAGGGCTTCTGACAGCCAGATTTTTAGTGTCAAATTAGTGGGAAAAACGACCAATTTCGTGGAATTTATAGCTTGAAATGCGCGGAAAAAACGGCCGAGTTGGCGAGAATTTGAGAAACGTTTTTAACTCGTGAATTTTGCGAGTTGAGGCGAGTTATCGTTATGATCCACGATATCACTTGTCAGCCATCTAGAAGGCGAAGCCGGGCTGCCATACAAGTCCTGTTTGCAAAGAGCAAATTACTTTTTGTGGGGTGGGGGTGAGGTAAGTGAGAAGTGCACTACGGATGACGTCATCAGCGCATGCGCAAAAACTGGTTGTTTGAAACACGCTACTTTTTGGTCATTTGGAAAACTACACTGTAAAAGGACCATTCTAGTATCTTTGTTTTGACCTCCTCTCTTGCGACAAGTGAATAGCCCAAAACGCTGAAATAAATTTCAAATATGTTGTGCCAAGTTTGTCGATGACTTGTCCATTTTAGAGATCGTCCCAAGGAACTCCCCTCCAGTAATGAATTTTTTAGTTAATGACGTTTATAGTTATGCCAATGATCACAATATGGTATTAAATCCAACCAAATGTAAATGTATGGCTGTTGACTTTCTTGACTATAACAGTTGCAGTTGGAGTCCCATTTTCATCGGGAACACGGTCGTAGAGCGCGTGCGCACCTTCAAGTTGCTCGGCAACTATTGCAGACGACCTTAAATGGGACGCCCACTGTGAAGTTATAGTCAAGAAAGCCAACAAACGCCTATATGCTTTACGTCAACTAAAAAAATGTGGAGTGAACGAGCAGGATATTATTGCTGTTTATTGTTCGGTCATAAGATCTGTATTGGAATATGGTTGCGTTGTTTTTAATAACATGCCAAACTATCTGTCACTGTTATTAGAAGGAGTTCAGAAGCGAGCCTTGAACATAATCTTTCCCGGTTCAAGCTATGCGATGGCGCTAGCAAATTCAGGCCTCGATTCTCTCGAGTCCCGTCGCATACAACTATGTGTACGTTATATGTCAAACTTGGATGTAAACCACCCAGTTAGGAGCTTAGCCTGTTCTAGGACTTTGCCAGTCCAACATAGTTATAGCTTGAGGTCTGGCACAACAGCACGCCCACTCAAGATGAGAACAAACAGACTGAAGGATTTTTTGACAACTAAGTATTTATAATTTATGTTCGTCAACTCCCTGTAATTCAGTATTAACTGCGATTGGGTTCAATAAACATACATATACATTCGTTAAAATTCATATTTCACGGGATTTCACGGATTTAACCAAATTTCGCGGTTTCGCGATCGCGAATTACCGGAAACCCTAGATACAAAATGCCTCGATCTGCGCCATGATCTCGCTTATTTTATTGTATTTTTTTTCAATGCAGATGTTTATGAATACACTATAGAACATGCATCTACAGAAATGACCAGGTAACTACGGCAATGAAACGAAGGACAAATGGCGGTACTGGGTGTTTTTATCGCGGAAAACCCGATCCGTTCGCTAATTGGGCGCCATCTTGGACCTCCTCCCCCCCTCCCCTTCGCCCGATTTTTGCGCTCGCCCCCGGGACCGCGCGCCTCAAAATTCCAAGATGGCGCCCGATCAGTGAACGGACCGGATTTTCCGCGATAAAAACACCCAGTACCGCCTGCAAGCAGGCTAGACAAATGTGGGCATAGTTTATACATGGGAATGGTTAGGAAAAACCTGACACCCTGTAATTGCCCTATCTATTTGTTCACTTTTTGAAAGGGCGCACCCATAGGTACTAAAATCCCAAACTTTTCCATCAACTATGATTTGGGCGAACAAAGTCTTACTACCATTTTCGTTCAACCCTGAAGCTTGACGATTTTTTCGCGTAGGTTTACGTTTCAAACGTGCACGTTTTGTCGAGAAGTTGTCACGTTTCTCGCTCGCTGATTGGCTGAAAAATAACGGTTAAACAGCAGCCAATCAGCGAGCTAGAAACGCGACAACTTCTCGACAAAACGTGCACGTTTTGAAACGTAAACCTACGCGAATAAATCGTCACACTTCAGGGTTGAACGAAAATGATAGTATTTCGAATCGAATCGCCATACTCAGAATAAAAAAGGGCTGAAAGTCGAGTGTTTTGCACGATGTTGCCTTCGACTAAACGCAAGCCGTGATTACTTCGCCCTCTGATTGGTTTAAATTTATGTCAAATTTGAATTCTGGCGTGTATACAGTTTGTAGTTAACGACCTTATATATTTGATTGCCTTTATTTCCAGTGATCAAAAAGAACAAGAAATAAAAAGTTTTAATGAAGTAAGCATCAGTTCGACAATAATTACCACATTTCCATTCTCGTATCCAGAGCTCCCCGACTCGTCACCTCACAGGGGAGGCTCTGGTGAAAGCCATTTGGGAGCTTTCGCCGATTGGCTGAAACGGCGCGCATGCGTTCTTCATAAACCAATCTCGCTTTTGAAAAACGTATCTGTCAAAATAACACTGACATTCGTTTGCTGGTCGTCTTTTCAATCTATGCCTTTGCCTCTCCGTTCTCGTACCCAGAGCTCCCCAGCTAGTCTGCTCGCAGGGGAGGTTCTGGTGAAATCCATTTGAGGGCCGTCGCTGATTGGCTGATTTTGAACGTTGGAGCATCACCAATTGTAAATATCTTATCAGCTATTTCATTTTAAACTATTGTTATGATATATCATTGTAAAGCGCCACTGGATTTTTAGTAGAAGCGGCGCTATATTAAATTGATTATTATTATTATTATTTTTATTATGCGCTGAAAGGTCTTTCTCTCAGCGGCTCTATATTAAATCTCGCGCATGCGTCAGTGGTTGTCACCAGAGCCTCCGCGAGGTTACCAGCCGGGGAGCTCTGGGTTTGAGAATATGGAGCCTCTCCCGCTAGGTGACGAACCGGAGAGCGCTGGGTACGAGAATGCAACATGTTATGATACTCTTATGACCTATCTACAGTAAGAACAGGTGACATAATTTTCCTCTTCTTGTTATAGTTATATAGCAGACATGCACTTTATCTCCAGTCGCAAATTGGAAGTGACTTTGAGACTTTGGTAGGTTATTGCTTTCAAATTTTTCAGGGCTTGAAATCATGAGAATAATTATTTAAAGACATCAGCATAATTTTACAGCTCAGTAAAGCCAAACATTTTAGGTTTATTTACGCCTGTATCGGGTACAATTTCTAGACCTGATGGAAATTTCCCATAGCCTGCGGAAGCAAACACCACTAAGCGCTCACCGAAAGAGACTCCCGCAAAGAGGCGTCTACGCGCTCAAGCCAAACATTCTATACTGATGACGTACTTTGACCCAGATCTCGTCAAAAGAATTACGGGGCCAATTATACTTTGCTGCATTTTTTTGCGTCTTATTTGAATTCCTTACTATAAAATAATTTGTGTGCTTTAAAAAGTAAATATGAAATACTTAAATTTGCTACGTAATACTTTTGACCAGATCGTGGTCAAAATACGTCATCAGTATGGAATGTTTGGCTTGAGCGCACAGACGCCTCTTTGTGAGAGTATCTTTAGACGAGTCCAACAGAGGAGTATTTTGTTTATGCCATGCGCAACAACCGCTGCCGTCCATGTTTACATTGCAGACTCAACTCAGGGAAAAGCACTGTTGAGTATCACGAATTTGTAATCAAATAGCGCGCTATTTCTATTTCTCGGTTGTTTTGCTTCTTTTATTCTGAAAGTGGGAAGGATAAAATAAAAGGTTTATTCAGCTGCCTGTGTAGTGCAAATAAACGTGTTTGATTTGAAGATCTGTGGACCTTCATCTGCGACTGTTAAAACTGATTCAGACTGAAATTCAGACTGCAAGAACCGGAAAAAAGACGATGTTTAGCAATAGTAACGATTTCATTTTTAATCCTATCAGTTTACCCTGATATTTCGGGGCCTTCTAGTGGGGTGAGATCAAGTAGAAAGATATCATAGCTTTGAATTGAAAAAATAAAGTTGACCAATTGTTCTGCACATAGATTTTGCTGGAAAACTCCAACCACTTACAAATCAAAATGAGCATCATTCAGTATACATTGTACTTTGACTGACCTGTTACTAGTAATGAAAAAACTACAATATGTCATGGTGACCAAACAAACATGTTGATTAGTGTGTGTGTGTCATAACCTTAGAACATGTCTGGACAAGCTTCACCATTTATCCCCCCCCCCCATCAGGTACCCTATCTTCAGATGGTACCTCAAGGTGCTGGATTTGAATCACCTATCCTGGAATCAAATTTATTTTACAACAATGATTTACAAACCGGATTTTGTATCTAGCCAAGCTGGGAATTTGTCAACGATTTTAAAATACCCAACCTGAAGGCTTTGAAGGGTACCCACCCTGGAGATGCAAGCTCCATTTTCACCCTTTCTTGGGATTCAATGATTGATTATGTCCAAGAAAATATTGGAACACCATATTGATCAACAATTTATTATGCTATTTATTACTAGCGGAGTATTCCGACAAGTTCTGTAAATTGCAATCCAATTTAGAGAAAATTGGGCAGTTGACAAAATTAGGAAAACTTCCACCTGTTAAAAATATTGGATTTTTAGGTGGCAATATAACTTTTACAAGCTAAATTGAAGCAAAGGGGATTTGATACAGCACTGTGATGTTCTACTGAGCACTAAACTATCTTTAGTGAAAATTCTTGAATAGTCTCTACTTCCCAGAAAGGGAACTCTTTAGGAATAGTTCTCTCTTAGGTATAGTTCTACTTCTGAAAAACAATCGATGAAATGCTGTAGTGCTTATCTAAGATGTTAATGGCATTATCTCTTTGTGAAATGGGTATATAAATGAACACCAACACCTTCTGAACCTGCAACAAACAATGTACAGAATGTTACTTCTGAATTACTTACTCTCCATTATAACTTTTATTATGCTTCTAATCATATTTCCTTATATTATTTTAATGCAGAGTAACTCAGAGAAGTGAAATGAAATTGGCATATTACAGTCAAACTGTTTTTTCTCTTCACATGGATGGCCAACTTGCCCAGTATCAAATTTCTGTTGTCACGAGCAACTTTCATGCCACTTGTCTCAGCACTAGAGAAGCAGGCCTAGTTGGGCAAATCAGAAACAAAATGTTTCAATTTCTGGTACAATACCTTGAAGACAGATACAAAATATTTGTTTGCAATTTGATCTGAGCAAGTTGTCCATCAGTGTTGCTAGGCAATATTTCAAAATTGCAGAGAAGAGTACATCTGGGTTTACTGTAACATCAATAATTTTAAAATTTCCACTCACAAGTCACCATTTATAGCATTATAACAGTGAAAAATGCACTAGCACACAGGGGAAAGTTTCATTGTTTGAAAGCCATCCTCATGGCAACCAGGGAGGACTGCTGGCCATAGCAAGATATGAACAAATACATCACATGCAACAAAGTGATGAAAAACCAGCTTACAACAAACAAGTTTAATAATATTTTCTCCGATTTTGCCAGCTAATTCAATATGACAGGATGATAATATCATTAGTGAGGCTCAGCATGATAGAAATACTTGTGTGATACTCTTCCTAGATTTTTCACAATAATATATTAATAAATATTCATTAGCAAAGAAATTTTAGGCATAATTTAGCAGGCAATATTCTCGAAAATATGCCACCGATCACTATGAAATAAAAAGTAATACTTAGTAATGAGTTCGATACGCGTTATGAACTTTCAACACGATTGTCGAGTGTGAAATTCATTTAGAATTTTACCAGAGACGAAACCGAGTAAAAGTGTGGTCATACTTTCAAGAAATAATCAGAAAACTTTCTCCGATTTTGGGGCTAATAAAACCCACAAAGAACAAACAAGGAAAGGACGATAAAACTAGTCCAAATGTCCGAACTGTGATACTCTTTCTACGATTACGGAGAATTCACTGTCAACTAAGTCTAAAATGAGGTTTTCACACATAATATCGTAATATTTTCGAGCTGGATCGCAGAAAGAGAACAACCGATTTACATTTTTGTATGTTATGAACAAAGTATAGAACTAAAACTTACCATAAGACAGGGTTTCGGAGCAGTAGCCTTCGTTGCATAGCAGATATCCACATCGAAAAAACCCAAGCAAACCACAACATGCTGGTGTCAGTCCCGTAAGTGAGTAGCAACTTTGCATGTTTGTTCGGTAAGTTAGAAGTGAAACTGTGTTCTTTCACTCGCGGATTCCAGCCATAATTACAGACCAAAAGCCCATTTAGCTATTTCTTAGATTCTTGAGTGAAGTTAATCCTTACACGGTGCACAACTGGTGCATTGTTTCGACACACTCGGTAATATTTCTCCGCCATTGATAACCAAACAAGACAAGTTCTTAAGATGCAATGCGCATGCGCGGCAGAATACTCCTCTATTGACGAGTCCTACGTGGTGTCGCAACACACGCCTAAATCGAGGAATGCTCACTGGCACTTAGAATTTTTTTCTAAACAAGCGCTCACCTACAGAAATTGAAAAAAGAATTATGAAAATCATCAGGGTTCGAACCTGTAACTTTCCAGTTACTATACCCAAACCCTAACCACTACGCTATGAGTGAATTCGCTGGTTCGGACAGCTCGTTTTATTGATTACGTACCTTAATAGTATTAATCTTTAATAGAACGAGGCATATACTATAAAAATATACTAAAACGATGTATTAACCCTTATCCTGACTAGTAGTCTTGATAGTTCAAATGTTTTGAATGTTTTTAGGTCAATTTGAAGTAATATTATCAAAAATATCGTTAAATTATTCATGGTGAGCATTCCTCCATTTAGGAATGACGGTGTCGCAGGCTATGCTGAACAGAGTAGGTTCTTTTTCATTATGACTACATATTTAGTGTGATACTCTATGGTGCTTGGTTGAAATGACCAAAGGACAGAGACAGAGATAGTTATTTGGAACCCTTTACAGCTTTGTACACAGATTCCATCTTCCCCCTCTACCAACCGCCATGTATCACTTACCGTGACTAGGCATCTTACAATTTGTCCAGTGAATCTGTTTTTGTTTCTTTTCCCCTATAGCCAGAACCAGGCGTTTTGCGGCTTTATGTCTTTGGCGAGATAGGTATTTTGAATTATGCACTGCATGAGTTTGTAGGTTCAGGTTTAATCAAATAACGAATGAATCGTTTTATTCAGTGTCTGCCAAAGGTTTTGAGTATGACGGACTGTATGTTCACTTCTTCGTGGAGCTGCCTTCAGGTGAGAAAACAACTCTCCTTGGTTAAGAGCCCGTTCACACGCTGGGATTTTAGGTGCGAATTCAATGACGATCGGCGACGTCACATCGCTTGTTGTAAACGGCCGGTGATTTGCCACTGCGATTGTTTGCCAGTTAGTTTGGCGATTTCAAAAAAAGTAATCTGCGGGGCATTGTTTTATCACTTATGTATGAGACTGATCTGACACGAAAGTTTCGCTTCTACAGACTGGCGATCGGACGCTTCCCCTGTCTTATCTGGTGTCACGCAAACATGTAACGTCAAAGCTGAAGGAAAGGTACTGTTTGACGAACCGTGACAGGAGAGCATGAGTTGGAGCTTCCATCTCAGATACATCCTAGAGGCAGCATTTTGACTGACCAAGCTATTTTTAGAAACAATTTTCCATTGTTTAACGTAGGTCAATTGTGGCAAGGCAAGAAGTCTGCTTAAAATAACCCACTCTAAATATTGAAAAAGTAACAGTGTTACAAAAAGAATCAACAATATCCGACCGTAATGAATTTTTTTGTGCCCTTCACGGTAATCAGACCAATTTGACATGAGCTGCTCGTGGTTTTAGTCAATTATTATCTTTGAAAGTTATGAAACATGATACATGATACATGGTCTCACGAGCAACGTTTATTGAAATAGTATGTAGCTCCGTTTTACCTTGAAGCCAATGAATAATTAATCAGTTCCTTACGTGTCATCCCTTTTAGCCATGACCGTTGGAAAACGGTTGCTTTTATGGTAGCTGCTCTTTGTTTTACGGGTGTGGCTACAGTAGCGGTGATCATGACGTTTTCATTCTCTTGTGCTCTCCAGGATGATGTGGCTCATTTCTGTTTCCCGTTTGAATACTCGCTAGTTTATCAGGCTCCAGACGATGAAGGTAAGATGCGCCATTCATTTTGTGCAGTTGTCACAGTTCCCTTCTTCAATTCCTGATTACGCCCAATCCGCACTCCCTGCATTAGAACGAATTTCGTATGACTGTGAAAAGTACCGTGACACGGCGCGGTACTGTCGCGGTGGCGGTACCGAACCTGGCCTGCTGTAGATACCGAACGAAATCGCGTAGTCGCGGTACGGACACGGTCGCGGCGCGGTACAACTCTTTCGCGGCACTTTTCACAGTCATACGAAATCTGCTCTACCTCTGTTTTGTGACCGATATCAGAGATGGAAATTGCTACCGGTCGTTGGAGATTTACCGATCAAAGTCGCCAAATGCCCGACCAATTTTCAGGTATATCCGGCCTCTTTTCCAGTAGAGACAACCAAGAAAAAAGTTTTGATGGACATATGTCCGATCAAGTAAGAAAACGTATTTCCAGCTCTGGATATAGAGCGGATGTTAGATCAATGTGGAAATAAGTCAAGTAAATACACCAGCCGGTCAGGTGCGAGACAAGTTCCACAGCAAATCAATCAGTAAGTAGTATAGGATTGACCGAATGAGCCCCTATTATGCGGAGCGAAAATGCGGAGCCGGGGAGCCACAACGTCACAACTGCAGAGCCGTGTCGTTATTTTGAATTCAATTGTTTTTTTGCGCGGACCCAAGTGCGGAGTTAGGACCTTACTTGGGAAACTATTATTCTCGGATGCTAATTCTGAGGAGTACTCGAATAATTCAAGCATGCATGAATACAAGTATGGACATTTGTAAGTAGAAAGCAACGTTTATTAACACGATCAAACAAGCGTAAAATGCCAGTATCTGATCTTGAGAACCAGTTGTGTTTATCTTGCTTTAATTCGCGCTCCAGCTTGGTTTCGACTATAATTTTGCAAGACTGTCTCCAGCGATACGTCAAAGCCGTGTCCATTTCACAGTACTGGAAGTCCCTACGATCAGAGGAAGAGAGAATACATAGGCTGTAGTCTGTAAAATAAGCCTGGCCAAGGCTATATAGCCAGCATAGCAAAGTCTATATGGCTGACATGGCTACCCTTGCTAGGTTTTACCTTCACTTGTACGTAATAAGTATTCAAATACAAAATACTTGTCATTGGGCGACGTTGTGCGAAGTACGACTTTCGACTTTGAGCCCTTTTCAGAAACGTGTCTGAAGTTAAATATCTCAATGAAATCCCGCCCTGCTTGTTTCTCCTACACAATCTTGCAAAATAAGTTTATTTGCCTCTTTCTTGAATCGTTTGTAACCTGATTGGCTGACAAACAAACACCCAAGCGTTTCATCAAGCGGATTGCGAAGTAAACCATAAAAGAAAACACAAATTCGAGAATAAAAGTAATTCTAGCCTGCTGTATACTTGCGTTCAACCCTGAAGCTTGACGATTTTTTTCGCGTAGGTTTACGTTTCAAACGTGCACGTTTTGTCGAGGAGTTGTCGCGTTTCTCGCTCGCTGATTGGCTGCTGTTTTGACCGTTATTTTTCTGCCAATCAGCGAGCGAGAAACGCGACAACTTGTCGACAAAATGTGCACGTTTGAAACGTAAACTTGCGCGAAAAAATCGTCAAGCATCAGAGTTCAACGCAAATGGTAGTAAAACCGTTGTATCGCGACCCACGTTGTATCGCGACCCACATCAAATTATGTTTTGATTTTTTACTTTGCTGTTCCGCCAATCAAACTATCTAGGCCAATGGAATTCTTGCCCTATTTCACCAAGTGCAGTCAACTGGCTTCCCTCAGAACTGAAACCAGACAACGTCGGGACAGAAAGCCAGGCGACTGCACTAGGCGAAACAGGGCAAGAATCTGATTGGCTTATAAGATTTGTTCGTCGTGTAATAAATAACTCATTAGTTGTTTTTCATGTAATACTGGCGGACATTTTACTCGTTGCTCGCATTTTTCCTCACCCCTGTGGGGCTCGGAAAAATACGTCCGCAACACGTCAAATATCCGCCCGTATTACATGGAAAAACATCTAATAAGATATAGAGCGGATTTCAGATGACTGTCGTGAGTAATTTGCAATTACTTTATAATTACTCCTATAGGTTTTGTTCTGGATCGGTGTAATCACTTTGCGATTGGTATCACTACAGTCATGAAAATCGCTCTATGTATTTTATAAAATTACTGCGTTAAAGAGGCCACTAAGGTTTTCTACTCTTGTCTCTTGTGTTTACTGTTGTAGAGTTTATTCGCTGGCCGCTACTGTTTGTGGAAGTGATGTCCATCGACAGCTGGGAAAGACATCGTACTGAAGGATACGGCTATGTGCCGATACCCAACAAAGCCGGTAAGATGTGTTCAAAGTAATGTTAGTCGGATCTGTGGAAGGAAGAAAAACTTGATGTCGGGAAAGAAAAGGGCTTGATGTCCTTTGATAGTTCGAGAGATATATTACTGCGACTTTTATAATTCTGCGAACTCTCACTTGACATTTCCCAACGCCAAACTGCGTTTTGGCTTCCTTTAATCAAGCATTTTAAGTGTTCACGCATGTTTTCTGAGTCGTGTAAGAGATTTACATTTTACAGTAAAATAAATGTATTTTGAAGCCTAGCTAGCCCCTATCAGTTCACAAGATTTTTGAAAGCCTTCGTGAAATCGCCCAGAGATGTTTACTCATTTCGGATTGAGGGAAGCAAAATCGCGGTTGGTTGGTCGGTGTAGAGTTCGCAGAATTATGAAAATCGTAGTAAAGCCGATAAGACGTAGTAATACTGCCCTGAGGAAGAGAGTTCACACGGTCCTGAAGTCATGGGAAGTCATGAAATTCTGAAAAAGTCATTTCAGGTCTGAAAAGGTCCTGGAATTTAAAAAATATGCTCAAGGTCATGAAAAAGTCCTGGAAATTATAATAATAATTGAAATTTCTAGATTCCTTCAGTATGTTCTGTTGATGATTCAACACTCAATTTTGACAGTTTTGAGCCAGCTGGCATGAATAAATGTTTCTCGTATTTTGAGTCCTTGACTTTTTTATTTTTGTCCTGAAAAGCCAGTGAAAAGTCATGGAATTTCATCGGTGCTTTCTTATATGTGAAGCCTGGTAAGGGAAAAATATATTGTATATTGTAATGCGCTGATAGACTAAATAGATAGATAGATATTCTTGATTTTATCCACAGTTAAAATTCATCGGCTCGTACAATGTTATGGTAATATTATAAAAAATATACATAGAAAATAATTTTAAAACGTTAACAAGTATAATTATTTAATAACAAACTACCCCACCCACCCCGAGCTGCTTTCCATGAATGCCGTGCCTTATCTGATTTATAATCGACTGAAAATCGGCTAACGGTGTTTACATCTTGTTGCCACCCAATTCAGATCATGTGATGATTCCTTTCAGTCCTTTGGGTGGTTACAATTGTCTAATTTCTTACACACGACCGAGCGCATGCAAGTATGTAAAAGATGAGCAAGTGTAGCCACCTAAATGATTTTTTAGGCGTATTTACGCCTGTATCGGACGCAATTGCACGCCCTGTTGACTAAAGTCCTAAAGCAAACGCGCTAGTCTGGTTTACTTGCGACAGTCATCCGAAATCTGCTCTATCAGGTGCGAATATTTAAAAATATTTTTAAAAAGTAGAATAATTATGGGTTAGAGACTTTTTTGAGTGTTTTGTTGACAAATACATGCACGCGCTGGCAATTCTTGGTTTTCAGTTGTCACGTGACTAAATTTATCTCCCCAAATATACTTTGAAATGCTGTATACTCAATAGAACTGTAAAGAGAACACAAAATTATGTTTCCATGGAAAATTTGAGGCCTATTGAGTGTTTTCTGAGCGAAATATATGGAAATGAATCCCCGCCATTTTGTACAGTAAATGTATGGAGCCGCCATGTTGGTGTCCAAGCAGATGAGCACCAACATGGCGGCCAAATTACCAGTTCTCCAAAACGGCTATTTAATGGATCATATCAACAAGAATCTTGTCGGAATGGTAGGATATGAAGACTGATCTGTCTAGATTGTAAGAATTAAGCAAATTGAGTAAATACGGCATGAGAAAAATATTTGACTGGTGTTGCGTGACATAAATAGCTTCAGTGATATCTCCGGAACTACGTGGCAGGAGGTGCCGAAATTTGGCGTGGTGACTCATCCAGTAGAGTTATAATCAACATTGAAAGTACATCTCTGTAGAGGCTTTACTTTAGAAGTTAGCATTTTGATGACGTCACGTGAAAACCACCAATACAATAAACGATACATTTTTTAATACTATACGAGGCGTTAGCCGAGTGCAGTATTAAAAAAATAGAGTTCAATTACAACTTCAAATACATGTATTTTAATTGAATTCGGAATAGTTTAGGTTCATGAACTGCATTCTGATAGCTCGGAAGAAAGCATAAATGAAAATTATTGATAAGTTGTAAAATCAAGAAAGATTCGCACTTGCAGTGAACACTGCACGATTTTTATGCGCCCCGTTTGATGTCGCTACGTAACGAAAACTCACGTGATCAGTTTTAACCAATGGGGTCGGCGCATCTTGTCCAGCGAACGAAGATTATATATTAAAGTAGAATAACAATTATCGTGAATCATTGTGTATTCCATGTCGTAGGGAGTCATGAGCTAGTGATAGACACCTGGTGTCCGATCGGTAATGGTACTATACCCGAGCTGCGACGATTTTTCGTTGGGGGATCACCTGAGTTAGAGGATCCAACTTACCCTTATCAGCCAGTCGCGACGGAGGTAATGACGCCTTGCGGGGCGAGCATGCGCAGTAATACTTAGTCAAGTAATACTTAGCCCACAATATGAACCAGTCTCGATCACGACTCGAATAGAGTCGTGGAATCAATCACAGCGGTGAGAAACACTGATAACTGCTGCTGATAACACTGAGCCAACCACGCTTTCCAAGAGCCTCTTTCTTGTGTTCGGAGGAGCGAGGGAGCTGTTGGCACCCTTATGTTTCGCCATAGCATAGCAATTGGTGTTATGTACATCGTGAACTTACCACCACGTGTCTAACTCATGACTTCTTTTATGGATTGTAGGAGAAAGTACTGAGCAAGTATTATTTTCGAACTGCTTCATCTGGGAGTATTCGGATACGACTTAATCTGGTGCAACAGTGTCAGTAAGTGTTGGAGAGGAGACTGCAGAGAACGTATACATTTCTATAACAATCTGCCGCCTTAACCTTGGCCAATCTGCCGTTCTAGTGTGATGTGACTAATATCAGAAACATATAAGTGAGTTGAAACGTGTAACAAACATACATTACTTTAGTGCCAAGCTGCGGAATATTCACAGAATAAACAATTGAACAGATTTTGAAAATAATGTTGTTGGAAGACTTCAATATGTTAAATGTTAGTATGTTATCACTTACCACTGTTGCTCTACTTTATATGAGCGAAACATGAAATATCATGAAGAGAAAACCTACTTGGGTTAGCAGTCGAGAGTTCATTATTGACCAAATATGGTCATAAATCCATCTCGAATAATCCACAGCTTGGATCGCCGTTACATGTTTCAACTAAGTTATATGTTTCTGCTAATATAAAATAGCTAAGATAGTACGCGCTTTCTGATTGGTTGAGAGCTGTGCATTCTCACCTTATAAACGCAAGGCAGATGCAATGCTTTTTTCCCCGTGGTTTATAATTGTGATAAGCGCACTTCAGATGCTGGAAAACTACGGCTATATTGCTTAATTATATTATCTTCAACAAACTATGCCATCTGTAGACTATGGCATTTTTACCGATGATGGATGCATGTACAAGATTCATAGTGATAGCGATCTTCTGGCATAGCGACGAAACAAATTAATTTTAAGGCAACAAGCTCGTGTTTGAACCTACGTAAATCCTACTAATGTTCATGTTATGATTTGACAGGGCGTTCATGGAGACGCATAAAGCGAAGAAGCAGACACGAACATTACTAGACAGGATAGGGTAAGTCCCTTATACCAGGCAGGGATCCACACCGGTTTACGTAAACCGGTCAAAATGTTCTGAGTAATTTTTTTTTTGGCTTTAGATATCCCCATGAGCCATTCGCCGTTCCTAAAACGGATATATACAGTATGCACGCTCTTAGGCATCGAGGTTTTTTTCTAAGCCGGCCAGATTTTTTCCTGGATCTCCGTACCGGTATACATTGGACGTTGCACGAATGCGCACTTGCAGCTGACATGATTTCCTTCGCCTTGTGTAGAGAAATAATTTGTAATAGGGCAGATTTCGTATGACTGTACCAAGTGCCGCGACACGGCGGCACGGAACCTGGCCTGCTGTAGATACGGAATCAAATCGCGTAGTCCCGGCACGGTCGTGGCGCGGCACCTTTCACAGTCATACGAAATCTGCTCTAATTTGTAGCAATGGACGTGAAATTGATAGCGTCACCTTTTTACACTCTTGTTTTTGATAGAAGATCGTGATTTATATAATCTAGTGAGGATTCAAGACTTGCCTTTCCCTAGACTGCTAGCTTCTTTGGCGCGTCCTCAAGAACGCCGTCCTCTGGCGTTCGTCGCACTTCTCTGGGGAACGCGCCAAACTAGGGGCTGCTAGCAGTCGCCCTAATAGACCTTTTTCCAAAATGACCGCCAGAAATTAAAATCGATTCTTGTTAAAAATGAACACCAGCACTAGAACACACATCATCACAGTAAAACTACAAAAGTTCCCTGCATTATATCCAATATCTTCCGAGAAAACAAAAGTTAAAAATGTGCAGATTTACAGACGTTTGTATGACTGGGGGCATGCGTCATACCCCCAGTCATACAAATCTCTGTAAAATTTTCAATTTTCAGACTCTGATTTCTCAGCCGACATGGCATTTGGCATAATGAAAATTTAAAGGATTACTAATGTGAGGATACTCTTTCTAGTGCCAGTATTTGATTTTTAAACGGTTTAATTTTAAGACATGTGAATTTGCGGCGGCCATTTTGGAAAAAGGTATATTACCCAAGATGCAACTGAGAGCGTGAACGCGTCTGTTTATAATAATAATATAATAGTAATAATATAAAATTTATATAGCGCTATTTCTTAAAAAATCCATGAGCGCTTTACATTTCTTCGTTTAGCAATATTAAGAGTATACAGTATAATTACAAATTTATAACTGTTTGTACTTGCAGGGGACTAAGCGCACTAGACACATTGGGACAAGTTATGGGTAGGCTATGTTTTGACATTACTATAGGATTATTCGAAGCTTCAGGAGGCTAGATTCCGCTAAGAAAATAGCACGAAAAAAGCGACCGCGACGAGGGCGATGTCGCCTTTTTGATTGATTTTTTCGGCGGAATCTACCGACTGAAGACTTGGACTATACTTGAATTGTATGATATCTCGTCCTCAATTTCCACAAGAAAGAGATATCATACGATTCTACTATTTATTATATCCATTTTGAAATCACTGTCAATCCCTGCAATCTGATTGGCTTACAACAGTGCGATTTATTCCCAAATCGCTTCCTTTTGAGTCTAAATGGCATCTTTTTCTCAGCCAATCAAAATGAACCACCAAAATCAATCAGCCAATCAGATTTCAGGGTTAAAAGGCACTGACCAATCAGATTACAGGAAAATAATGACAGGAAAACCATCTTCCTGCAATTTTTTGGGGAAATTCTCCCCTTTCTTCTTCTGCTTGAAAAGAAAAACAAGAAACAAAGACAAAACTATGGATAAAACTTTAAATATTTACAGTACCTTTTTATCTATCCATTTTCCAGAGTATGATATCAGTTTCACGACAATATGTATGATTTTCAAGGGAATAATCCAGCACGTCTGGTGCAAAATTCCGGTCCCGAGTCCAGGAATCCGAGTCCACCGAAAAACAAACAACAGCAAATTCCACAAAATAAAAAGATGATGATTTTACATGCTTTCCGGTAGACAATGTGGTAGAAGAGCTGAAGTCTAAAGTGATCAATAAGAACACTTCCCGGTTAACACAAAGCTGGATGAAAGTGTTCCGCAGATTCACAGCTGATAATGAAACGATGCCGCCATCTTGAAAATCACCTCTGCTCATACATATCTATCAAACTCCACTCTCTTCAAACAAGAAGAACACTACCATCCACAGCCAGATGCAGCAAGCGATGAAATTTAGCAATACAGCTCATGGCTTCCAAGCATAATTTGCAGTCAAGTTTTGGTTTTTAAGTTAAGCCATCGCAAGTCAGCTTTCTAGCAAAGTCAGTTCCATCGCAAAACTTCAATATTTCTACGTCTCCAACTCCACTCTTCCACTCCATCTCCAAGGCCGCAATAAAAGCGACAAGCATTCCTTCCTTGTGTCAGACAATGACAATTACTTTGTTGAATTGTGTATGGTGTGATTTTAAACATGGGTGCCTCTCAACTCTGAATGAACTTTGCAGATGAGTGATCAAATTCGTTTTGTTTGTCACATGACAATTTCTGCATATAATGAGTTCGATTTGCATACAATGTTATTGTGAGGCATTTCCGGTTTCGAGAAAATAAAATGAAAGAGAGAATGTGATTTCAAAATGGATATAATAAAGTGGTAATTGAACTTCGTGTCGTGCAATTTTGGTCTGAAATCATACTTGTGATTTCAAATCAAACTCGCGCTACGCGCTCGTTTGATTTTGAAATCACGCGTATGATTTCAGACCAAATTGCATTCCACTCTGTTCAATTACCATTATATATAGAGGATATTACATGGTCGCGCGGAGATATGAATACGAGATACGGATATCAAGCTCTTGCCATGTCATAATTTGTTTGTTATTTTCACGTGTGAAGATATCAAGTTTTCGTTCGGGAGATCACGGGTATTTCATTGGTGTTGATATAATAAGTACAGGATATTACAAGGTCGCGTTTACTATATAACACAAGTGCAATACCGGGTGATCTCCCGCGTGATTTTTAAGTTTCACTCAAAATTAGAATTTGATGTTTATATAATAAACAGCGCTCACTCGTGAGATAAATTTCCAACACTCGAAGATAAAATTCGTATCTCCGCGCGGCCGTGTAATGTCGTCTGTGTATGTCATGTTTGAAAATGTCATCATATCGACATCATTGATGTTTATATAACATCGTATACGTCTAACTGTATCCGCCATCGGCCTTGTTATGATCATTGCATGCATCTAGCATGCGTATAATCGACAGACTTCATAATCACAATCGGCGTCACTCATCAGATAAGACCCGACATTGCGACAATATGGTAGCCATGGCGACTAGATTTAGAGTTTGGGGAGACATGGCGACTAGGTTTTGCCGAAGGTTTGCCAGATTTTGGCGAATTAACTTATAATGTAATTACAAGCCCTCTCAGTTCAGCAGAAACTAGTATTCAACCCTCACTCAGAACCCCGCTTGCCTCTTGTCTGTTAGACGAATTTTTGTCTAAGACCCACGGCATTGTTTTCATGAGAGACGTTTGATTATTTTCTAGACGCATTTCAACGCGCACGGAAACGGATGATTGCCGCACGTGACACATTGCCGACGGTCAAATAGAACGGATGATCGTTATGAAATGCCATCAAGAAGGAGAACGAAAGATCGCCACTCGTGCCGTAGTGCCGACCCTCAAGAGAGAGAGAGAGCTAAAGAAAGAACGAACGACTGGAGCAATCCAAAAGGCCTTACCAACGAGTAAGTAGAATTTATGAAAGAAAGTATGTATGGTAGAGAACCAACTATGCAGGAGAGAACGAAAGGTGGACATAGGTCTCGCGGCCTCTATACTCAAGTAGAGTGAACTTTGGAGTAGAGAATGATAATTGTCACGATTGCCAAATTGGCAACGATCAGCTAAGTAGAACGTATGATCGCTAGACGTGGTGGAGTACCAAATATTGAGAGAACTACAGTTCGTCACACTTTTCGCAGTGTCTACTTTAGAGAAGAAGTCATGTGCAAGAATACGTCTAAGTGCAAGGGATATGCATCATTGGAGCACTTTCTATTCTCAAAAGATGTTTGCTACAGTACCAAGGATGGAATGAACGAGTGATCGCCCTATGTCAGGGCATATTCTTACTTCGTGTGTAGAAGAACTGCGAAAATGAGTGCCATATTTACTTACATGTCGAACGATTGATCGTGACACGATCGTTGCGTTACACCCAAGAACTTATTTGCGTATTTAATCAAAGTCGAATTTTCAGATGCAGGTGGGGTGTTGATCTGATAATTGGCTGCGCTGTTTTCGGGAAACAAAAATGGCACATCCGAGGCGCGAAATAGGAAATTAACGACGTGAAATCCGGAGAGCAAGGTGTGGGATTCGTAATAAATGGAGTGAGAACCAGACATTCAAGAGCCTTGGTGACATGTGGCTTGTGTTATGAAGCATGACACGATAACAATAATAAATACAAAAGGACGACAGCGGTGTCAGAGCAGGGACCAAACGGTGATGAGAGTTCATGTGATTTAACTATTATTCCCTCTCATGGAGTTGTGGTCAAACGCTCGATGGTGTCAGAGCAGGGATCAAACTGTGATGAGAGTTCATGAGATTTAACTACAATTCACTCATGGAGTTGCGGTCAGACCGTCGGTGTCAGAGAAGGGATGAAACTGTGATGAGAGTGTATGGGATTTAATTATTATTCACTCTCATCGAGTTTCCGAGTTGCGGTCAAACGCTCGATGGTGTCAGAGCAGGGATCAAACTGTGATGAGAGTTCATGAGATTTAACTACAATTCACTCATGGAGTTGCGGTCAGACCGTCGGTGTCAGAGAAGGGATGAAACTGTGATGAGAGTGTATGGGATTTAATTATTATTCACTCTCATCGAGTTGCGGTCAAACGCTCGATGGTGTCAGAGCAGGGATCAAACTGTGATGAGAGTTCATGAGATTTAACTATTATTCAATCTCGCATACTCTCATGGCGTTGCGGTCAAACGCTCGACGAGAATAAATATTGTCCGAAACTCTCACGCCAAATTATGAACATGTTCAAAGTAAATGAGAGTTGGTGAGAGTGCATAAGACTGAATGTGAGGTTGTGATTAAAACTGCGTCAGAATAGAAACTCCTATGAACTCTCGTGACCGTTTGATCCAAAATGTCCCGCGATTCATGCTCTGCTTGACTTTGATTGTCATCCCTTTACTTCTAGAACATTCGAGTTTCACCGACAGGAAGGTAATAAACTTTCTACTAGACGAATATGCGGCTGTATGACCTAAGTCGCTCCTTTGAGCTTATTTGACCGGTCTGATCAAAGCAAGCGCCAGGAAGGTTGAATTAAAGGCAAAAATGAAAAATAATTGTGCTTAGTGGTTACAAGTCATACGGCTTTTTAGGTAGAAATATATATTATTGATTCGCCCAAAGACGTGAAATTGATTAAACTAAATCCGTTTTATTATAAATCGTCACATGAATCAAATAAATCACTAATCTGGAATACAAACAAATTGAATATGAGTAAATTGGTGATTATTCGTTAATCTTTTGCAAGTTCTCTAATTCGAGTTTTTAAGTGAAATGCCATTCGGCGATAAATAGCTCCCATAGTGCGAACAATGACCACGAGAATTGATGGAAAAAGTTTTACAATTAAAATAACATAACTTTGATTATGAATTCAGTGTTATTAATTTCTATGTCAAAATAGTTCAAATTGAACAGAAAGGTGATAATGCATAAAAATAATAAGTCGTGATAATAAGCAGGGGTTATGGAAACTGTACAAATACAGCCACCAGCTGGATAACAATTTACTAGACATAAGTGAATTCATTATCCCTATGCACTATTCCGCGAAACTTTATACACCCTAGACGACCTGCTCTAGTTTGATGTGCTGGCGGCAGATAAAGGGAAGTAGCTTCAGCTGAAGTATAACACTGATGACAGAGCGATCAAGGAGCTTTTTCAGGTAATTATGAATGGTTCACAATAATCTCTCATGAACGTGTCTACCATTTCGCTGTACATGGAATGTACTGTACTCCTCAATTGAATTTTTTGTGTGTGCGTGTGAGCTGAAGCTGTTATTTTCTTCTCCCTAATCGGCTTGCAGGAATTTATTTTTCTTTTGGGATTTCTGCAACCCTCCCCGGATGCATCTAATGGTCTGTACCTAATTATGAATCGTTCACAATAATCTCTCTATGTGTGTGTCATGATTTCGCTGTGGATGGCAAAAAAATTATTTTCACCGTGGGTATTTTAGGAAGAGACCTGCCGCTCCGAGGTTAGTGCACGTTTGTGTGGATTTTCCCGTAACGTTTTAATTTCCTTTTGTTTTGCTTAAAGATCCCATATTTAATTTATACGCTCTACCGTTTGTATCATTTTGAGTTTCGGATTTAACTTTTTCATGACTTGTAAATAAGGATTATATCTAGGTGCTGCTTGTTTGTCTTTAAATGGCCCCCAAGTGTCTTTGCTTGGGAACGCATTAGCCTATTTTTTCCTACCCCAAAGCTATAAAATTTAAATAAAAAAGATATATATTTCCCTATTTTCATTGTCGACTAATTTTTAAATTCGAATTCAAATTAAGATTGCACTGTTTACTCTACTAAGTCTCCCGACAGTTGTAAACTTAAACTATATTATAGATTACGTGTAAAAACTAGTTCTTTTGGAACTTTGCATTTCTGTTAAACATTCGTTATTTTTTTATAAGTATACCGTTCGTAATTCTTGATTTTTATCAAAAGACTGTGTGTTGTTCGTTATTTTTATAAACAGACCGTGCGTTCTTCGTGGAAAATCAACACGAACTACGTATTAAAAAATAATGTAAAATGTATTAAGCGACGGTTCGGCGCCACGTGTTGTTGTTTAACAAATCGCGAGGAATTCTTGTCTTGAAAGGGTAAAACAATTCTAACGTCTCTACTTTCTCCTGTGGAACTGGAGTGGGGGTCGATCACCAATCTTCTCCTGTGAGAGAGAGCGATCTGCGAGGGGTAGGTGTGTGTGTGTTGGGGGAGGGGGTACTTGAAGGTCAACATGATAGGGATGACCGACCGTCGGGAAGCCCGAGTATCAATCCTAAAAATCCTGATCACTGAAAAAATTCCACTCCTCGGTCCTAGAATAACTTCTTCAGCATGCCGTGAAGTTCAAAGAACCCCTGTCAAAGAATACTGAATGACCGTTTTTAACCCCTAAAATACGACGGCCATACCTACCATATGGATATAGGGAGTCCCCCCCCTCCCCCCACCGTTGCTTAATTGATTGAGAAGAAAGTATAGACTGTTAAAGTTGTTTTAAATATCAGAATTCCGCGCGATTTCTAAACAACAACTAAGCTTAGCTGTAAGGTTTAAAACAGCTAGCCAACCTGTGTTTGTCAGGTCCAATCGAGGAACAAGCGCGAGCGAATGCCCACCATTGTAGGCAGCTAGACATAGTGCGTTGTCTACCAATTGATTGAGAAGAAAGTATAGACTGTTAAAGTTGTTTAAAAAAAAGATTTCTGCGCGATTTCTTAAACAACAACTAAGCTTAGCTGTAAGGTTTAAAACAGCTAGCAAACCTGTGTTTGTTCCAATCGAGGAACAAGCGCGAGCGAAAGCCCGCCATTGTAGTGCGTTGTCTACCAATTGAAATGTTCTCCGTGTGTTGCGAGGTATGCGGGATAGAGCAGATTTCGTATGACTGTGAAAAGTGCCGCGGTACTGTCGCGGTAGCGGCACGGAACCTGGCCTGCTGTAAATGGAATTAAATCGCCAATGAAACCGCGTAGTCGCGGAACGGTCACGGTCGCGGCGCGGAACAACTTTGTCACGGTACGGTTCACAGTCATACGAAATCTGCTCTAGTGACTCGTAGCCACCTTCATGACAAGCGGGTGGAGGGCCACAAAAGCAAGGCTTCTATTTGCCAACAAAGTTTTTCTTAGCACAATGGACAATTAACATCGTTGGATATAAACTTTAAGGTCCCTTCAAAGTGCAGCGGCAAATGACTGCCTCGTTAACGGAGTGCTGTTGATACATCAACACAAACCAGATCTAAATGTCCAAGGAGATCGGGGAGATTCCATTCACGCGAAGGTGCTTGTTTAGTATTTTATTGGCCTTTTGATAATTGGTGCTATTCCTATTGTACAGTATTTCAATTTTTTGGCGCCAAAACGTCGCACCACATAATTTTTTTATTGTTTTTTACTTGTCTTTGCGTGAGCAAATCTTCCTGATCATGACTCCGTCTTATCCGAAAATAGACACAAACCAAAATATAAATTCCATTAACTCATAAGCCGTATATATATCTTTTAGGTATAGAAGAGCCGAACGCATTTCCCAAAGGTGGTATTAAAAAGGTGCTTCAAGATAATACACGTTAAAGAAAAGTTAAACGTTATCTTTCACAAGTCTCGAAGTTAAAGTACTTATTTCGAATTTTTTCATCATTTCCAAATGTCCTTTCTTGTGACAGGTAAAATTGACTGGTTATGACAACTCTTGGGGATAATGTCAGACGGTTAATGACGCCCAGATTGGAATTGACCCGACAAAGTTGAGAATAATTCAAGACGCTAGTCCATCGAATTTCACTTTCCCGGATTAAAACGAAGATAAAGATTAAGATTCTTCATTGATCAGCACCTTATACATGATACATCATACAAGCTAACTAACGAATGTCGACCCTTATCGCATACAACCAACCAACGTATCTAACGTATCTTCTCAAGGGGGATCAACAGTGACAGTTATAATTTCAGTGTTTTTTTATGGACATATTTTTTGCAATTGATCCTTCTAATCAGTTTCAGAGGAAATTGCCTCGGTGTCGAGAATGTCAGTTCTTTATACCACCACTTCCCAGTTTTGACTACTCAAGATGAAAATGTAGAACATTCTCTCCTAACAGAACGTCAACTTCCTGTCAGTTCGTATTATCATTTCCACCTGCCCTCCAAAACATTTTTTCCCAGTTATAATTTGCATTCTTGGTTTTTGTGTTTTAATGTCATTCTTTCTACATCAGGCGGCATGGGAAATGATAGTTTCACTTTGTGTACTGTCTAGGATTATCGTACCCGCAGTGTTTACAAACGAAAAGAGATATTAATACGATATGCAAAAGAGAAAACTCTAAGTAAATTTCAGATATTGTTTAAGAGGAAATCCACGGCTTTGGTGGAAACAAATCGTGCACGAGAGTAATATCAGGGATATTCAAATTCTGTTTCATTTTCTAAAAGCTATAGATGTTACTCTTAAACTGCAATAACACCAAAAACCAAATTCTCATTAGTATTTGCTATGCAGGCAGCGTGCATTGTAAAATAATCTTTTTTTAAAAGATCATAGTTGAAATTGAAACAAATAGTGGAACACAGGAAAAGATTTGCTGTCACTTCCAGTCCTCTTCCATCTTCCAGTGTTTTGTAAGAACTCCAGTGTTTGGTGTTATTATTAGAAATAGTTTCTTTTCACAAGATATTGAAAACAGTTCCACAGACGTTTGCAAGTGCGATGCATTCATCTTGGCACAAGATTTGTGTGTGATGCTATACTCGAACTGTTAGTGGATTCCTTCTTAAATAACGCCTTCCACATTAACAGAACTAACGCCAAGTCCTTTAGTAGATCCATCTTGGTCTGATCACTGAAGGGATGGACTGAGCGGTAGTGAATCTTCTCATTGGATTATTTCTGGGCTTCTTTATGGGTCCTTTACTAGTTTTAAAATTGAATGAATAGAAATTGAATTAAACGGATTTGGCCACTGAAATCATCAAAATTTTAACATTACTAATTAATATAACGAATCGAACTAGTAAAGAATGCTTTCAATTGATCATTTGAGGTCATTTCGTTGCTGGATTCCAAAAGATATTCGTTGTTTTTCATTTCAGGTACATGAAAATTTAAACCACACTATAGCAATCTTAATTCGCTCAAATTTTAGCCATCCTGCAGCCAGAATCCCCTGGAACGTCTAGTACTGCTTCCCTTTAACTACCTCGTCTGATTCCAATATTTATTTTCGTGTTTTATTTTGTCTATCTATTTTCGAATCGAACGGAACATGTCTTCAAATGAATGATAATATGACGTCCAGTGGCAACTTTTTGGCTCTATGCAAATATCAGAATGTAGTAATTAACCTTGTCAAAATATATTTCTAGAACAGATGTTCAATAGCAATTGATAATAACTTTGATCTACTCACCTTTCAATCCTATAGCGTGATAGGAATTGTTTCTTTTTCTTAGAAACAGGAAACGCTGAAAAACATCCGTTGGTAAGCAGCTATGTTGATTGGAAAACCGCTCCTACAGAGCTAGGGCTTATCGTCGAGAACTTCGTGGTTTGCCTCAGAATTGCGCGGTTTTCTTTTGTAGATATTGCGTTTTAGTGTTTAATCAATGTTTACCTAGACAAGCGCCTCTCTTTCACAGGTAATGGCGCTCCATGTTCTCCTTGGGATTACGTTCCTGCCTTTCTTAGCAGAAGCGTCTCCCCATTGTAACAAAGCCGGTAATATCAATATGGTGCTGTATAACCTCCCTCCTCTAGTGGACCAAGGATCGAGCTCTGAGGGACACCAGTTTTCTGGGCTGTTTATTGATAAGATTTATGGTAGCATCCTTCGTTCTTGCAAGGCATGCGAGAGAGATAGCTTTAATGGGATTACTGTGAATGTTACAAGGGATGTGAATCAGTTTCTTAACCTTTTGGAGGATGACAACACGGACATTGCATTTCCGGTCCCCGCAGAGATCCTTGAGTAAGTATGAAGCGTCTTTATGTTAATTTTATTAGTTGTTACCAACAATTACTTTTGTTCTTCCTTCGTATTTTTCTCTATTCTCTTTATCGGTGAAATAGAGCACACGTGATGTTGGGAGAGACGTGGGAACGTTGTAAAATCGCAAGCCGCAGACGCATGCTAATTGTTTTAGCTCTTTCTGACCAAATAAAGGTTTACCCCCACAGTTCTCGTGTCATTCTAAGCACTTATTCTTGAGAACAACCTCCTTGGAATAACTAACCGCAAATTCTGCTTATCAGTACAATCCATGCTACCGATCCGTGAGCTGCATACCTATAACCGCGGTGTTCCGCGTTATTTATTCATGTTTAACCTTATTGCTATACACGGATGTGTATGGAGCCTAAAAGCTTCTAACTCGATACGTTTTAGTGCACCACTTTCAAACACCTGGCTCTTGACAGCCTGCCACGCGAAGACTGCCAAGCGCCTTAGCGAAGCCAAGCAGCATATTGCGTATATATTATATGTATATTTTTTTGCAATTTTTTCCGATAATTTCTAGAGACCACTTCGCAAAAGCCTGTATATGAGCACCTATTCGAACACGCAGACGCTTAAACCCGTTTAAAAGTGAAACCATGGCTCATCCTTTTCTCCCTAGAGGAGACTATTCCAAGGACAAAACTGAATAAACTGTACTGTACATGTTTGACATTTTACTTAAGCCTGGTGCACACTAGCAACGAAAAAAGTCGGGAAAATAATTGAAACAATCAATATTTTCCATGGATCTTCATTAGATTACTTCACCAAAGCAATCTTATGTTATTTTTTCACGACTTCAATTTCTTGAAACCACTAAATTTTGTTCGCGTGACATTTTTCTTATGTGTTATGTCGCAAGTATGCACCAGGCTTTAGTGATCATAGAGAGTTGTTATATCACAGTAAGAAACATGGCACGACGTGAGCGAAGAAAAACCTTGTTTATTAAATTTAACGTGGTTTTGTAATACGTAAAATGCTGTTAGCCTTTTGAAGAAAAGGGTTTCTACGGTGAGTTTGTTATCCCAGGCCATGCGTCAAACTTGAATCTGACTAATCAAAAGTTTTGAACTTTGTTCCAAGCTTTAGAGTTCGGTTCACTAGACAACAGCTTGTCTCTTTATGTTTCATGTAGCAAAAAAGGGAACTATATTCGTTGGCTCATTAGCTTTGTCAAATAATTTAAATTCATATATTGACCGTCGAATAAATTATCTTTAGTTGATGTATCCTTAGTTGATTTATATGCAAAAGACAATCAGGAATACTTTAAAACAGCAGGTCCGTTGGCTACTCTATTCTAAGGATCACTTCTCTAGTTAACAACATTAACAAAGATCCCATTTCCGTTGTTTATACTATACGATATGCCACCATAAAATGTGAGAGCGGAATTGATCAAAAATGAAATGAGTGTCTAACTTCGCCATATTTCAATCTATAGGCTCAAGATTCCGTTTAAGAGGAGCTTCTATGACCAAAAAGCCTAATTTCAAATTTTAAAGAAATTTGAAGAATATGAATTTGAGACATCATTAAATAAAGCTAGGCTTATTTCCTAATCAGGTACTAATTCGCCCATAAAATGGTGGAAAATTTTAAGTTTTTAAAAAGCCTAATATCTCAAAGACGGATCCATTAGAAAAAGTCAATTTTCATATTTTGCTTTTCATCACGTAAGTTGTCTCTGTGCACAAATTCCAGCTTATGTGAGTTAACCCGACCTTACTATTTGAAATTTGGTGATTCTAGCAAGTCATTTCCGCTCTATCCCGTAAGCTATTTCCTTCTCTTTCTTCGTGACTCACATGTTAACAGTTTCAAGATGGCCGCCAATGCAAGATAGAAGACCCACCTGCACACGTTATTCTCACGACACTAAGTTCTCCTTCGGTCTAGAAATTATCACTGCACTTCTTTTATGAAGTGCTTTTGACTTGTTCTGCTTATTAACGGTATTCAGAGTTCGCCAAGTCAAGTGTTGTACAGTCAGTGGCCCTTATTCCGGACACTTTCTCGTGTTTTACCATTACTATCCTTACAATGAGGTCAAATACCTAATACGTTGGTTTCCCCGGCTTCTTTTCGGCTTCGATGTTCTAAACCAGAACAAGTATGAAAGATGAAATGAACGTTCCTTGTCTCCATCCAGAATGAACAATGTCGAGACGTCAAGTGGAATCAGTAACGCGCTGCGATTTGACGGTTTCATTCGGTATCATTCGGATCTGGAAAAAGCTGCGATCGTGACAGTTCGAATTTTGAGTTGAGGCAAGTCAATCAGACGCGGCTCAAAGAGCGCATCAACCAAAAAAATCTGCCTGAGTGTCGCTAAAGTTCTCATTTCATATCGGCTGATTAAAAAGCTTTCAGTTGTCGGGCCATTTGTCTTTCTGGCGTCTTTAATTTTCCTCAATTTTTCAGCGTCATGAGCATATATTAGTATATTTGCAAAGCCGTTGAATGATATGTTTGTGACTTTTTGACACGTCTTCACCGGGTGATCTCCCGCGCAAAACTTGATATCGTCACGTGTGAAAATAGCACACTTGCCTGTTCCATGCTCGATTTTATTTAGAATCCTATGATATCTCTTTTTTTTGTAAATCATAGGATTCAAGTATTATATTTAAAGCGTTCAGTCGATAGATTACGCCGAAAATAGCACTCAAAAAGGCTTGTTTTTTCCTTGCTATTTTCTTAGCGGAATCTAGCCCCCTGAAGCTTTGAATAATCCTATAGAATTTGGTATTTCATTCATGTAAAGCTAAAATTCCGTTTCGGCAATGCTGCCTTCTTCAGGGTAAAACAAACTCACAGAACTAATACGTTTCAACAATTCTATGTTTCTGTATAGGTTGTACATGGATCGTAACCATTCTCGTGACGCTGCGTTCCTTCTCGCCTACACGACCAAGCGGTTCGCTTTAGTCAGGGACACGGCAGAATGTCGCTCAAAGCAGCTGATGGAAATGTTTAACCTGATAACAGAACAATGGCCCATCATTACATTGACTCTAATGCTGGCGGGGGTAGCGGGGGTCATCATGTGGATGCTGGTAAGTTAATTGTACTACAGAACTTACTGGATGATGTTTATAAATCCCATTCACGATTGTAAACTGCAGAATGAAATTGCAGTCTTCATCTTAGAGATCCGACGTTTCATAATTGCAGGGACCGACAGTCTGACCATGTGGTCGCCAATGGCGACTAGATTTAGGGTTTGGCGACCAAAAATGTCAACCTTGTCGCCAAATGGCGACTTTTTTTCCAGTCTGTAGGTTTTTTTTAAACATGCCCTTCTCAAAATTAGCTGTCATCAGCATTAATTGGAGAAAAAGATGGCGACCACATTTCTAATATGGCGACGAAATTTCATTAATTGGCGACTTCGATGTGTTATTTAGGGGCGCCTTTCAAAACAAGTTAATGTCGCGGTATATTGCTAAACTTCTTCTCCCATTTTTAATTTCCAACCGTGTCTAGATTACTGATGACTTCTCATCGGTTTCCAGGAAGCGCGCACAAACACTGAAGAGTTCCCAAGGTCATTTCTGAAAGGCACCTATGAGGGCTTCTGGTGGGCTTTCGTCTCCATGACAACTGTCGGGTAAGTTAAGAGTAAAATCACGTGAAGTGGCGGATTTCTTGTAAACAATTGCTCTCACCATATGGTAGTCAATTCTATCACTAAGGGCCATGACAGATTTGATGGAGAACAGGAAACGGCATCTCGAACAAACCATCGTTACGAATGCACACATTTGTTGCCAAACTATAATAATAAACTTTATGCAGAATATCTAGTAATAAGTTACAATCTAAAAATATACAAATTATATACAGAATAAGACAAAGAAAAGTAAGTTAGAATCTAAACATGTATACAAACTCTTATTTTGTACTAACAAGGCAAAAGTTAAACTATATAGAAATATTAAATCTTAAAATAGGTAAAAATAGAATAAGGCTATCACGTGAAAACGGAACTGTAACTGTTAGCAGAAAATGAGGTGGGTACTTCAGATGCCCGCATTGACAACATTGATGCGGCAATCGTCATCTCCCAACTTATGAAATGGCACAGAACCTCTGATACAAGCGTGTACTGAGGAAGGAAGTCATTGACGAAGTTTAAAGGCCCATCACCAACCGAGAGCCTTTGCGAACTCTTAGCCAATCCGAGCACCCGAAAAACAATGCATCAATTTGAAAACAAAAGAAAACGGTGCGCAAAGGCTCCCGGTTGGTGATGGGCCTTTAATTTACAGAAAATACGTGGGCTAATGAGCCTCTTGCCACCCAAGAAATTCCAGAGTTTTGAAAAATTGTAATATAAAAGTGCTCGTGATCAAACAATTACTATTCCCAAGAAAGTCTTGACGTTTTCATAAAGTTTTTCAGGCTCTGCGCAGGTTTTTAATTATGTCGATTAATATGCGTGGCAATAGACTCATTAGCCCACATTTGCTCTCTAAATTAAACATTTAACTGCGCCCTTACAACTGAATGTAAAACCTTCAAATTTTCTGAGTAGGCTTCATTTGTTGTCCGCTATTACAGATATTCAGTGCTGATTACTGTTTAATTAGCTCCTTCAAACATTCTGAATCTAGACCCTGCTTATGCAAATGAGTTCAGACGGTAAACAAAAAATCCTCCTATAATGCGATAAGACACCTGACCTACTATCTCTCGGCTATGTGGGCTTCAGCCAGTTTTTACCCGTTGAAGCGAGGACCTCGTTATGGTTCTTCGTACTTTGCTAATGAGCAGCTTCGGTGACGCAGCTTCGCTTTGTCTTTGAAGAGAAAGGAAGAGAAACACCTAAAAAAGTCCGTCGTGTCTTGAGTGGCGATCAGGTCGACTTTGTTGGAAGAGAAAGGGGTTGAGGAACGGACTACTTTCCAATACGCTAAAACATACTTTAACCCTCGGACGTACAAGGAGGACATACTTTCTAGAAATAAGTTGCCGAAGTTTCAAGACATTTGGATGATGTAATCGCAAGATATCTTCAGGGGACAAGACCCCTTGATTTATTTTGCATAAAAATTTACATTTTTGTAAATATAGATGTCAGCCTTCGCCGTGTGTGGTCAAATATGTAAGGTAATGCACTCTTAAGTTGTGACTGAAAGCAGCGAGGTGGTACTCACTACCGTCACATGCGAGTTTTCCGACGTATTTTTCTTTACTTATAACGTTTTGCATTTGGCTACTTTGCACTATGGTTTATAGAGAAACACGTCGAATTATCTATTTTTCAACTGATTTTGATCAATATTTCTGAAAATATGAGCAATTTTATCTCCTTACCGGGTGGGGTCTGGTAACTAGTCAAACGCAAGATTCCTTTCTTTTGCAAAAAAAAAAAACCCACTTGCACTCTCCCAATATCAAAAATTTGAACGGTACATAACAGTTGGAAAAATCACCAGTCACAACGTTTATAATAAAAACCTTTCTTTTAGAAATGCCATTTGCAAGTGTTTCTGATAACACCTGACCCTGTAGGTTCAAATCTAGTGAGCCTTTGGCAGTTAAGTTGGCTGCGTAGTCAATCACAATCGTGTGAGCCAATCGGATCCTTGTTCAGTGCACTCCTTTGGCTTGTTTTTCGAGACATGTCGCAACAGACATGTCGCACTAGGCGAAACTAGGAAAGGATCTGATTGGCTCACGAGTTTGATTGACTACGCTTGATTTTCTTGACAAAAAATGGTCTTCGAAACGCTCTTGGCCTATTTCTTCAAACTTATAGGCTGACCTCATTGGCGTTGGTATTGCGAAAAGTTATCTTGCATGTCTGGGTGGATTCTTCAACTCAAAAAATGGAGGGCCGCCATTTCGTTGCAATGGAAGCGTCAATTTAAACAAAACATGTAAACACATATAACGATCAATTGCATGTTTCTTGTAAAGTGGCTTGCCTTTCTGTGTATGTATAGCACGTGAGATACTGGCCATACCAGACCGAAGAGTCAACTAAAAACTGCTATAAGCCACCTTAGGTGCAAATTTTCTTAGTTTTTTTTATTAATAACACGCAATGGCAGTGGTTCAAAATACCTATTTTTTTTGCAAAATACAGACAACGCTTCAAATCTACTAAGATACCTATTGTCTTGAATAAATTCCCGTTGATTTGCGATAAATGTGAAACTAATCGCGCGCTAAAATTATCTGAAAAACAGAAAAAATGAAGAACTTTTTCTAAACTGTAATGAATTTCTTCCGAATTGCATAAATTACAAAAATAACATAGTGAGTTTTAAATCTCGTGTGTTATAGCCGAAATCTACCTCGTCGGTGCGAATGGAATCTCAGATGTATAGGTTTAAATAGTTTGAGCAAAAAACCTTGATTTTTTTAAATGTAAACGAAGAAATTAGAAACAAACTTCGGTAGCAATCACATTTGCTGTCGTTTGTTTAGATATGTAAATTTTATGAAGTGGGGGACAAAACTTTCAGTAAACTTCACGCCATTGCTAAACTCTCTCAAAATAGGCTATAAGTCCGGGCAATAGACCAAATGACTGCAATTTTACTAGACCACACATCTGTAGTTTCTTAGTGCAATAAGGCTTATGGTTATCTATATATTAGAGGAAATGCAAACCCCGGTCGTATTATTATGCTTTAAATTTTGGTGGGGGACAATGCTTTCAGTAAACTTTGAAATTTTATATTTCCAAGAACTTATTTCCGATCTCAGTCAGAATGCCACATTTCGACATAAAAGTCTATATATAGACCACAGTTGGCTCAATTTGTTTCATTGCGGCGTTGCTTATTTTGACAATAAATCTAAAAAAACCCGAAATACGCTAAAATTATCAAATTTTTGGGACACGAAAATGGCAAAGACGTTTTCACTAATAATATCGAAGAAGATGCATATATTGAAGAAAATACCATATAAGTTATTTCATTTAGGATTGGAACTTCGATTTATGGCAAATTTTGCGTTGTATGTTTTATCCATGAAGAAATAAGTAAAAATATTTTTACACCAGGCGCTGAACGTGTGACGCTGGGACATGCAAATTTGCATAAAAACAGAGATATTTATAATGATTTTTCGATCCTAAAAAACTCCTTTTCACAAAAATTATTTTTCCAGGGAAAGATGAGTATTAGGTGCATAGACTTGTGTTTAGAGAATGAGCTTACTGCAAACCGATGCTTTAAAAATTGATTTTAACGGCAAAAATTGGCGAGTGAGTACCACCTCGCTGCTTCCAGTCTTGTGCACTTTTAAAAACGTTTTGAAACTGGTTGCAGCACAATGAAAATAGAGGACAAAAATTCAATGAATTCAATGATTTGCTGAGCCAGCACTTCTTGTACTAAAACAAGTTAAAATGTAATATTAAGCTGCAATACGTCAATTCGTTGGCTTTTTTGGCAAAATTGCCGTTTCTAGAAAATTTAAGATGGCAGCAATCCGGCGGCCATTTTGAAAGTCTCCAGAGACTATTATAGCGACATATCCCATAAAGAAGTAGCCGATAGCGTTTACCTACATATTTCACATGTTCTCAGATATGGCGACAAATGTCCCCGGACTCTGATGGGCCGTCTGTTTGGTGTGTTTTGGATCATGATTGGTATCATAGTCATCTCCTTCTTCACCGCTACCTTCAGCAGCGCCATCACCGTGTCTATCGTCTCCAACGAGTGCCAAAAGATACTAGGGAAGACGGTATGTGAATATTTACCAACAAGCAGGGTTCGTGCGCGCCCTGGAAATCCTTGGAATATCCTGGAAAAATGTTTCAAATCAAATGTGATTGAATGACTCAGTTTCGTTAATATGATTTTGGGCTCCAAAATTATCACACCCTCAAGCCTTTTTTTGAGGGGGTGTGGGGATTTTCTACCCCATAAAAAGTCCTGGAAAAAAAACTAAAGACGTCCTGGAAAATCCTGGATTTGTGTTAATCAGAAAGCGTACGAACACTGAACAAGTTATGGGCCAACTCTATATATCACTGATGATGTGCCAGACTTATCTGTGTGTTTGGGTTGAGGCAAGCAGGAGCGTACCGTCAGAAGCCCTCATCCCCTCGTTTTGGGTATCCTAAGCTCAGGGTAGATTATCTACTTTCCATTGGTATTCCATTTCAAGTGAATTGTATCTTCTTTTATTATACGACTGTGACGTCATTTTACCATATAAGGTCAAAATTGAGTGCAGATATGGAGCCGTATTACACGGTAAAAGCCGTATTACACGGTTGATAAGCCATATTACACTGTAGGAAACCGGTTACGAACCGGTTTTGAGCGCGCACTTGAATGGCTTCCCAATCGTGTGCTAGTCAAATCACGTACAAATAACTCATTAGATGTTTTTTCATGTAATACTGGCGGACATTTTACTCGTTGCTCGCATTTTTCCTCACCCCTGCGGGGCTCGAAAACATACGTCCGCATCTCGTAAAATATCCGCCCGTATTACATGAAAAAACATCTAATAAGATATATGTACACGTACGGATAGCGCGATGGCAAGTGGGTATATCCTGGTATGGCACGAGAAGTGTTGTATAACAATTTGTCACTGTACATAGCAAAAAATTCATGGCGGAGTGACACCAGTCTGTCTTGCTATAGGTTGGTGTTCTTAACAATACTATGGGGGACGAGGTGGCACTAAATAACGGAGCAAGCAGTGTCGAGAGTAAGTCTAAGGGAAGCGTTCAAAACAACGCTACTTCTAAGGGTCCCAGGAGAAGGGTAGCCGATATATACCATCATCATTTCGATTTTCCTGAAAATACATAGAGAATATCTCTTATGATAATTGAAGTATCGAAGCCTGCAATTACACTCCACATAAGGAGAGCGACACGTTTATGCAATGAAATCTGGTGCCCTAATAAGTACTTCGAGAACATAAGCCTAGAAAATTGGGAGAGGGCATACCACCCATCCCTACTGGATCCCTAAGAAGTACCATTATGTTAACCTCCTCTCATCTCTACGTTTGTATGCATTACTTTGTGTGTGGTATTGCTTTGTGGAAACCTTTTTCGTTGAAAATGCACCATGTGGGAAAAAAATGATAAAAAATAAAAACAAAAATTATACATTTTCTATAGCGCCTATACATACATGTCCTAAGCACCTGATATGAAAATTTATGTTTGGTGGTTCTCCAATCGGAGCTCATTTTAAGATCAGAAACTCATCCAGATGAACCAGTGGGCTGAAACGTTCAGCGCGCAGCCAAGCACTATGCGAGGTTCAAAATTGGCCATATTTAAAAAGTAATTGTTTTGGCGCGACATCAAAATTTTGGTTTTTCAAAATGCTCCCTAGAATAGTTCACGTTTTTGGTCAGTGACAAAAGAGTAATTCTTAGACAAGAATTTATTTTTCCTGTTAAAAATATATTATTCAATTTTGAAAAATAAATCAAAATATTAGTTTGTCGGCTGATTTTTGGTATTTGGGTTTTTCATCCTTCTTGTGTTCATGTAGTCTCTTGCTAATTTCTTTTACTTCTGATATGCCTCACTCTGAAATTTGCACATAATCGAATTTCAAGGTCTCTAGGGACGAATTCTATACGCATGCTTCTAATTCTGTAGGGCAATTTTGCACCGCGAATAGTTTACAGTTTGTAGCCTTCGTAAGTCTTTCCCGTGGGTTTCAAGTCATAGAAACATGCGAGCAAATTTTTGGACTCTTTCGCGCGGTCAACTCATCAAACATCTCTCGTTAGCTTGCTATATGCAGGCCTATGATATACAGGGCAAAATTACTCGATGCTGATTGGCTAAGAGCGAGGCCATTTTTTCTTTATTGAGGGCAAAATTACTTTGCACACGTCTGAATACGTGCAGTCAACACGCGCGCTGAATTTTGTCCTTTTATATCATAAACATGTAATTACATACATGGGTTCCTCGTAAAATTAGGTATTAATTTCACTTGTGTTTTCATTTTTTTTTTTTTTTCAAATTGCCCTCGCCGCAGAGTGAATGCAGCGAACGAGTGGGATATATTTTTAACACGAAAAGATAAAATTCGTATCTCCAAGCGGTGATGTAATGTTCTGTTTATTATATGAACATCAATGAAATACCAAATTCTAATTTCATTTGAGTTTGCGCCAAAAAAAAACCATC
Source organism: Scolanthus callimorphus (assembly GCA_033964015.1). Lineage (NCBI taxonomy): Eukaryota > Metazoa > Cnidaria > Anthozoa > Actiniaria > Edwardsiidae > Scolanthus > Scolanthus callimorphus. Next base: position 18,534,383 of record CM066919.1, read on the forward strand.
ATTGAACAAGAAGGCAGGTGTGTTATTTCACATGCGAAATGTTTCACATGTGAAATAACATGTTATTTTCACGTGTGAAGATATCAACTTCTCGCTGTGGAGATCACCCGATATTTCATTGGTGATTATATTAATAAGTATATCTCTCTTCATTTTTCAGTAAAAAATACTGTAGAAGAGTTGCTGTCTCTACAGAAGTCAAAACAGGTCGACGGCATCTTTGTGGATGATATCATGGCGTTTTACTACCTCCATCCTCCGAACAACACGAGCAGCAGGGTGGAGAAGTCTGTGAAAATCACAAACACGTTCCCAAGTAACGGAACACAGTATTACACTATGTACAGGAGGCTGCCATGTCAAATTAGGAAGCAAAACCTAGTCCTGCACTCTAAGCACGATAAATCATTCATTGATGTCTACAAACAACATGCTCAGGTAATTAGGGGTAATCTGGAGATCTTCCCATACATTTACTGTATTTACTGAAGGAAATTTTTGGTCCCTAAATTTTTGGTCCCTAAATTGTAAAAGAAAAGAATTTACCGAAAAATTCCGAAAATACACCCAGGGGCCTTCATTTTTCGAAGGACCTTTTGGGGAGCTTATGATCAGAGAGAGCCTATCTTCTTATTGGTATATTTTCTGCGAAATTCAGTCGAGCTCAAGTGAAAACAAACTAAAATCTTTGCGACTCCGGATTGTGTGAGCCCCTAAGGGGCTGGCTTACACACGTACCCAAATAGCACACGAGAAAGGATATCAAACAGGGAGGGGCAGGGAAGGGTGTATTTGACTCTGGAAATTCCACGGGAGGAGGCGCTTGGAAATTCCAAGGGGGAAGGGTAAAAAGGTGACTTTCCAGGGACATTTCATCCCAAAATAGATTTTCCAGGGGTATTTAGCCAGAAAAGAAAAATGGAAATTCCAGGGGGAGGGGGTCCTTTATGAGGCTGGAAAAAGAGGGAGGGGCAATCAGCCGTTCTCTACCAGATCTTTCACAAATGACAACTCTCATTCTTTTCCTAGTCTGCCACATCGTCAGAGGAAGTGGAGCAACCATTCTCTTCCAAGTCAAACCTCACCGAACAGCTGATGATAGGAATGGCGTGCACTCTGGCAGGCTTGTTGATTCTGGCTTTTCTCTGTGACTTGGCAATGAGAACTTGCTGTAAAACAACGCTCTCCATTGACACAGGTAGATTACAGCACATTCCCCGGGTGTCATGCCAATCTGCAAAAACCCATTCATGGGAAAAGCTGAATTCCCCCTGGCCACAACAAGGGGATGAGTGTTCGTCATTCCCACTGACAATCAAAATGTGAATTCCAAACGTTTCCCGTTCTTAAGCCATGAATGGGTTTCTGCAGAAATTTCCTGTGGAATAAGACCCCGTCCATGCTAACGCGGTTTCGTTTGAATCTGTATACTTTTTGATACGATTAGGCCTTCCGTCCACACTGATCGTTTTCATCGAATCCGTATAACTTTGGAAACGCTCTCGAAAGTGTATCAAAAAGAATCCGTATACATATCGTTTTAGTGTGGACGGTCGAATCCGAAAAAAAAAAATGAAAACGATAACGTCAACTGTACCATTAATTTGAGACTGTCCTTGCACACGCCAACATCAAATAAAAATAGATCGCTTGTTTGGTATGGCGCTAAATCTCCTGTCCACACTAACACGCTGCGAATCCGTATCAGTTTGAAAACGAATACATTTGAAAACGCGATAGTGTGGACAGGGCCTAAGATAAGCCGTCGTCTTGTCACGAAAGTGACCTGACCTCAAGTTTTACAATGCCTTGAGCCTTTAAAAATCAATATCTGATCGAGTAGACGCCTCACCTACTTTGAATAGACAAAATCGGCTAACGGTGTTTACATCTTGTTGTCACCTAATTCAGATTACATGATGATTCATTTGGGAGGTTACCATTTCTCTTTCCTACACACTTGCATGTCCTGAATTTGGCGGCAGCAAGAATTGAACAGCGTCACCCGATGAGGTATCTCCCCTAAAAATGTTTCAGAAAACGAATGAAAAGTGTGGACTTCAATTTCGTAGTTCAAAACATTTGTTGCGGACTTCCTGTGTTGCAAGCGTGCCAAAGATGGTGGGAATGGGGAGTTTGCAGGTGTTGCGTGACATTTTTAATCTTGATCTTAATAAAAAGAAAATACCATATTTGAAAAGAGCTTGCAGAAATTAGAAAAAGCCGAAAATTTGAGTTGATTTGGGTAGATATTAGCAAAGTTATTGGCGCCCGAAGTAGGCTGTTTCTCTATACGTTTAATGTTGTGGTTTGCCCACCACAACGTTAAACCTAAAGGAAAACAACCAACTTCTGACGCTCATAACTTCTGTGCTATTTATCGAAACCACCTCAAATTTTAGGATTTCACATACTTCAGTGAGCTCTTTTCAAATTTGGTATTTTTATTTTGCTGAGATCAAAATTGAAAATGTCACGCAACACCTGCAAACTCCACATTTAGGTGGCAACAATCAGCCAACGAGAAGCGGATTTCGGTAGTCTCGTTCAGCAGGGGCGTAGCCAGAATTTGTCCCAAGGGGGGAGGCAGAAGGGGGGGGGGGGGGGGGCAGAACGGGAGACAGTTTTTTGTTGTTGCTATTTTCGTGAAATGTGGACTGACTTCAGGTGGGGTTGAGCGATGACAATAAGACTTGATTAAACTTCCCTGAGTAAAAACGCATAACGAATTATTTAATTATTTTTCTAGCGAGACGAATAGAGATGGCAAACATAAAACAGACTCAACAAAATGGCTCTATCGAGACGTCTTTGCAACTCATTATTGACGAAATTGAGGACATAAAAACTAGACTACAAGAAATGGAAAAAGGGAAAGGTTAGAATCCATGGAGGCTCACGGCGCAGAGAGAAATCAAGCCAACTGAACTGATCCACTCGTCCACACACTGGCGGTTTTTGTTTTAGATTTCCTGATTCGCCTAAATGATGCGGGGTCCTACAATCGTCTGCCTGTCATAGGCTATGGAGGCTCGACTGTTGGCTGATGGTGGAACGGAGTACCAAGGTGGACATGAACGGGCTGGACACTGTCATGCCGCCTCTGTCCACGCGAGTGCGTTTATTCGTATGAAATCGCGTATATTTTGATGCGTTGATGTCTCCTGTCCACACCAATACGGTGGGCCGCTTATTCGCCGAAAACGCATCGGTTTGAGAACGCTCTCGCAGGTGGATAGAAAAGAAACGCATACCTATCGTGTTAGGGTGCACGGTCGAAAACGGAGACGTTTGAGAACGTTCTTTTCGATCGTGTTTTCTTTTACTAATAAGTAAAACGTGGAGTATTTTTATGCTGTCTGTTAAATCATGAGACATGCTTATTTTATTTTTCTAAACAGTTCTAGAACGCTTAGAGATTCTCAGTCAACAAAATTTGTTACATTTTCCCTGCTTAGCAATCTCAGTGATGACTATGCTTGCGTGAATTGTCTCCGTTTTAAACGAAAACGCATTTGTATTGACAGTTGAAAACGGTACCAATACCGCGGTAGTGTGGACGCGCATCGAGCGTTTTCCATATCACGGAAAACGGAGCAAAAAGGAAAACGCAATGAAGTGGACATTACCGTCCATGCTATTCTTGTTATCATTGTTATTTATGTTATCATTGTATAAAAAGTTTCTCTGGAGACATCAACCATTATTCTTGAAAATCAGTGCAAGAGCCGCATAGAACCACTAACATAGAAAACTTTATTGCTGAACGAGATGCGCTTGTTACAATGAACAGTACTGAAAATTGGAGGAAGTTTAGCCGGAAATTTAGGGCAAGGATGTGCCGCTGGCTCTCTGAGAACCTGGCCCTGGTCGAGAGAGAAACATTCAAAATTCGACACCCTGTTCTTGAGTATTTTGAGAAAATCCGCAAAAAATATATACCCTGTTCTAGAAAAATATTCAAAATTAGGTAACCCGAGTCGAATAAAAGGAACTAACAATTTAAAGTGTTTTATTGATAAAAGCTGGACTAGGTGATCTAGAGAGGTAATCGAAAACGATACCCTGATCAAGAGAAAACATGTCGATTTGTTCCAGAGAAAGTGGTGATTGAGGGACCCTGTTCCGGAAGCGGGAGGGCTGAAAACCCTACCCTGCACAGCGGCACATACCCATATAGTAAATATAGGGGGGGGGGGGGATATGAGCGGCGATTCGAGTCGGAGTTTGGATGAGGTGAGTGTAAGACTGCTTTTATTTCCTGTATAAAATATCTCCTAATTCAAAATCAGTTGGTGTAGTTAACAACTATCCCCAAAAGGGGAGGTGGATATATACCGAGACGCGAAGCGTCAAGGTATATATCAACCGCTAGGCACCGACCCTGATGGGGATAGTTGTTTTAGTATATACCAAATCCGTAGAATAAAATACGGAGGATTAAGGTTCAAAACGCAATGTCGCGCGCGAAACGAGCCGCCATTTTGAGAGTTTTCTCAAAACAGTAAATAGTTAGCACTTATTCTATTTCAATTGAGGTGGATAGTGGCAGAATATTTACCGAGAGCCGCAGGCTCGAGGTAAATATTCTTAAAGCCACTATCCACCGAAATTGAAATAGAATAAGTGTTTTAGTATATACCAGCAAGGCAACCTGTCGAATTTTCAGTCGGAAAAACAATACAAAAAGTTGTGTTAGCGTTAAGCTACGCACGTGACAAAACTCACGCAAACTAGATGATTTGCATAAGCACGTTTTGGTCGATTTGACAGCTCTAGAAAGTTTGCAAGCATTTACTTCGAAAAGCTGGGAGAAAAAATGGACAATTCAAGGGATTTTCCTTGTGAAAAGGCTTTATGGGGTTATCATTAGGCAAGAAGAAGGAAAACTAACTAAGTACTAACAGAAGTCTCCTTTGTGGCGGACAGTTCGCTCGCAAAAAAACTACAAGAAAGCTGCCGATCAGTCGTTGCAAGACACAACCCATCCTCAGGTACTTTGAAAATTAGCTCTTTCGACTGTATTTTCTCGACATATTGTAGATTATAGTTTTGATTTTTGTCAGATTAATAAAATAAAGGGAAAATACATGGCTAAAATAATTTTCATTCATGTTTTGCCAGCTAAAGTTTTTCAACTCGGGTTTCAGTGCAAGCGAGTTTTTCACAAACAACGCTCAGACGATTTGTGAGCTTAATAAATCCAGAGAGACCGATTTTGAAACAAAGAAATCTAATTTGTTACTTCTTTAGTTTTGTTGACAGACTTTTCTTCGCCACTACATGAAATTTACTTGCCAACACAATATCTACTGTTTCGGAAGTAAATAATGTCTCAGATTCCGAGATTCTAAACCAATCAAAATGCTCGTTCTTAGGAGGTTGCCGAGCTGGTATATACTAATGCTGGATATCTACTATTTCAGGAACCAATCAGAGCGCGCGAAAATGACTATTCACTGATTTGGTAAATACTATTAAAAAATTCATTAATTAATAAGAACAACACAATAACAGGACAGTAGCGTGTTGTAAACCTGATTCAACCACTGGTGGTTGTAACTAATTTGCATAGCAACGTTCATGAAACATATCTTGAAGTTTATCTGCCAAATTTACACGTTTATTTTAAACAGAGACTAGAAGCGATGAATGTCTTCTCGACATTTTTAAGCAGTCTACAACATCGCCTACGGCTCTAGTTGTAAATCTGATACAACACGGCTGCTCATGTTGTAAACATTACCTAAAACATAATCCTTCTGTATTAATTATTCATGAAAATCGGAAAAACCCGTGATGTCATTCGAGTGTAACGAATGTTATTATTTGTTACCGTCCTGTCGTGCTACAAATGCCATGAATGGATTCCTAGTAACTTACAGTATGTACCACTAGGGACTGGATTTAAAATAGTAAAGCATTCAATAAAATACGAAGACTGAAGCAGGGGCAAGCGTGTCACTGTAGGTTATTTTCACATTATCTGTCAACATTGAAAGCTTTTCGAGTGGTGGTAACTCGAGATCGCGTCTTTTCCGTCTTTTTTTGAAAAAAAAAAAAGCGTCCTGCCGTTGGCGTCGTACGAAATACAGCGCACGAAAGTGTAATACACTTGGTCTAGCTTTTCTGGCTTCTGCAGGTGAGTTTATTTTTTAAAGTGTAGGTTAACATGGTAGGTTATAGCTCTTCTATGAGGGTTAAAGTGGCTGTGTCAAGGTTATTTGAATCAATTCGAAAATACAGCTCTGAATTTGTATCATCCCCACATCACTCATATCGTCCATATCACTTGTTATTAGCCTAATATGCAATGTAGGTATTATTGCCAAGACTGCAACTTTATTATAGATTTTCGTATAAATTTTGATGGAACTGTTCATCCCAGTTTGAAAACTGTTCATCCCAACAAGATTTCAAAACCTCATTGTGCAATCTTCCATCCGCTCCGCAACTAATACGTCTTCGAAGCCGACACAATCATGATCGCTTTAAGGCTCATTTACACGACAGAGATTTTTTGGCACGGCTCGGATAAAAAGTGGTATGGGTACCAAATTTAATGGCACGGCTCGGGTACATTTGCGCTGTGTAAATGGCTTTGCCGTACTACATTTTGTCAGAGCCGGACTGAATTTCATCCGTGCCGGGACTACGTGGCGAGGTAGTCCCAGAACCATTTTATCCGAGCCGTGCCAAAAATTTATGTCGTGTAAATGGGGCTTTAGTAGTGTGGCTATCCATCAGTTATTTGAATGCTTTATACATCACCAAAAGTGTGCTAAATTCGTGACACAATTCCTTTTAAAACCCTGAGGGGGATCAAACTTCCTCCTCTTTGCATGTGAGGAGAGATGCCTCCGGGGTAGGATGGTCTCGCCTACCTGAACTTTGCCTTCCTAAACAATCAATTATCATCTTCGATTGAACTTTGTTATTGGATTTGCAATTTTTTTTTATACTTTTCCATTTGAAAATGATCAACACACCATTCAACTCTACTCGAAGAACATAAGGGGCCGACCATTTAACTCTTGAAGGGGGGGAGGGGGATTTTTTGAAAAAAAAAAGATTCCTGCATGGACGAAAAAAATTTCCTGCACAGCAAAATGGTAACTAAAACCCTTTCTTATTGGAAAAAAAATTATCACCGCATAACAGAGGTATAAAAAAAAATTGCACTGACAAAAAAGCCCTTCCCCCCCCCCCCCCTCAAAAGTTAAATGGTCGGCCCCTAATAACGCGATGAACGGTAACGTGACGGAATCGCTCTAGTCTAGGTCTAATTAACTCGTGTCGCTCCCGGGGAGCTAGTCGGATCTAGTCTGCCAAAGCCTTTCGTGTTCTCTACGAGATGAGTTGTTACTTTGACACGATCTAATACAGAAGAGGAATTTGCAAATAGTCACTTCTTGTTAACGTTTTTCAGACATTAGTAGATCATTATGACGTGGTTTGTAATTGACGACTTTATGATTTTCTGATTTTAAACAACCTAAAACCCTTTGGCTTTGCTGACTTGAGTGCTTGCGACGATCACACAACGCACGAAGCAGCTAAGCAAGCGAAAGTGATGACAAAGAATAACTGGAACGAATGGATTCGGAACGAGGCAAAGCCGAGATTTTTAAACCGACTTCGAAATCCTGAGAAAAAACGCTATCGAGTGTTTGGAATTAATTCTCAAAGGAATGATTTAATGCCGAAAAGAAGGAATAAAATCTCAAAATTATATGCAAATTAAGACTGCGTTTTCCGAGCTCCTCCACGGTTATGATTTTCTTTGTTCAAACCTGATGAATTATTAATGAGTTAGATCAAACGAAGAATATAGTATCATGCGTATACAAAATTACAAAGAATTACAAGTGGTTGATTTGACTATCAAATAATTATAATCATCTACAAATCAAACACTGTACTTTTTCTGACAAGACGATATCTTTTGCATTGCTGTATAGATGTTTACTGTTTTTACTCATTCATGTGCGCGCAGCGCAAATGAAGGAGTATTGGTATGATGTGGGACTTCTGCGTTAGCACGATTCTGCGTTAGCACAATTTCGATTCGATTTTACTTCAAGCAATTTCTAGCGATTTCTAGCAATTGTAATCTAGCAATTGTCTAGCGACACTTGCACGATTCCTAATAAAAGAAAAAGAAATCATAATGCGCGCCCAGCCTGTAGCCGAACCCGTAACCTTTCAATTTGCAACCTGACGCTCAACACATTGCGCCAAACTGCGAAAGATAGCGATGCTCAGCAATTTATCTGGGTCAATCTAGACGACAAAGCATCAAGACGACAAAGCATCAAGACGACAAAGCATCATGGGTATTTTAGATATGGAGGCCGAAAACGATTTTCAAGTTACTTTCCAGGTTCAAGTATTTATTAACACCAAAGAATTTACAAAAAGTCGAAAGAAGAAAGCTAATTGAAGAAGTGAGAGTATGCACTACATCTTTAACGTGATAAAGGTGGATGGACAAGCTCGCTATTGCTTCTTGCAGCACAGATAATTTAAGGTAAAATCTGTTTAAAATATTTGGAAAGAGAAATAGAGAAGCTTCATTTTTATACTTGGAGTACAACGCCATATTTCTTCTAATTGATTCGGATTTCTTTCGAAATAAATTCGCTGCATTTTAAAGGCTTATAATATTATAAGTTATTGTAGCATTATAATGGAGGCTCAAAGTACTAGGAGGAAAGTATATACTCAGCATCCCTGTTTTTGTTTAGGTATACAAATTCAGGTTAGAGAATGGTATTTAAAAGCATCAACTATTTTCATGGATAAAATGCATTGTTTTGTGTTATCCTAATTCTTGCGATAGATTTTACGGTTTCAAAAAAGCCTGTGGATCATGGTTTTCACGTATTTTTTACTTGTAACATTTCAGATTTCGTCATTTTCGAGTATATATAAGATTAGGACTCCATGCTGAACAATTAAGAAAAAAATTGAGTGACAAGTTAAGAGGATCGGGAACACCAAAATTGGACGAGGCTGTAGACCGAATCCAATTTCATTGGTGTTTCTAGGAATTTTTATATTCATTTTTTCTTAATTGAACAAGCATGGAGTCTTTTTATTTATCAATGATATAGCATTCATACAAAACTTAAACTATCCAATTTCAAAATATTCGGGGCACTATCCAATTTAAAGATAATTGGATACTTCAGCAAAATTCAAGAAAAATCAATCTGCAAGCACTATTGGATTGTGAGGTCATGTGTATGCTTGTCATGCACATGCTAGGGGTAAACCAACTGGAGGTCTCTTTCAAAGGCAGGATACAACAACATTTGGAAAAAATCAGAGACGTTTTCTTGAATTGCCAATATCTTCCATGTGGCTACTGATGAGAACAGATCACATGCCTGTACCCAGTATTCTCCTAGGGGGGAGACTCCCCTATTTTTTGCAGGGGTGCTCCTAATTGTCTTTCATATTACGAGGGAAAATATGTCTGAAATTCAGGCCACCAACAAGTGTGATTTGCTTCATTTGCTAGAAGGGGCCTCTAAGAGGTACCTATCTAAGTTTTCAAATTTTACCTAGCCTGCGTAGCGGCTGTAAAAGGGAAGGGGAGGTAGCCAGGGTGAGCAAAAACCGGAAATAGTGCAGGCCTCAAGGCTACCCAGGCTAAATTTTACCCCCTAAAAAGTACCAGAGGCTGCCCCAAAAATATTGGAGTCTTCCCCCAGGGAGTATTTCAACATTTGAAAAATTATCCATTCACTAATTCCAAATTCATGAATGAGTTGGCTCATAGAGCCCTTTGATTTGTTTTTGAGCCCAAGCTCCTCCAGATAGTGAAAGCACTGAATTTGTCAACGTACAGATATCAGCACTTTTTTGAAATAGGAGGTAAATTTGAGATCAATACCAGTGGCAACAGGCTGTAAGGAATTTTGGACATTCATTCCGATTTCTAGTAAATTGTATTATTTGATACTACCTACATATTTTTAAGTTGTCATATGGTTTTGCCTTGTGGCTTCTCTTCTAAATACTGAACGAGTTCTTTTTTCTTCCCAGAAGCTCTTAAGAGAACACGGGAACAGAAAATCCGTGAACAGCGTAACTACAGCGTCATGAAGATTTTGGTAGCATTGTTTGCCACCATATCCCTGGTTTCCATCGCAACTGCAGCGCCCACGAAGTCCAAGTGGATCGACCTGACGTATGACCTCCACAACAACATGATCCACTGGCCCGGTCTCACCCCTTATAACCACACTCTTACGTTACGTATAGAGAATGAGTATTTTAACGTGGAAAGGTATGCCATCCGTACATCTGAACACATGGGCACTCACATAGAAGCGCCTCGACACTTCGCCAAGGGCAAGCTAACTATGGATCAAGTACCGCTAGACGCTGTGATCGGGGACGCGGTGGTTATCAATATGACGGCGAAAGCAGCCAAGGACCAGGATGCACTGCTGATGACGAGTGATCTTGAGGAGTGGGAGAAAACGAACGGGCGTATCCCGGATGAGGCTGTGGTGTTCCTATATACGGGATGGGGGAAGTACTGGGGTAACGAGAAACTGTACCTTGGAACTGATACCGGAAATACCAGCTTGTTGCACTTTCCAGGTAAAATATTGAATTAGAGTTTCTTTTGAAAGCACTGACGAGCAACATATGCCAGCACCTCGTGGCATCGAGTTTTCAAGAATTTTCAAGCACTTGGATCAGTTTTTTTTTAATCAGAGTCCAACGTTTTGCTAGTCTGCTAGTTGCTCGATATACTCTATCATGCTAATTTTGATAGTCTCTACAAGCTGAATTATGTACCATAATGATATATCTTCAAACGTGTCGAATATAGACCACCCCCTATGTTTTGTTACCGTCCTAGCGAGTGCCTTGTCTGAAGGCCGGTTTGCACTTGCGATTTGCGTTGCATTTGTCGCGGCATTTTTCTCGCGCGAGTTGCAATTCCAACTCCCTAGTGTAAACGAGATGCATATCCGGTGCGATTTCTGTGCTCTCTTTTCTTCAAATCGCATGAAGTTGCAAAGAGTTTCGGCCATGTTTGAGATCTCCGCGACATCACGCGACAAAAATTGCGGTCGGTCGCGCCGAGCTGCACCTAGTTTACATTTGCGATTTATTAGTGATTTCGTGTTGACGATTACGCGCGAGAAAAATCGCCGCGACTCGCGCGGCAAAAATCGCAAGTGTAAACGGCCGGGTCTTTAAAGTTACTGAGTTTGTCACTAGCATAATATGGTAACATTGACGTTTATCGGAAGAGCAAACATTACATAACCCCTAGCCTGAATTTTGAGCGGCCGTTCCTTCGCTCTCCATCATAATTTTGCTATTATTTTAACCTAATCGTCTCTCATACAGGTATCCACTCTGACGCAATCCAGTGGCTAGTTGACAAGAGGAAGATCAAGTTATATGGTGTGGACTGCATTTCTACTGATGCAGGGCAAACACAAATCTACCCCGCTCACGCTATCTTAGCCAAGAACAATATCCCTGGGATAGAGAACCTGGCCAACCTTGACAAACTCCCCGCTAAAGGTGCCACGGTGTTCGCGCTCCCCATCAAGATTGCACAGGGAAGCGCGGCACCTGCTAGAGTTGTGGCCACTATTAAGGACCCGGGTACGAGTGGGGCGTGGTCCAATGCACGTGGTATGCTCACTTGTGCGGCTAGCCTTGCTATGGTTTTCGTTTTAAGTATATTCGTCTAAGAATAATAATAAAAATAATTTATTCATTGATAGAGCACTTTTTAATTTAATCGAGCAAAAAGGCTTTATATAGCATAAACCTTGGTGCATATCAAGATAGTAGTGTCGCCTTTCTAGAGATTGACCGGGCTTCTTGGTATCTTGTCTACCTTGTTTGCCAGGCTCTTGACCGTGAACAACACAGTGGAAAATGCACATAGCATTTTTCCTCGAGTATATTTGAGTTTTGGTCGAGTTTTAAGCTTTCTAAGCCAATAGAAATAGTGAAAAACTTACTGGGATTCCAAATATGGTATGCAGATATTTCCTTATAAGGAAGTTGGAGAATGTCGACACTTTTTCAAGGGAACTATCTTGATATGTTCAGATGACGTCATCAAAATCCTAACTTTGAAACTATGGACTCTGTGAAACTGTGCTTTTTAGACCAGTTACAGTTCCCCAATAGGAGTCTTCGCACCAAATTTAATCGGATTCCCGTTTTTAGCTCCTGAGATATCGGTGCTGCAATTTCTATCACGCAACACTAGTCACGCTTCTTTATGCATTGAATATTCCGCGCCATATTTCAGGTAATTCTCCCGTTTCGAGCATTCGGTGAAAGCAAACATGCTAAATAAGTACAAATTAATCACATTTTGGACAGTGCTAGCTCAAATTGTGGCCTTACGGCACATTTGGTAATTTGGCCGCCATGTTGGAGTCCTTCCGAGGGACTCCAACATGGCGGCGCCATACATTTTACAGTAAACAGTTTGCACATTCGTTCGCTTATATCTCGCTTGCAATATAATATACCAGTTTAAAACTTGGTAAATCTATTAAAGATGTAGTTCTCTTTCAGAATATTGGCTTTTTGTTCGAAATAACCCGCTAAAAATCAAATGTCTCCGGAGGTGAACACCAAGAATAATTAAAGAACATCTAACTGATTTATTTGGATGCAGACATTGTTAAGCAATAAAAGTACTTTCCGCGTGCTCTCTGGTTTCTTACAAACACGAGGGGGATGTTGGGAGAACTGATCAAAACTTGAAAGACACGAGCCGCAGGCGAGTGTCTTTCAAGTTTTATCAGTTCGACCAACATTCCCCGAGTGTTTGTACGAACCAGAGAGCAAGCGGAAAGTACTTTTATTGCTTTCGAAAATACCGTACACACGCGCGACATCGTTGCGTGACAATCGTGTTTCTCAGGTCTCTTACAGACACGCCTTTTAACCAATCAGAATGCGCACATTCACCATATCAAAAAGGTGTTATTTTCTAATTTACGTTAAAGGCCTCTAAAGGACGGAACATTAAGAGAAAAGTGAGCAGAGGAGTATAAAAAATTGCATGCAGAGAAAAACATTGCGAAAAACATGCATTCAACAAGCATAGGAGAGATAAAAAAATTCATACAACCAACCCTAGAAACTGGGATCATTTTTTCAGTTCGAAATAAGTATCAAATGTGGCGGAAATGGCGTTTCAGGGACACATGTCCGCAGTACATTTTGACCACATTATCATTACGTCATTGCGTGGTATATAAGAGGACATACCACGGAAAAACAGACGAGATTTGTTTAGTACCACAACAAAAAGGCAAAAATAAATACAACTACTGCGTGCGCGCGCAGCCAAACGGTGTGGTCTTCTCTGGTTCTTTTTAGCGCGCGCGCTGATGATTGAGTGTTCCGTGGTGTATAGAGCAGATTTCGTATGACTGAAAAGTTCCGCGACAAAGTTGTACCACTCCGCGACCGTGTCCGCGCCGCGACTACGCGGTTTCGTTCGGTATCTACAGCAGGCCATGTTCCGTACCGCCACCGCGACAGTACCGCGCCGTGTCACGGTACTTTTCACAGTCATGTGAAATCGGCTCTACTTTTATGTACCCACGGCTGAGAGCCAATCAGAATTCGAGAAACGCGCGCGTTGTGATATCATTGTTTTTAGATGGCTTTTTTTAGATTTCTTGTAATTTGCCTTCTACTTTCGAATGAAAACAATCAACAAGGTTGACCTGACAAGGTCTCATGACTAGAACCAAACCTCATCACTTAATATTCTCCGCATGTCCACATTGTTGAAGTCTTTTTCCCAGAAGCCTGTAGGCAAGCAGGAGGAACTCGACATACACTCCTGATCAGCTATCACCCTTACTCTGCACTTCCTCATCAAATGTGTCAAGTCTGTTAAGGTCACGATCAGGTGCGCGGTCTTCCTGTCTGTAGCATCCACAGGGTTACCACTCGATGTTGGTCGTGTGTCTTTGCTTGATGTTGAGTTGATTCGTGAACTGGAACGAAAATCATTCAAAATTATTTCAATTTGCTGCAAACATCGGATCCAATACTTCTTTGCTCTCGCGCGTGGCCCGTATTATTTAAAGAGTCGGTGTCAGCCACTCCTTGTGTAGAAATTTCTTTATAGACATCTAAAAGCAAAGTTTCAGATTTGATTTACCAAATTCAATCGAGAACATTGCTCTATATTCTCTAAATCAGCCGATGGAAATGGATGCTTTCTCCGACTTGGTATGTTGAGCTCTTAAAAGGGGAACCGAAAACTCACAAGAAACTGAATGTCTCGTGGCGAAACGTTACAGCTACTTTCTGATCACTTTCTAATCACATTTGAATTTTGAGGGAGAGATGGTTGATTTGGTGGCGAGCATGATGAAATTTTGCCATACAGAAATGTATTTTCGAAGCAACAACCCACTCCTAATGGCAAGGGTCAAATGGCCGGCCCCTAAGCAGTAACACATGTTATGTATGGACACTGGACACTGGACACTGCAACGACTAGAGTAAGCGGGGCAGACCATTAGATTCCTCTGGGGATAGTTGTAAAAATCCCCCCCCCTAAAAAAAATTGAAATAAAAAATAAAATAAAGCGCATCACCGTGCAGACTGTAGAGCGTAAATCTTCGAGTTATCTGTCATTATCTCTGAGTGGTAACTCGAGATCACGTCTTAAATTTAAAAAGCGCCTGTTCTCTGAGATACAGCGCCCGAGTCCTCAAAGTGTGTAATACACTTGGTCTAGCTCCACTGGCTTCTGTAGGTGAGTTTATTTTTAAGGGTCGTTATTAACATGGAGCTAGTATAGCCCTTCCTATGACAGACAACTATTCTAGGGTGGGATAAAGGTTTTTCCCCTTTACACTCGAGGATCGAATTGCCCTTCGTAAACAGTCACGCATAATATACGAACTTTAATATTGAAATATACAAATGATGTTATGTACTTTTGTCATTTAAAAGTGAGCAAAACACTTATTCATTCCATTCTTCATCAAAAAGTACTCGAGCTTAACGTAAATACGCCTTGAGAGGTTATAAGGGGTTATAATGGGGCAGAGAAAGAGAAATCGTTTATGGTTCGTAACGCTACGGAGAGCTGCAACCGAAAGTTGCTGTCTGCCGAAGCCTTTCGTTTTCTCCTCGAAAATTGTTCATTCGACTCGATCTACAGTGATCTAGTATAAATATTACTAGAAGTTTTTGGAATGAAGTCGGAGTGCTGCGAGGAGTGCAATCGAAACAATGAATCATCTGATTTAGTATTTGCAAACGAGCCCTACCCGCCTCTTTGACCTCCGATTTCCGCGTTTGGGGATCCCACGATCTCTCCGTTGCTTTTGGGGATCCCACGATTTTTAGTGCTAACCGCAAAACCGTGAGATTTTGTTTCCAATCATTAACGAGCGAAGGAGTGAAGTACGAGCGAAGGAGAGATTTACCCTCGAGAGATATAAGATCTCAGTGCGGTGTGGTGTGGGGTGGGTAAGATGAACTGACTATACAAGACTTGATCAAATAAACAAGTGACCACCTGATAGATGAAAACTCTAAATTGAACTCTACAAGCCCTATATTAAACTAACTGTTGTTAAAAAAGGCAACAAATTAACTCTGATACACGAAACTCAGCTCTTCAAACTGTCACTCAAACCGTTCTATGGTTCTATTTCAAAGAAGGCGCCGGAGGGAAATTATTATATTTTGAGATCCCCGCATAAAACATCAATCAATCAATCAATTTATTTCATCGAACAGTTAAGATACCGGACTGAAATCGAGGCTCAGGATTTGCCAGACAGACACGAAGCTGGTGGAGGTCACGGAAAGAAAAATCCCGCGCAGATCACAGCATTGTGTCCGATGTTGAAATTTGCAGAAATCGGCAAAAGGCTGCGAGGAACATTGGGTTGGGATTTTCGTTTTGTAGTAGTATAGGGCGCACGGAATTAGCATTTTTTTTTACAGGAACACTAATTTTCGGCAGGAATATATCATGAGCTTGCGGATTTGCGACCGGAAGTTAAGACAATAGAGGATTAGTCTTTTGTTCTCTACAACAATAGAGGAAAACTTGCGCAGGAATATATAATGAGCTTGGTGACGTTCATTGTTGACACAGGTGTCATTTGACAATCTCCATATTTTCATCTTGATTCTTTATCTCGATATGATACTTATCTTGATACTGAACGAGTTATCATTTCCCCAGAAGACCCGGTAAACCGAAACACTTCTCTTAATCTCGGTACTACATCATGACGAGGGTTTTAGCAGCGTTGTGTATCACAACATGTCTGGTTTCCATGGTAACCACAGCACCTGCGAAGTCCAAGTGGATCGACCTGACCTATGACCTCCACAACACCATGATCCACTGGCCCGGCCACACACCTTACAACCACACTCTCACGGAACGTATGGATAACCAATATTTTTATATGGAAAAATATGCAATCCGTACATCTGAACACATGGGCACTCACATAGACGCGCCTCGGCACTTTGCCAAGGGCAAGCTAACTATGGATCGAGTACCGCTGGATGCTGTGATCGGGGACGCGGTGGTTATCAATATGACGGCGAAAGCAGCCAAGGACCCGGATGCACTGCTGATGATGAGCGATCTTGAGGAGTGGGAGAAAACGAACGGGCGTATCCCGGATGAGGCTGTGGTGTTCCTTTATACGGGATGGGGGAAGTACTGGGGTAACAAGAAACTCTACCTTGGAACTGATACAGGAAATACCAGCTTGTTGCACTTTCCAGGTAAAATATTATTACTAAATTTTATTCTGAAAACACTGACGACCATCATATTCAAGTATCTTGCTCGTATTGCGACATCCAGCATTTTGAGTTTTTAAAACTTTTCAAGCACTTGGATCCGTTTAGTCGAGTCCAACGTTTGGCTAGTTACTCGATCGAGCAAGTATTTTGAAATACACTTTTCAGCAGCTTATGAATAGGAGCTTCCATCTCTAGTAGGCAGCGTTTTTATGTTTTTACTTTTGGGACACTTCATGGCACAATCAGAATTTACATGTGAATACTCCCATGGTTCTATGTATTTCTCCAGCATAACCAGCAAACAATAGATCAACCTAGGAACTCTATGTTAAAAATAGATAGGTCAGGAAAAACGGTGGCTTTTCAAAAGCAACGCCGAATTTCGAAGGGACAAATTTCTAGGCCGGAAGATTTGAACAAAACCGTAAGAAAAAAACAGAAATCAAAACGTTCAAATAATAAAAAACTAAAGCAAAATGATTAATTTAGAATGATGAAATATAATGTGTGGTTTTCTCGAGTAGCGCGGCAAAATGCTTAATTGCAACGCCAGCGGCACACAATACGCGGTCATTTGAACAAGTTCGTCATCACAGCTCTAAATTTGCATGTAACCATCTCCAATTCACTTATATCACCCTTATATCACCTAATAAGCAATGTAGGTAAGTTTTATCTGCAAGGCTGCCGATTTGCAAACAAATTTTGATGTAACTTCAAACTTTGGAAACTGTTCATCCTGACAAGATTTCAAAAACTCATCGTTGCAATCCGTTTCCATCGGCTCTGAAGCCTACAATCATTATCGATGTGTAGTTAAAGTGCCACTGAAGGCAGAAGTCAACTACATTTCATCAAAAAGATCCATTATCCAAGGGAACAGTAGCGAAACAAAAATGTGCTATACGCGCGCCGTTAATATTTTATTGATTTTTGAATACTTTTGATTGGCGTTTTTTTTTTTTCGTTCAACTATGCGCGATGCATCTTGGGGGAGAAGTTCTGGAACAATGGTTCCTATGACGCATGAAGAATACATAAAAATACAACAAAGAAGGTCTTTGTTCTTCTTTCATTTCGTGGTCTTTGTTCTACTTTCAATGTCTTCTTCATGCGTCACAGAAACTATTGCTCATCCCACAGGATGCAGAAACGCATAGTTGAACGGAAAAAAATCGCCAATCGGAAATATTCAAAAATTAATAGAATATTAACGGCGCGCGGTAAACACATTTTTAACTCGTGGCTGGTTGCGTAGCAACAGCCAAAGAGTTATCGTGGGGACTCGATGTCACTCACTCACTCACTCCTACGTTAGCACGATATTAGCATAATTTATGCTGAAGTCATCCATCCAACGGGACCCTCGAGGTGCGGGACCATACGAGCTATCTGCGGGACATGGCGTGACTATCTGCGGGACATGGCGTGACTAAAACTCAACTGAACTACCTTCGCCAACGTATATATGGGTCTCATTGCCACTAAATTTCTCCATGTGGGTTGTTACCTATCTTTGCAGAAAAAAATAGTTTGTTTCAAATCGGTACTTTTTAAGTCACCTCAAAACCTACACTGTGTAAGGATTTTGATCCGTGCAAATCCAGGTGCAGGGGGTTACAAAACGTGGGAAAATGAAAAATACAAAATGACGCCATTAGCGCATGCGCAAAGATCTAATTGGTTTAAAACGTTACTGTCTAGTTATTTTAAAACCTACATTTAACGAGGACCTTCATGAAGCAAAGCCAACGTACCTAGAGCAGCGTTATGAATGCAAGGGGGGTCTCTAATTCCCATTTCCCAGAAATCCAAGTCCAATTTCAGTGCATAATCTGCACACGAAAATAGAAGCCCCATTCCACCGAGGCAACTCAACAGCAAAAAGACAATACAACGCGCTGGTCTCCTGTTTGGGGCACCAGTTCGTGGTAAAACAAGGACTAACGACCAACTAGCTCCCCCCTAAACCCTTCTGCTATACCACAGGGAACCCAAATCTAGCAGTATATAGCGGGGGAGGTCTGGGTTCCAGAATGTGTATTTCGATGTGATTGTTCGTTCTTTTCGCGGAAATTCGACTGATTATGATGGTTATTTTCCCGAAATATCCAAAGAATGAATAGCCAAAGTCCACGCTCGTGAACTCAAAAGCGATATTATCAAATGGATCTGATCGTGTTTGCAGTTTGGACAAAAACAGAAAGACTTCACAGTTAATTTACTTCTGAGGAGAGTTTGAAAGCAGAAGCGATGCCGAAACTATTTTATCGCCTATAAAGCTACGGATAGCACTATATTAGAATCCTTGAAATCACACTGCAGAGACAGCAGAAGAAAGGTAGGCACGATTCGTTGTCAAACATCTTATTGGATCAGCAATTTTGTGCATTTTATGGAGTATTACCATCGGGTATCATACAAGTTGTGTATCTCAATACAAATGCAAACAGATACAAGGATCATGAGCTTGGGCGCCATGTGATATACTAAAAGGAAAATTACACTTGCTGTACTCATGTCTTCACGACTCTATTTACATGTAATATCCTATATAAAAATGAAAGTGGTAACTCTATTAAGCAGCCATCTTTGGGATCTGCTGCTTAATGCAGGTATGTACAAATACAGAGTACTTTAGGACTGTACTTTGCTGCATAGGTCATAAATTAGAGGAGGGAGGGCTGGTGCAAAAATGATGGAGAGGGCCTCTTATTTTAATGCAGTTGAAAAAGGGAGTGTTAAAAAATTTGGTACAAATGATAAAGGGAGGGCCATTGTTTGTTTATGCAAACATTGTTAGGGTAATACAGGGCTGTAGCACTTATAGGGTCCTGTACCCTGTATTACCCACACTTTTTCCCCAGTCAATCCTTAAAAACTCCCGAGTTTGCAGCCCGCATATCAAAGTTCACCCAAACATGCGGTAATTTCACATGCTGGGCTCTAAATTTTTGGTGTGCTAGAGAATTTCAACTTTCCCTAATAGCTGACTTGGGTTGTTGATATGCTGTGTCCCCCTACCAAGTTTTTGATTTTTGAGGCTTGCTTTACGACCCTGTAATAGGACCTATAGATTTCCCAATAACAATGCAAATAATACTCACCTGGCAAGATAATTTTTATCTGGGATTTAAGCGACTTAATGTACATACGCACAGATGAAGTAACTTTCGGGTACGAAACACATATCAAATCTTGCAATATTAAAAATGTCTTTGTAGCATTTGGGAGGGCCAACATTTTTCATTCATCTTGTCAGGGGAGGGTTTCTCAAAAACATGTTGACCAAAATAAAAATGCACCAGCCCTCCCCCTCTAATTTATGACCAGTCCCTTAATAGAGGGTGGTTGCTTAATAGGTGGCTGCTTAATAGAGGTACCAGTGTAAACAAATTTTACTTAACTATCTGAATCAGTCACCAAATTTGCCAAAATACAAGACTGTTACTTTAAATAAAGGCAATATTGATGTATATCCAGGATTTTTTTACAGCAAATTCTACCAAAAGCCAAACACAATTCAAGCTTGATTGACTAACACTGTACATTGTTGGTTTGCTTTAAATAACACTGTTAATGAGAACTAAACTGTATAATTGCAAATGCCTGCATAACATGCATGGGAGTTGGTGCAAAATTAATGATGTACAGTGTTATCTAATGACAATAATATATTGCTTTAAGGTGTCCATCTGACCCATTGTGAAACACTTGACAATAAATAATATATGCTACTTTGTAGTCGATCATTCTAATAGATAGCAACAGGGAAAACATTCAGGTAGTTGTAACTCAAGCTAATACATAATTTATTGTCAAATACTGCAGCAATGCATTTGTTGTCTAAAAGAAAAGAAGAGATATGTCAGAAATCAAGGTGACAAAGAATTACAAAAACAGTGTATCTCAAAAATCTTTACTTATACGATTAGCGTAACATATGTTCCAAATTTTTTTTCTTCATGGTATCTTTAGAGGCTACATAGTTTTGGTGTCAGTTAGGGGTAAAATTAATTTTCTCGCTGAGCACTAAATATGGGAGCCTTCCACCTTGTCTGTGGGGGGCGGAGTCTCTTTTAAACAACTAATTTCCAAAAGTTTTTTTAAAGGAAAACAGCCACGAGTTAGCCTATGGCATGCCTTTGATTTGTTTCGCTACTGTTCCTTTGGATAATGGATCTTTTTGATGAAATGTAGTTGACTTCTGCCTTTTAGTGGCACTTTAAGGGGCCATTTAACAAACCTAGACTATTATTTTGTCTCTCCATCAGTTATTTCCGTGTTTATTTACATCACCAAAGTGTGCTAAGCTCGTGACACAGCTCCTTTAACAGAGTTGAAATTAGATGTTTCTATATCATCTCTCAAGGTCTAATAACTCTATGCTCATAAGCAAAATATGATTCAATCTAAATTAAACTATCAAACACGAGACAGCGTGTTTTCCACGATTCCCCAAACACCGAGAAGTCGGCTGAGAAAAAAAAAACGAGGCAAAGTTAAGTCAACCGACTTTCGAGGTTTATGAATTCCTACTCACGCGTACGAATTTATTTTTTTGAAGTTGACGAATTCTTAATGAATTTGAGAAGGTCGTATCGACGCCTAAGTAGAGGGGTAGGGACTGTCAGCACAATAATTGATAGCCATACAATATATTTTCCCAATTTTGCCATTTTTTAGGTATCCACCCTGACGCAACCCAGTGGCTAGTCGACAACAGGAAGATCAAGTTATATGGTGTGGACTGCATGTCTACTGATGCAGGCCAAACAAAAACCTACCCCTCGCATACCATCCTAGCCAAGAACAACATCCCAGGGATAGAAAACCTGGCCAACCTTGACAAACTCCCCGCTAAAGGTTCCACGGTGTTCGCGTTCCCTATAAAGATTGCACAGGGAAGTGGAGCACCCGCCAGAGTGGTGGCCACTCTAAAGGACCCGGACACGAGTGGGGCGTGGTCCAAGGCACGTGGTCTGGCCACGTGCGTCGCTAGCGTTTCTATGGTTTTCGTCCTAACATTGTTCGTCTGAGTACCATTAAAGGAGATCTAATTGATTTATTTTGCAGAAATTGTTTATGCCTTGTCGCAGCCGGAACTTGATCACTTTTAAACAGGCAAAGGGAATGTTCATTTCATGGGGGAAAAGGGGAAGATTTGGTAAATTTCGAAGCCTTCCACTCACTCCCCACCCCTAACGACACCCATATTAAAATGTATATCACCCCTAAGATATTCAAAATAAAACGCTTAAAGACAGAGCAACAGATTCCAAAATTATTTCCTCAAGCCGCTTAATGTTCGCTTTTCTCGAGGTTAGGAAAAAGAATTATGCAGCGACCCTTAACAATGATCTACAGAACGTTTTGTTATGGATCCTGTATAATTGAACTTCTCGCGTAGTCCAAACACGGTCAAATATATGTTTCTGTTTTATTGTAATTTGTGTTTATTTTCACTACGACGTAAGCGACGTAAGCATAAGACGAACGGAAGCCTTTAATCCTTATGTCACAGGAAATTTCTTCAGAAACCCATCCATGAGAAAAGCTTAATTTCTCATGGTAGAAGAATGGAAGTTTTCGGATTTCCTATGACTATCCTTGTGAATTCTGAACACTTCCCATGCATGCGCTACGGGAAATTCAGCTTTTCCCATGAAAGAAATCTTTTCCCTGAAGAAATTCCCTGTGTGTTACGCTTATGTCATAGGGAAAACCGCACTAAAGAAAATAGTTCAATCGTTATGCTTATGCTTATGTTAGCTTATGCTTATGTTAGCATAAAACTATTTACACTGCCTCTAAAACGAAAGACAAACGTGTGCACTCTCAGCAAACCAACGTTTGCATCAACATGCAAAATGTCCACACAAAACATTGCCTTTAAGATTTAGGAGTGGACCATTTGATCTTTGAGTGGGGGAGGGGAGGGTGGAAGATTTGTCCAAAAAAATCGTGCCGAAAAAAAAATCCTGCAGAAGAACTTCGTTTTATAATTCTCTATAATTTTACGAAACAAATATCATACATCATCGAGGAGAATTAAACAAATTCTTGCACCGACCAATTCTTCCACCCCCCCCCCCCCCCCCCAAGATTAAATGGTTCGCCCCTTTTAGTGAGACCTTTTGTGATAAGATTATAGCTGGTTCCCTTTTGTTTAGCACAGCTAAAAGCGGCTTACAAAACCACGCCTCGCGTTTCCAGCTTCAAAAGAACGAAAAACAAAACACGCAATGCGCTCTGCGCATATATATCGCATAATAGTGCATTCACAAGAAGCGACTGTTGAGTCGACAATCCAGATACTGGGAAACACCCTGAGGGCCATGGAGGGAAAAGGACGATATGCTTAACAATCACACCGATGATATACGGTACCACCCAGCATGGTATCTAAAAATACGACTGTCCACCTGCCCAGCACGGCTATCTCAGGACTCACCTTGACGCCTGAGATTTTACGGCTTGATGATGAAGCCTGATCATTGTAGTATCTTTTGTCATTGAATTTTTTTTGTTCTTTAACGAAAACAAGACGCAGCGGGAAATAACTTGAATTC
Source organism: Scolanthus callimorphus (assembly GCA_033964015.1). Lineage (NCBI taxonomy): Eukaryota > Metazoa > Cnidaria > Anthozoa > Actiniaria > Edwardsiidae > Scolanthus > Scolanthus callimorphus. The sequence continues at coordinate 18,557,771 of CM066919.1, forward strand.
GTACTCCGGCACTGTTCATTCTCCGACGCAAGCCTAAACGCCCACTCAGCTGAAAGTTATCTGGTTCTCAAAGGTGAGTTCATCTAAACAGTAGAATCACCCCTCTTATTCACTGTGACTTATTAGTTTATTCCCTGGGACGTTAACGGCGCAAAGTATCAACTGCTGAAAAGGAAGAGCTAGAGAGCTAAGCAAGGCATTTCTAGGGCGATTTTTCACACCTAACTAGCGGCGACCGTTTTTTTATACTTGTTCTTTTTATACTTGTATTTTTTTATACTTGTATTTTTTTATACTTGTATTTTGTTTAATCTTTTATTATAAGAGTTGATTTTGCGTATAAGACTGATAAGTACTTGAATTGGAAACGGCAGATGCAGGGACAACGTGGTTTCGTGTTGTGTAAGTAACAATTTCATTTTGAAAAATCTTTTTCTAGCAGGGTTCTAACCTGCGTCGCAGGTCATGTAAACCCCCATGCCGCTTTCATGAACATGTGTCACATGTGATAAATCGTTTAGAACAACATGGTTTGAGAAATCAGCAGGCAAATTGGCATGTCTAAATAGAATTGCTGTACGTGAAAGTGGCTAGTTAGCCTGCATAACAAAGAAACCTGAAGAAAAGCGAAGAAAACTCCTGTTTGGGGTGAAACTGAAAATTCCCGACGATCATCCTCGACAGAGGAAACGACAACGTTTTCGTTTTTCTCGCGATAAAAAAAACAACAACTTGCAAATCGGTTTTCGCGCGGCCCAAATCTTGCCCGAGTTTGGCTGATAATTGTGATCTTGTTGTTACGCTTTGCGAGCTTGTGTTTTCGCTTTGAATGGCTCATGATGCTCTTTTTTAAAGAAATATCCCAAGAACTTGGATGGAAAATAGTAAGACTCTGAAAAAACCTAAGATACTGGGTAAAACATAAAATGGCAAGATTAAAACCAGTTTGTGTCGAGTATCACTACAGGGTAACAGTATAAGGAACATTTACTGTTATTTGGAAAATGTTCCCCGACGCGGCAAATGATGGTTGTTGGCGGCGAGTCTTTCAAACGACGAAATTTCACGAGGCTTTTTCTGCCTCTTTCACAAACTTCAAAGTGCCTACCGATTTTAGAAACAAAAAATCATTTACTGCTTCGATTTCTAGTGCGAGTTGCAATATCATCGCTAGTATAAAGACATGAAAGGAAATCTGCAGAGATACATGCCCTACCTCACCAAAATCTTTATCATTTTTACAGTACACCCACCCTACATACAATGAGAATACTGGAAGCACTTTGCACTATCATACCCTTGGTTGCCATGGCAACTGCAGCACCTGCCAGAAAGAAGCCTGAATGGATCGAGTTGACCTATGACCTCCAGCCGAACATGCTCCACTGGCCTGGCCACACCCCTTACACCCACACATTGACGGAACGAGTAGAAAACGAGAACTATTATACGGAGAAATATGCCATTCAAACTGCCGAGCACATGGGTACTCACATGGATGCGCCTAGGCACTTTTACAAGGGGAGGCTAACTTTGGATGAGGTGCCGCTGGACGCTGTGATCGGGGAAGTGGTGGTTATTAATATGACGGCGAAAGCAGCCAAGGACCCGGATGCACTGCTGATGACGAGCGACTTAGAGGACTGGGAGCGAGTGCACGGGCGCATTCCTGACAGGGCTATCGTGTTCCTATACACGGGTTGGGGGAAATATTGGGGCAACAAGAGCCTGTACCTAGGGAGCGACAGTGATAACACAAGTCTATTGCACTTCCCAGGTAAAGTGAAATTTCGGGCACTTTTCGTTGTCACGACTTTTGTCACGCAAGTGGAGATACCACTATGTAACGCAGCCTCACTCGACATGTTGAATCTTTCGACATATCATTGTTCTTGCGTGAATCTTCTAACTATTTTAAGTCTTCGGCTATCGGGAAACAAACGGGTAGATATGTTTACTCAACATGCCCCTGCCCTTTCGCTTTCACATGCTCTTTCTCAGTCCCATTCTCATTCACTTTTTTCATCCTTTTCCCAGGTATCCACCCTGATGCAACCCAGTGGTTGGTGGATAACAGAAAGATAAAAATGTACGGCGCTGATTGCATGTCACTTGACCAAGGCCAATCAACAATCTACCCCTCGCACACCATCCTATCCAAGAACAATATCCCTGGGATAGAGAACCTGGCCAACCTTGACAAACTCCCCGCTAAAGGTGCCACGGTGTTCGCGCTCCCTATCAAGATTGCACAGGGAAGCGGTGCACCTGCTAGAGTGGTGGCCACTATAAAAAAGCCGCAAACTAGCGGGGCGTGGTCCAAGTCACGTGGTGTGCTCGCTTACATCGTATACGTTGCTATGGTATCCGTTCTAGCGTTCGTTCTCCGATCGTCGTAGAACAACGTTTTCTTGAAACATGCTGAACAATCTAAAGGGTTACTATTGTGAGGCGTCGAAGAAACGATCCATTCTGTATGCACCATGCCGAATTTCTTGTTGACCCTTCTTTGGAATTCGATATTTCTCGCTGCATATTAGTTCAATGTAGATCGAATCAGGTAGAGAACAACTCACAGCTCGAATATAATTATATAGACTTTGTACTTTATGTCTAATATTGAGTTTATTATTGCCAAATATCGGACTGCTTCGGACAATAGTATACTGTTTGACAAATGCCAAGTAAATACAAAACACAAGTTTGGGTAGTTTACCTGTTGTCGCCGAACAGCGCGTCCTTCACTGCTGCTGAAGCCGTCTTCTTGCCTGCTAAGGGAAACATGAGATTTTATGTCAATCGGAATTTAGCAAGGGGAAGAGACGATACGCTAAGTTTTTTATAAGAACGTCAGAATCGACTTACAGCCTGGGCTATTTTTAGAGTGAATATATGGAATATGCAAAAAAAACCCGAAAGATTTATTACACGACGTTTCGGAGTCGTCATGACTCCAAGTGACTAATGAATCCGAGTTTTGTGGGGATTTTAGTAGGTTTTTATCTGCGAGGTCTCTTAATCCGCTATGTTCGGTAGTTTGCTAGTTGTTCGATGATATGGCGGCGCGAGCGGCAAGGTGCGCCCTGGGGGAGGGTAGTCGGGGAGAATAGGCAGTAATTAATATAAAGGAGTGTATAACAAAAACGTCATACCTTGCGCAGGTGCTGGTAACGAGAAGGAAGATAAAGGCTTTCCCTTGTAACAAATCTAAGAGAAACAGTTTATTTGGTTAAATGTAAGTCCAAAGCCCAATTCAATATAAAGAGAGCACGTATAGACTGTTGCTTTAAAATTTTCACACACACTGGGAAAGAAAATCTTCAAAAATCGCCACATATTAATAACGTTTGGTATTCCATTCCAATCACCGCCAAATTTGGCAAGTGTGCAGAACATACAAAGAACGCGTAACCAGTGGCGGGTGATCCAGGGAAAAAAGAAAGAAAAGTCCCCCGGAACTTCATTTGATTATTATTTGATTCCAAGTGACTACAAGCTTTGTTAATCAGGGGCGGTCTGCCTGTAAGCCAAACAAGCACTGAAAGTATTGAAAATACTCTAATATCTATTTTCTAATTCCAGCTCGCAATAGTCATTGACTTGCTAAATAGGTTTTCAAGCCCTGAGTCAGAAGCTTAGTCCCGGGGTGGCTTCCAAAAACAAAAGGCTTGGATACGCCCCTGTTAGAAGGTTGCCGAATAATGTTAAAACTAAAGTTGTTAAACGTCTACGTTTCAAGAGCTATAAATTATCATACCATAACAAGTGACAACGGAATAGGGAACTTGCTACCATCATCTTCGGCACCAGGTTCCCCCCAACATGATCATGATAATATATAGATCTAGCCACTGGCTAACAGCGGAGCTCCCGGTTACATATTTTTCTGTTAGCGGACGCGCAGTATTTTCCCGCCGAAATGAAATGCGGATTCTGGGTTGCCTGTGGTAGGGGCGCGCAGACACGGACGCGCCCCGATACCCAAATGGGGATACCGCTGAACCATGAAAAATGAAGTCGATCGTATACCGGAGTTCTATTGTATTCTTCCTGCGATACCTACCTATGGTGCTCCGCTCTGCGGCCTTCGGCCGCTTAGGAGCTCCGCTTTTAGGCCATTCGCCTGTTAATATTAACGCTACCTTGTTATAAGCTTGTGCTTGCTTCATTGGAGTTTTACTTCCGGTGACAGCTTTAAGCCAGGCCATGGGTGTGTGGAATATTTCGCCGCCCGCTGACTGGATTTGACCGTTGGCTCGCAAAGATGTTTCAAAGCTTCTCTCCTTTGAAAAATACGCAATGAAAGTTAACATAAACAATAACCATTACCGCCAATTATAGTCTATCGTCTTAACAAAAAAATAAAAAATAAATGCAAAACCAAAAATAAATGCGAACCATCTAGAGTCCATTACACGGACGGCGGAACAGTGGCTATTTTTATTACATATTCTCATCGCTTTCTGTGTTTGTTTTCTTGGTTAATAGTTTCTTGCTGGTCGAAGGCTAAAAATAGAACAGCTGCTGCCGTATGCCTTGGAGATACGTATATTATGTATAGCAGACAGGCTGGTTAACTGAAAGTCTCGGTTTCATTTATGGGAAAATGTGTTTCTAAGGGACGTGTCATTATTTAGCGGGGGGGGGGGGGGGGAGGGCTCCTATTTTTGTGGGGAGGGTCCTAATTTTTTTTTGCGTGTCTAAAGGGAGGGTCCAAATTTTTTTCACTCCTGTTTGGGGGAGGGTCATAATTTTTTCATCAAACATTTGGACGATGAAGAGGGTAAAACAGATGGCGATAGTGGTTATTTCAGCAACTTCTCTATAAAAATTTCGGCGCGCTTCGCGCGCAAAAAGAATGACATCTAATATACGCTTTGAGCAATAAAGACACTACCCTGACGCCGTTTAGAAGAACAAGTGTATCTTGACGAGGAAAAGTAGACTCTCCCAAAAATGCCCTTGGCAAGTCATTATATATTTGAAAGAAGACCCCATAGGTACGCGTGAGTTTTTGACGTTACAAGCATAGAAATTCGTCCGTTGGGCCGCGCTTCGCGCACATGAATATTAATAACTTCTTCATTTGCGGCGCGCAGTTGCGCGCATGAATAATGATGATGAGCCCATCATTAGAAGCTTTCATCTAACCTTTATATGTAGCGTACTTCCTTGGCTCCTGACAGGCTTTGTTTACTATACCGAACACAACACATGTTCATATACCCTTTCTCTGAGGCTTCATAAAATGCGTTTATCAAAATTCGGGCGCGCTTCGCGCGCAACGAAAGATATGCGTCCCCCTTTTTCGGCAAAATGTCTCAGTACTATAGGTCAAATAGGGGACGGGAGAGGTGGGATCACGTTAGTCATTCTCCTCATAGAGGGAGGATCACTGCATTTTCCCCATGTATTACCCAAAATCCTCACGTAAATACTCTAGGCGATAAATAATAACCGCGGTTCCTTAGCTTTGGCAGAAGTAAGAAAAAAAGTATTTCTATATTAAGAAGAATGAAAGGGACATTGCATCGGACAATAGCCTATCTGACAGGTTTTTTCAGAAATAAATTATATGGGGGAGGGTCCCAATTTTTTTTACCTAGGACTTGGGGAGGGTCACATTTTTTTTGTTATGTTCAAGGGGAGGGTCGTAATTTTTTTTAGCCTTGTTTGAAAAAAATGGGAGCCCTCCCCCCCCGGTAAATAATGACACGTCCCTAAAGTAGACACTTTTGACGCTCCTGTGGGAGATTCTTACTCTCAGTAATGGACTCTTGCATCTGTATAATAACGTTTTTCTAGCGTGATCTGGTAACCATACTAATATATACCGTTTCCGGGATACGTTGTCACTGGAAAAAGCAACAAAGCTTGGTGTGCTAGATGGGTAAAGATTTATTTGAATTTCTGTAAGATATGAGAAAAAAAACATGCTTAGAAATGTGCTGAAATTTAATGATTTTACCTGTGGTTACGATATTTGTCTGAATTCAGATCTAGATGCCCCAATTATCCTTTGCGCTTCAAGCTTATTGGCTTTTTGGTGACAACGTTTCCCGGAAACGGTATATTCTACTTCTTCATACCTGCACTTGAACAGATAGGACGTTATCTCCAGGCTGGATCACGTGATAATAAAGCAGCATTTTCACGTCCCCCTGGGGTACTTTCAAAGGCGTGCTGCAACTCCCTCCTGACCCTACCCCAGCAAAGGACCTTGCGTTCCCTACAGTTGCTGCCTTGACACCTTGTGTAGCTATTGTCGTCCCAGTGAGGGGGGACACATCAGGCTTAGGGCTACATCCTCTCAGAACCTCAGCTCCGACTCGTTTAGCGCTTCCTGTTAGCGCGATCGGACGGACATCTTGCCTTTCTTGAGTGGCATTACCGACATTTGTAGCTATATTTACCTGCGCTGCCGTCAGACTGCTTTGTTTCCCAGTAACTGGCTGTGAGCCACACTGGTTCATCAAAGGGCCCTTTCTTCCCGTCCCGGGCGTTTCCTGGTCGATTACAATGGGCGTGGTCTTGGTCCCTATTTTTGCATTCCGCGATAACGGCCCCTTTTGACTGGTTCTCGTATCTGTGTCTCCTCTGGTCTCGACTTGCCCTGTAGATACAGCTGAAGTAAGTCCCCTATGTGTGGTTGCATTAGAGTAAACAGTAGCTAGTGACGTCCCGCCTGCCACACTTGCACTGATTGTACCAATACCCGCATCGACGCTGTTATATCTGGTCTGCTTACTATGCATTGGACTGACTTTTGCTGGTGTGGCTGAAGAGATTCCAGGAACATCAGGCGCTGAAATTAAACTTTCCTTTGATTCTGTGGCACTGAAAGGGGTTTTCGATACCGATGCGACAGGATTAGCTGTCTCGTAGCTTGTCTTCCTGGTCGACGAAGAAACGACAGTGGTCGTTTTTGGAAATGAAATGATTTGGATAGCTGTAGCTTTCCCTTGCGGTGCTGCCACGCTGTGCGATTTCTCATAAATAGACGCTCTTCGTAGAATTTGCGCAATGGTAGACGGGATTCCTGTGGCATTATTTCTTGGATTCACTTGGTTCTGCAACGAGTGGGTCACCGCTGCAGGCTGCGCATGCTCGGCGAGAGAAACCTGTGATATCACGTGTTGCTTAGCAACGTTGGTAGTCAGCTGCCCTTGACTCGCAAGGTTTGTGACCACGTGACCCTGATGGCAAGGAGTTGTAATCAGATGCCCTTGTTTCGAAAGAGTCGTGAGTACATTTAGAGGCAAGTGAATGACATACTGCTTGGAAGTTGCACCTGCAGTAACTTTTGCAACGGTATTCGCTGGCTCTACTGGCGAAACTCTTAAAATCGAATGTGTCTCATTGTTCTCTGGTTCACCTTTTCTACTGTTGCTCGCCTTTTTCATTGCCAGCTTACCCTGAATACCAAAACACTTCTGCAAGCCGGGTAAGGCTGTCGGCTGTGCCTCTTTCAGGTGTTTCACCTTGATCACAAGAGTCTGGTAGACTTTAAACAGCTCTAGGATTTCCTTTTGCTTTTCTGCTAGTACTCTAAGCTTATTACAGGTTTCTTGGCTCAAATTCCCATCCTGGTTAATTTGCACTAGTTCCTGTCTTTCCTTTTGTTGAGTACTGTTCGCTTCAACAAGAGCAAGGCGAAGAACGGTCATGGAAGACTTAATCTGAATGTATTCTGGTCGGTCTACAATTCGTTTCCCTTAAACAAAAATGGCAACGATAAAGTCAAAAGAGGTTTGGTTTAACTGATCATGAGCCCTGTGAATGCTTAGTCTGAATTTTCACTCCAGTAATATTGCAGGAGAAAAAAAATATAAACGCGCTCAAAAGCGTCTTGTGAATGGATTCTAATTGGCGCCTCCACCCTCCCTCTTTAATGTTGAAACCACTACTAGTGGCGGATCCAGAAATGTTTCAAGGGGGTGCACAATACAAAAATATGTGGCTAAAACATTTGTGTGCACTAAAAACAGTTTCATAAGTTTCCTGTAAAATACAAACGGACATCCACTGCACCGTCCTAAATCCGCCACACCTACTTCACAATTAGGGATCCCCATGACATCCCGACAGGCAAGATTGATTGGAGGGAAAGGAGGGAGAAGGCACAAAAGATTTCTTGTCTGGGGAAGAAACATTTCGTTGTATCCCGGCTACAAAATTTGTTATGCACAACAGTGTTTCTTGCATGGCTAAATTGGAAAACATGAAGGAAACATGTGTCTGGCCATGATGCCCGCTTAATGTGACCTAGTTTAGCCAGGGCTTTTAAAAATCTTAAAAATAATGGTTACACACACAGTTCGGTTCAGAAATTTGTTGACAGTTTTGGTGCAGATTGTAGATTACCATAGATTACCTTCTTTTCCTTGTAATTTGCTCAAGCTTTTTATCTTCTCCTCGATATCTGTAATATTTTTCTTTACTTCAGAAATGCCTTGGGGTTTAGTTTGAGGCTCATCCTGAGTAAGTTGTGAATCAGGCATCTCTGCTATAGCGCTAATTTGCTCTTTTGTGACCTCAAGCTTCTTGATTTTGGATGAAGGCGGGGGAAACTGTGGCGACAATGGGGCTATTGGAGAAGAGGGGTTCCCGGCTGGAGAAGTCTCTAAAAGCCTAGTGAACAGAAAAAATGGACATGTATAACTAATACTTTTAACTGAAACTAATGAAAATTTCTGTAGACATATGATGATAAAAATTTCGAAATGAGAACATGGGGCTCTATGTTCACAGGCACTCATTATAAATGCCAAAAAATCTCTTCTTTCACTAGCAAAAACCCTCCCTCTTTTCACGTTACTTAGATGTAATGTTCGGTCCAGGTTAACACGTAAAGGGACATCCCGGCCGGATCCCATGCTCTAGATCAGGCCTGAATCCCCCACCTCTGTATCCAGGATCCCACACTCTGTATCCCAGATCCGAAACCTCAAATTTAGCTGGATCCCGGATCCCTTTAGTAGCATGGACCAATAATGTCTAAGGTTGCCCGCCTTGTAAGCTGACCACATCGTTTTAGTTCATGAGGTTATACACAAAAGTTTTGTTTGCCCCGAGTTTTCACCCAGCAAAGATTCTAGCCAAAAGCGCAAAAAATATTGAGTTCCCCGTTGTTTTGCTGTCTGTTTAATTGATTGACAGGAAATTCTATTGTTCCTATAACTAGTATAAACCCCCGTATAAAACCTTTGAGGAAAAACGGAAAGCTTTCGACGCGTCGTCGACGGTGGTTTGGTCCGTCCGCCGAAGTGACGGTCGCATAAATAGAGGTAATCAACGTTTCAAGATGTTGCCAAGGACAGAACCCAAAAATGGCAAGATTTCTACCCTTCTTTCTACCCTAAGGTCAGGTAAAGTCAGATAGGCTCGATTCTTTGCATAGAGTATCCTTATACAATAAGAAACAAATAGAAATGAGTATTTTTTTCTAATTGATCCGTCTTTAAGATATGAGGAGTTACACTTTGGTTGCTGCAGCACTTTTTGTGACATTTTTTGACATTTTTTGCCATAAAACGATGCAGTAACCAAACTTTAGCAGCTGATATCTTAAAGACGGATCAACTACAAAAAAAATACTCATTTCCATTTTCTTTCTTATTGTATAAGGATACTCTATGCAAAGAATCAAGCCTATCTGACTTTACCTGACCTTAGGGTAGAAATCTTGCCATTTTGGGGTTATGTCGTTGCCAAGTACCCCTGTCTTTCAAATTCACCTTTTTGGCGTCGCTTTCTTGATCCCACCAAGAATGGAGGGCGATTCGCCTTCGTCTTCGGAGTCGGAAAACATCGGTTCTCTTTCACACAAATCACCGGAGTCGCACATGGTCTCGTCACTATCGCTCATGGTCTAAGTTTTGAATTTTGTTTACATATTTCAGGGGGAAAGGGATGGCAGATTTTCTGTCTTTTGTGTTCTTTTTACTTCCAAACCAGAGAGAGATGCCACAATGCACAGCGGATTTCAAAAACGCATGCGTAGTAGGAGACTTGGTCCCAGTGTTCGCTCCGAGTATCGCGGAATGCCTGTCGATTTTCTACCGCGCGCGTTCTCGAAAATGTAATTTCTTTGCTCGTGATGTTCCAAGGGAGATCTCGACATTAACGAGCCTAAAAATGTGTGAGGTTACAAGAAATAACTTCGAAGATTGCTACAAAGAGATCGAGGGCTTGATCGAGCGAAGCGAATTCGCAGGTAAGTAAAACAAATCCACGCCTGCTCGGTTCTTGTGCGCGATTGATGCAACTGACATTCAAGTTTTGAGTTTTACTATTAACCATCGTGATCTCTACAAATACGTTTATTATTTTTTAGCAATTGACACAGAGTTTACGGGACTTTATGCGAATGATACCTGCAAACCAAGGTACACTTTCCAATCGCAAAGTGATACACCAATTCTGAATAAATCGTATAGGAGTGATTATACAAATTAATCGCAAATTACTCGATGGACAGCCATCTGAAATCTGCACTGTCAGCCGATACCTTCCTTTTGTTAATTAAATAAATGTAACATATTTATACATGGATGACAGATTTTTGTGTTTTTTGTAAACTCATTCCCCACCCCACCCCACCCCACCCCCTACTTTGCCATACTGTATTGTCTCTAGTGAGTCACTATGGAATCTGTTCTACCACCCGTGTTAGTGGGATGGTGATTTCTTTTTACTGTACTGCATGACATTTTTATATCATTGCATGACATGACATCCTAGTATGTGGTGTTTCTGGCAAGGTCTCATGAGGAATTATTATAAACCCAAAGTGAATCACATCTAAGTTGGGATACCTGAGATCCCATTTGGTTTTATGGGATTTTAATTTTGCAATCCCAGTTTTGACTGCCACCTGGGGCCGGTTCCTGAAAGGTTGGATTAAGTTATCCACGGATAAAAGTTATCTTTTGTATAGGTTTTGTTCAGGATTTATCCGTTGGATAAGCGTTTATCTACAGATAACTCTTAACTGACCTTCTAGGAACCGGCCCCTGGGATCCATGCATACTGTGTGATCTTAGCAGGGATTAGGTGGATCCCTTCTGAGCAGGGGCATAGCCAGGATTTGAGAAAAGGGGGGTCACATTTGTACAAATGTAAGGTGCCCTTTTTCAGCTTACCAATATTTTTCTTAATGTTTACTGTATTTTTATTCTAAAAAGGGGGGTCACATGCACCCCAGAACCCCCTGGCTACGCCCCTGCTGAGTGAGATAGACAATATCCACCTTGGGCTGCTCAATATTTTGAGAACCCACATTCCCAGCTCTCAAAAACTAGTTTGAGTTCCAAATGTTGTTAGGTTGGTATAATATCAGGTTACTTAAAACTTAAGTAACCTATGGGAAATTGTGAAGTGAGATAAATACTGCTTGTGTTAATCCCAATTTGCAGCCTCTTTGATGATGCTGAAGCACTCTACAAGAAGCAAAGGAAGTCTTTTTCACAGTTTATCATTAGTCAATTTGGTGAGTGCCTTTTTTGTCAGCTGCTTCGTTTTTTCAAGCTCTCATTGGCAAATGCAACAATGTATTAGTAAGCTAAGAAAACATCTATTAATTTTCCCAGGTTTGAGTTTATTTGTGCCTTCTCCTGATCATCCAAACAGGTTAGTGTTTGAGATTATAGTTGGAATCCTCCCCAGGGGCGTAGTCAGGGGGGCACAGGGCTTCCCCCTTTCTCAGGAGATTTTCCCATTTATTTACTGTATTTGCTTGAGGAAATTTGAAAATTTTCATCCCATGTTTTCACTATAGTGAAAACAGCGTAAGGCCGCTAACTGCTACTGTATAACAACATGGCTTTGTTGTATTTGTTTTTTCAGATATTGTGCATATGTTTATAACTTCTATCTCTTTCCTCATTCCTTTGGTGCCACAGACTGTAAATTTCTTTGCCAGGCAAGTATTAAACTGCCCCAAGGACACTGAATGATATTATTTTATAACAAATGTAATTGCTATGACTTTCATACGTTTGCGATGATGTCATCACTAACATAGCATCATGTGACCATGTTGTAGCAGCCACCCTTGTCACCAAGACAGTTTTTGTTCAAGAGTCATTGTCTTTTACCACCTTTCCTTTTTGAGATATAATTTTTTTTTTTTTTTCTGATTGTACACAAATGCCCTTATTAAATGCTGATGTCTGAGCCAAAAAGGGCCATTTCAAAGAGTTTTCTGAGGAGGTGAAATTCCACAGAATTATGAAAGATGCAGATAGTCATATTATACCAGTATACTTATGCTTTCCAACTCACTTTGCAGGCGTCAAGTCTAGAATTTTTATGCCAGCACAACTTTGATTTTAATAAGGTAAACAATAACTTTTTAGCATTATGATAGTTTTCCCATTTTGAATAGTTGCAACAAAAATATTTAAAATACTGATCTAATGTTGCCCAAATAATATGCTGAATTGAAAGTGAGTTCTTCTTTTTCCAGTTTATATATCATGGTGTGCCATATTTGAATGAGGAACAGGTAATGGAGATTGTGTAGTAATTAGATATTTAACAATTAGATATTTAACAATTAGACTACGAGTTTGAGTTTTCTACGAGTCAATAGATAGTTAACAAGGCACGTAGCTCCAAATTGACTGTTGACTCATAGAAAATGAGAATGAGTACTAGTCTAATTGTTTTAGTAGAAACCCACTTTTCTAGCATACTTCCGTCGATTTGTTGCTATAACTTATTTATTTTAATGGCTTTAGAGAATTTATGCTAGCGATTTCGCTACTCACTATCTATTAGGTGATAGATACAATGTAGTGGGTAGTGGAGCCAATCAGATTCGTGATAGTATGCGAGTGGGTTTCTACTAATAGATAATTAGATTTCTCATTTTTTTTCTCAAACATGAAGTATAAACTACCCCAATACTGTAAAATTTCTCAAACATGAACTATACACTACCTCAATACTGTAAAATTATCAATATTTATTTTATTATGAATTGAATAAAGATTATTATTATTTTCTATTTATGAAATTATGATGACTGTGATTTTAGAAAATATCCATACCATATGCCTCCAACAGAAGGGCAGGGACATCAACACTTCCCAGGTTTCCCCAGAGACTGAAGTTTTTCCTTCATCTCCTGGGAAAAATTCAAGACAACTGCCATACATTTACTGTATTTCTCCCAAGGAGAATTTCAGGACATTTCGCCATTTCAAGGCAGTCTCTAGATTTTTGACGTCCCTGAAGGGGGTTTCAGATAATATGAGCTCCGCCATGAAAAATATATGCTTCCTACTGTTGATCAGACAGACATATTTTGTTTGAAGGTGTAGGTTTTTATTTGAATATAATAGTAATTGCACGGGAAATAAAAAAATGACTTTTAAAAGATTGACTTTTAAATATTTTGATCAACAGGAAGCAGCTGTAAGAATTCAACACAAAGAACATACATTACACAATGGAATGCAGTCTTTACAGCTTAGGTATCTATTGATAGGGAAAGCCAAATAATTGTAGACTTTGGTCACCTATCTACTGTATCTCCTGTACAAACATATGAATTGTTGAGTTTACAAAAATAATTACAACATTTTATTTGCGTGATTGTCTCAAATGTTTCCTTCCACAGAGATATTGATGCTCAGATTATTAGTACCAGTTGTAAAAAAATAGAAGAGTGGTTGTCCTCTGCAGAAATTGGAGATCAAATGACACTGAATGCACACAGTTGTAAGTCATAAAAATGTGAAAAAGTATTTTTTTTATTTCCTATGGCCTGTTCTCACATTAAAATTTCAGCTTCAATTTGAGGTACGATTTCTGCAGCAAACTCGGTCATATCATACTGTGTGATGGCCGGCAATCATACAATGTATGGCAATACATTGATACACCATGCTGCAGGTGTTTTGAACATGTTCAAAATAGTAGGTGTGTTTTACATCACTAAACAAGCTGAAATCTATTGCAGCACCAAATCACTGGCTGTTCGCTCAGGATGTAGGATGCAATATCGCTGATCCTCTTAAAAATTGCTCCTCAAACTGAGCTATACATGTAACTTGCAACTTGTGAACTGGCCATTTACTAGAAAACATTGATAGAATGTCTGTTTCAAACCCATCATTTGTTTCCCTTTTCAAGCTGTTGGGCAGTATCTTCTCCTCCTGGAACTTCAGAAGCAGTCCACCATGAATGAGTTGAAGTATGAAGTGGAAAACATGTTTAAGGTACCAAACATCTCTGTGAGATTATCAGTACAGTATAGATCTACAAGCTGGGTGCATGTGTACCTTGAAAGCACAACACTTTGTTTAAAGAAATGAAAATCCATATACACAGCCTTCAAGGTGCACAATATCTACACTTAAAAAAATTATTATCGTGATTCATGCGAAAGTCAGAGCGCATTTCACGAAAATATTTTCTTTTACAACTTTAAAAATATACTCGCTATGAACTTCAATCTTGGGAATATAAGCAGGTATCTTTTGGAAATAATATATGCGTTATCAGATCTCCATTAGCGTTAATACTTTTAATAATATCTGAGCTTAAATGGACCCCTTCCTTGAGAGATCAACCCGCGCAAAAAAAAAAGTTGCTGGTATTTTTGAACGAAACTCCGTTAATCATATTGAAGTCAGTTGGACTAAGTGTTAACGAAGTCTCAGAAAATTCGTTGGAAGCAAAGTGCGTATTTTAGAAAATAGACCAAAAACACGGCTAAAACTCTAAAATAACTTTTTTTGTGCGGGGTTGATCTCTCAAGGAAGGGGTCCATTTAAGCTCAGATATTAAAAGTATTAACGCTAATGGAGATCTGATAATGCATACATATTGCCAAAAGATACCTGCTTATATTGTCCAAGATTGAAGTTCATAGCGAGTATATTTTTAAAGTTGTAGACGAAAATATATTTTCGCGGAATGCGCTCTGACTTCGCATGAGTCACCTAAAAAGACTATTCCCAAAGCAAAAGCGACGTTTTGAACGTGTGCAGTATAAAGATGAGGTTTTATTGTAAAAAGTTGTTAAGTGATCAAAAATAATTTGCCGACATTGCAGCTTTAAAGGAGCCGACTCACCCTACCCACAATGCATTGCTTCGCCACAATTTTCGATATCATCAAAATGCAGAGACTCACAAAAAAGCTTCATTTTTTGTTAGTTTAGCGCATTTTACCGTACAAAACGCGAGAAAAACACAGTAGAAGTCCTGTGGATTTATAAGTCAGCGTTTCTGTTGCAATATAACAAAGCAATGCAGAGCGACTCGGCTCCTTTAAGGTTCCCTAATTAAGCATTAAGACACAACTTTCTCTGACGTTATCTTTTGGTGAAATAGAGCACGCGTGATGTTGGGAGAGACACGAGAACGTTGTAAAACCACGAACCGCAGTCTCTTTATTATTCTGACAAAGTCATTGGAGAACGTTATGCTCAAATGCTTTTTAACAATTAGACTACGAGTTCGAGGCAGGTAGCGCCGAATTGGCTATTTGACTCATAGAAAACGAGAACGGGTAGTCCAATTGTATTAGTAGAAACCCACTAGCATACTTCCTTCGAGTTGTTGCTAAGACCCCGTCCACACTACATCGTTTTCAAACGAAAACGGATACTCTTTGCTCTGTTTTCAAAAAGATTTGCGTCCACACTATCGTTTTTGTATCGTTTTCACTACAACACGTATCCGTACAAAAGCGCTCTTATGCATTCAGTGGGCATGATGCTCAAACAAGCTCAACGCATGCGCATTTCGATCTGTTGGCCCGCGAAAGTGGTCGGTTTGCTGTGCTGACGTCATCATTTTTCAGATATCATCGTTTTCACCCGTCCACACTAGAAAACAGCGTTTTCCAACAGCTCCGTTTTCAAATCGCTCCACTCTGGAGAGCGTTTTCGGATTGATCCGTTTTCGGTGATCGTTTTCGTCGTTGTAGTGTGGACGATAGCCGTATCCGGAGCAAAAAGTATCCGTTTGAGTAGTGTGGACGGGGTCTAAAACGTTTTACTTTCATGGTTTTAGAAAGTTGTGCGCCAGCGTTTTCGCTACTCACTTTCTATTAAATGTGATAGATAGTGAGTAGCGGAGCCAATCAGATTGCAGGATTCGTAATAGTATGCGAGTGGGTTTAGGCGATAACGTAGCGTGAATTTTAATTAAAAAACATGGGATAAAAATAACAACGGATGATGTATATTTTTTCACATATAACCGTGACGTGGTTTCCTTAATTTCAGCTAATCATCACTAAAGCAGAGAAACAAAGTGCTGAGAAAGCACGAACACAGCTAGCCCAACAGGAGGAAAGGTATACAAATTAAGGGCAATGCTCCTTCTCCTCGTCGTTTGGTTTCCTAGTTGTAATAGCTCCTGTTTCCCTGATGAAATTGTTCTAAATATTACCATTTCCATTTTCAGGATACTTCTTTCTGTTACTGGGTTTTCAAGAATATTTAAACTTCTTGTTCAAGCACAAAAGGTACTGGTATTATGGCAAACAGGAGGCTTAGGATAATGTCGAACTCAAGGGTGTTCGTCGGTCATTCCGTTTGGGACGAGTGGATCACTTACAGAGGTTGTCCCACTGTATTAGTTGGCAACATTCCATTCGGAATGGTCTGAACCGCTAATAAGGCTGAACCAAATAAGGCAACAATTTCATAGGAAAATGCGACTTGACAATTACATGCAGAAAGCGCCATTCCACCCAGGATTACCCTGGGTACCAGAGTTTCCAAGCTTCTTATTTACTGACACGCTAAACGGCGGCTGTAAAAGTGTGAAGCTTGGATACTCTGATACCGAAGCGGAATAATATGTACCATGGTTATACCAGCCGTAATTTTCTGGCAAATTGTAAGCACGCATGGCTGCAAAATCTCGTTTATTATAACCTACAATTTAGGCACTTCAATATTGATGATGCTGAAAGCCTTAGGACTCCTAAGGGCTTTTTATGAAGCAGGGACCAAACGGTGACGAGAAATGACTATCATTCACTCTCACATACTCTCACACTCTTTCACTTACTTCACTAGCGAAAAACCGGCTTTAGAACACCTCCTCTTGCTAACGTAAGTTTTTGCTTTTCAGCCACTTATAGGACATAACCTGTTTACAGATCTGATGTTAGTCTATGACAAACTTTATAAACCCTTACCAGGTAAGATACATTGAGCTGATGTAACCCACAGGCTTACTGAACTTTTAACATGCGACTACGAAATGCAGAGACGGCGCAAATGATATCAATACATTCTCATACCCAGAGCTCCCACGCTTTTTACCTTGCAGGGGAGGCTCTCTGGTGACTCCCATTGGAGCGCTTTTGCTGATTGGCTGATTTTGAACTTTAGAGCATGCGCAGAAATGTCTTTCTCTTAACATTCTCGTACCCAGACTCCCTGGCTCGTCACCTCGCAAGGAAGGCTCTGATGACTTCCGTTTGAGGACGCAGAAAGCTCTTTCTCTTAACGGCACGGTATCAAATCTCGCGTCGGTGGCTGTCACCAGAGCCTGCACCACCGTTCAAAATCAACCAATAAGCAACGGCCCTCAGCCGGCTTTTACCAGATCCTCTCACGCTAGGTGGGGAACCATAGTGCAGGAATATCGTGCAGAAAAAGTAGTATATTGTTCATTTTGATGGAAAAAGCATGAAACTTGGCAGGATGATAGAGCGTCCAATGCTAAGCAATTCTGGATGTAGACCCACCCTCGATAACGTATACTTCCAGTTTTATAGCAGTGGAATTAATTATCCTTTAAACAAATAAAATAACGTGTTGCCTTTTGAGGTCAGACACGAAATTTTGTATCATGACAGAGTATGCAATACCCTACAATTCTACAATACTTGACACCCCCCTGATAATGTACTTCCAGTGTACCAAGATGGTATTCATTATCACATAAAATCAGAAACAAAGGGCGTTGCCTTCAAGATACACGCATGAAAATTCACGTCAAAATGTACCATGGTACAATGGGAAAATTCGCATGTAGACCCACGCCCGAACTCATGCACTTCCAGTTTTATCGAAATGGAATAAATAATTATCCTTTAAATTATAAGAAAATGACGCTTGCCTTTTGATTTCAGACACGAAAGTTTGTATCGTGACAGAGTATTCAATACCCTACAATTCTAAAATACTTGACACCCCCTGAGCATGTACTTCCAGTGTACCAAGATGGTATTCATTATCACATAAAATCAGAAACAAAGGGCGTTGCCTTCAAGATTTACGCATGGAAATTCACGTGAAAATGCACCATGGTACAATGGGCAAATTTGCATGTAGACCCACGCCCGAACCCATGCACTTCCAGTTTTATCAAAATGGAATTAATTAGTCTTACTAGAAGTATCTATTGAGATAGTGAGTGCTCGAGCGGAAAGCTACTCTCTCTTGAAAGTGTTTTGTTTCCATCCTAGTGTATAAAAACTGAGTCGTCTGAATGTTGTGAACATTCCATGGAATTTAATAAATCATTCAACTGTATACATAATCAGGTTGTTGATTAGTATCTGAAGCCAGTGAAGGATGCCATAACATCAACAATTTGTAGCTGCTTCAGGAATGTTTCTAGAGTTCTCACAAACAGTCCAGAAAAAAGCACTCTTGTTACTACTGAACTTTGGGTCTGTTAAACAAAGTATTCTTTTATCATAGAATTTTACTCGTAACAATTGGACATAAACAGTTGATGCAACGTTTCTGCAGAGTGATTTGTATTAACATGTGAACATCTCCTGTGACTTCTGCTGCAGTTATCGAACTATAGGAGGGTGTAGACACTTGCATGTTAAATATCAATGTATATGTATGTTTCTGGAATCAGGTTCGTGTGAATATAATTTCTAAAGCAGGATTTTCCATTGCAGTAGCTTCGTTTCCTGTTTTGGTAGAATATTCTAGCTGTGGGGCCATTTTCTTGATTCAGTTTGTTCCAAGTAAATATTCTTTGAACTTGTAATGCATAAGATACTCTCTTTAACCAGTTTTTAGATATTGTTTGACCAAGTCAGTCATTTCTGTTCTTGAGATAATTATTCCCATAATAATAGACACTGGTGTCTTACAAATTAAAGCTTGGTGTCTTTTACACTCTGTAAAAGCTTCCAGATCCTCTGTTGATTGTCTTCATTCAAATAATTCTGTCACAATTTTTCATAATAATATAACAACGTGGCGCCTTGTTCCATAATTGTACAACAACTTCTTGTACATATCAAATTTGTAAATGTTGATTGGAAGCAATGGTAACAGTTAACTTTGCCTCCTGTGACTGTTTTTTTTTCTCTCTCTCTCTGCCATGATAATAAACAGTGTCATTCCCTTGATTTGTTGCTTGCTCACAGGGCACCAGTGTACTATACATGTCCAGTCTTGTTATCATTTTCCATAGGAAAAATTCACCATAGGAAAAATTCAACTTGTGACCACTGCAGAGTATGTTGTTACGGATGGGGAGATTTGGTAAAACCAAACGTGTTGTGTTCGATGGCCACCGTCGGACTCGCAAATCGTCTTATTAGTCGTCGAGAAATCTGCTGTGAAAATGATCTCATACCAGTGAATAACATGCTTTGAAAGCTGTGATAGCTTTCAAGAATAGAACTAAAGTGATTCATAACGTTTATACTTACCGAATTCCCAGAAATTTCCACAAACACGTCGCTTCACTTCTGTTGAGTGTTGTGAAATAGCAGCAGAACACGCTTCGTCGAGAAACCAAATTATGGTATACCAAACTGCGTGGCCGACAGGACCTGGTAACAGGCTACTTTTGCATGCAATCAAACGGGTACCCTGTGGCATGTTGCCGCCAGCCCGCCCAAAATCTATTCCGTCTCACATATCATCGTACTGCGCATGCGCGAGAATCAAAGAGGGATAATGGCGAGCTCGTGAGTACGGTACAAACTGGTACGAAAAGAATCAAAGAGGGATAATGGAGAGCTCGTGAGTACGGTACATTTGTAAACTGGTACGAACTTGTAAACTGGTACGAAATTAGAGTTGCTCTCGCTCGCTGCGCTCGCTCGAGCAAAAAGTGGTGTCAGGCTTTTGGTAAGACATTGGTATTCATGATCAAGAGCCACCTCAACCCCCCCCCCCCCCCCCCCCCCCCCCAGCCACACGCACACACCCCTTGATCATGAATAGCAAACACATGCAATAATGCATAACTCTTAACATACAGAATTTGACCCTGACATGAAAGCCCAACACCGCTTTAAAGTCTAATTAATGCCACTTCGATCAAACTGGAAGTGCATGTGTCAGGGCGTGGGTCTACATGCAAAATTGCCCATTGCACCATTGTCCATCTTAACGAGAATTTACATGCGTGTATCTTGAAGGCAACGCCCTCTGTTACTGATTTTATGTGATAATAAATTCCATATTGGTACACTGGAAGCACATGATCAGGGGGTGTTACGTATTGTAGAGTTGTAAGGTATTTTAATACCCTGACATGATGCAAAATACAGTGTCTGAAGAGAAAAGGCATACGTCAGTTTGTTAAGTTTAAAGGATAATTAATTCCACTTCGATAAAACTGGAAGTGCATGAGTTAAGGCGTGGGTCTACATGCGAATTTGCCGATTGCACCATGGTCCATTTTTACACGAATGGACATGCGTGTATCTTGAAGGCAACGCCCTCTGTTACTGATTTATGTATAATGAATTCCATATTGGAACTCTGGAAGTACATGATCAGGGGGGTGCTACGTATTGTAGAATTGTAGGGTATTGAATACTCTGTCATGATACAAAACTTCGTGTCTGAACTCAAAAGGTAACACTTTATTTTATTAGATTAAATGATAATTAATTCCACTGCTAGAAAACTGGAAGTATACTTATCGAGGGTGGGTCTACATCCAGAATTGCTCGGCATGGGACGCTCTATCACCCTGCCAAGTTTCATGCTTTTTCCATCAAAATTAACAATTTTTCACCAAATTCCTGCACTACCAGGGAGCTCTGGGTAGGAGAAAAACGTTTGAGTGATTTATTTGGGATCCGTTTTTTGTTTCAGATCAATATGAAGAGTATAAATCTGAAATCCATAGACTTTTCCCATTGGTGTATGACACCAAACATATAGCATTCAAGATACGAAAACATCCAGTAAGTTCTTACTCTAATAGCTATATTGATATCAGTGGTTTTCTTTGGCCACTTTCCAGTTAACTCAAGAGAGAGAGAGAGGTAGATCGCCATTCAGCGACTATGTTGCAATTTCTGGTCGCCAAAGTCTGAAATTTAGTCTTCATTGATAATTACCATCCTCGTGCCACTGCTTACATGGATGTTATTTAGTTGTTAAATTTTCGTCATAGTCCAGTATACGAAGACCCGAGGTTGGACAAACATATTAGTCTAGTCGGTAGAAATAGGGCCGTGGGACACTTTTTCGAGCTGTTAACGTATAAAACCTGTTGCTAGACATCCGAATGATAAAAAAAAGTATGTCTCGTTACTAGTTCCGGGGGGTGCTCGTGAACCCCCTCTACCGACTAGACTATGTTTACAAAGCGTTCTCACGTGACACATGTTTATTTTGGGGATAGAATAGTGCACACATAAAACCCCACCCGATTCTGACCATTGGCGCTATTTGTTGGTGTGTAAAATAAATGGATATTTCAGTAGAGAAACTTTTTTTGAAGTAGTTACCCACCCACTTGCATGGCAATTTGTTCATTGGCAGCCACATTGGATTGGCGGCCATCTTCGATTTTCTCACGGTCACGCGAAAAAAGAGGTTCCAGTGGTCAGAATTGGGTGGGGTTTTATATGTGCACTATTCTACCCCAATAATCATGTCTCAGGTGAAAAAGCTTTGTCAACATTTTTTCCAACCTCTGGTACAAAAATTCGTTCTTTTACTGCTGGACTATCAGAGCCTGAAAAGGCTAAACAGCTAAGGTTCCCTTTAATCTTTTCAATGTTTCGACGAGCCTTTGTCTTACTTCTCACACTTTCATTCTTCTTTCACAGAGACTTAGAGATTGTCCATTTCTTGATAGCACAAATTTAGAAGATTTACAAACTGCACTAGAAAGGTCAGCCTCCATAAAATAGTGTTACCTCCGACCTAAAAATTTACTGTAATTGCGATTGGCGATTTTACGCAAAAAAACTGAAATGTTAATTTTCTTGAACCAGATCGAAAAGTTAAACGTACTAGGCAAGGAAGCCCAAGGATAGCTTAAAACCATTTTGTTTGATTTGGCAATCAATTTCGACCCGCTGAAGTAGCCGAATGCAGCGTTTTGGTTTGATTGACGGCTAAAAATCTCCAATCGCTTATCGCATCATTGAATTTTGAGGTCGCGTAGCAATATGCATACAGTGGTAAGAGCGGATTTTGGATGAGTGTCGTGAGTAAGTCATACTTACTTTGCGTTTACTCCTATATGTTTTGTACAGAATTTTTGTATTTCAGAGCTGGAAAATAACTACCGGTCATAGGAAATTGTCCGATCAAAATCGGCAAATGTTCAACCAAAATTGTGATTTGGTCGGTCATAATGTCCGATCAATCGACGTTTTTTTTTTCATTGTTTAAGTTTGCGGTGACAAATGAGAATATAATATCAGATAAATAATGTGACCTCTCAATTTATCTCCAAACACTAGCAAACAGTTTTTCATTTCAAATACTTAAAAGAGATGGTGTAGAATAAAATACGAATTCCATTTCAGCAAAAATGTTCATAGAAGCGCAATAAACAAGCGTTGCTTTCCGCCATGTTGTCTTATTTCTTTCAAATTCAGGTTTGTTACGGTTTTCATAATTCTGCGAACTCTTCGACGACTAAGAAACCACGGTTTGTTTTCCGTCAATCAAACGAGTGAACAGCTCTGGGTGATTTCACGCAGGCTATGAGCAATGAGATGTTTTCTAAATTAATAAGAACTAGCCAGGCTTCAGTACCAAATTTTTCACCATAAAATGCAAACGAAACTTAGAAAAAACTCATGCGTCTGTCTTAAATGCTTTGATTGACGGAAGCCAAAACGCAGTTTGACGTTCGGAAATGTGAAGTGGGAGTTCACAGAAAAATCTGAAAATCGCAGTAAGTTTATGTCCGATCAATTTTCTGATATGTCCGACCAATTTGCAAATATGTCCGACCACATGCACTGGGAGTGACATTGTCAGTTCAAGTGAATTTTTTTTTCCAGCTCTGCATTTACTTGCGTTTGGTTTACCATACTCATCTGATATCGGCTCTAAGTAGAAGGTGTTCTGTGACAATGGTCACCTATTTCAGTATTTATTCAAATTGTTTATTTTGCCAGGAAAAAAAAGTTGGATATAAAGTTCGATTTTCTTTTCTGGCGAGGAAGCTCATTAAAAACAATTAGGTTTATAGGCATGAGCTCCCCCACTTATGAATTAAATACGTTCATATAGACTTTGTCTCGTTTTTCTGTTTCAGTCACGAAGCAAAATTCTTTGTTCTACACAACCCTCTTATAGAGTTATCAAAAGACTTTGTCTTGTTTTTCTGTTTCAGTCACGAAGCAAAATTCTTTGTTCTACACAACCCTCTTATAGAGTTATCAAAAAGTTCACAAAGATATGGTGAGTATGCCCCCACATATGTCAAGACCTATAAGCGTTGGGCGGTTTGAACGTCTACCATCAGCTCCAAAAGGTGTTTAGAATATCCATCTATATTTTCTCCGTTTGAACTGCGTAAGCGATATCTTCTTGGCTTTAATTCCCCCTCCCCCTATTCAGTTTGAAGTCCAATTACTAGTGTGTATTCAAAAACAACAGTGAGTTGAGGGGAGGGGAGGGAGGGGAGTGTAGTTTCCTTTTTATAGGAACACATAACATTTCTAGTATGATTGAGAAATTGATATGAACAACGAGTAGGCGAAGTGCAGTATTACTGTGCTTTCTTGTCTTCCTTGCCGTCGTTGCAGATTAAGGTCTATAATAGTATACCCTGTGGACCGCCCACGTAACTGTCTGTTTTGTCCACTAGCGGATGAGAACAGGGTCCATGAAGCTGGGTATGACTCCTACCTGGCAGGATACGGTGAGTGGTATTTCTATTTTTGCTTTTTTAACAGTCACTTCGTCATTTAGTGACCTGCGACCGGTAAGCGCAGTGGTAGAGCGCCGGGATGTTGTTCGGGAGATTGGGGGCTCAAAACCCGGCCGGACAACACTCACGGTCTTTCTTGAATAACTTGAGGAGATGGTGCTGCCTTTGTTCCAACATCTGTAAATGGTTAGACCTTCACGTCTTCTCGGATAAGAAATTAAAACCGTAGGCCCCGCAGTGGGAGAAGAGCCACATATAGCGTGGAGCCGATTTGCGTAACCCATTATTATTTATTTATTTTTAGTAGTCCTTTTGTGGATTAATAGATAATGTGTTGTCTAAATGAGCTGTTCGTCTCAATTCCTTTTTAGCATTCCTAAGGACTGCACATCTTTATACAGCAGTTCTACAAGAGTGAGTAGGAAAATGCTACAAAGACAAGCAAAGTTATTTCCTTTCTTATGTGTTTCCCTCGCTGTTTGTCTATCCAGCCGTCTGTCCGCCTGCCCAACCACCTGTTAACCCACCTTCCAACCTCCGATAAACTGTTTGTCTTTCCTTCCGTCCCACCAACTGTCCGACATCCTGCCTGTCAACCCACCCTTCCGACCTTCAACAAGTTTTTTTGTCCATCCGACCGACTGTCTGACCACCTGCCTTCCGACCTTCAGTTAGCCGTTTGTCTTTCCATCCGACCGACTGTCCGACCACCTGCCTGTCAACCCACCGTTCCGACCTCAATAAATTTCTATCTTTCTATCCCCCCACCCGACCGTCCATCAACTGCCTGCAACCCACCCTTCCGAACTTCAATTGACCGTTTTCACGATGTTACGAAGACAATACCCTTGAGCCGTTCCGACTCGTTCTGGCGAAGACGGCTTTTGTTATTCAAAATAGACAAGCATTGTTCTCATCCCATTTATGTTGCGTGCGCAACATCGTGAAAACTGCCAATTGTCTTTCATTCGCCCGGCCGACCGACTGTCCGACGGTCCACCCACCTGCTTGTCAAAATTTTATGAAACAGTGTCAGCTTGCTGATATTCCCATTGTCTTTTTTGGTCCCGTTTTTAGATCCCAGGTCACAACTCCTTTCCCTTTCACGAGATATATCGAGGCCTGGAACCACACGAGAACAAAGTCAACATCGGAAGAGCGAGTATACCATACGTTGTAAGTCTTCGTCTTCGTCACCTTTATACTGCTTCTGATGCCTAATCACCTCGAGAGGGGTGTCATTGGCTCCTAAATATGATATTATAGTCGCCGTCCTTTTCGCCCGAAATAATGCTGTTGACAGCTAATGTTGGAAGGTCATTTTTAAAAACCTATAGAAAACTGCCATTTGGCGAATAAATTGAAATGTGTGTACGCCAAACCCTACATCTTGTCGCCATTGTCGACCATCGCAATGCCTGGCCCTGTCGCGCCATGTTTAGGTGCTCAGTTTCGTTCTGGAGACCTTCAACTCGACAACCCAAAGCTATTGAATCTGTCATAAAAACGCCTACATCTTTGAAATTTCAGCTCCTTTTTGTTACACAGACTTTTCCTTTTCTTTCATGGCGACTAATATTGGATTCTACACTCAGGGACAAAATAGCTGAGACCCCCTAGGCAAATTACGGTTAAAATCAAATAATGCCCTTAAACACCTACAAAATCCCTTTTGCAGAGCCCTTCACCACCTCCCCCCCTCCCCCACATCAATGAAGAGGGGGGAGGGGGCTGAGCATGTTTAAAGTGAGTTTTAACGAATTCTCTATTTTTCGTGTACAGTAAGAAATAGTCTCAGCTATTTTTGTCCCTGAGTGTCCGAGAGTATCATGTCTAAGAATTTCTTAATTATAAGTAGTGTTTCCGCGCGCTTTGTTGTAATCTCAAAATCTAATCTCACAAGGACCTGTAAAGATTAGAAAACCATTGCTTAGAATAGTTTTGCCTTTTAATGTTACTATTTTCGATATAATGTTAGCCTGTTTATTTTGACAAAACGAGAGGGTTGAAAGGACTGCAAACGGATGTGAAAAGGGAGGGGGTGTGGGCGCTCCCACCCTGCCGTCGCTGTTTCGCAGAGCTTATTCTTGACATTTGAAAGAGTTTTAAAGACTTTTGAAAGAGTTTCACGAACAGTAAATCCTATAGGCTATTCTCATGTTCCATTTAGTCTCTAAAATAGAGGATAGGGCAAGGAAATCTCTTATTTCAACGAGAAACCACGAATAACCACGATGATAGAAATATAATGATTGACTCAGTTCTTTTAGACTGTGTGGTTGCTCGTGGTTACTCGTTTGAAAATTAATATCTGGCTATCCCATTGCTCGAAATTAGATAATGTGCTGTCAAAAGAGACTGTGATTTATATAGGAATAATTTTAAAAAGCTCTAAGTGATTTACAACATGCAAATTGGAAGTTTTTCCCGACCAAGTAACGGGCAATTCCAAACCGGAAGTGACAACATAGAACCGGAAATGCAAATTCGCTTCTGTTAATGTTCTAAAAATTGCACTGCAAATGTTATCGTAAGAAAACAATTCTATTTTATAGAAGTATTGGTAGTAGCAATCTTCTTGTCGCAGCTTTGCCTTCCTTGGCCTTTGCCTCTCCAATTTGTCTTAGTATCAACCGCTCCTCTGACTTCTTCGGGCGCCCCCGCTGTTTTCCTTCACCTTCCTTTTTTGGCCTTTTGCAAGCATCCGAAGGCTCTTTTACTATTTAAAAATAGATGCTCTCGAAAGCCGAAAGTATTGTTGATATTTTGGAAACGCTAAATCCTGAATCTTTTTTCAAATACTTCACATATGTGCGCCCAATTCCAAAATCTCTATTTCATGACGTCATTAATTAGCACTGCAATTAGCGAGGATAATTGACTATGTAAAACGTTCAGCTTCTCGAGATCTTTAAAATAAGACCAAGTTTGCTCCTCAACTCCCTTGTTTCGATGAGATACAGCTAACTATTGCTTTCAGACACACAGGGACAAAATAGCTGAGACCCCCTAGGCAAATTACGGTTAAAATAAAATAATGCCCTTAAACACCTACAAAATCCCTTTTGCAGAGCCCTTCACCACCTCCCCCCCTCCCCCACATCAATGTTGTTTCCAGGCCAATCAGTGTCCTCCAACATTGAACAGGGGGAGGGGGCTGAGCATGTTTAAAGTGAGTTTTAACGAATTCTCTATTTTCGTGTACAGTAAGAAAGAGTCTCAGCTATTTTTGTCCCTGAGTGTAGGTTGTCTGAGTAGACCACGGATCTTAGATCTTAGATAACTATTGCTTTCAGACACTCAGGGACAAAATAGCTGAGACCCCCTAGGCAAATTACGGTTAAAATAAAATAATGCCCTTAAACACCTACAAAATCCCTTTTGCAGAGCCCTTCACCACCTCCCCCCTCCCCACATCAATGTTGTTTCCAGACCAATCAGTGTCCTCCAACATTGAACAGGGGGGAGGTGGCTGAGCATGTTTAAAGTAAGTTTTAACGAATTCTCTATTTTTCGTGTACAGTAAGAAAGAGTCTCAGCTATTTTTGTCCCTGAGTGTAGGTTGTCTGAGTAGACCACGGATCTAAGATTATAATATTTTGTTGAAACAACCCATTCACGAACCCAGAGCACTTCCGCTTCCCCTGATCCTGCAGGGGAGGCTCTGGTGACGGCCATTAAAGGGCCCTCGCTGACTGGCTAAAAGTTGGATGTTGGAGCATACGCAGAAAGTTATTTTTCATAACGGCTCTGTATCAACTCTTGCGCCTGCGTCATTGTATGTTACCAGAGCCTCCCTAGCCACATTTTCGAACCCAGAGCTCCCCGGCTCGTAAGCTCGCGGAGGAGGCTTTGGAGCTTTGGTGTGGCGACAGCCACTGACGTATGCGCCAGATTTAATCCAGAGCCGCTGAGAGAAATACCTTTCAGCGCATGCTCCAACGCTCAAAATCAGCCAATCAGCAACGGCCCTTAAGTGGATGTCCCCAGAGCCTCCCCTGCGAGCAGACGAGCCGGCGAGCTCTTGGGTACGAGAATGTCCTAGTTAATCTTGTACCCAGAGCCCGTCGTCTTTTTTCCAGCGGCAAGTTTTAGGGATTTTTTTCAAACCCAGATTCTAGGTTTCCTGTTGGATCCTTCATATATGGTACACTATAGTGTCTTCCGTATAAATATATCCCATGTCTTATAGAACGAGGATATGCAGAACGGCACTATAGTGTATCATATATGAATGATCTAGGCCCAGATCCTCGAATCTTGCCGCTGGCCAAAAGATGACGGCTCTAGGCACGTGATTGCTCCCTAGCGGGTTCTGAGGTTCTGAGTTCGAGAATGGTAACAACCGTGTCATAGTCATTTCTTTTCCACCAGGATTTAGCGGGAAAAGACCCTCCCTCCACCAGACCACAGTGGTTCTTTGTGACGACACGAGGTTCGAAGCCAATAGCAGGACACGAGGTAGGTTATGCTATATACACACCCGTTTAAGAAAAAGTTTCATCGTCACCTATCTTTTGTAGCTTGGTATGAATATAAGTGATCAGCTCTGATCGTTCTGCCAAACAATTCTCATGGGAACCAGACAAAATATAATTCAAAATTAAAATGGGAACCAGACAAGATAAAATTCAAAGTTCACAGAAATGTTGTATTGAGGAGGAAAACTCTTGCAAATGGTAACCCGATATACACCCCTGTATTATTTTAGAAAGCTTTGAAATATAGTTTTTCGGGTCTCCGTGAGAATTTTTTGGCGGGTCTAGCACTGCTTATTTCGTTCATGGGAACCTTCAAAATCATACCAAAGTAAAGACAATGGGTATCAAACTTTTTAGTAACAATATTTTTGGCCAAGCATTGCTCGAATCTCTAAAGTAACCTGTCTTACAGCTGTTTCAGGTAACACGTGACCCAGCGCGTTAAAAACATTTTTGGCAGTTGGGTTTTTCTGCGAAGTCAATCAAATCGCGTAGCGCAGTGAATTAGCTTCTGACGCGACATGTCTCGCAATGGAAGCCAAACAAATGCACTGGGCAAGGATTTGATTGGCTCACACGGATTGCATTGATGGACAACGCAGAAAACCCAACTGCCAAACTCCAAGAATCTGACAACGGTGAAGTCGCGTGTTACCTGAAACAGCTGTAATATGATACGATATCAAGCTCTTGCCATATCATAATTTGTTTATATACTCAGATAGTCAGATAAAATAACAAAAAAATAAAGACAAATTGCATTTTATTCTTGCCGTGAAGTGATATCGTATCATTCACTGATACGATTTTTATTCTCGGCTATATTTCACGGATATCCGTTCACAGTATATAATAAAGTAGATATATTGTAGATTGTATATATCACTGGAAAGCCCCTATGGGGAGTGTTATTAAAGTTGTTATTATTATTGACTGGAAGCAGCGAGGTGGTACTCACTACCGTCACATGCGAGTTTTCCGACGTATTTTTCTTTACTTATAACGTTTTGCATTTGGCTACTTTGTACTATGGTTTATAGAGAAATACGTCGAATTATCTACTTTTCAACTGATTTTGAGCAGATGGAAAAGCTTTTATGCTCAATTGCAATGCTTTTTAGAATCTGTTTGGAACGCTTTGGTGATGCAATAAAAATCGTTCAGATTGGATAATTTGAGAGCAAGAGACCAGCTGGTTATAATTATTATTTCCTTTTTTCTAAAAGTTCATCACCAAGGACCTATTAGCTTGAGTGTCGCATATGGACGGACTGATTAATTGTGTAATAAACCCTAGACAAAGGGTCATTCCATAACAAACTTCCTGTTTACGAGAGTTTCTGCTGCATTTACTTTCAAACACTTAAACTAAGGGCCTCTAGCAAAACAGCCATTGTCACGTAATATGAGATGAAAATTAACACAATTAACCTGCCAGATACAGTGGCGGATCCAGGGGTGGTGCTTTAAGTGCGATGCAAAACTGGCTTGAAACGGCAAAATGTAGTCCAAGACTAGGTTTATAGTAGCCCTATTGACAAATCTGGCTCTCCAAAACAGAAACGCACCCCTTTTTTTTTCCTGAGATAGCAAATAATTTTGATTACGACAAAATGACCGGAGTTCATTTGACGAGCTCATCAACCAGACTTTTTCAAAGACAAAGTGTCCGTAAATATGTATTATCTTTTTTACCACCGTATGCATTGCTACGCGACCTCAAAATTCACTGTTGGGCGATTGGCGATTTTACGCAAGAAAATAGTTGTCAATTTTCTTGAACCGGAAATTAAACATTCGAGTCAAGGAAGCCACAGATAGCTTAAAACCATTTTGGTTGATTTTGCAATCAATGTCGGCCCGCTGAAGTGGCCGAATCCAGCGTTTTGGTTTGATTGACGGCTTAAAATCGCCAATCGCCCATCGCAACATTGAATTTTGAGGTCGCGAAGCAATGCATACAGTGGTAATATGTTAATTGTGGCTGTTCTTTACGAGAAAATACTTATTCATTTGGTCCAATCGTCAGCCAATTCCAAGGTGATTTTCATATGCGTCACAGTAGTTCTAGGGAAATATAGAAACACACAAAAGAACGGCCATGCTGCCTGTAAAGTCCAGGATTTTTGTTGTACTTTTTGTGTTCTTTGAAGTCCTTGAATTTCGAACAGACTTCTGAAAAACTCATTGGGAGCAAGAAATTAATTTTACCATTCGCAAAACCCAAAATTTGATAATTAAAATATCAACGTGGAAACATTATCAAAAATTTACCGAGAAGACCAAAAATTCATCTGAAATTACTCGTGAGGTTCTTTGAACCTCGTGGACCTTTAAACCTTAATTTCTGAGATCTATGTTTATTTATTTAATTATTCTGCTTCGCCATTGACAAAAGAAAAATTAATAATTATATAAACATATTAAACTCATTGCACTCGAGACAAAACATGAATATCTGGCGGGGAGTCCACACCAGTATTGGCCAATTACTGTTCAAACATGCGTGATGTTGAATGCTTTATACTTTAAAGTGTCTCCCGAGTATTTATTTCAGAAATAGACCTCAACTTCTAGCGTACGTTTGACCCTGAAAAAATCTTCCGATTTCCATAATTGTTTTCACAGAGCTTAAGCAACCTCTGCACTACCAAATGGTGTAGTTCATTTGATATATTAAGCTCGTCTGTCTTGGGTATTTTAAATTTTCCAAACGAGGTGTTTTTAGAATAATTGTTATAACTTGAACATTCGAGCGTGAATGCTCTTATTACCAGCTAAAATCGCATCCATAGTAATAAGGGTTTACTCATGGAAATGCCCAGGTCAGCTTTTACCATGCGATTTAAGTTGTAAACGATGTAATAATTTTGCCTCTAAAAATGTCTTATTCTGCTTCTGTTTAATGTGCCGAGCGCGGATATCAGAAAAGTAGGAGAGCTCTTCGGGATTATATCGGCTAATGTTCACTCTTAATTATAGAAAAGAGAAAATAGAATCGAGTATCTACTACAGAAAGCGATATTTAATAAACGAATGAGAGCAGCTTCTTGTCCAGAATGTGCTGTTGCTATAATATTCAATTCGAGCTCGAAACAACTAAATTGCTGGAATTGTTTCGTAAGTTTCTTTCGTGAGAGGTAGAGTACAACTAACTGAGAAGACTTACCAAGTTTGGGCTCGTCTTTCCAATACTATGTTGAGAAACATTATCCAAAAGGAGTCAGTGTTTCGTTGCTTCAACACAAACGCCAAGAAAACCCATATATTATGAGCGCAGTGTTCTCGCCTCAGTGCACTTCGCTAAATTCTTCACGTGCGACGCTTCCTAGTCCCGAAGTAAGACAAGTTAATATCCGGTAGCTTTTCCGATCCCGCGGGTCGAGAAAGCGTCGCACGTGAAGTATTTAGCACCAAACGCTGAGTTGATAAACATATGGGTTTTCTTGGCGTTGTGTTGGAGTGGCGAAACACTGACTCCTTTTGGATAATGTTTCTCAACATAGTATTGGAAAGACGAGCCCAAACTTGGTAAGTCTTCTCAGTTGGTTGTACTCTACCTCTCACGAAAGAAACTTACGAAACAATTCAGCAATTTAGTTGTTTCGAGCTCGAATTGAATATTATAGCAACAGCAAATTCTGGACAAGAAGCTGCTCTCATTCGTTTATTAAATATCGCTTTCTGTAGATACTCGATTCTATTTTCTCTTTTATATAATTAAGAGTGAACATTAGCCGATATAATCCTGAAGAGCTCTCCTACTTTTCTGATATCCGCGCTCGGCACATTAAACAGTTCTAAGCAGAATAAGACATTTTTAGAGGCAAAATTATTACATCGTTTACAACTTAAATCGCATGGTAAAAGCTGACCTGGGCATTTCCATGAGTAAACCCTTATTACTATGGATGCGATTTTAGCTGGTAATAAGAGCATTCACGCTCGAATTTTCAAGTTATAACAATTATTCTAAAAACACCTCCTTTGGAAAATTTAAAATACCCAAGACAGACGAGCTTAATATATCAAATGAACTACACCATTTGGTAGTGCAGAGGTTGCTTAAGCTCTGTGAGAACAATAATGGAAATCGGAAGATTTTTTCAGGGTCAAACGTACGCTAGAAGTTGAGGTCTATTTCTGAAATAAATACTCGGGAGCCACCTTAAAGTAAGAGAAAGAAGAGAGGACCAAGAATGGACCCCGGGGGATTACATACGTGAGACCTTACAAGCATCACAATAAATTTCACGACCGCTGTATTTCCATACCCTTGGGACTTCTATGACGATTGAAAACCACCTATTAAGTGAAATCTACATTCATTTCAACAAAACAGCACTACTGTTTGCCCGTAATGCACATTTTGCGTAATCCTTTGCACTAAATTGCATTTTTGGGATCTTAGCTTATATTGGACTTAAGACATTCAATTGAGAAAAATCAGCTATCATCTGGCGTGGTTAAATAGGACCATTGACTTTAGCCGACGACCATGATCGCGAATATAGCATTTTAATAGTTTCATTTTTAAGTTACACTAGTTGATAGAGCGGTTTTCACATGACTGTCGTGAAAACAATTGCAATTGAGCAATCACTAGCCAATCAGAATCGAGAGCCTTCTATTGTTTCTCGAGAAAAAAGAAGGGGGGTGGGGGTATCCTTCTATTGTTTCTCGAGAAAAAAGTAGGGGGTGGGGTATCCTATTGTTTCTCGAGAAAAAAGTAGGGGCTGGGGGTATCCTATTGTTTCTCGAGAAAAAAGTAGAGGGTGGGGTATCCTTCTATTGTTTCTCGAGAAAAAAGTAGGGGGTGGGGGTATCCTTCTATTGTTTCTCGAGAAAAAAGTAGGGGGTGGGGTATCCTTCTATTATTTCTCGTGAAAAAAATAGGGGGTGAGGGTATCCTTCTATTGTTTTTTGAGAAAAAAAGGGGGTGGGGGTATCCTTCTATTTTTTTCTTGAGAAAAAAGTAGGGGGTGGGGTATCCTTCTATTATTTCTCGTGAAAAAAATAGGGGGTGGGGGTATCCTTCTATTGTTTCTCGAGAAAAAAAGTAGGGGGTGGGGTATCCTTCTATTATTTCTCGAGAAAAAAGTAGGGGGTTGGGGTATCCTTCTATTGTTTCTCGAGAAAAAAGTAGGGGGTGGGGTATCCTTCTATTATTTCTCGTGAAAAAAATAGGGGGTGAGGGTATCCTTCTATTGTTTTTTGAGAAAAAAAGTAGGGGAGTGGGGGTATCCTTCTATTTTTTTCTTGAGAAAAAAGTAGGGGGTGGGGTATCCTTCTATTATTTCTCGTAAAAAAAAAATAGGGGGTGGGGGTATCCTTCTATTTTTTCTCGAGAAAAAAGTAGGGGAGTGGGGGTCCTATTTTTTTTGAGAAAAAGTAGGGGGTCGGGGTACCCTTCATATCAAGAAAATTTCGCCAAAAGCTGTCGTTTTGCCGACGTTGCAAAACTTCCTTATTAGGAAATCCCCTTTACCTTATTTGGAAGGTCTGTAAGTACTTTTCCTCATATCTTAGCGAAAAAAGCAGGAAAATTGACCAAAACTTGCAGATACTCGAGAAACATCCTTCTCTTGGTCGCCATTTTGTTTTTGTTCCCCGCCGAGGGGCCTGAGTCAAGTTTTGAACACCACAGGCAACCCGCGCGGATTTGCCATAAAAACGACAGCACTTTCTTGATATGCTATTGTCTTTTGAGAAAAAAGGTAGGGGGTATCCCTCTATTGTGAGGCTCCGTAACTCCGTGACTCCGTGACTCCTCGGCTCTGTTCAGTTCAGTTCAGCTCCTCACCCGGCTCCTTAAAAAACGGGTAATTCGGCCCCTACTATACTCCTCCCATTACAAATTGACAAGCTTATTTAAAGCACGTGAAGATAGAGCGGATTTCAGTGACTGTCGAAAGTAAACCACACTTGCGTTTTCACGTATTCCTATTGGTTGAGGTCAGTGAGTCTTTGTTTAGTCAGCCAATCAGAATGCGAAGAAAAAACAAACCATAGCGACTCTTGCATTTTCTTGTGTCACGACCCAAGTCGTGGCAACTTCGTCCCCTGATTGGTCAGTTTTTAAACGTGTCTCGCTCCTGATTGGCTAATTGTATTTACTTTGCGTTTAGTTTTCGACACTCATCTGAAATCTGCTCTATAGTTCTGTTGATATTCTGGTTGATTAAAGCTTGCCAACCAAAGTAAAATCGTTTATAAGAACTTCTTTTACTTTTCATGAGTATATCTTCGCTACATATTTATCTCTTGCTGTTAAACTTGGTAATTTTTACTACTTTAAAAACGCTGTTTCTAGTTCTGTGGTCAGAATGTCTAGTACTAGCATCCGTTAAATAACAATCGCGTCTCAAAGTTGAGTGACACTCGCCTCAGACGTTGCGCGCACCTCCTTATCCTGATCTGCGTAGACATCGTTTAAATGATTCCAGAAATAGGGAACTCAAACAGACATCTCTGATAAATGATGCGAAAATGGCCTTCATTATCTTGATGAAGCTAGCTTAAAGGATGGCATGCCGAGATATAACATCTCATACAACCCACACCGGTGCCGTTTTCCCCAAATTGGTCCATTTTTGGCCACTGTGCACGTGCAGAACAAATCAGTACTTTTTAAGGTCACGCGCGCGCTCTCGCCACAAAGTTTCTAGGTACAAATTAGCGGTAGATTGTTATCGCTTTAAAATGTATTTTGAGAACCCTTGTCTCGTGAGACGCCTTTGTAAGCAACAAACGTTTCACTTTCTTTTTGATATACCTTTGCTGCTCTTTTCGAACACTGGTGACAGCGGAGAGACTGCAAGCATCCTGTTGTTCTTTGCGAAACCGTGCGTTTGTTGTTTTTCGACGTTTGCGTTTCAGCTCCAGGATCACGTTTTGCGATCACTGGGCCACGTTTAATTTAGTTAATTTAAGGTTCGACCTTTTAGCTGTCAAATAAGAAAAATGTGGAGTATTTTCGTGCTAAACCGAGTGGATGGAATTGGATTGGGAATTGGCTTTTTGGATTTCTTAACAGCCTGAACAGTTTCCAAAATTTGATAGTGAAAATTTTTTTCGAAAAATTTGCTTCCAATTCTTAAAAGGACTTGTATATTGCCCTGTTGTAAAACCTCAGGTGACGCGTACTGCAACATTGATCAGAATTTATATACTGGGTTTTATGGGGTTGTGTGAAGGGTTGTGTGACATATTTCTCAATAAAGTTACTGAAACTTACCATGTGGCTAGTTGTGGTTATCCTTGATGCTCATGTGAAGTTTAGGCGAATTGAAGGTAAGTCCGTGAAACTTCACACGAACATCAAGGACAACCATAAATAACTACATGCTACATTTCAGTAACGTTTATTGAGAATTTCATATAAATTTCCCGGTTCATACATCCGTTCACACAACCTCATATAACCCTATAATAATTCAATGTTGCAGTACACAAACAAAAGGCTTGGGTCACCTGTGGTAAGACCATCGAAGATGGAAACATTTTTTACTAGACTGTAAAATTCATCACTTGTTATTGATACAATTGGAAATAAAGCCCCTCTCTCTGAGCAGCGCGTCCCTGCTAACCTCAAAATATCATAGACATGGAACATTTACGCTAGTTGATTCACCATGTTGTCCATTCCGTAATAATAGGCGAGAACAATGCTTGTCTGAACTCAATAAAGCCTCCCGGAACTGCTACAGGGGAATTGTTCTCACGATGCCGTAAAAACGGTCAGTATGGCGGTATAGTCGGGCTACCATAGCGTTACCTAAAGGCACGAGGGAATTAATGCTCAATAAAGGCTGGTTGTATCAGTCGTCCCTGTCGTATCAGTCGACCGTGAACCAATAGAAACATTCCAGTTCCCATTGTTCCCATTGGTCGACTAACATAACCTTATGGAAACCAGCCATAACATTTCAATAACATTTCAACAAGAAAGGCGGCAAGTTGAAGAGGAGAGAAAAATATATTGTTATTGTTGTTGCCAATGCTGATGCTCCAATTGAGTGAATTTTTTTAGCAAACCTACGCATTGATCAGATTTGGCCATTTGTTCCGTTCTTAATCAGGATAAAAAAGGGTATTCTTATTAGGTAATCCAGCAGAACTTTTGCTGTACTTAAGGGGTTTGCCTACGGATTATAGGGCATTGAGATACCAAATGGAATGCAATTTCATTGACTAACCATCAGGCAATGGCTTTATCAAAGCGACCTTTTTTTGAACACACAACGGGAGGAAACTGCTATCTTTATTGACAACAACCTTTATTGATGATGGTATATATATGACAAATAAAGGAGAGGGCTATTTTTTACCGCAAAACATGATTAAAACTCAATAAAAATTAGATTTATATTGCTCCGACGGTCCATTTCCACCATTTTATTTCCTTTCTCATCGTAACAACAAAACGAGCACATCCCTCTAACATCCGGCATAACTTCAGGCTCGTGTGAGTGCTGTAAAATAGTTATTACCGGTCACCCGACCTAATCACTAAAGATGCCCCGCTGCACGCCTGTTAGTCTAGTATTATTTGACCTGAGTAGTTTTACATTTAATATATATATTTTATACATTTTCTGAAATTTGTATTTTTTTGTGTCTCCATATTGAGGTTAGCCATTTGCTAGAAGGCTTTGACGCGTTAATAAAGTTTGCAATTGCTTCTATAACTATAGTTACAAGAGTACACTTTTTTGAAGGGAGGAGAGGCGGATCCAGGAACTTTAGAGGGGGGGGGCATTGAAATTAAAGGGGTAGTGATTTTGGGGTTATTTTAAGTAGCTTAAACGGGCTCTCTTACTCATAATATTCGTCCACCGTGGACATAAAATTAGTAAAATTGTAACCGTGAAAACAGATGTACATTTGCCCGAAGTAATCAAAATAATACTCCAGATTAATAGAAAAACCTTTCAAGTGTTAGACAAATGCAATTCTAGGTTGTTTTTACCTGTTATCAAGAGGATGGAATTGGATTGCGATTTGTGCTGTTTTCTTGCCAGAGAAGTGGCCAGTAAGTGTGCGAGAGCCCCTATAAATGCAGTCAAATGCACAACAAATGAACAAAATAATGGTCAGGGTCTGTTAAATAAACTTTCAGCTACTATATAAGCACTGACAAATCCCGAGTATTTTCGTCTGTTATCGAGCGGATGGTATTGGATTGTGAATTGCCCTTTTTGATTTCTTACCAGGCTGAACTGTTTTCAAACTTAGCGAAAGCTATGAAATCCTAAATAAGTTAGAGTTAATTACCGAGATTCGAGGCAATAACCCCAATACATCCCAAGGGCCGTAGGCCCGAGGGATGTATTGGGGTTATTGCCGAGAATCGAGGTAATTAACGGACTTAGTTTACAGTTGACAATGTTTTCAGAAAACAGGGACAAATGAAATGCATTCTTCTCATTGAATTTAACAGTTTTGAAAAGGAGTACAGTTTACAATTGAAAAAGATAGCGGATTCCAATAAGAACTATTGTTAGTTATTTAGCTGCTTTCATAGAAGTGGGTTCCCCAGAGAAACTTATTGCAATTAATTTTTACCATGCACAATAAAGTTGTGATGCTGAAGAAAATGAATGACAACTTTTATTCAACTATGATTGTCAAAGGTTTCCAAACACGAATTACGTCTTTTGTTTTCGTACAACAGCCAGTCCAATCAATCAAGCGGCCTTTTGTAAAAGCGCGACTCATTAAAGCGCTGTTATTTTGGTCGGTACGTAGCTGCTTAAAGCTCCTCTCTGGTTGGATAATACAACAATACCCTATACCTCAACACAAAGAACGAGGATAATAGACTAGAGACAAAAGAACTCCTTTGTAGAACGAAAATAATAGAGACAAAAGCAACTACGTCCTTATTGGTTATTTTCATTTGTACCACGCCCTGACAGCTAACAGCTACTACAGATCAATTTGCATAACGTTGTGTCTAGCAAAACGGATGGAACTGATTCAAGATGGAGAAACTGAAGGCAAGTTTCAGGTATTGTGCGCTCGTTGGTTGCTCTCTACGATTAGATATGCAATTAACCTGGTCATGATTTTATCTGTATTTTCAGGGTTACGTCTTAAACACACTCTATGGGCAATGAGACCAAGCGAGTAGACTGGACAAACGCTTCTCAAGTGAAGGCGTTCTCGGAAATCGTGTTTTGTGGCGTTCAACGGGATTCGCATAAAGGATATTTAGGAGCAAATATTGGTTATAGACAGACAGTCAGCATAGATGCATAAACTGAGATTATTGGATGTTTTTTTCTCGGGGTAAGTGTATGGATTTGAAAATTCACTAGTTAAATGTTTGGGTTGATATTATTGAATTAGTCATTGTGAAAGGGGCACTGTCATGGTCTATCATGAATTTGGTCTAACTTGGGGTCATTTTAAGTACCTTAAATGCAGTCAAACTCCCTACAAATCAACAAAATAATGGTCTACGTTTTTTAACTAACCTTTCAGCTGCTAGATCAATACAAATTTGGAGTATTTTCGTGTATAATCGAGGGGATGGAATTGGATTGCAAATTGGCATTTTTGATTTTCGAACAGGCTGTGAACAAGTTTCTTTTTCTTTTTAAGACTAATTTGAAACAGAATATAGGTTCGGAGTTGTTTCTGTAGAACACTTGTCTTATTTTAAAACATTTTGATGAAACAAACGTGACAGTGCCCCTTGAAGTCTTGGTAAAAATGGCTTATTGTGTGGTTCCAGAAATTATCCATAGGAAGGATAATAGGAAAGGATATATTTTCCATACAAATACTGTATTTTTCTTCGGGAATTCCAGAGAGGTGGGGAGGTGGGGGGGGGGGGGGGGGGGGTCACTTTTCAACATTCTTCAGGGGGG
Organism: Scolanthus callimorphus; assembly: GCA_033964015.1. Taxonomy (NCBI): domain Eukaryota; kingdom Metazoa; phylum Cnidaria; class Anthozoa; order Actiniaria; family Edwardsiidae; genus Scolanthus; species Scolanthus callimorphus. Next base: position 18,597,224 of record CM066919.1, read on the forward strand.
GGGGATATTTTCTGGAACCACACATTATTGATTTACAGGTAAGTAAATGGCTGATTATGGATTAATAGGTAAATAACTAGATATTTACCTATGAATCCATAATAAGCCATTTATTTACCTATTAATCCATAATGAGCAATATATTTACCTAGAAATTCAATTCAATTCTATTGATCAACCCCAACCTTTCCCTGGAGAATTCAAATCCCTCCCCGACTTTTAGTTTGTTGAGAGCCATTATCCGAGTTAATTCCCTACGAATAACAATGGAAACCGCGTCAACTGTAAACTAAGAATGCTTATATCATGCAAATTTAAGTTTTCTTTCTTAGACTAAGCTGAAGTACAACAAGGATTTTGAGTTGTTTATGTAGATACTGGCCTAGATTTATAGAATTTTGTTAAAACAACCGTGACATAGCCCCTTTAAGTGAGACGAAACTGAAATGAAAATTTTCATTGGTAAATACAGTAAATGTAAGGGACATTTTCAGACAATGGGGAGCCGCGCACCCCTCGGACCCCTCTAAATCCGCCCATGGATTTGTGGAATACATGTAGAATTACATGCAAAAATTCCCAGAAAATTGAGCTTGTGAACATATTCAATTTTACGATATTCTATAATTAATTTATTCAGAAACTTTTGGACTCACACTTACTACACGTTAGCTTTCACACAAGGTTAATTCCTTATCTCCACTCTGTTGAACTTAGTGCTACGCGGCCACAGGCTTGCCTGAACATCTACATATATTCACTTCATTACCGCGAACATAACATCTAATTTACCCCGACCTGCTCCCAGTCTGACCTGGATAGCTCAGCTGGTTAGAGCATCGGATGCTGGTTAGAGCATCGGGGTCAGAGATTTTTTTCTCTTTCTCCGCTTACTAGGGCTAACGCTCAGAAGCACACATGGGACCATTTCATTAGCACGTTAGCTTTCACACAAGGTTAATTCCTTATCTCCACTCTGTTGAACTTAGTGCTACGCGGCCACAGGCTTGCCTGAACATCTACATATATTCACTTCATTACCGCGAACATAACATCTAATTTACCCCGACCTGCTCCCAGTCTGACCTGGATAGCTCAGCTGGTTAGAGCATCGGATGTACAATTCTGAAGGTCGTGGGTTCGAATCCCTCTCGGGGTCAGAGATTTTTTCTCTTTCTCCGCTACTAGGGCTAACGCTCAGAAGCACACATGGGACCATTTCATTAGCACGTTAGCTTTCACACAAGGTTAATTCCTTATCTCCACTCTGTTGAACTTAGTGCTACGCGGCCACAGGCTTGCCTGAACATCTACATATATTCACTTCATTACCGCGAACATAACATCTAATTTACCCCGACCTGCTCCCAGTCTGACCTGGATAGCTCAGCTGGTTAGAGCATCGGATGTACAATTCTGAAGGTCGTGGGTTCGAATCCCTCTCGGGGTCAGATATTTTTTCTCTTTCTCCGCTTACTAGGGCTAACGCTCAGAAGCACACATGGGACCATTTCATTAGCACGTTAGCTTTCACACAAGGTTAATTCCTTATCTCCACTCTGTTGAACTTAGTGCTACGCGGCCACAGGCTTGCCTGAACATCTACATATATTCACTTCATTACCGCGAACATAACATCTAATTTACCTCGACCTGCTCCCAGTCTGACCTGGATAGCTCAGCTGGTTAGAGCATCGGATGTACAATTCTGAAGGTCGTGGGTTCGAATCCCTCTCGGGGTCAGAGATTTTTTCTCTTTCTCCGCTTACTAGGGCTAACGCTCAGAAGCACACATGGGACCATTTCATTAGCACGTTAGCTTTCACACAAGGTTAATTCCTTATCTCCACTCTGTTGAACTTAGTGCTACGCGGCCACAGGCTTGCCTGAACATCTACATATATTCACTTCATTACCGCGAACATAACATCTAATTTACCCCGACCTGCTCCCAGTCTGACCTGGATAGCTCAGCTGGTTAGAGCATCGGATGTACAATTCTGAAGGTCGTGGGTTCGAATCCCTCTCGGGGTCAGAGATTTTTCTCTTTCTCCGCTTACTAGGGCTAACGCTCAGAAGCACACATGGGACCATTTCATTAGCACGTTAGCTTTCACACAAGGTTAATTCCTTATCTCCACTCTGTTGAACTTAGTGCTACGCGGCCACAGGCTTGCCTGAACATCTACATATATTCACTTCATTACCGCGAACATAACATCTAATTTACCCCGACCTGCTCCCAGTCTGACCTGGATAGCTCAGCTGGTTAGAGCATCGGATGTACAATTCTGAAGGTCGTGGGTTCGAATCCCTCTCGGGGTCAGAGATTTTTTCTCTTTCTCCGCTTACTAGGGCTAACGCTCAGAAGCACACATGGGACCATTTCATTAGCACGTTAGCTTTCACACAAGGTTAATTCCTTATCTCCACTCTGTTGAACTTAGTGCTACGCGGCCACAGGCTTGCCTGAACATCTACTTACTACAAAAGTATGCTGCTGCGTGACGCAATTACAGTGATCGTAATTAAAACTGTATACTGTTCACTGCTTTCTAAAAAGCACTATAAGTACGATTTCAAAAGAAACAAAAACAATATCTATTGTTTGCTTTTGTCACGACTAATAATAGCGGAGCTCCTTAGCGGCCGAAAGCCGCAGAGCGGAGCACCATAGGTACCGCAGGAAGAGTACAATAGTTAAAAAAAAAGTAGAACTCAGGTATACGATCGACTTCATTTTTCATGGTTCAGCGGTATTCCCATTTGGGTATCGGGGGCGCGTCCGTACGTGCGTGCGCACCCAGACACATACCACAGGTAAACCAAGACGTATTCCACGATTGATTTGGCGGGAAAATACAACGCGCGCGCGTTTTGTCTCATTAACACAGAAAAATATGTAACCGGGAGCTCCGCTTTTAGCCAGTGGCTAAATCTCTATATTAGTTATGTCTTATATCGTGCACATATATTGCTGTTCTGAGCGCTTTACAATATTTCTATTAAAAATGAACAAAAAAATAATAATAATAACAACAAATTATATAAAAAAAGGAACGGCAAAATTTTACAATGTTCAAGGGATAAAGACAACAGGTGTAAAAAAAAAGAAATAAACTTGTAAAAATAATTAGTACGTAAAGAAAAAGGTTACACATTATAAACGACCTTAAAAGGTGAGTTTGCTTAAAACTTTCTTTTTCTTCTGATTGGTTGGTTGTTGAATTAGTTTCGTTTCTGATTGGCTAAGTGTATTTATTTCGCTCCCTGATTGGCTGGCTGTTGAATGGGTTTCGTTTCTGATTGGCTAAGTGTATTTCCTTTGCTCCCAGATTGGTTGATTGTTGATTTGTTTCGTTTCTGATTGGCTAAGTGTTTGTCCTTCGCTCCCTGATTGGTTGGTTGTTGATTTGTTTCGTTTTGATTGGCTAATGTATTTACTTCGCTTCCTGATTGGTTGGTTATTGATTTTGTTTCGTTTCTCATTGGCTAAGTGTATTTCCTTTGCTCCCTGATTGGTTGGTTGTTGTTTTTGTTTCACTTACTGATTGGCTAAGTGTATTTACTTTGCGCTTTGTTTTCGACACTCATCTGAAATCCACTTTATGGGACGAACATAGAAATAAAATAAAGAAAATTTAATAACTTGGTGTCGACTCAGTGACTCAAATGTCAAGTTAAAAAATTACTCCATTTGACCCTTTTTATGTCGAGTTTTTGGATTAACATATATATATATATATACTATATACACTTTTTTGCAAATACATTGTTCTGAGAAATACATACATACATCCTTTGCTCTCCGTTGTTTTAGCTGTCAAATTTGACAAGAAAACAAAAGATAGATGTATTTCTGTAGGACAATGTTTTGCAAAAAAGTGTATGTCCACTAGTCGATATTATATGTGTATATAGTATAATAATTACAAATATATATATAATATACATAGCCAGAGAAGAATGTAGAGGAGATGACGACATGTTTTTTATTAAATGTTTCGGTATTCAGCCTTCATCAGTAAATAATGTGTATAAAATGAAATGAATCAGTAAATAATGTGTATAAAATGAATAACTTAGAATTACAATCAAACAATGGGTAAATAAAAATACAACACTAATTGTATCATTACAAAAATGAAGGCTGAAAGCCAAAACGCTTAATAAAAGCATGGTCCTTTAGAAATACGTGGCGTCTGTATCGAAAGCTTTACTACAGTGGCCAACAAGTGTCAACGCAAAGAAAACGCCCAAAACATATTTCAAAAAATGTAGAAACACTACGCAGTTAACAAAACCGTGGAAAAGTCCAAAACACATTCATAAATTAGAAAACACATTTACAAAAGTTGGTAACACATTCAAATATTAGAAACACAGTCACATCCTCTTCTTCTTGAATACGTGAGCATATTTTTTTTATACGTGAGGCATAAATGCCGTTTTAGAATGCCAAGGGTATATATCTCGTGCCATTCCAGGAGATTGTGTTATATAACAGGCTCAATTATATATAACAGTCTCAGTTATATAACCAAACTACAGGAAGGTCGTGAAAGCTGTGTGGTGTCATTTTTTTTCTAAATACCTCCTCCCTTTTCTTGGTATACTTAATCGCTGTTTGTCATATTGATTGTATTCGAGAAGCATTCAATTTGCAAAAAACGAGAACCTGTAAAAAAAAAACTGCGTAAAAAAGGTCAAATCGCTTTTGAAAGATTTTTGTAACTATAGGTATTGACCAATCAAAAGTGACCATAGGGAAATAAAATATGTAAAGCTTTTCACAGAACGAAACCTGCGAGAAATTTCTTTAAGAAAAAGAGGTCTTCGCCATTGAAAGATTTTCGTAATGTAAGGTATCAACCAATCAAAAGTGGCAATGGGGAAAATAAAGTATATAAAGTCAGGAGTGGGAAACTCGAGCTCTTCATATAATTCAACCAGGCATAGAATCTCAATCTGCCAGTATCAAGTTATCAAGTATCAAGTAAAGAAAAGCATAAAACATGACCCCTGTCGACTTAAATTAATATAACTGACTCTTTTTGCAAAGATTGCAGGGAAGCTGTCTATATGTTTATGCATAAAAATAGAGAATAATGCATGGGGGCGCAAGCGTCCATGTTTTATTCTGTTTATGATATAAACATGGTCAATACTATTTTTTGTGAGAAATTTATGATTAAATGAATTCGCGATAGTGGCCATTATCGTAATGTTTCACGCGTGTGAATTGCGATATTTCTCAGTGGCCGAAACCCTGATAAAACATAGCTTAATTAACAGAATGTCTTTCATAAGTGCTCATGACCTAATTTAGTATATTATAAAAATGCACGCAGCAGAATCCATTGGATGCAAATAAAATACCCAATTGAACGTTTACCACTTGTCCAGCGGGGGCGGACCGATGGATTTCCGTTCAGCCGCGTATTTTGGTTACGTAAGTGTGTTTCTAAACCCGTATTCATGAAAGTGTAAAATATGAAAGTCTTTTAGACTCATATTTTTTGGCATTAATTTTTCCCACACGTTCTAGAATCAGTAATCATAACACAAATGTATTTTAGAATAATTTTTTTATTACAAATATAAAAGTGTTCCGTACAAAAACAATGTCTCAAGAAGGCATCATATGATTCTCATTTGTGTACAAAAGCTATAACATTAGTATCCCTGTAGTATCAAATCTGAGATGAGATATAAACGGCACTATTGGTGAGCAAAATGCCGGACACAAGCCGAGAATAATGTTCGACAGTAGTATTGAATGTTTGTATCTAGAGTTCAGCCTATTGTTATGCTTGCGCTGCAGCTAAACCTGTAGACCACATAGGTACAGCGTTGCTCCAAGGGTAGCTCTTGTAGTCACAACGCGCGCTACTGTTTAGCTCAGAGGGGACATCACTGCAACACTGGGAGATAGTAATAGTCACCAGGGCAGGCGGTGCCCGTATGTTGGCGGGAGGTCTGCTTCTGGTTGCCTTCCCGTCGAGTGCAACGCTGTTTTCATAGCTAGCAGCGATCATCAAGAGCTTAGGTATTGCGTTCGAGTGTTTTTGGGCCTCATTTTCCCACAACATTGCGATCCGTTTGCGCGATTCCTGGACCTTCTCTTCAAGGTATCTCATATTGCACTCGTCTTTACGGGATCTTCCGCCTTCTGATCGTCAACCTCAGTTTTATCATACGGAACGTCGATGCAGAATGCCCCCGATACAGGTTTCTGCTCAAGATCAGTGTCTATGGAGTCGAGACTGTTTGGCACCTCTTCGCCTGATTCTGACAAATCAGTTGTGTCTTGGCAACACTTGAAATATCTACCAAGCACCTTTTTGCCCGCCCAGTAGACGAAGCAAATCCCTATGAGTCCCAAAGCAGTGTTCACCATAATCATGCCACTGCTTGTTCCTTGGCTCTCCGTTGGTTTACTCACTCCTTGTTTACCCGAGTTCGGTTTCGCTTTAGCCTCAGTAGTGATAACTTGTAGTAGAATAATTGCTAGCACTGTTAAGAGCTGTGCGACGGTAGCTAGCTTCTCCATGTTGTTCTTTCGTCTGTAAGATTGTTGTTATGTAAGTACGGACTACGGGTTCTTTTTATAGCCAACTCTCGTTTAAGCACTTTGGTATTGCAGCCAGTTAAAGGCGGTCAACGATATTAACGATCCTAAATTGCTTCCGCTTAGGTTCCTCTCCTGTTGTCCAGTGAAGATCTCTTCTTATTCCTCTTCCTTTGCTTTTATTTCATTTTACAAAGCATGTATCTCCCCCTCATTAGAAACTCCAACACGTCACCAAATTCCAGATAATTATCACTGCAAAATTCATTGTTGCCCGAAGCGTAAAAGTTAAGACATTAGTTAGAAAAAAAAGATAAATTAAGCAGAATAGATTCTCCACTAAAACAATTCACGAACCAATTCTGGATAACAGACAAGCTAAAGACGATTGATTTGGTGGTGATTTTCGCAATTTTCATGCATTGCAGAGAAATTAGTAGTCTTATTTACATTTCTCTTTTTTCTGAAAGAGCTTCTTAGGAAAGCCTGCTATCGCTGGCTTTTTCATGGAATGTTCATGCATTGCAGAACAATTGGTAGATTTATTTACATTTCTCTTTTTCTGAAAGAGTATCTTAGGGGGAAAGCCTGCTATCGCGGGATTATTGAGAGATCTCTCTGCCATTCATTTTAATAGTGAGGATAAAGGAAACGAGGTAGCGAGAATCCCTTACGAGCCAAACAAAAACAGCTGCCCAGCCACGCTATGCCGTTTTGATTATCTAATCAATAGTGCTAATATCATATTAACCACAGCTTCCCCGCGTTCTCCTCGGGCGCAGTGGCTCTCATCTCGTGCCCAGTGCGCTCGTATTTCTTACGTAACCACTCATAAACGATCGGCAAAGCCTAGCATGACTGATTGAGGAAGTAATTCGTGTACGTCGCTTCACTTGTTTACTCCTGTCGGGTTCCTTGTTTGTTTGTTACGTAAAATCTGGATCTTTGGAAACGAAAAGAAAATACGACAGATGGAGAGAGTGGACTGTGGGTAACAACAAGTCCCTGACAATATTATTCTGCAAGATCACAAATTTGCCTACTACGCGAACCTATTGGGGATAATAATGAAAAAGCCACTAGGGTCCAATGCTTACTTTGTAGTTTTATGAAGGCGTCATTGTCTCTCCATTATCTTGTTTTTACTCTAAAATGAACCTAAACAACCAATCAAGATTCTCGAAACAAAGTGAGCAGGCGACAATATGGCTGTCACGAAATTTTCTGCTCTCGGAAAGCTGTTACCCGTCGTGTTCAGTTACATATTTTGATCATCTATACCATCATATACCAGAAACATAAGCGACTTAAGTTATATGTTTCTGTCTATACTGAATTTTTATTACTGAATTTGATTCTCCGTTCACTTCGCTGTGATAAAAACTTAACACCGAATACGTTACCGCAAAGCCAATATTTGTCTAATGAGTTAGAGAGACTCCAAAGGCGCGCTTTGAGAATCATTTTCCCAAATATAGATCACGATGACGCCCTACAGGAAGCGAACATACCTACGTTTATATTGTAGAAGACCGATTTGACATGAAGCTTTTTACTGAAGATTTAGACACTAAACACAGGCTTCACCATTTGCTACCTAGGAAAATAAGAACTCAAGAACATCTGCTCGCCATTTTAACCTGCCTTTATGTAAGACGACGAGATTGCAAACCAGTTTTCCCTGCCACTGTGTGTTGTGAGCCGTCAATTTTTTTGTGGTATTAACGGCTCGAAAAGCGCTTTGAAAATGGACATTTTTTTCGCACGAATTTGTGTTTCATTTCATTTTCAATAGTGCTATTAACGCGGGATTGCAATATTTTTAGCAATATCTAAAGGATGAAAGATATTTTTTTTTTCGCTGAAAAAGATGGAAAGAAAATAAGCAATATTTCTTGTGATTTCCTCTAGACAGACATCATGAATCGCGGTACAAAATTACGATTTTGAGACGGCAATACCACAAATTATTATCCAACTGCAACGAGAGGAGTAAAAATATCGCAGGACTGAGACTGGGGCGAGTACAAATATCCCGCCATATTGTACACTTCTAAACTATTTTCACTAAGTTCGTCCATTCTCATTCCAAAACAGCGAAAAATAGAATGTCGGATAAATAAATAACTTATTAGACATTTTAATGTACATATCTCTGAACATTTTTTTTCGTCTTTGTATTTTGTCTCGCCCGAAAAAAATGTTGTTTTTTTTCAAAATCTTCCAACCCCCCCTCAAAGATCAAATGGTTCGCACCTCGAGTGTTCCCTTATGTAGCTGACAGAAGACGTTTATGTGTTATGTGTTATCGTAAACTATAATCCGAGTCATAGGAAGTACCCATTTCCATCGGCTGATTTAGTTCGTATGTAGTGCAATATGTCGATTGATTTCGGCAAATGAAGCCCTACCTCCACTCATTTTGTTTGTATGGCTGATTCGTACCCTGGGTACCGCAGACTCTATGCTTCACTTTTCGCTCCAAATATCGTGTCGTCTTGGCTAAGCTTGTCATCTAGTGAGACTGTTAGCTGTTTCGATATTTCTAGACGTAATTACCTTATACCTTGGTCAGGTCTTCATCTGTCTTACAACGGGTCTGCCTGCTCACAGTTCCTTAAATGCAGTTTGCAAAACTCCAGGACATGTCGCCAGTTAGCTCGGTCAGACTCGTCAGACACTTAACACTTTCCATCCCAATGTCGCACGCAGCCAGTTCCCAGGTACAGTTCCTAAGACATATTTGTCTTCCAATATCGATTTCAGCAAAAACATATGAGGTTGACTTGACAAACAAATTCACAAAGACTATATATTCGGGGGTGGAAGATGAATTATTTGCAAGCCATAATTCATTATGCAGCTCATTTTTTCCGAATAATTCATAATTCCTTAAAATTGAATCCCATAATTTAAATTCCCCACCATTTTACAACCATAATTCATAAACCATCTTCCAACCCCGAATATATTACTGCTACTGGATGATTTATTTGCACTCTTACACAAACACAAGCAAAGAAAAAAAAAGGGAACACAGTGCGAAACAATGACAGTGACTTTCTAGGTTATGCAATGTCATTAGTTATCGATCCACCAAAATAATATTAAAACTGCGCTGGAGGGTCCAGACGCTTATTTTCCCTGCGACATAATTAACTAGAACAACCAGCCGATAATGAAGGCTGTTACGTCTTTACTGCATATTAATCTAGAAAAGAATACTCCCGGAAGTTATGCTTCGGTTTTTAGACAAGCAGGTTTAAAATTGTTGCGAATGATATTACGTAACGTAATTTCTTGTATCATGTTTTCCATAATTCAGCTTACTCGGGAAACCTCAACTTCGTCATGTTATGTAAATGTATTATACGACTGTGGCGTCATTTTACCATATAAGGTCAAAATTGAGTGTATTATATATGAAGCCGTATTACACGGCTGAAAGCCATATTAAAGGATGAATGCCCATCCGAATAGTGAAAGTTTCATCGTGGCGATATTCAACCAGAAAAAAAAAACCAAGATCTTGTGGCAATATTTCGGTTTACTTCAAAACCATCACCATTCATTGGCCTGATGATGGTTTTAAAGTAAACCGAAATATTGTCACAAGATCTTGTTTAGTTTTTTCTGGTGAATATCGCCACGATGAAACTTTCACTATTCGGATGGACATTCATCCTTTATTACTTGAAATTGTCAGGCGATCCCGGTTTTTAAAGCCGTATTACACTGTAGCAAACCGGCTACGAACCGGCTTTGCGCGCGCAGTGGATGGAATGGTTCCCCGACATTTTACTCGTTGCTCCAATTTTTCCTCACCCTGAAATACATCCGCAATGCGTCAAATATCGGCCCGTCTTACATAAAATCTATACATATATCGGAAAACATATTTGAATGAATGAGCTGCACGATTTTCAGCACTTTGCGACATGGTTCTCTAAGTACAGGAAGGAAGCTGGGGATTTAACCACGACTTCCGTAAGTTTACTATTCTAGACAATACTTCTCAGAAAAACACATCTAAAATAACCCAGTCGTTTGACTTAGCAGGTGTAGCGAAACTATTGTTACGTAATGTTTGTCGGGGGGAGGCTGATTGGGAAGGCTTTGTGGGTATTTTTCGGCCGAAAAAACTTCAGCTCTTGTTCGGTGATGCCATCAGGCTAATGTGGAAATGGCAAATACAAGGGTTTCAGCAAGAAATGAGATTCTAAATATAGCACGTATTCTACTGTGTTGGCGGCAAAGTTATTGGCGAGGACTAGTCGCAGCGAATCATAGCGGAGCTCCTGCTTGGTAGTGTAGTCTAGGTAACTAGATGAGCGAAATGAAGTGGTCACGTGATATGACGTCATCGATGACGTCATCTATGCTTGAAAAATTAATATCTCGTGAAGGGAAAACTCTAAAGCAACCATGTAAACCATGTACGCATGGGAATCCCTTTCATTCACAGAAAATTTTATAACCAGGAGCTCCGCTTTTAGCCAGTGGCTAAATCTATATATTAATCATAATCTTTATTGACTCATAATGAAATGTTAAAAAAAGTTGCAATATTATTGCAAGTTGATGTACATTTCGAACACGGGCCCATTTTTTTACACTTTTCTCGATTTTTGATATATTCGTGTTATCTATTTATCGATTTTCTTCCTTGCACATACAATTTATTTATAGTATATACTTGTACTTGAGAGAAGGAAGTAAATAGTTGAATTTTGGTGAGACAAAATGGAAACAAAATGTTGCGCGTATTCCTAAATTGGGGTGTCAGGCGTCACGCTAGTAGCGACTAGTCTGACGGCTATTTTTATTTTCCGTGCAATCGGATGACCTAACTAAAACCCAATGGTTTCTATTTGAAGAACCTATATCTGATAATGGGTTACTGAAGTAATTCGATTTACTATTTCGCCGCCGACCTGCCTATTTTAATTTCCATCATTTGGCTGTCAGGCTTTTTAGCCAATTTTGTCCTATATAAAATAATAAGCAAAATCGTTTTAAAAGGTTCTTACTCTGGTCAATTGTTTGACGCTGTGTAACTGTCCACAAATTTTCATATCGTTCTCAAGTATTTTGGCTAAGATAGGCGCTATATTAGCCGATATATACATTTTCAAACTTTTCTGAACGCTTTTTCGGAGGCAGAAAACCAAGCCAGATTTTACAACAGGTGCTCATGTTTGTACCAATTGCCAAAGATGTAAATGAAGCCAAAATACCATCGATATCCGGTCCACTAATTTTATCATTATTTACAATGCACCTGAGCTCTGTACGTACTATCGTTTGGGATCAGGAATTTTACAAACTTTACTGAACGCAGTTGTCCGGAGTACTTTGAGCAAAATTGGCATACCACAACATGCAACATAGTGTTTCAATATAATTCAAGAAAAAAGTTATTTCTTGCAATTGCTGACTCTAAACACACTAAATGTCTATAATTTTTCATTGTGTAATGAAACATCTTTATATAGAGAGCGTTTAGTGAAACTAAGTGAAACTGTTGCTTGCGCTCATTCCCAGGCCCCACGGCCATATTATATAACTCACAGGTAATTTCCCGAAAAAGTGGTGTATTCAAGTAAAACTTACTATCTATTACTTGTCTTACAATTCTTAATCATTTCTAGCAGAAATGGCGATGTTTCCGATTTTCGTTAAAAAGTGCTATGTTACGGTTTTTGCGCACCAGCTCACAAGACAGAGGCGCCATAACTGTCCAAAAAGGCATGCATTGTCATTGAAATGTATTACAGCTAAAACCGTTGCATCGCGACGCACGTTTTGAAATACATCAAATCGTGTTTTGATTTTGGTCTTTGCTGTTCCGCCAATCAACTATTTGAGCCAGTGAAACTCATGCCCTATTTCGCCTAGTGCATTCAACTGGCTTCCCTCTGAACTAAAACCAGAAACGTCGCGACGGAAAGCCAGGCGATCCGAGTGCACTAGGCGAAAAACAGGGCAAGAATCTGATTGGCTCATAAGAATTGACTGGCGGAACAGCAAAGCCAAAACAAATCGATATGCAACGATTTTAGCTGTAAAAAAAAACCAGTTTTTGCTAAGCTGTAATTACGTAATGGATGAGAAAATCTCCAGGTGGATTCAGACGTCTCCTCTCGCAAAGTGAGGTATGATCGTCGAGAGGAATGAATATTTGAAATTCAGGCTATTTTTAATACTCTCTTTAGGTTATTTTGGCTAGACAGAGAACGATAGCCCGATCGAGGAGGCTGCCAGGCGCCCGTTTCTCGAATCGCCCGAGAATTCTCGGGCCCAAGAACTTTGTTTTGAATGTTTAATGGATTTATCAAAAGCTTTTCGTTTCCTTTTCTACCCTGCCGATTTGAATAGTCTATAACTCCCTTTTCGTGGTTATTTCTATCCCATAGTATTAATAGAATTACGTTACTTTAAAGCGAACTTTTACGGGCACCCGTTGGTCACCCGAAAAACTCGGGTGAAAAACAGTGGAAAGTTTTCGGGAGCAACTGACCTCCCGAGACTTTTCGGGTGTTTTTCCGTCCATTTGATTGAGGGTTTGAATGAAATCGAAATCGAATATTTCTTTTTTGAGACGTCAACAGTATACATATTCACGGATAGCAAGTTTAGACTATTTAAATCATCAGGGTAGAAAAGAAAATGAAAACTTGGTGATCAATCTATTAAAATTTCAAAACAAACTTTTCTTGCCCGAGAATTTCGGCGTTTCAAGCGTTTCGAGAAACGGCCCCCAAGTCCTGATGTTACTCGGCGTCTTCTCGGACTTGTAAGATGTGACGGTTTCCCTGTGGTAGCACACGAAAAAGCACGAGATTCCAGTTCGATTATGTAATGAATAGAATGTGAAAAGAGGCGGTCAGAATTTTAATGTTAAAACTTCCGCGTTAAACTGGGATATTGCCGCGAAATTAATTAAGCTTTCTACGAGGAAATGAACGGTGAAAATATAACGAGCATTTCTAACGTACAAACATAAATATTTAGTCCATATCCTCAACCGGTTACTCTTATTTCGAAATACGATACACAGTCGACGCTCTATGGTATTAAAAGAGAAAAATCCGTGTCGCGTCGCAATTGATGCTAAAGGCTGGTTTCCATATAGTCTTATCTGTCGTATCTGTCGCATCAGTCGACCGTGAAACAATGAAAATTGGAATTATTCTTTGTTTCACGGATGACTGATACGACAGATAAGACTATATGGAAACTAGGCTTAACGCATTCTCTTACCCAGAGCTCCCCGGCTCGTCTTCTCGCGGGGGAGGCTCTGGTGACAGCCACTCACGCATGCGCGAGATTTAATACAGAGCTGCTGAGAGAAAGACATTTCAGCGCATGCTCCAACGCTAAAAATCAGCCAATCAGCGACGGCCCTCAAATGGATGTCCCCAGAGCCTCCCCTGCGAGCAGACGAGCCGGGGAGCTCTGGGTACGAGAATGGGCTTAACGATGGTCGTTTGTACGCAACTGCGCAGCTGTTCTGCGCATCTCAAAAGAAAGAAGTATCGTCCCGTAACGATGGCCAGCGAAGGCTAAAAACCTCGAAAACAATCATCGTAGGATGGTTTAATTAGTTTTGCTGATGAATCAGAGTGATCGCTCCTTGGAGCATGCGCGTATCGTGACACTGGCTCCCTTTATTGTATTTACAGTGACATAAAAAAGTAACGGCATTACTAATATATAGATTTAGCCACTGGCTAAAAGCGGAGCTCCCGGTTACATATTTTTCTGCGTTGGGGTCTTGGTTTACCTGTGTGGGGGCGCGCAGACACGGACGCGCCAGCGATACCCAAATTGGAATACCGCTGAACCATGAAAAATGAAGTCGATCGTTATACCTGAGTTCTACTTTGAGCTATTGTATTCTTCCTGCGATACCTATGGTGCTCCGCTCTAAGGAGCTCCGCTAAAAAGCTCTAGCCTAGCCACTTCGCTTTTAGTGCGTTCCTCTACAAATAATCGAAGTCCATTCTTAGATAGATGGTTTGAAAAATGGTGTCTTTTGATTGATTTTTCGATTTTCTCCGCGGACCCCTCGTTTTCGTGACTCCTTAATCATTATCCTGCGAGATTGTGCAGAATATTTAACCATTATCCTGCGAGATTGCGCAGAATATCGTCTGATACTTAGCCGACGAGGGACGAAGTCCCGAGTTGGCTAAAATCAGACGATATTCTGCAAAATCGAGCAGGATAATGGTTTTATTATTCAGCACATCGATAGCACAAAACCCCCCGAAAAAATGACTTTTGTGTATTATTTACGAGCTCAAATCATCATATTTTCCTCAGAGACGGATATCGCAGGATAGCTGTCATGTACAGAAGACAGCTATTGGCGTTCCAATGACCATATTTGGGCAGTGCATCGATGTGCTGAATAATAATATAAGTTAACGGAGCTGGAGCCCGTTCTACGAACAGCTGTGAATTCTCGGACCCGAAAAAAAAATTCCCTATAAAACCAGAAACATATAACTTAGTTGAAACATGTAACAGCGAACCAAGCTGTGGATTATTCGAGATGAATTTATGACCATATTTGGTCAATAATGAACCCTCGACTGCTAACCCAAGTAGGTTTTCTCTTCATAAATTTCAATTTTCGCTCATATAAAGTAGAGCAACAGTGGTAAGTGATAATATGCTAACATTTAACATCTTGAAGTCTTGTAAACTTTTATTTTAAAAATCTGTTCATTTGTTTATTATGCGAATATTCCGCAGCTTGGCACTAAAGCAATGTATTTTTGTTACACGTTTCGACTCACTTATATGTTTCTGATAAAACTGAATTATGTTAGTTTTGCCCGAATTTCTCGGGCGCCGCCAGAATAACTCGGATGAAAAACAATGGAAAGTATATAGAAAATATGTTCCGCTCCCTCTAGGCTGCTATATGCGCCTCGTTAACTATCTAATGACTCATAGAAAACTCGAACTCGTAGTCTAATTGTAAATTATGTAACGCATCGTCGCGACAGGTGTCTCGCGGTTCGTTTTGCGCGGGGAATTACTAGTCCAATCGTGATACCGGTCACGCTTCAAGAAGATGTTTTATCTTTTATAAAAGGGCCACTACGCACGTACATCGTAAATCATTTTACCGAAAGAAAATCTTTAGTCCTATAGACTGCTACCGTTGTTAGTAATGCTACGTGCTCTTATTTCCGTGCCTTTAATGCTCGCAACCCATGAGAGAAGGGAAAACGAACAACTCATTATGTTTCTCGCTCGTTTGACGGCGAGAAACGAGCGAGAATCCCGATGCGGGCGCCATCTTGGACGGGTGAAAATTCGATCTGGGGCGAGTGACAAAACGAGGGGAAGGGGGGGGGGGGGGGGAGGGGGAAGGGGCAACCCGTCCAAGATGGCGCCAGCATCGGGATTCTAGCTCGTTTCTCGCCGTAAAACGACCTAAAAAAGCCAACCAACTCCACAATGTCATGATGCTGACTAGATACTAGATACTGGTCTAGCTAAAATGTGACGGGCCGCCCTCTCCAAGGGATACATTAATAATAATAATAATCTTTATTTCTTAAGATAAACAATACATATCCTAAGTTACAAATTTAAAAAGTGAAAAATATATCTATCTATCTAAAACACTAATGTAAAATATACTATATACATGAGAAAAAATATACAAAATTTAAAAACTATTCCTATATACCATATTTAAAAATAATCCTATTACTAAAAGCATTCTTAAATCTGTCCGTTTGAATCTTCGGGCGTATAATTGATTTTTTTCATTAATTGATATTTGGTGTCTTTGGTCTTAGGTAAAATTGAAAACAGAGGGCATTCGGGGTCATTAGATCTTCTTGCGTATAGTTTCTTGTCAGCCTTTTCTAATAGATCTCTTATGTTGGTTCAACACCCTAGCCAGGTTCCTTACCTTCATTGTATTTTTTTCATTTTCTTTTTATTTGTGTCCCCAAATTAGTATGGGTTCTTAACCCTAGGTGGTTTTTATTGACACAGAAATAAATATCTATCTAAGTTGTTTTCTACCCTGCTGATTTGAAAGGCCTACAACTCCCTATTCGTGGATATTTATATTCTATAGTATTAATAGAATAAGGTTAGTTTTACCCGAACTTTTCGGGCGTCCGAAAAACTCGGATGTGCTACAATGGGAAGTTTTCGTTTGAATGAAATCGAAAAATTCCTTTTTTGAGACGTACACTATATCTATATATTAATACCGTAAGGAAAATCGTGTCGACACTCGCTCCGCTCAGCCCTGAAGCTGTGCCGCCAAAAGAAGTTCGCAAACCCGAAGGGAAGGTGGAAATCTGGACCATAGCGTGTTTTTGTCGGAAAAGATTCACCTTGGGCAAAGTTCTAATTCAAGCGATTTCTTAAGCGAGGGACAAAGCCGCCATCGCAGCCATGTTGAAAATCTCCCACAGAAACTAAAAAAGAACTCGGTTCGCGCAGCCGAAAGCACCAAAGACATTGAAACCTAAATGGTTCTCTTACAGATTACATACAGGAATGTGCAGGGATAATTCTAACTTGAAAGATTTGAGCTGAGAAAAATTTTCATTCAAGTTTCAACAAACGTACACACTACCTTGCTACCCTTGGAGCACGCGCTAAGTCATGCTAAGTCGAAATGACACATTTACAAAACAACGTCCGTGAAAGTCATGAATAATATTCTCTAAGTATAAATCCTGACGGCTCTATCGCAAAACGCAGGACACAGTCCCGAAGAGAAGGAGGGAAATCCCTCCAGTGGGAATGTTTTTGTTGGAAAAGATTCACTTTGGGCTAAGTTTTAATTCAAGCTATTTTTAAGTGAGGGATAAAGCCGAAAAAATATAAATATATAAACTAAAAAAAATTATTAGTCCTTATACCATTTTTACTTGACCTGTTTCTTCTCTCCCCTCACTGAGATATGATAAACATACAAGCAATTCTGAAGTCGAATTGCGCTTTCGATTTTTACGGGTTCTTTGACCAATTTGAGAGACGGACACACGCGTGATTTTGTCTCACCAAAATCAAGGAGACCAGTGCAAAAAAATCCTTTTGGGCTCACTTCATTTATTTCGGCATGGTGGGACGGGGTACTCATGCTGATGGGAGGTTATTAGTAATGTAAATCCAGCAGTTTATGGAAGGGGGAAATCACGAACCCCTTCCCACATCCATATGGCCATTGTGAAATTTTTCCGGTTTTTTTAAATAGAGAACACTTTACTTAAGTAAAATAAATCTCCCCCTTACACTCAGTGAATTTTTCACGGGCATCAGCTAGTATATATATATACGAATAGGAAATTCTCGACTTTTTAAATCAGCAGGCTAGAAAAGAAAACAAAAAACTTGGAGATCAATCAATTACAATTTCGAAAAAAATTTCGGGCCCGAGAATTATCGGGTGTTTCGAGGAAAGGGTCCCTGGCCTGAGCTAACTCGGCGATAGTCCTTGTGCGCTGTCTCACGCATTTGATCTTTAATTTCAGGTTGCGAAGCAGTTTATCCGGTTTGGTTCTGTGGATGTACGAATTCTTGATCGTCATCATGCTATTGTAGCGGTGGCCTATCACAGAAGGTACAGTATGTGACGTCACTTTTGAATGTCTGAACCGACCACGATCGCAAGGTCTTCTGGGTATAATTCAAGATGGCGGATCCTCAGCTTGCGCGCAATGTTGTCCCATTTTAAATCACGTGACGTTTGTGATACATCCATATTCGTATATCCCTCGGTGCTTAGTAGAAAGACAAAGAAAGAAAATGGGAATGCCACTTGATCTGAAATGGGAAAACATTACGCCCAAGCCGAAGAGGTCTAGTCTATTTGGGTAAAGGAGTCAGTGCCACAGGGAGCCAGAGTATTGCAATCACAAAATTAAAAGAGATAATGTTACCTGGATATGCAGATTAACTTGTACGAGGACTTTTGTGCGAGAACCGCAATCTCCATTTTTGTTAATTTGCATAGATTCCCGGTCACTTCTTCGATTAAAAAATTGTACGCGAATTTCATTAAAGTATCACGTCTCCTGGCAGAAGCGGGCGCAGTGGGTACGTACGAATATATACGAGGTTCGCGCATTTGTTGGTGAAAGTCGCCTATTACTATCATATAACCTATATAGACTATATAACCCGCGAGAGATAGAGCGGGTTTGGTATGACTGGGAAACGACATTTTGCGGTACGGTCGCGGTTGCATTGTCGCGGCAAGACAGTCACGGACAACCAATCAGATTGCATTGTCGCGGCAAGACAGTCACGGACAACCAATCAGATTGCATTGTCGCTGCAAGACAGTCACGGACAACCAATCAGACCGATTGTCGCGGCAAGAAGTCACGGACAACCAATCAGATTACATTGTCGCGGCAAGACAGTCACGGACAACCAACCAGATTGCATTGTCGCGGCAAGACAGTCACGGACAACCAATCAGATCGATTGTCGCGGCAAGCAGTCACGGACAACCAATCAGATTGCATTGTCGCGGCAAGACAGTCACGGACAACCAATCAGATTGCATTGTAGCGGCAAGACAGTCACGGACAACCAATCAGATTGCATTGTCGCGGCAAGACAGTCACGGACAACCAATCAGATTGCATTGTCGCGGCAAGACAGTCACGGACAACCAATCAGATTGCATTGTCGCTGCAAGACAGTTACGGACAACCAATCTGCCATTGCATTGTCGCGACACGTAATTTCTTGCCGCAATCGCGGCAAAGCACGGCAAATCAAGGACGGCCAATCAATTTGCATGGTCGCAGTTCTCTTCTGTTCAAAATAAAAAGAACCCCGTGGCTCGCTCGCATTCTCGATGAAGGAGGTACAGGGAAATCTCTCTTTCCTTTCTCGGGAGATTTTCCCATACATTTACTGTTACTGAAGGAAATTTGCCAATTTTCGTTCCATAATTTACTATCCGGCCCCCCTTTCCGAAATTCCTGGATCCGCCCCTGAATCTCCGTAACATGCTCACACACACCATTGAAATATCTGTTTGCATTATCTTTGCTAACGCTTTTCGTTCATTACGTGGCTTTCGTTTTTTTAGAGTAAAAGATGTGCTACAACTTGTGAAGAAGACCAAGCGACTGTCAGTCAGACTGTACAGCCCCCTGTTGGACTCCCATCTCATGAGAAGTGTTATGTGGTAGGGGTAACTCGGTTGTTTCATTTTGTTTGCGAGATTAGGGTTTTACCTTATTATTTAACCCCCTGTTGGACTCCCCTCTCATGAGAAGTGTTATGTAGTAGGTAACTCGTACTCGGTTGTTTCATTTTGTTTGCGAGATTAGATTCTGATTGGCTAATGTATTTGTCTAGGGCATATTTTCTGGAACCACACAATTTCGTTAAGGTAGTTTTTTTTCAAAATTCAAGCTGGTTGGTTCTTAATAGGTTCCAGGGTATTTGTAACCATTGGGTAGAATCAGAAACATATAAGTGAGTTGAAACGTGTAACGTGTAAAAAAATACCATATTTGGTAAACATCAGGTTCTTCGTTTCGCCAATCAGCAACGAGAGATTTGATTCGTCATGTTTTCTAAAAATAAAGCGCGCGAACTCCTCACAACAGAACAGAAGCACAAAGTGAGTTTAGTCAGGGACGTCCCTGGTTTAGTTCACTGTTTACTTCCATGCTCAAAACTCATCAAAAAGATTTTTTATCATAACTTTTGCTGTTTTGCCATGGTAAATAAGAGTGCAGGCAACGCTGTTGCATCAACACGCGAGCGCGCTTCTAAACCAACGGACAACAATTCGAATGCACGTGCAATCGGAAAAGTCTTATATGAATTTTGATTGGCTGCACGCAATGGCATTGTTTTCCAAATATGGTGTTTAACAAATAGATCTCGTATTGCGTGCGTGTGTACTGTAATAGATACACAGTTGACGTGTCAGAGAATGCCATGAACAAAAACGTACGCAACGAAACGCAGTCGAGTTGCGTGACTGTTGTTCATGACATTCTGTGACGTCTTCTGTGTATCTATTACTTGATCTATTACAGTACATACGCAGAACAAACGAGATATATTTGTTTTATACAACAACAAAAGCGATTTTTCTAAAGATGAATGAGCTCATTTCAAGCTCGGTTTTGCTTGCATGTGCGCGCTATGACGTCAATCGTGCGTGTGTACTCTAATAACACACGGCCTGTCAGCCAATCAGAGCGTGCGTTTTACTAGTGTTGTATAATTAACAATAGTCACGCAACTCGACTGCGTCTCGTTGCGTACATTTTTGTTCTGATGACATTCTGTGACGTCATCTATTACAGTACACTATGCGCGCACTATGACGTCAATTGTCGTGTGTGTACTCTAATAACACACGGCCTGTCAGCCAATCAGAGCGCGCGTTTACTAGTGTTGTTGTATAATTAGTGATCGCGAGTTGTTCACTGGTTGTCACATCATATTCATTCGTCTGCTAAGTTATATGTTAGAATATTGTAGAATATGGTAGAATATTGTACTACTAAAGCATAATGTCTAGTACACTTGAATTTCCTTGTATACCAATAACTCAGACCTGTGTCTGCAAGTTGTTAAATTAAAATTAAACCAGTCATTTTTTTTCATTTTCAACAATATAGTATTTGCCTTGTTTGCTAAACAATACAAAATATATCACTATTCTTACTTGGGACCAACAGTGCTTATATAGGATATCAACTCATTAGCATAATTGTCAGTTGTCTTTAGTCCTCGGCGCAAGATGGCGTCCTTGGTAGAGGACGCTGTGTTGGCGGGTTTCATTGTGCTCATTACCGAAGCCTGATGGCGAGCTACTTTTCTTGTTACCCGCCCTCCTCCCTCTTTGCTCTGTATTGTATTGATTTCGGGTTTCATTGTGCTCATTCCGAGGACTGGTGGAGCTACTTCCTTACCCTCTCTCCCTCCCTCTTTGCTAGATTGTCCTCTTTAGCTCCGCCAGGTCTCCTTCCCCATATCTTATATAGAGCACAATGGGACCAAGTGAGAATATATCACTGGCTGAATATCAAGGCTGAACAGGTTCTAAAGTCCCGTTCACACGGCGCGATCTTAGCTGCGATTTCTGCGGCGACCGTAGTCATCATATCGCGTGGTGTGAACGGCCGGCGATTTGGCTCTGCGATATTTGACAGTTTGTTACCGATATAAAGAAATCGCACCCGCATCGCATTGGAATTCGAACATGTTCAAAACGCCTGCGACGTCGTGGCGACATCGCAAGTGAAATCGCCATAATATCGCCGGCCGTTAACACCGCGCGATATGACATCGCCATGAGATCGCCACAGAAATCGCACCTCAGATCGCAGCTGAAATCGCGCGGTGTGATAGGGTAATAAAATGCAAAATTTCAGCCTTTTAGTCTTCAATCACTAGGTTCATTTACTGTAATTTTAGCCAGAACCTCGATGTGAAGATATTGTTCCACCTTGGTCTGTGGAGGAAATTACGTATAGAGCTATTAATTTGAGGTGATTTGACTAATTTCTCCTTCTTTTAAACCTCAGGTACGGTGGGATGGGTGCGGCTCTGGGAGCTTGTATCAGTTTTGGAATCCTACTGTGGAAAAAGCTTTGACCTCGCGAGGATCCTAGGAAAGGTAGCCAATATCAACACAGAGAAAATAGACGATGACTGTAAAAAATGTTTCGAAACTTCGATATTTTATTTCCTGATGTAAATACATTAATGGAAGATATTATGCTTTCTTTCAATAATCATAGTTTCAGGGCCCGACACTGCGACCATATGGTTGCCAATGGCGACTAAATGTGGGGGCTTTGTGACCAATATTTTAGAGCTAGTCACCAAATGGCACCCCATCTTTCTGAGTTCAGCTGAGATCCACGTTTATGTGGCGACTCAATCTTTGCATTTTGGCAACTTAAGTTTTTTAATTAGTGCCAATGGCGCCAAGCGAAAAACGTTAATGTCGGGCCCTGTAGTTTACTAGGAAATTTGGGCTCCTCGAGGGTCATCCTTACCATTTTAACCTCGATACCGGGGGCCGGGTGCTTACCATTGGTCAAAGAAACCCGGTTGCATGTTTTGATCGGCGTCAAATGGTACAAAACATTCCGGTTGTGATGAAATACCGAGTGGTTGGCGCTTACCATTTGATAATTCGCATTTCGGTTTGGTTCGGTTACCTCATTGGGTCATGAAGCCAGTTGGAGTATCAATGATACAAACCATTTCGATCAGTTCGTTCCAACAGGTCGAGATGTTTGATAAATGACCTCCCTCCGCCCTCTCCCGTTCTTTTAACGAACATTTCGCTCTCGCCGATGAAACCGTCTCGGCTGCTACGCAGGCTAGTATTTTGCAGTCACTGAGAAAAGGAGAAATATATCGTGCTATACAAAAATGAAATTTCAACCTCTTTTCAGACCCCCGAAGGGTTTTGAGGTTCCAGGGCTCCGGAGAGAAAAAGACTGAGCTTCTGGGCTCCGTTTTAGGCGTGTGTGGCTCTGGGCTGCAAAATAAGATGACTTCCGTAAATTAGACATCCCATAAGTTATGAAAACTACTACTAAAGAGAATTTCTGGAACTCTGGTGTTAACTCCAGTAAAGAGATTGGGGCTCCAGAGCAAAATCATTCTGAACTCCGGATGAAAAAATAATGGGGCTCCAGGTCTCCAGAGAAAAAAAAGGCTCCAGGGCTTCAAGACCCCTTGACTTATGGAGTTTATGAAACTCTAGAAGCTTTTGGGAAAAGTTAATTTTGTGACCTAGCGAAAATTCGAATTCAAACGCTAAAAGCCTTTTTTGTAGTCCTGTTTTTGGCTAGTGTTAAAAGCACAAAGGGAAAACTCTAGCGAATTCGCCAAATAAACGAGCCCTTTTGAGCAGAGACAATACATATTCGTACCAGTGTGAATCTGTTAGCAATGGAAATTTAACTTGTTTCACTTAAGAGAAAACAATAGAGCGAGAGAAGCTTATATTGACAAAGCAACCGCCTGCAAAGAAATAATAAGTACTATTTGATCTCCTACTAACTAATCTGACCAATCAGGAGTGAGGCTCGGTTGTGTGTTTTTGTGAGGATTTGAATTATTGAGATTATAATTGAACAAGTTTGTAGAACGTGTCGAGCAGTGGTATTAACATAATTAAAGTGGCCAGCTCGATCCAAGTCGTCGGGCCTATCCCTCGTACGGGAAACATGGCCGACGATGAGGAGAAATGCATACACGAAGCGCTGTTTTTAGAGGATAATTCACCGTGTGTTTGTTCTCGAGTGTGGGAGAAAAATAATTTGACGGGATGGCGACCGAATGAAGAGCGAAAGGGGACTAAAAAGCGATTCGAGGCTAGCCGAGGTGAAAGCCGTAACTACGCGTCGCTAAGGCGAGAAAGGACTACGCTAGCTCCGACCGATGGATTTGTTTTCCGCCATTATGAATCAAGCAAGCGTTATATCGAACAATACCGGGAAAACCACTGCAGTACATGCATGGAGAGGGAAATAGAAGAGAGACCAGTTCTAGGCATTAACGTGCCAGATCCCTACCTCCCCAGGATCGCTACTTCCAGGTTTGTTGACAATTTCAATATTATAATTCACGCGAAAAAAGCGTGCTTATTTGAGATAAGATTATTTAGAATTAGTGTTTGATTGGAACAGTTGCGAGTCCTTACGATAAGATGTTATGCCTTACGTGCGGAAAACGAACAGAAAAGAGCGAATAAATTTATTTATCCTGAAGCGCATTCGCTTTTATGTTTCATCTCTCATAATAGAGAGATGCGATGTTTTTCTTTCGCACAAAATCTTTTAATGGTCATCTGCGCTTAAAACTTACTTATAGACTTCCTGTATCCAGTTTTGTCTGCTTTAAAGTGAATATTTCACCAGCTGGAATTATTTTTCTAGTTATGCCTAAATATTTAGAACTCTTTTTTCGTGGAAGAGATAACAACACATAGTCTTATAAAAACAGGTGTTTGTATTTCGTCATGTTTGATCTTGTAATTGTGAAACACTTTAAAAGCTTTATTTTTCTTTAATGTTCAATGGTATAAGTGAAAGGCTAAGAGGCCGTTTGTGGGCAACCGCATTTGTTTTATACCAAGCTCGTTTGTTGCGAAGCAAGGATTTCTACAATACATCTGCCTCGGAATATGTATTTACATTTTTGTCTCAAA
The DNA here is from genome assembly GCA_033964015.1 of Scolanthus callimorphus. Taxonomy (NCBI): domain Eukaryota; kingdom Metazoa; phylum Cnidaria; class Anthozoa; order Actiniaria; family Edwardsiidae; genus Scolanthus; species Scolanthus callimorphus. The sequence goes on from CM066919.1 coordinate 18,622,000, forward strand.
GTAAATTTCCCTTTCATTTCGTCCATAACTTTATTCAATCTGTGCATAAACAAAACCACTCAACGGGCAATAAAATTCGCGTTATCTAGTATACCATATTATAAGAGCAGATTAGAGGAAATTTTTGAAAAGATCGTGGAATTTCCCGTGGATACATAACGTACTATTTACATTTGTGATTAGATGTGTTTTGTTCTGTACAGGATTTAGGTTTTACCGCCTGCGGCACTGTTGTTTTGTAGCCAAACAGTTTATTTAACGATCTCTACACCCGATTAATACTGGGGGCAGAAGTTGTGAAATTAATAAAATAGTTAAGAAGAATCCTAGTTACATAACGGGACTAACCTAATTAAAGGGAATTGAAATTTTTGTTTTGGATGATTTATGTTTTAGCAGCTGCGTGTAGCTTTCAGTTTTTGCTTAGAAACAAAAAATATGGCCTGTTGCCATAAAAACGACGGCCCAAACAGAAGCGAAGCATTCATGTAAGAACCCGTATATTTTTATTTAAAAATATATATTTTCTTTCGAGGCGGTTCTCGCCGATTGTTGTTAACAGTATAATATAGCTTGTGTTGAATGAAGTGTGTATATCACGGAAAATTTCATGAGCAGAAAACTCATTCATGGGAAAGCTGAATTGGATGGGAAGTGTTCGGATTCACATAATGTGCCATGGGAAATTAATTTTAGGTCCTTTTGGTGCGTCGAAGCACGCAGATGACAATATTACATTGACGTGTCCACGGGTTCCGTTTACTTACTTTACTCACTTACTTACACCTAAACCCTTTTTGTTGTCCGGTTTTTGAAAAAAAACGATTATAAGATACATGGGCGAATGAAGAGGGGCCCCTTTTGCATTAATGTTTCCCAATTCTTTGTATTTGGCCAAAACAATTCCAGTTTTAGCGTCCTTGTTCTTCCCTTCGGGCCCCCCTTTTGGAAATTGCCTGGATTCGCATCTGAGATTTGCTATGCACAGTCTGAATGAATGAAAGTTTTGATCCCTCAAAATCTTTCATTTGCCTATGACTGCACTCTCCCTCTTTTATGAACTGGACCAACCATTACTAAGGAAAACCTCTTTAAAGACGGTAGAAAATCATCCCATTTGAATTTCTACTTGTTGTGGCAGGTTGATAATCAAATTGTAGGACTCTTTTCCGTGGTTTATTTGCCTTTGAATTGCAGTCTCCCTTTTTCTCTATGGATTGAACCAGCCACTTAAAAGAAAGCCCTTTAAAAACGGTATTTCCAATTTGAATTCCAATTTGTTGTGGCAAAGTAATTGATTGAGCGAATTTCAGGACTCTTGTTCGTTACCAATAACTACAGAAAACCGTTAATGGGTTCTTACCTTTTTTTCAGTGCCCTTGTAGAGAGAATGAAAATTATCAAGACACTATCGGAGTACTATAGAGTTGCTGGCTCTAACAGCAAGTAAGTTGACAACAAAGACGATTTTACACGGTGGCGCGAAGGTATGGGTTGTATTTTGAAGTGGCAAGAACAGTCCTCAACAAACGAGCTCAGCGAATGAAAATAAAGGTCATACCTTCAAGCCACCGTGTAATTCTACTTTAATTATATACAGTAAAAATCCACATAAAAGAATAAGTGGATTAAGAACACTCAATACATATATACATACATTATTTTTTCACCCTGTTTTCCTTGATGTTTACAATTTTTAGAAGATACTATTATAAAGAGGGAAGGGAAAGTTACAGCAAAAATAAAGTAATCTAGTTAGATTTAAGGTAAAAGGCTGAAAGTTGATAAAAAAGATAGTCCTTAGACATAGAACACATGCAGCCTCCTGAAAAATGAAATTGTTCTTGTATAAAAAATAGGCTGCCAGTTTCAAGTACAGTAACCTACTGTGGTAGAGTAGTGAGTAGATCAATATCATGTGCTAGACCAATGCACACAGTTCTACAGAAGGTTACTGTATGGGGAATTTCGGGGTACATTTAGCAATTGTTTTTAGACTTGACTAATTATTGTTGTTACTAAATGACTGTTACCTTCTGACAATCACATTTTGCATTTGACTGTTGGTAGTGTATGCAGTATTTGATGTTAAGAAACAATTTTAAGAACACCTTAAGAACATCTTCAGGCTGATTTTGCAGAAAACACTCAATTCGTAGAAGAACAACATCAGCGTGAATCCCCAAAACACCTGTTCTTTTATGCGGGTTTTTACTGTTTAGACAAAACTAACAAAATGATACAAATCCGATCACCAAGCACCATTATTTTTAGCGATATCCTCACTAGTGGAGATATAGAGGATATTGCATGGCCGCGCGGAGATACGGATTTATCTTCGAGTGTTGAACATTTATCTCACGAGTGAGCGCAGCGTATATAAACATCAATGAAATACCAAATTCGAATTTTATTTGAGTTAAGCTTAAAAATCGAGCATTGAGCAAAGGCAAGTGTGATATCTTCACATGTGATATCTTCAATTGTGAAGATATCAAGTTTTCGCGCGGGAGATCACTCGGTATTTCATTGGTGTTTATATAATAAATGGAAAATATCATTCCGATTAGGTCCCGAATGTAGCTTCGTATGAGATGTAGAATGTACGAATGACATTTCCCAGTAAACACTCAATGTCTATATAATAGAGCGGATTTCACATGACTGTCAAGACTTGTTATTGTAATTGCGATTGCTTTGCGTTCTCATTGGCTACTCGTTGTTCTCATCCAATCAAATTCTGTAATAAATACAATTATGTAATTACTTAGTAATTGGTTCGGCTTGCAATTGGCTAAGAAAAATCCATTTAGGAGCAAGTCGTGATTTCTCTCGATTCTGATTGGCTAGTGATTGATCAATTGCAGTTATTTTCACGACATTCATGCGAAAACCGCTCTAAAATGCAATTATTCTATATGGAATAATGGACACGAAATAAGAGTGACTGAGTAGATTGAGTAGATAGTCCGACGTCGGCACAAATCTTGATCTGATTTTTTAATATATTTATGCACTTTTTTACTGGAGCAATATACTTCCTTTTGGATCCAAACTCGCTAATGTATGCGTTTTCGTCCATTTCAATCTAAACGCATTATATCCTAAAATGTGTATTTTATTACTACCAAAAATGGTAACCATTCGCCTTTGTCACGCGCCGCCATTTTGTTTCCAGAATGACCTGTAAAGCAGAAAAAACAATGAGCCAATCAACATTTTGGTTCTAAAACAAATAAGGAGTACTTTTTGGTAGCTTGGTCAACTTTTGTACCATAAATCCCAGCATCAGGCTTCGCTTTCCAACATGAGCAAAACTCGCGCCCTGCTTGACCTCGCTTCATGCTGAATAAATCGGCTGAAAATTTCAAGATGGCGCTTGTGTGACAAAGGCGAATAGCAAAGATAAGTAGTGCGATCAAACTACCAGCATGCTCTCTGGGAGATGCTTCCGAGATTGATTGGCTGATTGCATTTTTAATCCGCACCGGGGGGGTGAGGACCTATGGAAAATTTTCCAGGGGGGTTGTTTTGGACTCTGGAAATTCCACGGGAGGGGGTGTGTCTGGAGACTGGAAATTCCAGGGGGAGGGGTAAAAAAGGTGACTTTCCAGGACATTTTATCCAAAAATAGATTTTCCAGGGGTATTTTGCCAGAAAAAAATAGAAATTCCAGGGGAGGGGGTCCTTTATGAGGTTGGAAATTCCAGGGGAGGTGGTCTGTTTCACGAGTGGAAATTCCAGGGGAGGGGGTCTTTTTAAGGGAGGTCCTCAACCCCCCCGGTGCGGTTTAAAAATGCAATCAGCCATTCCAGAGCACTCACTCAAAACAAAAATGTCTAATGTAGACCAACGAGCGCGTCCTAGCAGGCTCTAACGTAAACCTCGGCATGTATTAAACTTGTGTTCTCCTGGCTCGAGACATGTAATGGAAACTCGACAGGTGCGTGTTTGCACGGTTCCTCTGTTGGACAGGAGTCTCTTTTAGTAAAGAACAAAGTGCCTAAGGCTTCGTTCACACGTGGTGCCCGAACACGGTGCCTGGGTATGGATAGAATAGAATGGGATGTGTACATACCAGTTCCAAACCAACTTACCAAGAGAGCTCTGACTAGTTTTCGAGATATACAGTAAAAACCCGCATAAAAGAACAAGTGGTTTAAGAACACTCAGGCTGAAATTTGGTCAAAAAAGTACCTTATACATAAGAACACATGCAGCCTGAAAAATGAAAATTGTTCTTGTATAAAACAATTGCTGCCAGTTAGATTCAAGTACAGTAACCTACTGTGTAGTAGAGTACCGAGGAGAACAATATAATGTGCTAGACCATGCACACACAGTTCTACAGCAGGAATTCCAGGGTATATTTAGCAATTGTTTTTTAGACTTGACTAATTGTTGTTACTAAATGACTGTCACCTTTCTGCCAATCACATATTTCTTTATTTTACTGTTGGTACTGTATGCAGTATTTGATGTCAAGAAACAACTTTAAGAACACCTTAAGAACATTTTCAGGCTGATTTTGCAGAAGACACCCAATATACAAGAACAAAATCAGGCTGAATCCCAAAAACACCTGTTCTTTTATGCGGGTTTTTACTGTAGTCTTAGAACAGGGTAGTAACCAGATATATGGGATCAGGGATCAGCGCTATTTTGAGGCTCAGGGGTCGCGATTTAAGCCACAGGGATCGGGATCATCCTCAGTCTCGGACATAGGCGCAATGTTATGTCAATTTTCCTGGGAAAATGGAATCACTTATTTCTAATGGATCAGGGATCAAAATTTCAAGGGAACTGGGGGGTCAGGGATCAAATATTTTTTCCTTGGGATCAGGGATCACCCAAAATTAATACACCTGGTTAATACTACCCTGTTTAGAACCTAGTAAAGGGAACCCACTTTTTTAGATGAAACTCAGTATTTTGCTTTTTTGTATTCTATTTTCTCATAAGATGCTAATCTTGAAATAAATCCCTTTAACGTTGGTGGTAGCCCCTATCACTAGCCCTGTATAGCATGTGTTTGTATAAGATTGTTAAATAAAGTTTATTATCGTCTTATCATCGACTCCTATCCGAAAATGTTTGAGATAAGATGGTAGGGCGATAACAAAGCAATTCGCTAGCCAAGCCAGCTGTTTACAGAATAATAACTGACATTTTCATTATATTCTTTTGCAGTTGCAGTGAGTTGAAAAATATTTGCTTAACTGGCAAGCGTACAGATCCCACGGACAGGCGAGCCCTAACAGACACACCACGGAGAAATTCGGAGGACAGTTTACCTCTTATCAAACAAGGGATTTTAACGCAAGACGAGAACGCCTTAACAACAGTGTGTGAAAACGAGGAAAGAGAAATCAATCATGAAATAATGAACTCAAACCCTGTGGACAATAAGAAGTTAGAGATTTTAAGGCTCAATAAATCCAATACAGACTTTGTGCAAAAGTCAAAACTTGAGCTAATAAGCATACACAAATCTAGCACTAACAAAGCTAAAGCTTCCGGCTCGAGGGAAAATAGAATAAGAAAGCTACCGACGCCACAAGTGATCTACAAATTTGAAAGACCTTCCGCTAAGGAGGCTGTTTACAAAGCCGCGCAGTCGCAGACTATACTTCCCCAAGTTCCGCATCCGCAGTTTAGTGAGCACGACCGCAGTGCCGGTCGGGAAAGGATACTTGAAACTTTGAGAATTGGCCGTAGGATAAAGCCAGTGAGAGAAGAGTCGAATGAAGAAGATAATAGCGACGACTTACGAAAAAATCTGGGCTCAAGTGGAGGTGGACAGCTCTCGTCTAGGGGAAATCTTTATTTGGGGACTACGGTGAAAACACCGAACAAAAATACCAAAAATCACGTCAATGTTGGAAAATGTGAAGTATTTAGCTCAGCAAATCCTATAGAACTTCTTCAGAGTATTACAAGAAAGCCGAAATTTTCTACAAAAACTACGGCTTTCATTAAAATACTCGGACAAGCAACAGGCCCGCCGCCGAAAACGAAGTTGAAACCAGACAAGAAGACGAAACTGAGAAATGATCGATCCAAGCCCGATACGGCTGCGGGACATTATCGATTGCCACTGCAGTACGTTCGGAATTTCGGCAAGCACAACTTTCATCATGTGTTAGAGGCGAGATCGTACAAGCCAGAGCATAGAGAACTGGGTACGAATGTAATACCTAACTAAGGCCTACTGTGGGACCTGATCTCACCGCGAGTTTATGCGAGATAAGGAAAGATAAGGCGCGAGATAAGGCGCGAGATAAGGTGCGAGATAAGGCGAGATAAGGTGCGAGATAAGGTGCGAGATAAGGCGAGATAAGGTGAGATAAGGCGAGATAAGGCGAGATAAGGCGAGATAAGGTGCGAGATAAGGAAAGATAAGGCGCGAGATAAGGTGCGAGATAAGGCACGAGATAAGGAAAACATTTGCCAATTATGAGCTGCTAGATAAGCGGGATAAGGTCCCAGAGTAGGCCTAAACTAGAAGGAAATCAAATCGTGACGGGATTTGGGGAAGAGGTGGAAGCGACATTTCTCCTCAGTGCTGGTAGGCTCTTCAAAGGGCTGGGGGAAGTCTAGAATCTCTTTCCATTCTGGGAGAGCTGGAGATTCAGAAATGCCGAAATTCTCCCCCAGACAATGTGCACTTTTTTTTATGAAAAACTAGGAGGGGAATTGTCCCTGTTGGGCTAGCGAAAGCGACTCCAATCGCCATCCGCAAGGCAGAGGACAATATTTCCGAATCCCACGTTTCGAAAGATTTTGTTTCGCCCAATGGACAATCCAGCTATAAGGGCGCGCTCTCTTTTCTTAGATGTACCAGGATGCACTGCGCGCTTACTAGGCGCTTGGTTACTACCATTTTCGTTCAACCCTGAAGCTTGCAATTTTTTTTCCGCGTAGTTTTACGTTTCAAACGTGTCGTTTTGTCGAGAAGTTGTCGCGTTTCTCGCTCGCTGATTGGCTGAAAAATAACGTTCAAAACCACGTTTGAAACGTAAGACTACGCGAATTGCAAGCTTCAGGGTTGAACGAAAATGGTAGTAAGTATAGCTGGAAACGTCCATTGATTGCTCTGACCTCTTCCTTTGATAATATATATGTGAAAGTATATTGTATATAAAACCAAAGAAAGTATATTTATTTATTAAAATTTGAAATAATAATAAACCATAATAATAAATGCTAAATATAAAAAGAAATATATTCCTTACGTGTGATTGCTCGTGATACATTTGATATTATTATTCATTCAACATATTTTCCCGCTTCTGATTGGTTGGGCGCCACCGGAGAATTCTTGATGTTTTAAAGGGAAGCGACTTCTCCCATCGCTGACGTCAAATATTTGATAAGTTGAAACATTATTGCACGCGTGACGTCACGCACTGTAGGGAAGCTGGAATACTGCCAGCTCTCTTAAAGAAGTAAAGCGGGGAGATTCCTTGTGAATGAATAATAAAACAATTCGGCCTTCGGCCTCGATGGATAACACCACCTCGATCTGAATAATTCTCCACATCATACTTTATTAATTGCTAAATATGTGCAGAGCCCGTAGCTATAACACTAATCCTGCACTAATGGCACTAATCAGTATATTTGCATGGTGGCCGCGCCCCAGTGTTATGTTAGGGTAATGTTATACACTACATATGACTGCTCCCGAGGAAGCGAGTTTTGTTCTCCCGAGAATCTCGATGTTTCCGGGACGAAGTCGAGGGAAACATCGAGATTCGGGGGGTACCGCGGGATTTATACGAAGTCGAACTAAGTTGTTCGACGAGGGCTTTCAAGTTGCAGGAGCTTAGAAATGTTGCTTTTTTGACAAAAGTTGTCCGGCAACTTGGGGCTAACCCAACCGTTCCGAATATCGTTCACGGAAAAAGCGTTGTCGCCTATCACGAACGTTTCACGTTTTTTCCTAGCAAATGTTCCGATTCCTTCTCCTAGCAATACTAGCAGCCCGAGACAAGTAGCCTTGCTCTGCATAAGTAGCCTGATTGTAGGGATGGGATATTCCCCTAAAGTATCCTTTCCTCCCTTCCCTTCCTTTTTATTTGCTTTTTGCTTTTTTGCGAGATACTAATTAGATTAAATTTCCTCTTTTTATCCATGATATTCATGGTTGATATCAGCTATTAGTCAAATCACACTAGTGGTCTATTATTAATGCTGCGTTCTGATTGGTTGAGCTAGTAGTAGGCTATAAGTTATAGCCTACTAGTAGCGAAAAGTGATTTGAAAGCCAGAAAATGGCAAATGACCAGAACAAAAACATTCTTTTGGCAATACAAATTGACCTACTAGTGTGATTTGACTAAAACAATTATTCCTCTCGCCCTCATGGCCTCTGAGTCAATAGCCCATTCGGCCTTCGGCCTCATGGACTATTGACTCAGAGCCCATTCGGGCTCGAGGAATAATTGTTAAATGTTTGACACAAGCTAACAGTCCCAATTGTTACCAGTCCAAATTTATGTTCGCTTTTCTACAAGGAACGCCTGGTAATTTTCTGCTCCAATCGTTTCGTCTCATTTGCATTTGTATATCAGTGTTCATTATCAGTGGATTCACGATAATTTGTTCGCGGCATTCCCTAGAGTGCTTACCATTTATTGCATTCGAAAGAACTTGGAAAACTAGAAGAACTACTAAGCATTCAACAGAGCGCGAGAAGAAAAGGAATTAACAGTCACGAGAGTCAGTTTTCGTAGAGCGTGATAGTGAAATGCATTGCTGGAAATGGAGCACCCGAACTGGTTGCCATGATGGGACAGAAGGATAAAACGGCATTGGATATTGCACAGTTTATTGGAGCTATTTGGATTTTATAAGGAAACGACTTTTCGCAAGGGTTGACATTGCATTCTCTGCATTCGATGGAAGACTTGATCAGAACATTCGATCCTCATGAGTTCTTGTGATGTTTATTCTTCTCTCCAGCTGCTATGTGTTTTGTTTATAAAGCAAACGCGAAAACAACAAGATAAAAATACATTTCTAACGGCGATTTTAATTGCTCAGATACATGCCAGAGACTTCGGAAAACTTCGAGGCAAAAGTGAGAATTAGAAAAGGAGCTTCATCGGATTTATCTTAAATACAAGGCATCTTTTCAAGAAGGTGATAAAGTTAACTTATTTATTCATGACACTTTGTCAATTCTTTCAAGAGTGGTATTTGCACCAAGGCATTACCCTAACCTTATAACAAAACTTGACAAAACCCAGTGTGAAGGCAAAAGCCACAATTTGTCAAATGTCCCGTATGAGATCAGACCTTAGGGCAGCCATTCCCAAAAGAAGGTCACCTACAAAATTTCCCCCAGTCCGGACAGGATGGGGGAACACAAAATCTCCTACCAGCAGTGCAATGGGTAATCATGATCAAAATTGGGCAACTGACATGGTTGTCGGCCTACAGATGAAAACAGGATCGCCACCTAAAGAGGTGCGACAAACCATTAGCCCCACCCCTCGTGAGGATGTTGTGATGCCGGAGCCTGTCAAGAGGCCATCTGTGTCTAATGTTATGTTCACTAAACAAATTGAGAACCTCAAACAGCAGGTCGATACACTGCAACAACAACAGCAAAGCTATTTGGATAGGATTGCACAGCTTGAAAAGGAAATTGAGGTGCGTTATTGTGCATTTATATATCATTATTATTAATGTGTCAACACCTGTTATTAATTACAGCCTGCCAATTTGTAGCAAAGTCTAAACCATTTTGGTTACAGAGCTGGAAGTTACTGCCGGTCATCAAACATTGTTGGATCAAAATATTGTCGGCCTTACCAATTTTCAGTTAAGAAGTCTGGCCAATTCCAGTAGAGCTGTCTGATCAAGTAGGAAAATATTATTTCCAGCTCTGGTTAATCAAGACTTGGATGCAATAATAGGGGTGGCAAGTGGGAAAATCTTGCAAAATCATGCAACTTACATTTATAACCTGTGCCTCTGAATCTCACATTTTTGGCTTATAGTTGCCTAATACAGAAAATATATGAGGTTTGTTATTAATAGTCTTGGGCTAAACTCATAAACCAGAGTTTTACCATCTTACAAAGTCTCTACCATTTGCCACCCTGAGAATATGAAACTGTAATAATCACAGCATCTAACATACAACTCACATTCTTGGCTTTTTTCTCACATTGGTTTTTTCCCCACATTTTATTCGACAGAGGAGAATAATTGCCAAAAACATATCACAGATTATCGGACATTAAATAATCTCAAAACAACATATTATTTGACTCATACACATAGGATCTACTTGTTTTGCCCAATGAGCATGTAAATGACAGAGGCAAACATTTTTATCCAGCTTGTCAAAATATGCATTATGGATGTAAAGGTCTTATTGTCTCATTGAAAAATAAATAATAAAAAAATGTCATTTTGTTTAAAAATCCACTTTGTCATGTTGATAAAAAGTCAGACAATCATTGTTTGACAAAGATCTTAAGTTGTCTATGAGTGCAGTCTATATCATTCCTTTAATTAAATTTGGTGTTTAATTTTAGAGATTAAAAGCCAAGAATGCTTCCCAGCAAAAGACCATAGATAATTACAAAGGAGAAGTAAAGATTAAAAATACCAGAATTGCTGAATTGGAAGAGCAACTCAAGAAAATGGAGCAGCAAAAACTTCAGGTAAATGTATCACAATCCTATTCTTGAGAAAATAGCAAGAAGAGGAAGGGAAGGGGGTAGATTAATGTATTCCCATGATACTTGCCGGGGAGAAAGTGCAAATTCAATATCCATGCAGCAACACAACACCTGACAAACAAGGTGACAACATAAACCACAGGTTACATTGATGTAAATAATTACCGGTAACCCTTTGCTTATGCCTCCAGGGATCTGATTTAGAAAAGCAAATTCAGAAGCTCCAGGCTGCAATAGAAGTGAAAGACAAGCGAATTGAAGAGCTGGAGCTGGTTGTTGACACATCTGCACAAGAAATGGTGGTCATGAGAGAGGAATTTGAAAATGAAAAGGAAAGGATGAGGAAGGAGGTACTGACAGTATATGGCCACCTTAAAAGAACTACAGATGACACTACAAGCTTAGTCTAGCTCTACTTATAATTAGCACCCCCATGCAAAATGTGTGGTTCCAGAAAATATTTCCCCTCCCCCACGTAAGGGTGTTGAAAAGTGGGGGATGGATATTTCCTGGAACCACACAATCGAGACAATAGTGATTCCATAAATTTTCCATACCCCTCCCACAGTAGGGGTTTGAGATATCACCTCCCACCCCTCTGGAATCGCCATTGGAACAGTTATTGAAAATGAAGGAACATCGAGCCCCACTCCCCTCCCCCCCCTCCCTATGAAATTACCATTAATAGACAGCAGTTTAAACAAGGCACTGAGACCATCTGAGACCCCAAGACCATGGGAAATCAAGGGGAAAATTAGATTTCACACCAACATTCTGACACTTTACCAACTCCGGAATTTTTAAGTATCATTCACCACATTCCTAGTATCCCCTACACTGCTATAGGACAATAGCTGATCAACTGCTTACTTGGGGGACAGTAATACATGTAATATCTAAATTTTTTCTGGAACTACAATCAATGTCAAGTTTCTTCTTGACAAAAGTTTATCATTTCCTTAGTAATGTTTATCATTTTCTTTAGCTTGAAACCAAACTGGAAGAGGCCACTGCTGAATACAAGAAGGAACTCCTTACCAAGGATGAGAAACTCAAAGTTTTAAAAATGCGTATGGCTGATGCTCTCAAGGATAACTCAAGGTAAAAACAAAGAGCTGCAAGAACATTTCTAACCTTGCTTTGCTTTTCCCCAATAAGCTGTCAATTCTCCTGGCTATTTCTCATAATTGTCTTTGCTGCAAGAGGCTATAGGAGCTCCCCAAAAAAAGCATTCTTCAAAATACAATAACTTTAGTCCTGCCCCCCAGAACACAAAAAAGGTTGTTTCTCCCATCCCAGGTACTGATCTAGCCTTCTATGCAGTTGCCTTCTCTCAACTTGTGACACTACCTCGTACCCAGCATTTCGCCTTTTATAGGGGAAAAGCCCGTGGCAATTGGAGGCAATTGCACAAGGAACCCTGGGAATGTATGAGCATTTTGTGAAAACGACTGGCCAATTGTAAGGATCAATGGGAAAAATGAGGCATGTGTCCCTTCTAGGGTCAGACACATTATGCCAGCATAATTTTGAGCATAATGGCATGGTCAGAGCATCGAGCATAATGCTGGCATAATAGCCGAATTTTCAACATAATTTTAGCATAATGCTACAAACTTTATATTTTCCCTATTTTTGATTGAAAATGTAAGAAAAAATATCGATTTTTCCTTTGAATTTGACTCTGCCTGATTATTCTGCTCTTTCTAAGGCTTGGTTCTTGGCCAAGAGGCTTTGGTAATTCTTCTAGACATGTTAGATCACCGGCCTTTTGCCTTTTGTGAGTTGAAAAATAGAAATGTTGCGTTTTAAGCTTTGAGGACTCGTTTGGGTGGGGTCAAAGTAGACATTTTAGCCAGCATCACACGAGCATAATGGTCCGACACGAGCATAATTTTCGGCATAATGGGAAGGTTTTAAGGGTGACGCTTAAAAGCATAATGATCAAATTTCCGAGCATGTGTCTGACCCTAGTCCCTTCCCTTGCTCTTCTTTCAGAACCTCACTCCGGTCGCTCCCATAATTATAAAACAGCTGGATGTGCTTTGGTACGAGGCAGACTGAATACTTACATTGTATGAATTATATAATGATCTTCCTGTGGTACCACAGGAAACCCAATATTTGTATTTTGTATTTCTGAGATGCCTAAGGAGACTACATAGTACTGAACATGTATTTTCTTGCTATTCACTCCAGAGAGCGACAGCAACAGCTAGAAGAGCTTACTCGTGAACTCAAACGTGTCACTGAGGAAACAGATGTGCTAAGAGCTAAAGTACAGGCAGTCAAACCTACACAACAGGTATCACCTTTTTCAGGATCACTTTCAATTTTCCAATGAGCAGCAGCTACAGGGCTTCTTGTTTCACAGGTCAATGGGAGGGAGTCGGGGAGGGAGTCAGGGCGAGCAAAAACCAGAAATAGCGCGACCGTGAGGTGTTCTTGAAAGGGAGAAAGGGCATTCCCAGAACCCCTCGCGGCCGTGCTATTTGCGGTTTTCGCTCTCCCCGACTCCCTCCCCTTCCCTTTTAGAGCCGCTACGCAGGCTAAGGTCTACCCTGCTAGCAGAGGCTTTTCCTTGACATTTTGCTCTCTCGTTGTTACCTTCGCGGTTTGGCTGCCGCGCGTTGTTTTCTTTCAAGATGATTTTTAATGGAGTTGTGTTGTAAGGTATGCAAGTACCTGTACACTCAGATTATGTATGTGTTGCTACTGGACATTAGACAATCCTGTGGAGATAAGAAGCAAAAACATGATCAAGGGCGGATCTACGGGGGTGATTAGGGTGGCTAGCCACCCCCCTTGTTCTCACATTTCTTGTAAAAACCTTAGAGATTAGCCACCCCCTTGGTCTGAACTCTGTAGTATATCCTTTGTACTAGCCACCCCCCTTCTTAAGGGTCTGCATCCGCCACTGATGATGGTCCTTTGGTATGATGATATTGATGACAAAATCTGCCCTTGACCATTGACCTACATTTAGTTAAAGGGGCAGTACAACAGTTTTGTACTTGCCACCCCCCTCTTAAGGGTCTGCATCCGCCACTGATGTTGGTCCTTTGGTATGATGATATTGATGACAAAATCTGCCCTTGACCATTGACCTACATTTAGTTAAAGGGGCAGTATAACAGTTTTGTTTATGTTTTTTTATTCACCTTTTTCTAGGGCCAGTGCCAAAATTGCCCAGCATTTGAAAAACAGTTGCAGACCAAGATATTACAGATTCGAGAAAAGGATTTAGCGCTACTAGAATTGCAACGACTCTGCAGCAAGATGGAAAAGCAGTTAATGCAACAGGTAAACATGAACTAGACTCGTTACTCTACATCGCATAGGATGAAATATGAAATATTTCAGGACCCCAAAAATTCCAACAGAGGGGGTCGGGATTTGAAGTCCAAGCCGAATGCGCCAGCTGGTGACCAAGTGCAAACAACTGGTCGGCTGAACATAACTTTTTGTCGCCAGGTGTCATCAAGCGTGAAAAGAGAACTAAAGTATTTGGTCGCCACCTGGCGACTAAGTTCAAATTTTTAGTCGCCTAGCCCTGATTTGTGGTCGCCGTCGCGTGAAGGCATTCGGCTTGGACTTCAAATCCCGACCGCCTCTGTTGGAATTTTTGGGGTCCTTCAAACCTCGAACCTGTGCAGAAAGAAAATGAAATTTGCCAATCACATCTTAAACATAGGCTACATGGTACTATTTTTCTCTCTCAGGACGAATTGTTGCGTCAGTGGGCAAAAAGCAAAGGGAAAGACATCAGATAGCATACCAAGATGGGCTCCTGAAAAAACTATTCAGTACTACTGCATCCAATGATTCAGTGGTCAATGATTGTGAAGTCCTCTCTCAAACAAGAACTATTGCTCTTTCCAGAGGAGCAAATTAGAAATGACGGTAGTAACGAGAGAAAACACATCTTGCTGTTGAATGGCTTCCTAGTCAGCACATCACAATCCAAGTAGAACCACTATCACGCGGTGAACACGTGACTGGTATATTAGTTTGTCAAGCCAAGCAAAATCGCTATCACGCGATGAGCACCTGCGTTTAGTTCAAAATTTGATTGGTTGATAGAAATGAGGGACCAATCAGAATGCAAAGTAAACGCTAGCAAATAAAAATAATTTTGGACACGCGGGTTTCAGACAAAATGCGTTGACCGAAAGCCAATACTGTAATAGGTTGTAGAAATGTAGGGAGTGTAATAAATAATTATTAGTTTTTTTTTTTACAGGCGTTGTACATATGTAGTGAATAATATGTGTATTAATAAAACTGACTGAACATGAAAAAGCGAATCTTTTTTCCGGAGTTTCCTATTTCCGCTGACTTGTCCCTTTGTCTATTTAACAATTCGACCTCGAGCCCGAAAGGGCTACGGGCCAATAGCCCATGAGGCCTGGCCTCTATTCTAAAAAATAGATAGGTCAGGAAAAACGATGCCTCAATTTTATAACTCCAGTTGGTGGCTACTCTAATAACGGGAGTGAATTTCAACCCATTTCCATGTCGCCGGGGGACTGGCTTCTGTCCGTATTAGCGCCTGTAAATGAGTCCCTAAAGTATAGGGAAGTACAAAAAATACGTTAACCCTCGGGTATACAAGGTCCCTTCAAGTGAAGTCCATAAATGAAAAACCAAGCATATGTTAGCCCTCGGGTATTAGGTTCCTAGGTATCAGTGTCGTGTCGAGACGTTATTTTTTGCGTCTCTTGAGTTATGAAAATTGTTTTGTAGCCGTAACCCATATCTCTGTGCGCTCTGTTAAAACTATCCCACAAACCATTGCGCGCCCTAAAACCTGGAAAACTTCCTGTTCGAGACTGGATGGCTTGCGTTGTGTTTAAATAAGCGAGACGTGCAGGCCTGGTTATCGCTGTTCGAGAAGGCGACATGAGATCTCGGCAACCGCTCGACCCCATTTGCTCGGTAAACATCAGAAATGAGAAAAACAGTAGCGCGGGAATTCAATGCGCAAGCGGAACAGAAACTACCAACCTGCCTTCCGCGCGCGCTGGCTCGGTCCATAGAGCGGAAGGTATCTTCATGCAATGTGCTATTGTTCAGTGGAGTATCCAGTGATCTGTACCTGGGCGTATCCGACCTTTTGTTCATGTAAACCAACTCCAGCTGGAACTTTAATGAAAATAAGCCCCCCAAAGTCGCTTCTTCTTTCTAGTGGCCTCTGGTGCCGCAGTGGCGGGTCCAGGGGTGGTGCTTTGGGTGCGGATGGTTTGAAACGGCAAAATGTAGTCCAAGACTAGGTGTATAGTAGCCCTATTGACAAATCTGGCTCTTCAAAACAGACAACGCACCCCCTTTTCCAAAATGTTGGATCCGCCCCTGTGCCGATCTCATCCGGCTGGCTTTCATCGCTCACAAGGGTACTTGCGGAAAGCTTTGTTTTTGGAGCTCGAGTCTTTGTACTCTATTCCATTGTTTCGTTCTAAGGTCTTTGTTTGTGGGTTTTGTTCCTTACACAGCGGGCATAAATGCGCGCCAAAGCAGTACGTTCGCCAGGACTTGAGTCGCGGTCAGCGGTTGCATATTTCTGTGATAGTAGCAAGATGGCGGCGCGTTCGAACACGGAGCAGTGCAAGGAAGTTTGCTTAGATATTTATGATGAGTTCAACCGTCATACCCTGCCCAAGATGAGGAATTTTGCAAGAAAAAGCTTCAGGGGACGTTGTTGTCGAGGAACAAAACATTTACTTTACAGATTCTCTTGAATTTCAACAAATGAGTTCAACTCGTGTAAACGTTCGCTACCACGTCTCCTATTTTAATCGCGTCTTAGATCTTCCTCTGTAAATTCCTTGCAAATTTTCGTCACAAGCGATGATTATGGCTTACAAGAACTGCCTGATGTTTTAGCAGAAGATAGCGATTGTCATATTTCAAGATTTGCGTATGCTGATTTGTCATGGAGTGTAATTAAGATACAAAAGTTTGTAAAAATTGATTTAAAAAACTAACACCATGAAGAACTGCACTGGGACATGGACACATGGAGAAGTGTATGCATTCTGCATTATGGGAACTTGTCACAGTCTGACACATGATCTAAAGCATATCCAATGACAGAACAAGAATATCAGAATTACCAGAGCAAAATTGTTGCTAGAAATGACTTCCTTTGTGTTATTGTGCCTGATTTCAGAACCCGTGAGAAGCTATATCTTAGAGCTTAGACCTTCTATAAAAGCTTCCATTAATACTAGAAGATAGGCCAATAGCATTTAAGGTAAAATGATAACAAAACTATGGTATAAATGAATCAAGGAATTCCCATAAAGTTTTCTTGAATAATAAAAAAAAAGACTAAAAATACTGTAACACCTGGAAGCTCAAGAATACTTATGTCTGAACTTGCATACATTCTAAACTTCACTTGCTTACATGCATGCTCACAATTTCTTGATATGTGATATGAGTGAAGCTTGGGATAACTCTAGTACCATCCAGTTTAGATATTTCACCCTCACTGTGGCAACTAGATCTGTCATGGAAAACATCTCTGCCTCTTTTTTGAGGGGGATATCTGGCAGGACAGTATTGTAAGCAAGTTGGTTTGTTTGATTTTGACATATTCTGTTTGCTTATATTGTCTCCTAATTTAATAAGTCAGAAAAATGAAATAATTTTATTCTATTCTCTATTTTAAACAAATACATCTATTGACAACAACTATGCCATTTTTTGCCATGACTGTTAGCAGATGAAAATGAGCCAGCACTGTAAAATGTTTTCAAAGTAGCTGATCAAACTCTGATGACTACCAGCTTTTTTGCACTTTGTGATATACTTGTAGAAGAAGTTATATATGACAAAAAACAAAGAATGTCAACATTGGTCAAATGGATTGCTTCAGGCTTTAATAAAAACTTTTCATCCACCTATGGGACAGTTGACTGTCATGTCAGTGCTCTTCTGCACTTATCAGGTTAATAATTTATTTAGCTGGCACTTGCTCCTCCATGGAATTCCCAAAGCATACAATGGTCCTCTATCTGTAAAACTAGTTCCAGTAGAAGTTTTGCAGTTTTGCCATTCAAATTTGAATTAATTAACTCTATAGCAGCATGTTACAATTCTGTCAAACAAAATGTTACTGAATTAAAAATGAGGTCCTATGTTTTGCCCTGTTTCAAGCTGGCCATAATAGTTTATGACTGAAATAGCAGACCTACTCACTTGAGAGCAGTAAATGACACAAGATATTTTGTCTTCTTCAAGTAGGATTTAGCTACTATGGATTCTTCAAAAGCTTTCTACTACTCAAGGTCAGCTGTCTCGGTTTTGGAAACTGCACTGCAGATAACAAAAGGAATTGTGACTGATATAAAAATCTTGATGTTACCTTACAAGATCTAGTAAACCACCACCTTTTTAAATGGTCTGAATGCTTTGAAAATTATATTTATCAATCTGACACATGAAATATATAGGTCATAACTGTAATATAGTTTTTGTGTGATTTGTTGTATTTTCTATCCAATGCTATTACCTAATTTATTTTGAAGTGACTGACATGCCTTATTTTCTCATCCAGTCCCATTTGAATTCCTGATAATTCTCCATCTTTTATACTTCTTATATGTCACTTTTTTACAATTCAAATATACAGTGCAGGATTCTGTAAGTACAGAAACATTTTGATAGACACTATACTAGTCTCACTGAATTTAAGCATAGAAAAATATGCAGGGGGGGAAATTACACAGTATAAGACTTTGAGCTATTGTGTCACTTATTTTTTTTCAATTCAAATATACAGTGCAGGATTCTGTAAGTACAGAAACATTTTGAAAGACACTGAAATGTATAAGTATAGAAACATTTACAGGGGGAAAGATTGCACAGTAAGTATAAGTTTAAGAAATGAGCCTATTTTGTGCTGAAAATCACTTTCCTTTCAGTTAAATGGAAGCTTCTCCTTTTAGTTACTTTTGGGATAAACAAAAGCATAACTTCATGTGGAAGTGTCAGAACATAAGTTTATTAGCTTACTTTCTGAATGATTGGGAAATTGGATTTAAGTACACTTTGATTTTCATTTCTGATAAAGATGTTTTTCCAGATGCTGTTCAGACTTCTAACTTGAGTTAAGCTTAAAAAGCATTTACTACTATACATTCTGAATTCTGAGCAAAAAAAAAAAAAGATTTATCAAACTGCAGTGGACTTATGATACAAGTTTCTTTGAGCTGTAAAGCTGTTTGAGCAATTTTGGGGATGCAATTTTAGAGGTGTAGTATTTAGTTCAAATTCACTGACGAAACGAAACGCGCGGTTTGTGACCAGCCGCTCGGATGTGAATTAAAAGAGCTAACTTTTCTAACAATTTTTTACAAGCGCTTAGGGTGGTAAACGGATAAAAAGGAAATTAATTTAAGCACTGCATACTACAAGGAGGATTATTAACTCGAAATATCTTCAACTAATCTGTTAAAGCGAAGTGCAATTTATCCACAGAAAGATGTAAGCTTACAACTGACACACGAAAATAAAAACACATGGCTCTGCAGTGAAAAACCCGCGAAAGTGACAGAAGAATCAGGAGGAATGTTTTTGATATTTCTGTTGTTCAGTTCTTACCTCTTGTAGCCAAGACTCTTCCTTCTGAAATAAGCCCTAATTACTTCACATCTACCATCATTATCTTGCTGAACTGGAAGTATTCCACTCGCTGCCATGCCCTTCGAAATTCTTCTCAGCTCCGTAAGGTTTTCCCATTTCATAAAACCTGACCAACTGATTCTGAGCGATATTTTCGTCCAAAACACAGATTTCTAAAGAACTAGAAATGGTCTCGCGCGAAATCAAAACAGAAATTCAAAAAATAAAAACATAGCGTTTCCGTTTGAAGACTCAAGAATGCACTAAACATTAACTCAAAGGGATTAGTAACTCCGTGGAAAAAGTAAAACAAGGGTCAAAATAGCTGCTGACGACTATGTTCTGTGTTTTTGAATTTTGCCACTTTCCAGTGGAGCAGAAATCTGCCTTCTGTTTTCCGAAGCCCGTCATGTTTGGTATCAGAACAAAGCTGCTTCCTTCGGCCATGGCTTCCCGCCTTCCGATCTTTCTTCGGTAAACAACGAGTGAGAAACGAGCTACCGAAGTAGATTGTCGGATGAATCCGCAAATTAGTCACCAGGCTACCAAAAAGGCCTCACGTCCGAGCCCCAAAGCTGCCACGATTCAACGTACTGTTTTGGCGCGCGTTTATGCCCGCCGTTGTTTCCATGCCTCTGGTGATCGTACTAACACCATCACCTGTACCCATCACCTTTTCGATTTTCCCTAAAATCCGATGTCTAGCTCTAAATGACTCTCGAAATATTTAACGTATCGAAAAGATAAGGCTGTCATCACACTCCACTGAAGGAGAGCAACACATTTATGCAATAAGCTCACGTGCCCCTAATACGTGCTTCGAGAAAATAGGCCTTGAAAATCAGGAGGGGTGTGGTACCGTTGTTCCCTTTTCACAGGTTGGCTTACGACTCAACCTGAAAAGCTATTTAGCTACAATTTGCCCGCAACACTAGACTCAGGTACAGCCGATTGCGTTTGAATTAGCCTGAGTATCAGGGGGAATTTAATTTTTCCAAGAGAAAATGAGGGAGGAAACTCGATTTCCCGGTATTTATTTTTCAAGGGAAACGAGGGAGGGCCTGATCCTCAGGTTACGTTTGACTGGTTAATCCTAACAGTTCGTACGTTATGTTTGAACGTTGGTGGAACATTGCGTTTCTAGGATGGAACTGATGGAACGAGACGTTTCTATGGAGAACCAAAGAGTTCTGCCCTCTCTGATTGGTCAGTGAAAAAAAAAAAACATGGCTCTTGGAAACGTCTCACTTTTTGTCTCACAACGCAACTTTCAAACGTAACATGCAAACAGTGTTTGGGTTAAACAGTCAATCGCAATCGGCTGTACGAATTAAAAAGGCATGGGTTCAATGCTTGATTTGCCCTAAAACTTAGGGGGGTGGTCAAATCTGTTTGAAAATGCACATATCAAGATAATAACTTGTCCATTTGATCGGTATGGATAAACTCTTCGATTCAATAACAATTAAATCGTGTACACTCTTCATCAACTCATCACGTGACCTTTTTGTCAAAAGTCTGAGCGCTAAACGCAAGTTTTCTTTAAACCTTAACACTAGCTTCACTCATTGAGCAGCCTTTATATCCATATCGCGTTCCCATTCCTGCTTTCTGCATGCACTCTCTTTGTTTCAAACTGTAACAAGTTTTTCGCCGAGTATCGAAAAATACCCTTAAGTTTCTATTTTTTATTGTAATTTATTTCGTTCTAAGAACACTCTGAATATAATTAGCGTTCTTGCCTTTTTGCTAGCTGGCTGTTATAGCTCTGATCCTATATTGATATTTCGCTTCTAGGCTTCATTTTCCTGAGTGATATGTTTTCCTTTCACTGTCTCGGCCACGGCCATAGTTACACAATGCAAGTTCCGGGCCCCATGCTTAATGAATTCCTACTCTACAGGAATCCCTCTTTAAATAGAAATTAAACTCCAAATATTTCTCTTGAACGGTTGGTAAATTAATTTTCGGCTTTCCGCAATGAGTTACTTTATTCCTTATTTGTTCAGCAAGTTTGCGGAAGTAGTACCAATTTCCATGGAAACGGGTTAACCCAACTTCACTTTCCCCCCTTCATATATCGCTAAACAGTAACAGCTGAATAAAGCTTTGAGAGCAAAAAAATAAATTTAAAAAAACTACAATTATATAAGAGGGGTCACGTTAATTGTTTTCAAACTTAACGAAATATCTTTGTTTTGATATCGCTCTCCATTAAAACAGAACAGACAATTTGCCAGTTCATTTAGAAAGCCCATGGGACCTAAACCTCAATTGGTCTCGCTCCACCAATTATCAAAGACTTCATTTTGTTGTCTACCACGTCCAGCATTATGAAGAGGCTTCACAAAACGCCTTCTAAATGTTGTTTGAGAGATTTGCGTTTGATTATTTAAGAATACCGGAGCCACAGAATCACTTACGCCGCCAAATCGGTGCTAGTCAGCATTTTTTGGTGAATCATTAACAAATTCCTCCCCATTCAGCGTTTATAGTTCGCCATCAAGAGTTTGCAAGTGTCAACTATTGACCCTCCTCCGCCGATATCGAGATGTTGGACCCCTAAACATGCAGAGCAAATACAGTCTTGTACATTCGTGAGGAAGAGTAAACACGGCTTTGAAACATGCGGGACATGAAAGCGTCTAAATGTTGACAGAAATACACGATAACTTGGCGGCAAAACTCACATGATGGCGCGAAAGAAGAACTCAACTTGTATAGTGACAGCATAAACTTTAGAAGCGGGCCAGTGCGTAGTTCTAAGGATACCCAAACTGCAATGGCAGCTAGTCATCAAAGTAATTATTTGTGACTGGAATGGCGGAGCGTTATGGCTCTGAACAAGCAGTGAATTCTCAAGATAAAAGCCGAGTTGTCATGAGACAGGATAACACAAGGGTTTCTGACGAGGCTGCCGCCGGCTCAGGATTTGATGAAAAATCGCCTTCGGATTCAGATTCTCCAAGCGATACTCCTCCATCCCGAAGGTAATGATACTAAGAAAATTAGCTAGGAATTAAAAGGTCGGATTATTTAGACATTGTTCCAGATGCTTACACTTTTACAGAAATTAGTTTCACGGTCATGAGCATTCAAGCAAAAAACTACATCGGTTTTGTAGTGAAAGCGCTTCGCGCGCGTGAAACGATTTCCTAGATATCAAGTTTTATTGTGCTAGGAAATTAGCTTCACAAATCTTTCCGAGTTTGGGTCAAACCAAGGAGGATGGAATTAGCCGGAGCATATCTAGCTGTGCCGTTTAAGGGTATTATTCCCCTAATAATAGCATTTTGCCGGACGTTTATCCAACAGCTTGTTAAAGTTTCAGTGCAGTTGTAGGAAATGTTTACAAGGCGTTGAGTTGTAGTCTGCCTAAACTTTAACACGTGATAACTTTTTATTCCTAAGTTAGTTACCTATCAAACAAGATCTGTCGCCAAGCTACATTTTCCTCTTTCTAGAATTCTCTCATAGCCAAGTTCTATTAGTTTATGTGATTTGATACAGTAGATTTCTAAAGAGCTTATTTCTTCACGCTGCGCGAAGCACCCATGCGGTGCACTTTGCTTGGATTTATTAATTCTTTCTATATCTATTTACAAACTTCTATAAATATACGTGGGTTTGATAAACTCTTTTTGTTCGCCAAAAGATATATGTGCGAGGCAAAATATTGCTACAAAGCTGTGGTCAGATTCGATTAGAACAAAACGATCTAAGGTTTGTTTACATTTTCTTTCTTAGAAACTGATCAGTTGACACGCGAAATTTGACACTATTAAAATTCAATTCTAGAGTTTTTAATTCCTCCTGGATAATTTTTTAATCCTTCATTTCTAACTTGTTTGTTTAAAATTCGTTTCGAGTAATTTGATTTAGATTGCTTCCCTCGTTTTCTGTCAGATTGGCACAAGCAGCAGTTCTTTCTATTTTTAATGTATAATTCTTGAAATAATTTGTTATTTTCACCTTGGAAACGATTTTGTACCGTATTGGCTTTTAAGTACTAATGGGGTTATTTGGCTCCAAATTATCTTCTGTTGCCCGACCGTCGCAGATTAATTAAGTGGCAAAGTTTGAAGATATTTAAATATTGACACATTTTTAATAATGATAGAAAAAGTTCTCTAAAAGCCATTCATGAGAAGGAAATATTCTAAAAAGCATTTGGGATGAAATATTTTTGCCGTTTTCGAGTTTTTGTACTGTTTTTACCAAACATTTTAGAAACAACCAAATAGTCAGTGTTTTTCATCTATCAGCGTTTGTCAGGCCATTGTAACTGTATTTTAAAATAAACTGGGTTTATGTTAAAGCAATTAAGGTACAAATAGGTTATATGAATAGAAATACATAAATGTTTTTTGGAAGAATCTTATCACTTGTCACAAACATCACGTATCAGTTAAGAGGTTATATTTTTGTCATGTTTTAATGCGATTTTCATAATTCTGCGAACTCTCGCTAACGATTTCCCACCGTCAAACCGCCTCCTGGCTTCCGCCAATCAAACTCCCGAGTCTTTTCGTCGTTACTATTTGTGCTTTTGATTGGCCAAAACGTAACCGTTGCTGGCGTTACAGGAAGCCATTTTAGCACTGCGTAGCGCTGGCCAATCAAAAAGCACAACGAGTAACGACGAAAAGACTCGGGAGTTTGATTGACGGAAGCCAAAAGGCGGTTTTACGGTTGGAAATCGATAGCGAGAGTTCGCAGAATTACGAAAACCGCAGTAATACCACTTGTCAGTGTTTGAACAAAAAATTTAAGTTATGTTTACAAACTGTGAATCTCTATGGACACTCTTTGTTTGGAGCTGCGGAAATGGAGACATGACCTAAAGGTTACTAATGCTGGGCCAATATATATTAAAGCAACTCTAAACAACAATTTAGATCACCAGGATCTTTGGTTCCATACTGGTAAAGCATTATTCTGTATGTGTAGGACATAAGTTGAATATGACATTCTTAAAAATTGTGCGATGCAACAGACCTTTTCAATATTTTTTTTTATATTTTGAGTTTCGATAGGCTATGAAAAGAAAATCCATCAATGCAACTGAAAAGAGCACCTTAAAATTAGTAAGACAGAAAAGTATTGAACCTGGGCTATTGTGCAAGTCCAGAATACCCCCAAAATGGAGGAATCTAATGAACCAGTCCAATCCATCATCAGGGTCTTGTTGAGCTGAAAAATATATATGTATAATGTGGGAACTTCATATTACACTGAAGCCACCCCCCCCCCCCCCCCCTCCTCCCTCCCCCAAGTAAAAACTAAGTAAAAACATCATAGATCAATAAGTAAATAAATAAATAAATAAACATCAACAAAAAATCTTAAAAAGCAAAACAAATAATAAATATATTGCTTGCCACCTTGATTCATAGACCTCCCATACTGTGCCTATACTTAGAAAACTGTTGTCTGCTGTGAAAATAACTCATGATTTTAGTTATTTTCTAATTCCCCTATTCCTTTTGTTATTGTAGCAGAGAGGTGGCATCAACATCATCGCCATCATCCAGCCGCCCTTCTTCTCTCCGCTCTGGCCAGTCTTCCAGACCCACCACACAGAGTGACACAGACAGCTCAGAGGTCGACAACATTAGGGTGGTTGTCAGGTAGAGTATTGGAATTTTACTTCTGTACCAACAGATGGAGGTGGGATCCAATACTGACTGGAAGATTACATAGTCTTTCAGGATGTGCAATTCCAGAAACAATCTATACCTGCCACAGAGGGAATTTGAAATTCCAGTGGGGTAGGGGGTCAATCTACCTGATTTTCCAGAGGGTTTTTTTAAGATGTTATTTTTCATACAGATACTGTATTTTTCCTTTGGAAATTCTGGAAATTCTGAAATTCTGAAGAATTAATGCAGTCTTTAGCTGCATTCCCTCTCCATGGTGTGGTATGGACTTTTTTCTGGAATCTATCTTTATGCTCAGGAAATGTTTGCTCTGCTATGCAAGTATCACCTGAAATTCCCAACTCTCCCACTTTTGGCCAGAGTCTCCCACTTTTTAGCTCATCTCCTGCTAAAATTTTCATTTTTCCTTATACATTTACTGTATTTCTCCTGCTGAACGTTTTTGAATTTGCAGTTTGACCCAAATCAAACACTTATCTTGAATTTTTGATGGAATAGTGGCAGAATTGTGCATGACATGTATTTTGGAGAAAGGCAGGTTATGATTGGAGGAAAGAATTATCTAAAACATATAAACATAAAACCTGTTCTCCCCCAATGCATCTGTATCTGTTCTCCCCGAAAGTTCCACCTCATATCAAACAGCACCAGCAAACTGCTGACTACACAGCCCCTCTGATGTTTTATTTGGTTAATGTTGCTTTCAGAGTCCGTCCACTTAATCCATCAGAAAAAGAAAAAACCCACAAGAACATTATCAAGCTTCCAGGTGATGGAGCTATATGGGTAGGTTTCTTTTTGCATTAGCTTTACGTCAGTATTCCAGTTTAAAATTATCTACTCTACCACTGAATAGGCATTGACGACACATAAATATAGCAGGAACCTCCATTTGAAGTCGAAAAAGTTGTACTGACAAGAAACAGATGAAGCTTGAATTGAGACAATACTAAATTAACTTGAGGAAACTTTTTTGGAGTTGCTGGTACTTTCACAACTTTTTCGGCTTCAAATTGAGGCTCCCACTGTATTTATGTGCAGTTGATGCCTATTCAGCGGTAGAGTAGATAATTCAAAACTAGACTATTAAAATTTACATTCCCAATATGTGTGTACATGAATAATTGTTGTTTAGGGGAGTCTCAAAGAATTTAGAGTGGTGTAACATCTGTTTCAGATTGACAACAGTTTTGGTCAAATCAAGCCTTTTACTTTCAATGCTGCTCTCGGAGAGGCAACAACTCAAGCAGAGATGTTTGAAGGCTGTGGTATTAAACATCTTATTGACATGGCAATCCAGGGGTAAGAATGTATTGCCAGGGACGCCATGCAACTCTCTCTTTTTTACTGGGTCAGTCCAATATTTTTCACTTCATCTGCCAGGAAGATGGCTGCCATATATTTACTGTGATTTCTCCAGGGAGAATTGCAGGAGATTTTGCCATTTCAAGGCATTCTCCATATTTCTGAAGTCCTGGGGTTGACATCCCAGGATTATTGTGTAATTTCCGAAAGCTAAATGTAACTAGAAAAGAAGCTATCACCTCAAGATGAACAAGTTGAGCTACTGAAAAACATTTTTTAATTGCAGTCTTTCGGATTTCTTTAATTTTTTTGTGGTTTCAGTTTTGATACAATTTTGTGCGTGGTTTTGTGGTTTTGATGTAATTATTAATATTAGGCAGTTTGGTGGTTTTTGATATCAAGGTGACATTGTCGTCTTTCTAGAGACCTAGTGTGCTTCCTGTGGTGTCTTGTCTACCTTGTTTACTGGTTCTTGTCCATGAAAAACATGGCGGAAATGTGCAAGTGTATTTGAGTTCTGGACGTTGAGTTTTAACCTTTTTAGCTCAATTAAAATAGTGAAAAACGTGCTACTGTAGTATTCCAAATGTGGTATGCAGATATTTCCTTATAAGGAATTTGAAGAAAGTCAACAATTTTTCAAGGAAACTATCTTTGATTCTTCCCTAATGCCCTTTTAATAGAGGATCATAGGTGGGATGGGCATGCACTCCCCCCACCAATACATACCAACATTTTATGTATCAAAATTAGCTCCTACATTGTCCCTAACATGTTTTGGATGATGTACTTACAGGTCTTAAAGTGCAGCTCCAGTACTCAATATACTTTTTTGATTTTTTTAACTTACTGTTTATTGTTCTCTTGTACTTTAGGTACTCTTGTACTGCATTTGCATTTGGCCGCACTGGATCTGGGAAAACATTCACAATCACTGGACCCCTGGTACGTAAATGGCAAGAGTTGGTTACTCACTAAGAGCAAGAATGAGCAATTCCAGAAAATCTATGTACACGGGGGTGGGCGGCACTAGTTTTCTCCCCGTGCAGGCAGAATTCAAAACCCCCCTCCCATTCAGAATTTCCAAATGCTGCCCACTCCCGGGGTACCCATACATATATTTTCTGGATTGCCCAATCTTATTTAATGTTGTTCCCAAAGCATCAGAACAGTGAATCTATTAGAAATGGATTAGCCGAATGTTAACCATATAAATACCAATTCCTCAGTATCGTTAAAAACATTGTTTCCAGGATGGTCAATATCAAGAGGGTGCACTCCCAACTCCGCACATGCAGGGGCTTATAGAAAGGTAATGGAACACCTTAGCATGATCTTCACAATTTTCATTTTTGTCGTCGTCGTCGTCGTTCTTGTTGTTGTTGTTGTTGAACCCATGAAAAAGGTCTCTACTGTTCAGCATAGTCCCTTGAGTTCTGGGTTGGCTTCCTGTCATTAAGTGATACCTAAGATGTGACCTGAGCTCGGCCCCAGCCCTGCTTCCTCACGGTTCATCTCCAAACAAGGAAGCCCACCCAGGACGGCAGGGATTAGGCTGCCTGCTGATTGATTCTCAGGCCTCAACACAGCAATGGACTGGTCGCCAATGGTGTCTAGAGTTTGGTCTTTAGCAACCAGAAATTGCAACATAGTTGCCAAATAGAAAATTACATTTCTATGGTGTTGGTGTTACAATATTCTCATACTCAATTTCAGGCAAAATTGGAAGTTTACCCATGTCCAAGAATGAGGGAAATAGGGAAAGAAAATGAAAAAAAATTGTAACTACTGAACATGGCAAGCCAAAATATATATTGGGTGGTGACAAAGTTTGCCATTTGCTGCATTTGGCAACTAGAATTTTACACTTAGTCATTAATGGCTCCATAGAAAAGAAAGTTGATACTTCTGGCCCTGTTCCTTTCCCGATTTGTCTTGATGAAATGATGTTCTTCTACTTCTCTTCCACATATTGCTTCAGTGGGTATTGATTGACTCTTTATTTGCCAGGTCATTTCAGTACATGTTCCACGAAATGGAGAAGAAGTCAGAGCGGGTGAATTACACCCTGAGGGCATCTTATCTAGAAGTCTATAATGAAAAGGTCTGTAAATAATCATAATCAGTATCACGTGATGACCAAAAATTGAACCAAAAACCAAAAATGTGACCAAGAGAAAATGATCATGTGACTAAACACTGACTGCCATGTGACTGACATGTGACTAAACACTGACTGTCTTGATTTGTCATCAAGACTAGGTCACGTGACAACTTTTTAGACGTCACGTGATAGAAATTTGCAACCCACAGGCTTGAAATTGAAACGGCTCGATTGAAACTCTACCTGTTAGGTTTTGATAGTAACGTCCCTTTTTGTTGCTAATTTCTCCAGCCATTTCGAATTGTTTTCATGTTCTTCAAAAAAGAGGCTTCCTTAGTGTGAAGAAAATCAAGACTGTTTTTTTTCTCAAACGGATTCGTTACTGCCATTTTCATAATGCTGCAAACTCCCACTTGACATTTCCGAACGTCAAACTGCGTTTTGGCTTCCGTCAATCAAACCTTTGAGTCAAGTTCACGCATGTTTTCCGGAGTTTGGTTTGCATTTTACAGTGAAAAATAGTTTATGGAGCCAAGCTAACCCCTATCAGTTCGCAAGATCTATCAAAGCCTCCTTGAAATCACCCAGAGTTGTTCACTCGTTTGATTGACGAAAGCCAAACCGTGGATTGTTGGTCGGTGTAGAGTTCGCAGAATTATGAAAATCGTAATGTGAATCGTAATGTGAATGAAAAATACATTTGAGAAGCAACCTTGATACAAAACAAGCAGGGACGGATCTAGGGGGTGGGTTGTGGGGGTTGCATCCCCCCCCCCCCCCTATGAGTGATAGATTAGTAGTTATTTGAACTCAGTACGGGTCATAACCAGTCCAACTTAGTGCAGCAACCCCCCTATGAGAGTGATAGATTAGTAGTTATTTAAACTCAGTATGGGTTATAACCAGTCCAACTTAGTACTGCAAAACCCCCCTATGAGAGTGATAGATTAGTAGTTATTTGAACTCAGTACGGGACATAACCAGTCCAACTTAGTGCTGCAACCCCCCTATGAGAGTGATAGATTAGTAGTTATTTAAACTCAGTACGGGTCATAACCAGTCCAACTTAGTGCTGCAACCCCCTTTGAAAAAATCCTGGATCCGCCACTGAACAAGTGATGTGTCCATCTAACTTTGTCAACCAGGTAAAAGATCTGCTCAATCCGTCAAGCGCACATGACTCCCTGCCGGTCAGGTGGTCGCGTGACCGTGGATTTTACGTGGAGAACTTGTTCTATGTTGAGTGTGACACCATGGATGACCTCATAGCTGTACTCGAGGAAGGTAAGTAATGCTTTCTTTTGGGTTCATGATATTCACCAGGAGATACGGGATTGCATCTGCCTCGAATCCAGGCGTCTCTAATTAGCGGGAAAAGGCGCTATCGACGAGAAAGGCGCTATCGATGAGCGAGCAATGCATCATGGGAAGGATTAGTGTTAGCGCAAGGGATCGCGGGAAGGGTCAAGGCGTCTCTAGCGTCTCTACTTAGCGGGAAAAGGCGCTATAGACGAGAAAGGCGCTATCGATGAGCGAGCAATGCATCATGGGAAGGATAAGCGTTAGCGCAAGGGATCACGGGAAGGGTCGTGATCCCCTGCTAGGCTCGAGTCGATTGTGCTAGCATAATTTTTGGCATAATTTGTCAAAACGAGCATAATTGTTAGATTTTTTGTCAAAAAGCAATGCTAGCATAATTTGTATTTTGAAGACCGGAAGTGCTAAAACCAGGCTCAAATATCCCTTATCGTAAATGATAAATTGACTTCAGCCATAAAATAAGCTCTCCAAATAAACGGTCGGCGATGTCTAGGGCCTAGTTGGGATAGTTTTTTAGTTTTTTTTTTGTTGGGAAGAACCGGAACCGGAAGTCTAGAAAACCTTGTTCCCTTCCCACTCTCATAGGTGTGACAACGTGAGAAAATGGCGTCCTCCACCCCCGAAGCAGAGCCCGAGAACTTTCAGGTCTTGCAAGGACCCAAAAGAGCTGACTTAAACCCACTAAAGCAGCTCGCACAGTATTACTTATCTCATCTAAGAGATTTATGAATATAAAAGGTTAATAAAACTCACCTTTTTTACTGTTTTGCCCATTTTTGACGAGCATAATATTGAAAAATGTAGCATAATTTTGAAAAACGAGCATAATTTGAGCATAATTTGGATAAAAAACGAGCAGTGCTACTAGCATAATATGCCAGATTTACTAGCACAATCGACTCGATCCTATCCCCTGCGCACTTCACTCGCTACTAGTTTCTCTCGGCCGGAAATCCACAGGAACGCTCCTGGGTACGAGGCAGGAATTGCACCATTTCTCCAGACTCTTACCCAATCGCAAACGCAACGGGTCGAGGGAATGGTTCGCCCTGTTTTAGTGTATGGCTCTCCCATGTATTTTGGCAACCCATGAATACATACTTGTCAAACGCCCTCTGACTGTCACTTTGTCCCCCTCAAGGCCTGCGGTATCGCCAAGTCGGGTCACACATGATGAATGACCACTCTAGTCGCAGTCACAGCATGCTTACTGTCTACATCGACATTGAACTGGTAAGCCACATGCAATATGTACACCATATGCACGCCACCCATATGCCGTTTACAGTGCGGACATCGAAAGATGGCCATGCTGAATGATAAATATTCTTACTTGAGTCCGAGGCTCGGGTGAAAAAGTCAAAAGAAACCGTGTCGACATCGAAAATTGAATACATTATTTCTTTTGTTTTGTTCCCCTGGCCCTCGTATTCAAGTTTTAATTTTAATATACCGAAAGTACCAAATGAGAGTGCCCCTAAATTCGAACTTCGAATTTCAACTGTCAAAGTTTCACGTTTCACGTGCCGACAGAACATGTTTTTCTCGCTAGTGGGGGCGGTTAGATGTAATCGACGGTATATGCAAAGAGTTATTATCCACAATTCACTTTTCTTTCAATTGGAGAACTTGACTTTACTATAGTAAATCAATTGGAACTATTGTGCTAATTAGTTTATGATATGCTGAAATTTGGATACCTTGAGATTGAAACGGCTTTAATTTATATTGCTGTCCATTTCTTTTTGAGTGTCAGCCACTCCTTTGTTTTTATTTTCGTTCGAGATTAGAAGGCGTATAACATGTAGAAATCTCTTTAATAAACATTAAAAAGAAAGCTTCAGATTAAATTTACCAAATTCAAGCGAAATCATTGCTCTATATTCTCTAAATCAGCCGATGGAAATGGATGCTTTCTCCGACTTGGTATGTTGCTATGCTGTCAAAATGGCGGCTGACACAGGCTCTTTACCTCACCTTGACATGACAAGCATCATACAACGCTCCATTACTGCCCTCTTAAATGTAACGCTTCCTGAATAGTTGCTAAGAGGTCGTAAAACTCTTTCCAAGCATTCAAAGTGAGGTCACAAGTTTTGGCCGTCATTTTAGAATAAAACAAATAAACTTCTGAAACTTCTTTAGAATCGATTTGGAAACAAACCTTCTGAAAACAGTACATGTATGTACGTCGTTGTATGGTTGAATGTTCAAGGTGAGTTTGTTTTGCTGTAGACAAGCGGTAAAAAATGTACATAACAAGCGTTAACTCCAAAAAGCCTTTTCTCTCTATGCTTGTAGTATAGACCTTGTGAGAAGTAGGGTTTACAGGATATTCCGTGTTGCTACGGAAAGCATTGTTTTCTTGCTTAGAGGACCTTGTACTTTATTGTATTGTAACCTACTTTGTTCCTGGCTATTGCTCCATTGTCTTCAAGCCTCCGTCACACCAAGAAAGTATTGGCCTAGTCAGGGTCCTAAGATCGCCGTAACCTGGGGCAATCATAGGCGAGCTTGTGAATTGTTTCTATATTTCATGTTGCGATCTTTGGCGATCATGGGCGATCTCAGGACCTGGGGTAGGCCTTGGTTGAAACCAAGCGTAATCTTGGGCGATCTTAGGAACCGGAGTAGGCCTAAGTACCTTCTTCGACGCCATTGATATCAGCTGTAAATACAGCTCTCCACTTAACGCACCTCGATGCGCGCTCGTCTGTGTAACCAGTCGCAGAGCATTGCCATTTATCAAACAAATGTTGCGCCTGTTGCCATTGATAGGAACTTTTGTGTTATTTCAGAACATTGCTTTCTGTAACAGTGATCGACATCCTGTATGTTTGTCTAGCCAAGCAACAATAAAAAATGCGCTCACTCGTTTTTTATTTGGTTTCAGTGTGATATTGATGACGACTCGGGGTTTTCCACATTTCGTCATGGCAAGCTGAGTTTTGTCGACTTAGCTGGTAAGTAGTTTTCGTGGGTTACAGCTAATACCGTTGCATTGCGACCCACGTTTTTCAAAAACATCAAATTGTGTTAGGATTTCTGACTTTGCTGTTCCGCCAATCAAATATCCTAGCCAATGAAACTATCGCCCTGTTTCGCCTATTGCAGTTAACTGGCTTCCCCCTGAACTAAAACCAGACAACGTCGCGACGGAAAGCCAGGCAACTGCACTAGGCGAAACAGGGCAAGAATCTGATTGGTTCATAAGATCTGACTGGCGGAACAAGAAGGCCAAAAACAAATCGATGTTTTGAAAACACGGGTTGCGATGCAACGATTTTAGTTTTAATGCTTTACGAGAAGGCTGACTTTTTAATACGGTTTGTACGTTTTTAATAGGGTTTGTATGGTTGGATTGCAAGCTTTTCATTTCTGAGGATTATTTGGGTGAAGCTGCTCTTTTTAAGGGTGACCAGTTCAAGGGACCTCTTAGTGCAAAGGCCTATTAACCGCGGGGCCGGTATTATTTCTATTGCGCTATTTTACCATATGAGCAGCTTTAGTATAAAAGGAAGCTTAACCACCTTTTGTGCTAAATGTGTTCATCTTGAAAATCTACTATTGAGACATTCAGCTGCCCCCAGGCTACTGTAGATCCTTTACTAGACTGGCAAGAGCTGTGCCAGTAAAATATCTAGCCTGTGGGTAGCTCAAGCATGCTTAAGCATGTTCATTGCCTATTTTAAGCTATCTTGAGACAAAGCTACAATGCCCAGTTCAATCAAAAGTTGATCATGGTAGGATCAATTCTGTCCTTCTGTGCACATGGCGTTTACATTTGTATATAACTATAGTTTCATATAATATAGTATATATATTATACCTAGTGGAATCACTTATGGTAAATCATTATTATTAGAGCTCATTTCACATGACTGTCGTAAACTAAACACAAAGTAAATACACCAATTCTGTACAAAACGTATAGGAGTAACGTAAAATAAGTAGGACTTACTTACGACACTCATCTGAAGTCTATGACTCAATTAGTAATTAGCAACTGCAGCCGGCAGCCGGCAGCAGCAGTTCAGGTATAGTAGTTTGGCAACAAATGAATAAATACAGTTTCTATGGTTTTTAACAATGAATACAGTTTCTAAAAAAGCAATCTTTATTAATGTAAAAAGATTGACCGATTTAAAAAAATGAGACGATACTCCAACAAGACCCCCAGGTTGTTCTATTGCAACCAGATTTAGTTCTTATTCATTGGATTAGTTTTGTTACCACTTCAATAAATGTCATTGTTTCTTGCGAGTAAAGAGAGTGCGGTAGGAGAGAGGTTGTTCTTTAAAGTCTTTAGCAGACAGAATTCATATTTATTGGGTTAGAGTTTGACTACACTAAAAAAGATGTTGTTTCTTGTGAGTAAAGAGAATGCGCTAGGTGAGAGATTGTTCTTTTGCAGCCACATTAGGCTCTTATTTATTGGAATTGTTTTGATTCCAATACAATAGATCTGATTGTCCTTGCGAGTGAAGAGAATGCGGCATGCTTTGTTATTTATCGCAATTGTTTACGACTTGTTTTGACTGGGTAATAATCGATAATAGGGTTGCGTGGGTTTGTTGGGTCATCCATGACGCTTTCGCGTGCTCGTAAATTCGTATTTATCACGGCACTTGTTTTGAGGATTTAAATCATATCATAGCATTTATTGGAACACAAGGAGCATCATTCTTGAGCCTTTCAGGTTAGAAATGTGAAGACTGTCTGAGTTTTGTTTGTCTTTGCATTTCACTTTTCGTTCTCAATCTTCAGCTATTCTAGGACGTAGCGGTAGTTACT
Source organism: Scolanthus callimorphus (assembly GCA_033964015.1). Classification (NCBI taxonomy): domain Eukaryota; kingdom Metazoa; phylum Cnidaria; class Anthozoa; order Actiniaria; family Edwardsiidae; genus Scolanthus; species Scolanthus callimorphus. The sequence goes on from CM066919.1 coordinate 18,656,511, forward strand.
CATGACAACAAAGTTACACATTTCGCCTGGCAAACTACGTTTTTCGTATTAAATTAGGTTTTCACCACTTTCTTTGCTGTGTACAGTTTTTATACAGTTTATAATTATCATTCCCCTGAAGTAATATTTATGAATTTGACAATGGAAAACCTCGAGTTCCATATTTTAACATAATCATTTCCTATTCTTTCAGGCAGTGAAAGAGTCAAAGAGACAAAGTCAGTCGGGGAAACTTTTACAGAGTCACAAAACATCAACAAGAGCCTGCTGACCCTTGGTAAGTATTAAAGTACTGTGGTTTGTTTCTTTTGGAAGTATTCTCTGTGATATAAGTTAATTATTATATTAAGAACAATTAGGATAAGTTCATTTATCTTCGCCATTAATCACGCTATCAGAGCCTGCTGTCATGGCAACTGAAAGCATGTCGTGATGACTTCTGATTTATGTTTCCTACCACGTTGATGTGCCTTCCGTAGCTCCGCCTGATGGTTAAAACCAGACTTCTCTGACCCTGTGTTCATAGCGACATGCATTGTTTAACTGGTTTCGTCATTGATCATGCTATCAGGGTCTGCTGCCATGGCAACTGAAAGCTTGTCGTGATGACTACTGATTTGTTTCCTGTCACATGGATGTGCCTTAGCTAGCTCCACCTGATGGCTCAAACCAAACTTCTCTGACCCTGTGTTCATAGCGACATGCACTATTTAACCGCTTTCGCCATTGATCTGGTTTCAGTTGCTCAGAATTGTTTGCCCTAACTTCCACGGCCGCTCAATGGTTTTGTTCAGAGTCAAGTTTTCTCATCTTTCTACTTTTGCCTTCCGCGAAACGCTGTTAAAAATTGGTCAATTAACAAATGTTCTTATTCTCTGAGGCCGTTCAGCAATTCGCGGCGAACGCTAATGAGGAGGAGGGAAAAATAGAAGATGTTTGTGCTTGACTAGATGCCCTCGCCCCCCTGAGGACAAAGTGTTTATTCATATTGGTTAACTTTGTTCCAGTCTCTAATCTCGATTAATGGCGTATTTGACGGTCCTTGCCGCCCACTCTACCAACACAGGGAGCTCACCTTTACAGTTTAAATCAAGAAAAATAATAGAAATATTTCCATTTTTCGCTTTGCCCCCTGCGTTCTGGTCTTTTCTGATTAGCTAATTATGCTCTGCCCAGATTCGCCCACTAGGACCTCATTACCACGAAATGGATTCCGTCTGGCGCTAACCAGACGGTTTATACGAGGCTAGCACCAGACGGAAGTCATTTCGTGGTAATGCGGCCCAGTGGGAGGGTCTGGGCAAAGCATAATTAGCATAATCAGAAAAGACCAGAACGCTGGACAAAGAAAATAGATTTCCTTTCGCTTTATTCAGCGAAAAATGGAAATATTTTTATTATTTTCTTGATTTAAACTGTAAAGGTCCCTGTGCTACCAAAGCTGTTTCGGATGCATAGCCTCCTCCGCAGGCCACGCTATTGGCGTAGTTCATTTCGGGCCCTGCATCATGAGGTTGCGAGCAAAAGGTGAATACTCTCAGCAACTCTCATGTCGAATTTCATGATGGGAGTTCATGAGAGTGACCGAGAATTTGTGATCAAACGTGTCAGAGAGTAGAATCTCTTACCAACTCTCATGGTTTGATCCCTGCATACGAATGTTCTATTCCTCATCTATGCTCACTGTACTAGATTCATTGTGCGGCTGTTCTGATTGGTGTATTTTTTTCCAACCCAAGGTAACTGCATCTCGGCATTAAGTGATCAGCGCAAGCGAACAGGTCACATCCCTTACAGGGACAGCAAATTGACTAAACTACTGGCAGATAGTCTAGGAGGGGACGGCATCACACTCATGGTGAGTCTGATAGTGGACGGTATCATACTTTTTGGTTTGAGACGGGAATTCCCAGGGAGGGGTCTATTTCAGTTGTAAAAATGAAGGATGTCTTCTGCTTTTAATAGAATGATGATAATGATGTTACAGTAATGGTTGGAAAGGTGGATGGTTATGATTGTGAGGATATTCACCGTTTCCAAATGTATTGTTCTACCTGTCCAGTTACTGTTGCTACGCCGGGCAAGACAAACTGTTTCTGTAACAGCATGGAAACGACACTGGTTGCGGAAGTTTGTTAGTACCCGCATCGAGATATATACGCCTGTTCTAGATTTTTATAGTAGAAGTATTTTCAATTTTTGTTTTTCAATTCAAGCTTTTCAATTTGAGATTGCGTGACTTGCGACTTGATTGACACTTTATTTTCTGGCCAATAAAATTGAATGCTTACAATGGGGCACTGAAAAGTTTGAGTTTAAAACTGTTAACACTGCTTTCTTTTATAAAAACACGATACGATATACTAACAAGCAGTACATAACCACAGCAAACAGTCTATAAATGAAATTAAATCTCATACGAAACTATAAACAACTGCAACCTGTAGTTTCTTAAAGGTGGGCGAACTACCTAAATTGAATGTTATGAAATGAATAATATGTGACAAAGATCCAGAAAAAAAATTCCGAGAGTTCAGAGATAGGAATCGAACTGAGTTCATGGTAGCTCAGTGGTGAGAGTGCCTATAAGAGTGACTATTACCTGGAAAGACGTGGGTTCTATTCTCGGAAATCTCTAAACTCGGAATTTTTTCCGGTTCTTTCATAGTCACATATGATTCATTTTATCACAGCAGATACTGTCATGCAACTTTGGGATCGATCTATTAAAAAACCTGCCAGTAATTCTTGTATAACCTCCTGTAACTGTAGGGAAATGTCTTATCTGTCCCTTTCTGTGTGTCTTTCTAGATTGCCTGCATTTCTCCGTGTTCGTCCGTGGTGTCGGACACATTGAACACACTTCGATATGCGAACCGTGCCAAGAAAATCAAGAACAAACCAGTTGTTCAAATGGTAAGATGTCCTGCTCACATTCTGTACCTCCTTCCGTTTCCCTTACATTAAGTGCCATTGCCTAACCATTGTCCCTTACGGTCGCGGAAAGGTTTTTTTCATAAAAAATGAACCATGTTGAAGTGAAGATTCATCTTATTAAATCTGTTTCCATTGGTTTGCAAACTGAAATACTAACTGAAGCAAATTCCCGAGAGACTTGCTGCAAGCTATTAGCCAGTCGAGGGCCTATAGCACATACACCGGTCTAATAATGATCCGTTCCTAAAACAAATGAACTTTGACATTAGAGTTGCCTCATTTGTGGTAGGAACGGCTCATGAGTAGACCGGCGTTTTTACTAGGCCGAAGGTCTGTTTAGAAACAGAAACACAGAGGATCTTGGGCGGCGATGGGCCTTAAAAACTTTGTTGTCTTTTTTGTTCCTAGGATCCCAAGGAGAAGCTCATATTGGGACTGAAAAGAGAGATCAAACTACTCAGAACAGAAAATAACTATTTTCGCCAACAGGTATTGTTAATGCAGCAAAATTAACTGACTCGATTTATAGTATAACAATATAGTTGATGTTCGCAAGCGTAAATATGTTTTTGGGCTGACTCAGAGTGGAGAGAGGGACTGAGAAAATATTTCGGCCAAATAACTACTATCAGCAATAGTTATAATAACATAGAAAACATAGAGGACATTCAGTTGCTAAATCAAAGACACTAGAGCGATATCTTGGCTGGCTCCATTTTAGAACATGCTGCAATACCCGACAAAGTTATTATAATAACCAGACACGAACCCGACACCTTCCGAAAAAAATTTTGACTGAAATAAAGTGTTGATTTTTTAAATTTATACATGCGCTTTTTTGTGCGCTGTTTGTTATTACGCCCACCGAAACAAGACCAAACAGAGTTTACCTGCTTTGATTTCTTGCGCAGCTGGGTTTACCGAGCAGCGAATCCCAGACAACAGTCCAGACTATCTCCCCCAAGGAGACCACTGATCAGAACGAGAATACCGTCTGCAACGACTCGTCTGAGCAGCGGCAGGCTAGTGAGTATGCATACATGTAACGCGAGGAGGTGGAGGAGTATGACGATGATGTTGGTGGTGAGGTTGTTCACACTTGTTCTACAAATTATTTATTGGTGTTGATTGTACATTTGATAAAATACTCATAATGAAGATGACTGTCGATGTCAGAGGTGTGGTGACATTATGATGGTAGCGATGATGGTGGTGAAAGTAATAATGGCCAAGACGTCCGTGGTGTCATGATGATTGTAGATGTGGTGGAATGGATGATGAGGTAACATGATGATGGTAAGTCGGTGACATGACGATGGTACAAATGTCGGTGGTGAAAGTAATCGTGCCCATGACGGAGGTGGTGTTAGTGACATGATGATGGTAGAGATGATGGTGGTAAAGTGATAATGACCAAGCCGGTCGTGGTGTCATGATAATGGTAGAGGTGCTGGAATGGATGGTGAGTGTTGGTGTTGGTAACATAATGATGGTACAAATGTCGGTGGTTGAAAGGATTGTGACCATGACGGAGGTGGTGTTAGTGACATGATGATGGTAGAGATGATGGTGGTAAAGTGATAATGACCGAGCCGGTTGTGGTGTCATGATAATGGTAGAGGTGCTGGAATGGATGGTGAGTGTTGGTGTTGGTAACATAATGATGGTACAAATGTCGGTGGTTGAAAGGATTGTGACCATGACGGAGGTGGTGCTAGTGACATGATGATGGTAGAGATGATAGTGGTAAAGTGATAATGACCAAGCCGGTCGTGTCATGATAATGGTAGAGGTGCTGGAATGGATGGTGGTTAAAAGGATCGTGACCATGACGGAGGTGATGTTAGTGACATGACCATGTTACAAATGATGGTGGTTTTGAAGGTGATGATGACAAAGATGTCGACAGAGGTTGTGAAAGGGATGACGATGGTGGAGTTGGGGACATGGTGATAATACAAGTAGTTGCGATGGTGAAAATGATGCTAACTTGGTGTTCGTGTTGGTGACATGATGATGGTAGAGGTGGTTGTGAAAGTGATGGCCGTGTTACTCTTTGTCATCTGATACGATTATTCTATTTTTCTTCCCAGATAAACTGAATAGTCTCTTTGTTAGAGAAGATCATGATAGAAACAAGCTCACAACAGCAAGGTACACTATTATGGTGCTCTTTAGTCTGAACTGAAACATAAATAATTAGAAATACTTAAGGTATGAGTATACCTTTGAGGGGTCTCGCGGGGAAAAAATTAGTATCACGTCACAATTCACACCACAAATGTCGTTCATATATCATTTTAAAGCTAAAAGATTGGTCTATCTGATGAATACTTTTGTTTTCATTATATTGTACATGAACATATATTTTTTAGCTCTAAAGAGAAAAGGACGGACTTTCTTTTAAAAGTTCCATCTTCTTCCAATTAAATTGCACAGCTCCAAATATAAGCAAAATCTATTCTTTAGAAGGCGATTTAAAAACATATTTTATGCTAATTTTTGTGTCAGCATTGCCAAAAATATCTGTTTTCAACCTTTTTTACGTGATATTTGCGCAAATACGTAAAATATCAATAATCCAGCACACCTTTTTTCAGATCGCACTCTAAAGAATACATTTTGCGGAAATCTGGAGCTTTTAACATTAACTGGAAGTGGCAGGAACTCTTAAAAAGCAAAAATTGGTACTTTTCCTTTGAAGCACAAAACGACGAAAATGATCCATCAAATTACCGTTGCATAGAAATATACCACTTAGTAAGTAAGGCCGTTCCATAAGCTTTAAAACGATATATAATAGGCCCTTGTATAGTGTAAATAATGACAAGACAAGTGATTTTTTTTTTCGCGAAAAAGGTATACTCATACCTTAACAAGGTATTGCTGGTTATGTTTCCATAGTCTAACAGCTGGAGCCAACAGTGGACTGTACGACATGTTACAAGAATATATGATGGAGAATGAATACTTGAGGTAATGCCTAATACATACCAAAAAATGAAATGAAAAATGCAATGGAAATGAAATTTAAAAAAAATGAAATCTTACAATCTTAGACAATCGTACGGCATTGTTCATTGTCTGAGTCTCTAGACAGGATACGGACCCATAACATTCTGGATCCTACAAAGATGCCCATTTACTGTCTTAGCATGATATGATAAGAACGTAATGAATTTGGAGGGTCGCAGGAAATCATGATGCTCTTAGAAGAAAATACATTATATTGCACAATCAGTTGCTCATACGTTATGAACGCCTACTCCGAGTCCTTAGATCGCCCAAGATCGCAGCATGAAATAGAAAAATTCCCAAGATCGCAACATGAAATATAGAAAAAATTCATCGCCCAAGATTACGGTGATCTTAGGACCCAGAGTAGGCCTTTATGAGCTTCTGTGACTATACATTCTATGTACGTTAAGTAAAATCAAATCAAGGCGGGCGAGGTTATGATAGTAATGACAGTCATATCTCGTAAATTATCCCCAAGATGAGATTGCGACCCTCGCCATATTGGCCAAATGGATTCGCCACCTTGTGACACAAACGTGAAGAACCTAAAACAAAATGCAAAGCCTGTTATAATTTCCACAAAATATTTATGTTGCGCAAATGTCGGAATTCAGCTGGAACATCCGTGATTCTGAAACCCCATTTTGTCTATGTTTGCAGGACTGAAAACTCAGATCTTCACAAATCACGAGAAGAGGTGTCAAGACAACAAACGGTGAGCGACAATCTTACAAACTGTTTAACGCTAAAACAGAACACTCCCATGTTCTTTACTTTTTTATTTGCAACCAGCAACATATCCGTCGTTACGATGAAGCTAACATTATTAACTTCTGAAGAAAAGGCGATTTCATAGGCCGGGAGGGGTTATCAATGAAACAATAAATCATCGATGAATATCCGACGGAAAATAAGAGAGAAGTGTTTTTGCTGCGGGTTTCCTGTAGCGCATGCGTTCGCGAGAAAATGGCGCTTATTCATCGATTGTTCTAATTGTTCTATTCGATTGTTCTAATTGTTCTAAGTGATCCCATCACAATTTTATACAACAACACTAGTAAATCGCGCGCTCTGATTGGTCGAGAGCCATATTGCTATAAGAGTACAGATCAAGGTTGACAAAAATCCCTGTTTGTTGTTGTATCAAACAAATTTATTATATGGCAACGATAGTACGCGCCCAGAGGCTCGGTCCGTAAAGCAGAAATTTCATCCCTCAGTCAGGAATTTTTCCGTACTGCCCTCGCGCTCGGTTAGTAAGTAGTTAAGATCTCGTTTTTTGTGCGTACGTACTGTAATAGATACACAGAAGACGTCACAGGATGTCATGAACACTAACAGTCACGCAACTCGACTCGAGCAATAGCTCATGGAGGTGGCTTTTTTTCGTTTTAGATTGTTTCAAGAGAAAACGAGAGGCTGTTGAAGAAACTCGAAGATCTGGAAAGGTATCTCAACCTACACGATGTACATTATGTAACTGCCAACACCCCCTAAGTTGTAAATTCTTTTTGAACTCCTTACCTTTTACTTGAGTTTTCTTGATCATATCCTGAACTCTCTACGAATCCTTTCCGCGAGTGTAAAGACATCGATGCCAACTGTTGGTTATAATAGAGTACCAGAACAGAACTTGTCCCCATATGACGAACAATGTTTAGGGCCGCTAAAAGATTTTGACCTGCCCTCCAGTTTTACAATCAACCTTCCCTGCAGACATTTCAATATCAGTGTAGACACTCTTGGAGCAGCACGGTTTTCATAACCGTCTGAATCTCTCGAATTCCATGAATGTTTTTCACATAAAACAAATAGAAACTAAACTTCGCAATCCCCAAATTTGTACCGTAGTAAAGGCCATGTCACACGAGGCAATTTTTCTTGCAACTCGCAACGCAACGATGACGAATTAAAAAGCATTGCAAGTTGCCGCGGGATGTTACACGATCGCAATATTTTTTGCAACTTGCAATGCGCCCGCATGAAAAAGTATAAATTACATCGGCACTATCAAAAGCAAGGACGCGGGTTGGCTCATTCAGGGAACCATTGCGTGATAAATTGCCAAAGACATGTTGTCTCGCAACGTCGCGAAAAGTAGAGCTTGGTACTACATTCTGCAACTCGCAACGCAACCAAGTATTGCATTGCAGGGGGATGTTTCACGCGCGCTTTTCGCTGCAACTCGCAACGCGACACAAATGTTGCGTTGCGAGTTGCAAGAAAATTGCCTCGTGTAACAGGCTTCCTGTGTTGCCCGTGCGCGCGCCAAAAATGACGGGGACATTTCAGCCAATCAGAAATGCGTAAACACACCAGAAATTAAACGTTTAGATACATAATAATTGTACTATTTTAAGACATGGTCTTCATTTTCTCAGAGTATTTGTGACCTCGCCAGTATCAATGCGCTCCCTGTCGGGTGTAGAGAGATCGCACTCGGAGCCGGAGAACAAGAAGAACCAGTCGGCCGTCCGTCGACCCTCCCCTCTCGCCGCCCATGACAGCAACAAAAGCAGCTCTAACCCAGGTACGAGTGAACAAACCTAACCGACAATACCGGATGTCCTAGATTCTAGGACTTCCGGCTTCGTCTGCGCCCAGAGCCTCAGACAGTCAGCATGACAGAGAGACTCTTGCAACGAGAATTTTGTGCAACAAGCTCGGTTTTTAGCGGAGCTCCTTAGAGCGGAGCACCATAGGTATCGCAGGAAGAATACAATAGCTCAAAGTAGAACTCCGGTATAACGATCGACTTCTTTTTTCATGGTTCAGCGGTATTCCCATTTGGGTATCGCTGGCGCGTCCGTGTCTGCGCGCCCCCACACAAGTAAACCAAGACCCCAACACAGAAAAATATGTAACCGGGAGCTCCGCTTTTAGCCAGTGGCTAAATCTATATATTAGGACCACAATTGCAGTCAACAACGGAATCACCATTGTTATTCACGATGGTGGTTCCAAGTGATTGCACCAGAACACAGGCTACCACAAAGACTGATCTCCTTGTTGACCGATTGTCTATTCGGACGTATCCTTCGCGATCTCCTTCTCCTTCGTGAGGTACGATTAAACGGGAATAGATCTACTAAAATTCAGGCTAGCATGGATTGGTAGACGTTAGGCTACATAGCAAGCGTGGAGTTTGGAGCAAAGAGAAACATAGAAACAGGAAACCGGGAGTACGACTCAACTAAATTTTGGGCGAGCGCAAAAAGGACTGCCAAAATCTTCCCCAGGTTTCTCTGCTCTCAGATTTTCACTGCTTTCCTCGAAGCTTCTAACTTTTGTTCTCATTTTCTGTCAATAATGTGTCTAGTGATGCTGATATTCTTGTTTGTTTTCTTTTGTTATATTTTTCATCGAAACGCACTTTCATTACTTCAACTAATCTCTCTATTTACAGATAAAGGTTAAAGATAAAGTCTAAACTTCCTAGTTGCATGCGATTCACATTTGTTATGATAAGATAACGTTAAAATTATTGTAACTTCCTCATAATGTAAATGTATTTCTTTCTTTCTTTCTCACATTTGGTTTCTCTGACTGTGCATGCTTTAGATATACACACTATTGACAAACCGATCTCGGCTGCCGCGGCTATTTTCGCGAGACGCCACTCAATTCCAGGTATACTGTCTTCTACTTCTGACTTCATGATCTTAATTTTCTTCCTCCCGTTATGTATGAAAAGCTTAGGTTGACCTTTAAAAGAGCCCATGTCAGCCACTCCTTTGTTGTTGTTTTCGTTGGTATTAGAAGACGAATTACTTTTAGATATCTCCAAATCAACATCTAAAAACAAAGTTTCTGGTTTTATTTACCAAATTCAATCGTGACAATTGCTCTACATTCTCTAAATCAGCCAATGGAAATGGATGCTTTCTCTGACTTGGTATCGGTTGCTATGCTGTTAAAATGGCGACTGGCACAGGCTGACTCTCACTGCGTTATTCGAGAATGGCTCACTCCTGACTGAGGACAGTTTACACTAACAGACTGTCATCGTATTGAACTCAAGCGTTTTCTCCGACCTGCGTCCTTGAGAATTGCGCTCCACCACAAGCGTTCCTCCTCGTCATGTCCCCTCTAAGCAGGATTTTTATATCGACGCCTGAAGGGACCGACTCACCCATCAAAATTCAAAGCAGTGGCTGACAAGGGCTCTTTAAGGTACAAAGAATCTTCTGTATCTTTTAGATCCACACGCCGTGCGCACACGATCCATTTCTGAACCCAAACATCTACGCTTCCCGCCGCTCGCCAATGGACCTTATCCAAACTACGTGAATGAGACATGGCCAACATTACGAGATGAACGTAAGTGAAACTAACGTCACTGGTTTTTACGGCGCTTTATATTATTTCGCGATGTGCCAGACCGTAATCGAACGGCCTGCGAAATGGCTAATCAGCCAGTACCCTCGATTTCTTTGACCTGCCCGAAATTCTATATGCATGGTGAGTATCCCTGCTAAAATGTGGGGTAAACCATTTTGGAAATAATTCTGGATGCATGGGGGGGTCAAAAACTAGTGCCGCCCGTGGGGAGGGTACCTTTATTTTCTGGAATTGCCCAATGTCGATTTGATATGCATGGACCAGCTATAAGTAAGCACCCACTCTTCAGCTTAGAAAATACTACTTACACGTCCCACGGCTGCCAGGAAGCAGCGCGCTAGTATCATGTACTATATTTCGTTTATCCAAGACCTTGTCACTAAGCACGCTCTCTTTCTCTTCCAGGTGACAGTTCAGCCGGCGGGTCATCAACGCATGCGCGCTCTCTACCGGAAGAGCCCAGGCTGCACCCACACAGAAAACCGCTTAGCAAGTCTAGCCCTGCTAAAATGTGAGTCTTACATTCACATAATGAGAACCTTTGTCGGCTGTTGAGGGAATGGGAAAGAATTCGATCCAATGTGAATGAAATTGTTAGCTCTAAACTGAGCGCTACCTAACGCAGTGATCCTAGTGCTTCCTCTCGGGAAACATGTTTTGCTGCTTAAATGGGTAAAGCAATTATTTTTTGAAAGATTGCGAGGCTTTTAAATTTACAGTCGTACCACAGGCTGCACGTTGCGTACCCAGAGCTCGAAATCGCGCACGATACGGGTGTAAATGCGCCTACATTTAGGGCAATTTTAGATTAAACGTAAGTTTTCTTTGTTTGGGATACTCACATATTCGCATGTGGTGCATTCCAGAAAAGGAAAAGAAGAATGCCCGAGCTCGCGTCCAATGAAAAATCATATATCCACTTTGGAATTCAATGCGATTATTCAGTAAAAACATTTTACGGCTCATGAAGTACTCGTTTAACGTAACATTTTCTCGAAATTCTAGACAAAAGAAAAGGACACCTGCGTTTGTTGCAAAGCCTACTGCTGGTTACGCTAGCATTTTCTCGAAACAAAAAGAAAAGGAAAAGCGTGCAAAGCAGATTAAACGAAAGGAAACGCCTCCGAGAGTAAACCCACCTCCGCAACACCTAACCAGCGGTTATTCGCAACCCACGCACGCACCGACCTACGCGCAGCATCCTGGTCTTACTGCGCCTGCGCCAATTAACCCGTACCAGTCCCAAGGCGTTCCTGCTCCTGGCTATCACGTGACCCAGCCTGGGGTCCCGGACGTGAATATGGTCGCGTACTACACTCCACAAGCGCAAACAGGTTTGTGATATATGAGAAATAGTTCATCATTCTTTTGTTGTCTTTTTAAGGATGAAAATCCTCAACCAAAATTCCGTGTTTCGATCTTGTAACAGTTTCAATGCACTTTCCACTGTGTGGGATGAAACTTTCATAGTAAGGAAGCATTCGAATATCGTACTAGTGCCACTAAAAGTATTTCATTTGTTTGTTTTTTTTGCCTGTTCTATGTTTTTGCTTGTATATTTGTTCGCAAAAGATATTGAGCGTTAATCAGAAAGTTTTAGAATTTGTGTTGCATTTCAGGTCCTGCCGATCCCAGCAGACTGTCCCAGGGCTATACTCGAGACTTGGAAGACTTGGATTCACAGATAGAATATTACTCGCAAATCGCGCAGCAGAACCACTATCAACAGAACCCGCACAGATGACACCGGTTTCTCGTTAATATAATATAACACTAATAGGACAGACATTAATGGCCTGTATATATCTAACGCCATGAACCTTTAATGGACAAGTACATTTGTAATGCCATGAATTCATAATGAGCAGTACATATGTAATTCCATGAATTCTTAATGGAGCAGTACATCTGCAACGCCATGAACTCTTAATCGGTCAGAACATGTAACACCATGAACGCCATGAACTTTTTTAAGAACATGTAACACCATGGACTTTAAATGGACGAGTACATTTGTAATGCCATGAATTCATAATGGGCAGTACATATGTAATTCCATGAATTATTGCTGGCACAGTACATCTGCAACGCCATGAACTCTTAATGGATCAGAACATGCAACACCATGAACTTTTAATTGGTCTGCGAAGGTAACGCCATGAATTCGTTATGGCTCAGTACATGTGTAGTGCCATAGATTCATTATGGGTCACTGAAAAGGTAACGCCATGAACTCTTTTAAGAACATGTAACACCATGGACTTTTAATGGACGAGTACATTTGCAACGCCATGAATTCATAATGGGCAGTACATATGTAATGCCATTAATTATTGATGGCACAGTACATCTGCAACGCCATGAACTCTTAATGGGTCAGAACATGCAACACCATGAACCTTTAATTGGTCTGCGAAGGTAACGCCTTGAATTCGTAATGGGTCAGTACATGTGTAGTGCCATAGATTCATTATGGGTCACTGAAAAGGTAACGCCATGAACTCTTTTAAGAACATGTAACACCATGGACTTTTAATGGACGAGTACATTTGCAACGCCATGAATTCATAATGGGCAGTACATATGTAATGCCATTAATTATTGATGGCACAGTACATCTGCAACGCCATGAACTCTTAATGGGTCAGAACATGCAACACCATGAACTTTTAATTGGTCTGCGAAGGTAACGCCTTGAATTCGTAATGGGTCAGTACATGTGTAGTGCCATAGATTCATTATGGATCACTGAAAATATAACGCCATGAACTCTCTACGGGTCAGTACATATACGCCACGCCATGGACTGGTTTTGGTACAAATGTATCGCCATAACTTTTGGTAAACGTATTTCCAAGGAAAACCATTGAGCCATAACTTAGATATGTTTTTTGGATGCTATCTTTGAATTATGAGAAGGATGAATTCGAAGTCACGCTTGCTTCTAGTGTGAACCTATAGAAAAGAGGCTGGGGCGGATTTAGGAAAAAAGTCTGACTGTAGCGCACGTACTAACATAAATAAATGACAAAAATAATATAAAAAATCCCTGAAATCTGACTGCTAGTAGCATTTGCTACAGTTGCAATAGTCTAAATCCGCCCCTGAGGAGTATATGTGAAGTCCTCAATATCAGTCGGAAATTTATACCACGTTCACACCAAAATCGTGAATTATTTCGCCTCGTAAACTTGAAGTTTCTTACTGTAATAAAGTCTTCCTAGTTAAATGATCGCTGTGCAACATGCACATACTAGTTATACAATATCGAGTGCCATCCAGAATATCCCACGCGACACTTGTATTCTGATGTACACACAAGCCTTCAGGCGAGGGAGTGTATATGCTAAGAAAATACAAGTGACAAGTGAGATATTCTGTAGTATGCCACGAGAATTCATTGTATAACTATTTTATACCACGCTACAGAAAAATAAAGGCAATGTTTTTACGTAAATGCAGTGCACGACGGGAAGGCTGAGTTGAATGGTTTTTACGATGTTGCGCACGCAACATAAATGGGATGAGAACAATGCTTGTCTGTTTTGAATAACTAAAACCGTCTTCGCCAGAACGAGCTGGAACGGCTCAAGGGTATTATTCTCACGACATCGTGAAAACGGTCAATATACATACAACGCCATCCTGCATTCTGATTGGCTGTATTTTCTGTGGCGCGGTATAAAGTACAGTTTATTATAGAGCAGATTTCGTATGACTATGAAAAGTGCCGCGAAAGATTTGTACCGCGCCGCGATTGTACCGCGACTACGCGATTCCATTCGGTATCTACAGCAGGCCAGGTTCGGTACCGCGACCGCGACAGTACCGCGCCGTGTCACGGCACTTTTCACAGTCATACGAAATCTGCTCTAGTTTTGTCCTTAACTTGGGAACTCCTCTTGGTAGATAGCCATACAAACCAGCCATAGCCATGCAGACAATTCTTAGATACTTTACAAGGGGGAAATATTAATACAGATAGTATCCTTCTATAGTCCCAGAAAAAGATCCATGCCCGGACGCGAATAGCCTCCTTGCAGGCGGTACTGGGTGTTTTTATCGCGAAAAACCCGGTCCGTTCGCTGATCAGGCGCCATCTTGGAATTTTGAGGCGCGCAGTCCCGGGGGCGGTTTTCCGCGATAAAAACACCCAGTACCGCCCGCAAGCAGGCTAGGACGCGAAAGGAATTAGAATTTCAGGGGTAGCCTGCTAGCCGGCTCTCCAGTGAGGTTTTTCGGATTTTTGATTTTTTTTTTTTTTTTTTTACACGCGGGAATCCTGTGTACCCCCGCGCGCCAAAACAAATCAAATATCCGAAAAACCTAGCAGGCTATTCCAGGGGTTGGGATTTGGGATTTTTTAGACTATTTTTATTGGGTTTATTCGTACACCCTAGTTTGTGTTGATCATCGGTCCTTTTTGTTTAGAGTTATTTTCTATATTCTAATATATGCAGTCACAACTACGAACATTGTAAATAACCAAGAAGGTATATCAAAAGTAATAATATTCACCCATACTCGATAGCTGTAGATAGCCAAATTTGTATTATAAATGTGTTAATAACTATAGCTATACGTCCCATTCACAATTGCATTAAAATGCCTTCTGACTTCATGTACCGTGTTGTTTCCACTGTATTGAGATTAATCGTGTCGCTTACGCCGGCTTTTCACTAGTGAAATAAGCGGAGACACGAAGGAGACGGATACGTAAGAGCTTACGTTTGTGTGAAAATCGTCGTGACAGTAGCGACGTAAGCGTAAGCGGAGACGTAAGAAAAAGGGAACCTTCCGTTCTGCTTTCTTCACGCTTACGTCTCCTTCTCCGCTTCCGTTCTTTGATTTTCACACGAACGCAAGCGTCTTTACGTCTCAGCTTACTGCACTAGTAAAAAGCCGGCTTAAAGGTAGACCTTTCTAGTTGCCTTTCACTGGGATACTTCTTGTAAAAAGTTAGATCTTACAAGCTGCATATTGTAAAAGGCTTTCCTGTGGGGAGCAGGTGGAAGGAATTAAGGAAAGCCCATTTTCTTTGAGAGCATTTCTGATTTATCGTGGTTTTAACAGAACAACTTTCAGTTGTGAAGGCCCGATTTCGAGAGCACTCTGACGATCGACAATGACAACGGACCTGTTCCTCAGGAAGCCTGTTCCTTGCCCCATTTTACTTTTTTGTGAAATCACATATTATGTTCATGCTGTTTAGATATATTTTGCACTTTGCTTATTTTCAAAGGTTTTATTTTATTTCAAACTTCCTGTGGTGTTCGTGAGTCCGTTGGCTGAGAATCCCTGCTTGCACATTTGCTTCACTTTTCTCTCCCGACAAAATGGAGCATTTAGAAAAGTGGTTTTCCTTTGCTCTAAATGCTCTGAAATAAAAAAAAAAATAGGCTATTTGAACACATTTGATCAATCAATGGCGACTGATTGCGTGGAGTGAGGACTCTAGTGTAGTACACCTAAGGCTACTTACGTATTAACCCGGTTACTAGTGGCGTCTCTAACTGAGTTCATCTACTTTCGTGACGAGCGGATAAATCAGAGCACCTTTTCCCCGGCGGCGAATATCTGTGTACTTATCCCAACTCCACAAAGCGCCACTTAGTAGGGGAGTTCCTGCCGTGAGGGTATAATGCGTTTACGGAGACATCTAAAAACTTATCAATGCCACGCACTGTTAAGAAATCCCTGAGGCACGAGCCACTTCGTACTTTGCTGGTGCCCCGATTTCACTATAGCCTGAATTATCAGCTGTCTTTTCATCCCTGTGACACTCGTTATGGGGTAAAGGGAGAAAAGACAGCTGAAAATTGAGGCTACGATTCAGTTTTTAATTTTTTTTAGTACAGTATACTTACTGCCATTTTCATAATTCTGCGAACTCTACGCCAACTAACAAACCGCGGTTTGGCTTCCGTCAATCAAACGAGTGAACAGCTCTGGGTGATTTCACGCAGCAGAAAACATCCATGCGTCTGTCTTAAAAGGTTTGATTGACGGAAACCAAAACGCAGTTTGACGTTCGGAAATGTCAAGTGGGAGTTCGCAGAATAGAGTCCTAAAGTGATGACGTCACAAAAACAAATTTTCGATTTAGCAATATTTGTTCCTTGATTTCGAAAGGGCATATCGATTGAAAGCTACACATCAAACATGAGGTGAATCGGTTGAAACGCGACCGAGATATGGCCCGCTGAATACATAATTTTCTTTAACAAATCACTGTATTTTTGGTTCAGTTCATAAAGTTATGAACTGAGTCCAAAATACAGTCATTTGTTAAAGAAAATTATGTATTCATTGGGCCATAGCTCAGTCACGTTTCAGCCGATTCACCTCATTTTTTGCATGCAACGTTCTTCGAAGTTGGTCTTTCATTATCCGTGGACTAAAATCTGAAATTCGAAAATTTTCAAATTTGTGACGTCACACTTTAGGACTCTATTATGAAAATCGCATTTTTGTTATAGTTTCTCGCCGTTTTTCAAAGCTGGACACAAACACTTGTAGGCTAGTGTGTGCGCCGTGCCATACTCGAGTGCGACTATCAACGGTGATTTTTAACAAGTTGCATTATAAGAAGCAAGTTTAGAGCGGTTCTCATATTTGACTGTAGGAAAACCAATATCACAACGTAATTACACCAATTCTGAATAAAACCTATGGGAGTAATTACAAAGTAATTACCAATTACTTACGACAGTCTGTAATCTGTAGTCTGTAATCCGCTCTATGGATATTAATTATTCACGTTCAAGTACAGAATAGGCCTTGGCATATGGTTGTACTGGAGAGCAAAACATTGAAACATTGTTGATTTGTAATCGTTTTACGTCATTTTTTTTTACGAATCGGCCGCCGCCGGCTACCTGTAGTCTTTAAATCTCGTTTCAGGTTCTTTGGCCGGGAAAAAATGGCGACCAAGATTGCGATGTTTCTTGAGTATCTTTCCTACTAAGGAAATTTTGCAAAGTCGGGAAATCGAAGTTTTTTTTGGCAAAATGTCTTGGTATGGTAACCAGCTCTCCAGTCTTGCAGCCCGTACGCTGGTTCTTACGGCGCCAATGGCTGACAAGCGGTCGTAACTTGCACCATAGTTAATAAGGGAATGGTTAGGAAGCCCGGCAAACTTCAAAGGGTAAACATAATAGCGTGGGTTGGATGTTAAGAGGGGCTAGCACAATCTTTTGTTTCATGCTCATCTAATATGCATGTCTGGTTGTACACTGAATCTTACTGGCTGAATTTTGGTACTTATGTACCGTGACCCTGCACAAATAAATTCCTCTGAAAAAGTGAACAAAGAGATAGTACAATAGCAGAGTGTCAGTTTCCTAACCATTCCCCTCTATAAACTATGCTTGCGCTGACACTGAGGATGGTCACTCCCGCGTCCTCTGGTGGCATCCAGGGCCTTCGCTGATTGGGTGATTTTGAACGTTCGAGCATGCACGAAGCCCTTTCTCTTTATCAAATATTACGCATGCGTCAGTGGCTGTCACCAGAGCCTCCGCCACGGTGGCTCTAGGTTCGAGATTGAGAAAATGTTGATCTCGACCTCCAATCATTCGACGTCGTAATTCGACGGTGACTCGACATGCTTGGTAAGGCAAAACAATGTCATTATAAATATTCTTAAATTCGAACGCACTGTTTTACCTATATCTTTTGGAGTTTTGAAAATTTTATGAAAACAAAACGGTGAGGAAACTGTTGTAAAGAGAAAACTGCTCGATCATCTTGCTGAATGACGTATTACAGGCGGCTTATTTTGAGATCCATCATTTAACACTATGGTTCGATTTTGTTCACCTTTTCATAAGTTGTATTCCAAGTGGTAGATCTAAGGGAGGGGGCAGGGGGGCCGGTGCTCCCTCTTCCAAGAGTAAATTTATAGAAATGTATGAGCAGTTCAGTTGCTAGCTTTTATTTTGTCATGTGTTTGATATAACGGTGCTCCCTCCTTCGGCCGTGCGCCCCCTGGCCGACATTAACTTTTTTTCACTAGGTGCCATTGGCGACCAACTTAGTCGCCAAAAAGCAATATTTAGTCGCCACGTAAGCGTCGATTTCAGCCGAACTTAGAAAGAAGGGGGGTCATTTAGCGACTAGCTTTAAAATTTTGGTCGCCAATCCCACAAATTCAGTCGTCATTGGCGACCATATAGTCAGAATGACCCTGCCCTCCCTTCCCAAATGCCTGGATCCGCCACGGGATTCCTACCATCTGCAGTATGGTCACGTTCGCTCCGACTTTGTAGATCTATCAATAATTGCGATCTTGCACAGATTTTAATTTGTTTCCCCCGTCATTTGTTGCTCGTCATGGCTTGTCTCACGCTCTGAAAGAGCTAGAGTTTTCCTTATGCATTTACTATTATTTAAACAAACCACCTTCCCTGGATCGATTTCAGATTAGCAAAAGATGATTAGTTTCCTGTGCCGTGCTACACAGTTCTAGGGTGTAGGAATTTAACACGCGAGAGGTGGCAAATCTCACGGACACTCCATGCGTTTACAAAAAAGGTGTAGCAGCTGCTAGGGCGTTGTGTTTATGAAACAGACACCGCACGTCATTAAGGAGTGGACCATTTGAAATTGGGGGAGGAGGGGTGGCAATTTATTTGCGCATGATTTTTTTTTCGGGGATCAGGCTGTGCAACAATTTGTTTCCGGAATTTCTAAATTTTTAATTTTCTGTTCAAGAAAATTGATAATCACAATTTTCTTGCGTAAAATCGTCAATCGCAACAGTGAATTGTGAGGTCGCGTAGCAAAAAATCCTTGAAATGGTTTGACCAAAGTCTTATAATGCTATGATAACAAGGCTCCCCGCTTCTTTGTTGTATGTAGCTTTCTTGCTTCCCTGTTTTCGTTCTTTGTAATATTGCGAAATGGAATGAATAAAATTAAACCTAAACTACGCAATGCAGTAGGAGTTCTTATCATGAATACATTTAAAATCCCTCATATCATCTGCTAGTGTTTGATATACCAATTCTCCGTCGAACTAATCTCCTTGAGTACTTACTCTATTGTAACTAAACCAAGTAGTTATCTCACAAATTTTAAATTACTCAGAGACAGATTCCTCGGCGCATGGTTCCGCCGCCGGCCCAGAGATCTCGAGGCAAGGGAGAGGAATTATTAGCGTATCTTTCTAATTATCTAGAAATAATTTTACACAAACTTGCCTTATATTCTGGACACTTTTTGTTTCTTGCTAGCAGAAGCCTCTTTTCCTTTATATAAAAAAAAGAATGGCAATTATAGAGCGAAGACAAAAGAGGCTCGCAAAAGAAAAACTGAAACTAAATAAACGGCTGGACCCTCGAGTAAGACAACTTGAGAGTTTTGTTTTCGAGTAACAGCCCACTCCTTTCTTGTTGAGATGTGTAGGCTATAGTTTGCGAGGAAACTTGCTCTTGTTTAGCAAAGAGAGCGAATACAAAAGAGGCTCGCAGAGAAAAACTGATAAACTAAATCAGCAGAATCAGCGGTTGGACCCTCGAGTAAGACAACTTGAGAGTTTCTTTTTCGAGGAACAGTCCATATTGCTTTCTTATTGAGAAGTGTAGGCTATGTTTGTGAGGTAACTTGCTCTAGTCTGTCTAGTATTAGCAAAGAGAGCGAATAAAAAAGAGTCTCGCGGAAAAAAGTTGAAACTAAATCAACGGCTGGACCATCGAGTAAGACAAATTGAGAGTTTTGTTTTCGTGTAACAGCCCACTGCTCTTGTATTGAGAAGTGTAGGCTAGTTTGTGAGCAAACTTGCTCTAGTTTTAGCATAAAATAGAGGGTGGACGCTCGCTTCAAGCAAAAGGTTCCTGTGTATCACACTTGATACAAAGTGTACGGAAAAGAGGTTTGGCTAATCAGAGTATTATTTCGATTAATTGATATCTTGATTTTAGTATATACCAAATCAGTTAATAGTCATTTTCGGCCGCTCTGATTGGTTCCTGAAATAGTAGATATCAAACACTATTTACTGTTTTGAGAAAACTCTCAAAATGGCGGCTCTTTTCGCGCGCGATACTGCGTCTTGAATCTTTTAAAACTGTATTTTATTCTACTGATTTGGTATATACTAAAACCACTATCCCCCGAAGGGGAGGTAAATAGTCGACGCTTCGCGTCTCGGTATATATCCACCACTATTTACCTCCCCTTCGGGGATAGTTGTTAACTATTCAGGAAATACAAGCCTTTCAAATTTTAGGCATTGATATGTCTTCACTTCTCGCGCGTTTTCGCCCCAGCACAGGAACCCCGCGCGTTTTTTTTTTTGTTGTTGTTGTTGTTGTTGTTGTTTTCTTTTGAGCCGAGAGATGTCTTCGGAGGAGGCTATATCTTCATTATTTTGATTTATCACAGATTTTAAGAGGAAACTTGCTCTAGTTTTAGCATAAAATAGAGGGTGGACCCTCGCTCCAAGCAAAAGGCTCTCCTGTGTATCACACTTGATACAAAGTGTACGGAAAAGAGGTTCGGCTAGTCAGAGTATTATTTCGATTTGATATCTTGATCTATTCAGGAAAAACAAGCCTTTCAAATTTTATGCATTGATATGTCTTCACTATTTTGATTTATCACAGGTTTTAGGAGGAATTAAGAGGAACTCAATTTGGAGGTCGAGCATTTTTCAGGCTTTGATGGGCAAAATCGCGTACCAGAGTAATATCAGTGCTCTCATCTCATTTATTTTAATCCTCGAAGTCATACGTCGACTATACAGGATGGGATATTCAAATTCTGTTTGCATTTTCTAAAAACATTTTTCAATGTTTTGCAGGAACTTCAAAATTCGTGTTTTGTGTTAGAAATGGTTTCTTTCCGCAAGATATTGAAAACACTCCAACAGAAGTATTTCAATGCAATGCAAATGGACTTGACGTACAATATTTTTGTCAACTGCATATCTCTGTTCTGCAGTCATTGGCGTCATTTGTTTCAAAGTCGGAATATTAAATTAGTCACAGTTGACAGCAGCAGTTTACTAATAAGAATACAGATTAAAATGTGTGTCTCTTGAATTGATATCAAAGCGAAACAAATGGCATCCGTCTGTACTCTAGCTAAACCTTTTTTCATATGTATTTTTCTTATCAACAGTGATAAGCACTTTTTAAAACATGTGCTTTTTACGGTAGATTGCGTGGCTTGTCATTTCAACTCTTCTCTCGTATCTAAAGGACAATCTAAAATGAAAAGCACTAGCAAAAGTAATACGTGGACTCCAGAATGTCATTTGTTGGTTATACGAAAATTCGTCTTAAAAAGATATTTCTGAAATAATTTGTGTCGGAACTGAAGCGCAGGAAGAATTACAAGTGATAAATAAAACCCGAGACAGCGTATTTTTCATCGGGATTTAGAAACACCCAGAAGTCGGTTAAAAAACTCGCGGTTCTGCCTGATTTTTTTTAACTCACTTCTCGGTATTTGTAAATATCCTGATGTAAATCAATGTCGAGTGTTTCATATTAGCTTCTTAAACGATCCATTTAATGCTGAGAAAAAGAAGGAATAAAATCTAAAAAATCCATGCAAATTAATCCATGCGTATCCAAAACTCTCTCACGCTTATGATTTTCATTGTTGAAACTTGATGAATTATAAATGAGTTTGAGAATGGCTATGTCACGAAAATCATAAGAAATGAGCAAAATAATTGTCTAGGTTTGTTAAATAACATTTCATCTGCTCGATAAGGACGAATTTGGAGTATTTTGAGGGGTTATCGAGCGGATGGAATTGGCTTGCGAAATGGTATTTTTGATTTCTTGCCAGGCTAAACAGTTTTCAAACTTGGAATGTGATAGCGAAAGCTGTTAAACCTTACGTAAGATTGCCTATATAATGCAAATTTAAGTTCGCCTCTTACTTTCTAAGACTAGCTTGAAGGATAGTATAGGTTCCTGAGTTCACGGTTCTTGTTTTATAACATTTTGTCGAAACAATCGTGACCGTAGCCCTTTAACCATTGTTTGTAAACAGGTTTCGGCAAATTCACATTACAGCTTTCCCAGTTTCATCTTTTCGCCGTATTTCTGTCTCCTTGCTTCTAAAATTCTCGAATCCGCCTCAGTAATTTCTATGATACGTTTGTATAGTATCTCTAAACATGACAAGATTAGTGCTTGGGAAGACAATCTTTTGAATGTCTCGATTGTATCAGTAAGAGCATATCGTGGCTAATCCAAAGTAAGCGCAATTAGCCATTTTAGATAAAATTGTCACATAATGACACAATGTCTCGAATACCATTTCAATTTTGTGACAAGTGACAAACCGTCTCTAGTCAAGTGCGGCTGCGCTGTGAGCAATTTCGAGCCGATCCCCTCTAATATAAGTGCATGCGCAAATGTTTAACTTACACTTTAAATAACATCAAACAATTTAAAATGTGTTATCATTTCTGATAATACATTTTTGATTATTATTATCAATATTTGTATCCACGTTATTTGATGTTTTACCAATCCCAAACTTCACTTGAAAATGCTTCAACTTTGCATGAAATAATATAGAATATTGTCTGAGCTTTATGGCTATGTATTTATGTATTATTAGAGAAAATTTATGTGAATTCTTTCAATAAAGGAGCTCTCTAGTCTAGTCTCTAGATATTCTTGAACCATCATCAAGAGTGCATTACTTAGTGTATTACTAGGGATCTTGTATAAGTATTGTTCCAATCATCGTCAGAAATTGTCTTTTTAGTAACATATTTTCATTGTTTAATTTATATGTGTTTGCTTGGTTTTAGTCGAAAGCTAAAATGCCTACCATCTACTGTTGCATTTCATTCGTACGGCTTGGGGGGTGCTCATGTTACATCTAGCAGTGTACTACAAGTTTGTGTCTCTGTTCAATTTTATGGCGAAAATGTGTTGCTAGAAATAGATGTTTAGGCGGACATAAAACGAATCGAAATATGGCGGCAAATTTGAATAACAATTGTTCTTGACTTACTAGCCTCTCATTTATGTGAAAATGCTTTTGTGTTTCCTCGTGAACGCGAGGTTAGTAAATCAAGAACAATAGTTATTCAAATTTGTCGACATATTTCGATTCGGTGTATGATATAAGAAATTCGTACTCTTAGTAGACTCTTGCCATCGTCCAATGAGAATGCTTGTTCGATGTACTCCTCAGCATTGTTCATTGCACTCGGCTCTAGAAAACGTGTCCAACGCACTATATTGCAAATATTGCATCATCACTGAAAGATGTTTCTCCGCGCAGTTTGCAGAACATAACGGAGTGTAGGAAATTGATGTCACAAAGAAAACTAAAATAAAAAGTGTATCCTTGACTCCAGCGGGATTCGAAACCACACCGACCCCCGCATTAAAGAGGCAATGTGCTTGATTAACTGAGCTATGGAAACAGCTGGGAGCGGTTCCTTTGAAAGTCGGGCTACTTGACGATAGCTAGGAGTTGGCGTAACGAAAAAAAAATACGAGATGACTATGGCCCGCCATCTCCCCCCCCCCCCCCCCCCCTCCCTCCCTCCGTTTCAATCCAGCCTGCATTGTATTAAAGTGACTCATGCGAAAGTCAGAGCACATTTCGCGAAAACATATTTTCGTCTACAACTTTTAAAATATAATCGCTATGAACTTCAATATTGGAGAATATAAGCAGGCATCGTTTGGCAATATGTGCGCATCATCTAAGTGTATCATGGCGGAGCACACGTGCTCGTGTTCGCTCTTGCTTTAGGTTGAATTTCTAGCCTGTTCCAGTCAATGTTAGTGTAATTTTTATGTCCATGATTGTGTTTAAGTAATGGATGCTTGTGAAGGAGAGGTTTTGGAGTTGACGGAGGATGAAATTCCAGAGAAAATCCAGTCTTCGGAAAAGGGGGCAGTTCATATATTTACAGTCGAAGATCAGCTGCGGTTCAAGTTTTGGATGAGGGCGTTGAAGATTAGGTATTGGATTGATTTTGGCAAAATCCTTCCTATATTGTGGATTGGAAAACGAACAAAGACTTCAGGGGTAACATTGTGGAGGTAATTATACAGTTGAAGCTCTGCGATGAGGATAACGTGGGTCAGTTGTTGTTCTCAATCTATGTGTACGTGACAAAAGCGAAGATAATGATCCAAGGGAAACATAAGGACTTCTGGCGATCAACGGAGTTTAGGAGGCTGGCTGCTTTGGTCAACACATGGCAAGATAGTGAATGTGATAGTGTGGCAACTAGTCGCATCTATGCCGATATCTTTAACTGTGACTGTGCCCCTGCTATGGAAGGGATATCGCTAGATGATATGGATGTCATACACGAGGGAGACGAGGATATTACAGATACAACTAGCGAGGCTGATCTGTTAGAAGATATTGAAACTCCTAAAGTCTGTAAGCAGAAGGGGGCAAGAGTAGCTAGTACAAAACGTGGACAGCGCAAAGTTTCCAGTAAAGTGATATCTTCCCCTGTAAAAAAGGTTTCAGTATCGGCAGGGATTAAGAAGAAAGAGTATACAAAGAACCCGGGTACAAAGGTCACGTTATCTGAGGCGGTGCTAGAAAAGTCAATGAAGGACGTCACTACCAGATTAGCCAAACTTGAGGAGCTCGTTATTCAGCTTGATCGCCGCGCATCTAATTCCGATCTCAACTTGGAAACGGTTAGGTCGGATATGTGCGGCTTTAAGTCTGAAGCAGAGGCTACTCTTCAAGCTTCCTTGAGAAGTGAAATGCGAGTTGTAGCAAAGGTTCATTCGACTTTTGAGAGCGATGTAGAGGATCGACTAAAAAAGTCTGAAGCGGAAATGATGAAGTTACAAGGTCGAGTAGGCTCCTTATTAGAGGAGAAGTCAATTTTATTAAGAAGGGTAAATCAGCTTGAGGAGGCTAATGCGAAATTAACGGATGAGTTGAAGGAAGTCAAGAACACTGTTTCTATTGTGTGCGTAGAAACAAACAACGGGGAGCATGCAGCAGCAGAAAACAACAGTGGGGAGCGCTTGGAAGTACCAGTACCGGAAACTCCCGAACATGTGCAGGATATAAACGTCCAAAGCGAAAGACCGCGGGAGTTGAGAAGTGTGGAGAGGTTTGACTTTGTTTTACTGTGTGATTCCAATAGAAAGTATCTTGATATCGCTCAGCTTTGCCCAGGCATGAAAGCTAAAGTAATACCATGTGGTACCACTGCTAGGGCGGCGGATATTATTGGTTCGCCGAGATTTGCTGTCACTAGGGGTTTAATTATTAATACTGGAGTGAATGATGTGGAGAGCCTCGACCCAAATGTGCTAGTTGATCAACAGGTCAATATGGTAGCTTCTGCTTTGAGTGCTTTTCCTGGTTCGAAGGTCATTGTGTCGGGAATTACTCCTCGAGCTGATGATCTCGATCAAAGTGTCTGTGAGGTTAATACTGAAGTTCGCCGTCGATTGAGCTCTATGTCGGATGTCATATATGTGGACAATGCTAATCTGTATGAGAGAGAGAATATATTACATGACAATAAGCATTTAAGTAGACGAGTTGGGGTTCCGGCGTGGGCCAGTAATTTAAAGCGCGGAATTCGGGAGGCATGTGGTTTTCCGAATCGCCCGCAACATCGCCGTGTATATTCTACCCCGCAACGTCGAGAGGTTCAGAACGTTATGCCCCGAGCGGCCGAAGTTCAGCAGAACGACTCAACAGAACAGGGACATCAGAGCAACGAATTCTCTAAGATAAGTTCTCAGTTAAGTAGTTTGGCTAGTTTGATGTCTGGTTTGCTACAGGCTACCAATAATTTAAATCAACAACATCATCAGAAGGTAATGTTTCCGCCTCCAATACCGCCGCCAGGTTTACCTCCGCCAGGTTTTGTTTATTGTAATCCTGCAGCTTTCCCACCAGTTCTCCCCACTCAAGGTCGGCAAATCTAGTTTTGTTGTTGTTGTGGCTCTTTTTGTTGTTGTGTCTCTTTTGTTTGTTTGTTGTGTTGTGGTTGTTTGCATTGACTGGTAAGGCTGCTTCCATCTGCGATTCAAGTTGCTCATGGCATGTGGCAATTTTATCAAATTCTGTTCTTGGAATGTTGAAGGTCTTAGTGGCAAACTAAATGATGAAGATTTTATTTCAACACTTCAGGGCTTTGAGTTTGTATCACTAGTTGAGACCTGGTTAACTAGCAACGAGGTTAACATTGACGGCTTTCATTCTTTTTCCAAATGCAGGCAACTCCCTAATAGGGCACGTAGAAACTCGGGTGGTATTACAATTTTAATTAAGTCGAAATTGAAAAGAGGTGTTAAGTTTCTTGATAGCCAAAGTACCGAAGAATTTCTTTGGTGTAAGCTAGATAAAGACTTTTTTCATCTGAAGCGAGATTTGTTTGTTTGTTCAGTCTATATCCCTCCACAGAATTCATCAAGGGAAAGACGGCTGGCGTGTGATCATTTTGAAGTTTTACAAGAGCATTTGTATACATTTTCTAATCTAGGCGATATTATGTTATGTGGAGATTTTAATTCAAGAATTGGCAATTTAAGTGATTTTATAGAGGTTGATTTTGGAGACCCTCCCATGGATCACAATAGCGTGGTTCCTGCACGAAATTCTCGTGATTCTACTGTGAATGTGTATGGCAAGTCTCTAATTGAGCTTTGCTGTGGTAACGATTTAGTGGCTTTAAATGGCAGAGCGAAGGGGGACGGTCTTGGCCAATTCACTTGTTATACTTATAATGGGGCCAGTGTAGTGGATTATGTGTTAGTTTCTGCTTGCATTTTCTCACTTGTTAATTATTTTTGCGTGTCAGATATAACTGAGTTTTCGCATCATAGTTTCTTGTCTTTTGTACTAAACTTTGTTGTACTAGACGAAGACCAACTTGTTTCACTACCATTGAAGGCGTCTCCTCTTTCATTTGTTTGGGATAATAATCTAAGTTCTTTACTTAGTGAAAGGCTGGCTACTTCGGAAGTGGTTCGTAAATTTGACGGATTGTTTGATACTTCGGAAGGTTTTGAGGTTCACTCTTTGGTTAGTGGTTTTACAAAAATTTTGATTGATGAGTCCAAACAAGTAGCTGGTATTAAGTCTGTTCCAAGGAGGAGGCAAACATCCACGAAAAAGAAGAGAGTTACTGCACAAAAACAGAAGTGGTTTGATAGAAGCTGTTATTCTTTTAGAAAAGAACTTCGGAACTTAGGGCATTTATTATCGAAATATCCAAATGATTCTTTTCTACGACATAAGTTTTTTACAACTAAAAAAGATTATAAACGTTTGGTGAGGCGCCTGAAAAGGAAGTTTCAGAGTGATTTATTATCAAAGATAGAATTGATGGAGGATCGGAATCCAAAAGAATTTTGGAAGCTTGTTAATTCCATTAAGTCACATAAGGCTTCGAGTCAAGTTGATGAGGTACCACCTGCTGAATGGTATAATTATTTCAAAGATCTAAATAAGATTACGCTTACTTCGGAGAGTTGCAGCATGGAATCGCGGGTAGTTAAGGATTTTCAGTCCTGGGCTACTAATTATGATATTATTCTCGATTCCCCTGTTTCTTTGAAAGAAGTTACTGATGCGGCTAAGAGATTGAAGAATAGAAAAGCGAGTGCTGGAGATAGTTTGAATAATGAAATAATCAAATCTTCAGTTTGTGTTTTGGGACCTTACTTTGTAAAGTTATTTAATATCATTTTCGAACAGGGTTTATTTCCGAAAGTGTGGTCTGAAGGTTTCATTGTACCTTTACACAAGTCAGGAAGTAGGCTGGACCCCGGAAATTATAGAGGAATCTGTCTAAGCAGTTGTCTGGGGAAGTTTTTCACCTTGATTTTGAATTCTCGCTTGAATACTTATCTACGAGAAAAAAACATTTTTAACAAATGCCAAATAGGGTTTAGATATGGGTTCCGTACATCTGATCACATTTTAGTTTTAAAGACGTTGATTGATTATTATAAGGGTCGTCGAAAGCCATTGTTTGTGTGTTTTATAGATTTTAGGAAGGCTTATGACAGTGTATGGAGAGAAGGTCTGTTTTTCAAGTTGATTCAATATGGTCTCAGCAAAAAGTTTTTGGGAATTCTCATGAGTATGTATTCTTGTGTGAAAACAGCTGTTAAACTGAGCCAAGGAATCACGCCCTTTTTCCCGTCAGATGTCGGAGTTAAACAGGGTTGTAATTTAAGCCCTTCCTTATTCAACTTGTTTATAAACGATATTCCGGAAATTTTTGATGGATCATCCTGTGATTCCGTTACTCTTGGCGATACAAAATTGAATTGTCTTCTTTATGCGGACGATTTGGTCATTTTATCTGAGTCTCAATCTGGTTTACACAATTGTCTTCGCAAGCTGGAAGGATATGTAAAAACTTGGAAGTTGCGTGTTAATTTAAAGAAATCTAAGGTGTTGATTTTTGGTACTCATTGTCAGAGACGTTCTTATTCTACATCTAGTTGGAAGTTTAATGGAGAGTTATTAGAATGTGTGGAGGAGTATACTTATCTGGGAGTGAAGTTTCATTTTGCTGGGGGCTTTAAGCTAGCTCGTAGAATGTTGTTAAATAAGGCTTTGCGGGCATATCACAGTATTTTCAAAAGTTTCTCTAGTATTGATAATGTTCCTGTGAAGGTGCTGTTGAAGCTTTTTACGGCGTTGGTTTCTCCAGTTCTGTTGTATGGGTGTGAAGTTTGGGGACCGTACGTTTTAGGTAAAGTGAGTAGCTTCGATGAATTTAAGAGAAAGTTCTTTAGCACCGTGTCAGATATGGAAAGATTACATCTGAAATTTTGTAAGCGCATTCTTGGTGTTCACAATAAATCCGTTAATTTAGCAGTTTATGCGGAATTGGGTAGGGTTCCAATGATTGTACAGTTGTCTGTTTTGCTGGCTAAGTACTGGTTACGGATAAAGGACTCTTCGTATAAGGATGAGTTGGTGGGAAAGCTGCTAGGGTTTGTATTCAAACAGGAGCGCAGAATGTTAAATTTGTTAATCACTTGTTAGAAATGTGTAATCTGAAGTCGTTGGAGAATTTAGACTTTTCAGTTGGCAAAAGTAATTTTTCAATAATTTCAAAGTACATGAAATCTGAGTTATTTAACACTTCGGTGTAACGTGGGCATGCCAGATTCAGAATTATAGTAAATTGCAGACTTATAAACTTGTTAAACCAAGAATGGGCTTTGAAAAATATTTATTGCACGTGGCTAACGTTAAGTATCGCCGAGCAGTAACTAGGTTAAGGATTTCAGCCCACAAGTTACCCGTTGAGTCTGGACGTTATGACAATATCCCTTATCAGTCCCGAATTTGTAAGCTTTGTGATTTGAATGAGATAGGGGATGAATTTCATGTTTTCTCTCGTTGCTCAAAGCCCGCTTTAGAAGTGGTGCGTAATGATTTTATTGAAAGATTGATTGAGTTTAATCAAGTATTTAGTAGTTTTAGTCAGAAAGATATATTTTTGTACTGTTTAGCAATGGTAGATGATTCTATTGTAAACTTAACAGCAAAGTACATTTACAGCATCATTAGTATATTCAGGAATGTACGGTTTAGTTTTTTTTTTTAGTTTTGCTGCTCTTTATTATTTGTATATTTTTATGTTTTCGTTTCCTATGTACCTAAGAAAGGTGTCCAGGAATAAAGATTATTATTTGATCTCCATATAATACAGCAATGAAGGCTGCGATAGCTATGAATTGTGCGCACAGAGAAGCAGACCACAGGAAACCTGTGAAATGGGAAAACGTAATAGTGATTCTCTCCATCTCGCATCTTCATTTGTTTCTGCTATTTCCGAATGGAAACTACTGTGGCGACTTTAAATCATTACCAGAAAATAATCCGTCACCTTGTGACGAGAACGTTTTAAGTTATTTTCTTCTTGAAAATTTCTCACAGAAAAGAAGTGAAGAGAAGACTCCGTAATCTTCAATTCGTAGTTCGGCAAAATATTTACGTTGCGGGCTTCCTGTGTTGCACGCACGCGCGGCGTGTGGCGGGAAAAATCAACCAATCACAAACGTTTCCCTGATAGACGCTTAGGATTTTAATATGGACAATTGCTAAAACGTACCTAGGGCAAATAAAATCTTTTTTCTGGCAAATTATTTGACCTGCTCCGGGGCTGACTAATGGGAGAGGTATTCATACTGAGACTCAAGTCTGCCAAAAGTCTCGCCTTCATTAATCAAAGGCTTCTAGAGTGTTTGAGTAGCGTCTGAGCGCAAGCTTAATTTGGCTGAAAAAATAATGAGCGTTCTGTGAAGTTTTTTTATTGGCACAAATTGACAAGTATTTGCTACCAAAACCAAATTCGTAGAATTTCTTACTCCAATTAAAGTTCGCAGGTGTTTTTGTTTATTTACTTTGCATTTGCTTTTGTTTGTCTTCAGGCCCGGAGAATGTTCATCGTGTCAGCTTCAGAAAGCCCTTTGCTATAAATTTAGGAAATAATTAACAACTATCCCCCGAAGGGGAGGTGAATAAAGGTGAATATCAGGCTAAATTCAACGTAGAGACATTTCTATTCCACGTTCTTTTTCTGTCTCACTTCTGCACTTTTAATTTTCCAGAGATGCCAACTTTTCCAGAGTTTACTGCTTTCGAGAATTTCGAGCCTCGACTCTCACTCTCTGGCCTTAGGACCAAGTTTCCCGATTTTTGATAGAATACTTGTTAATGATTTCACAGTGCAAATACATTTTGTACGTCCAAAACGCCCCCATCTCCCGCATTAAAGTACCGGGGGGTGGGGAAGAGGGGGTGGGCCACGTTTTTTTTGCCTGCAAAAAGGGGTGGGCCAAACAAAATGAGCCATGCATTTGGGGTGGGCCACCAACTAATTGAGCTTTAATGTTTGGCACCAATCAGTGCAAATTTTTGAGAAGCATAATAAAAATTTAGGCGCGCTTCGCGCGCATAAAGGATATAATCTAATATAGTTTTTGGCAACTCGCGCAACAAAGACACTACCTTCGCACCTTTCACAAGAACAAGTGTATCTTGGCGAGGAAAAACAACTCTACCAAAATTGTCCTGCGGCAGTGATAGGCCTATTTTGTTCGAAAGAAGAGTAAGCGTGAGTTCGATGTTACAGCATAGAAAATCGTTATTTGGGCCGCGCTTCACGCAAATGAATAATAATAATTTCATCATTTTGGCGCGCAATTGCGCGCATGAATAACAAGACCTACAGGTTTCTTTACTATACAAAAAAAAAAAAAACGGAATGTTCATCTACACTTTCTCTGAGGCTTGATGAAATGCGTATATCAAAGTTCGGGCGCGCTCCGCGCGCAACGAAAGAAAAATGCAATCCACTCTATCTGTAAATTGTCTTTTACTAGGTCAAATAGGGGTCAGGGGGATCACTATATTTTTTGTTCTATAATAAATCAGTCACTGTACTCATCTCCCAACTCAACGGTTATACAAAGAATACTATTTAAAACACCAGGTAAAACACAGGTTTCAAACAGAGAGACAAGGTGCAAGGGCAACCAGTAGCTACTGGGGGTGGTCATCTATATTTGGTCTTGGATTTAAGGGGGGGCCATGGATTATTGTGGCAAATGAGTGAGGGTGGGTTACATGAAAAGCGGCTTGCTGTTTTATGATTTTACCGCCCCCCCCCCCCCCCCCCCCCCCCGTACTTTATGACCAGTCCCTAATGGTTCGACGTTGAGCCCTGAAATAACTTAGTTATGCAATGCAGGAGACATGATTTCTATTGCCTTCTGGAAATCGTTTTAAGACTCCTGCAGAACACACTAACGACTGCGGGGGAGGCGTCGCTTTTTGGTTCCAAATCATCGTGTCATTTCATAACTAGAATTGCCAGTGCTCTATAAAACGTGACTCAGAATGCATGGAACGATTGTTAATTCACTTTATTATACAAACTATAGTGTTTTATCAGGATTTCGGCCACCGAGAAATATCGTAATTCGCACGTGTGAAAAATTACGATAAAGCCCACTATAATTGCGGAATTCACTATCAATCTTAAAATTTTTAAAACTGTTTATATAATAAACAGAATAATTATACATGGCCGCTTGGGATATGAAATTTATCTTGTAGTGTTCAAATTTAATATCTCGTTAGCTGCGCTCACTCGTGAGTATCAAAATTTGAACACTCGAAGCCCATATCCCCGCGCGCCCATTATTGTTCTCTATATCATAAATCTTCGTTTATCTTCCCCGTTGTGTATATAGAGAATATATACAATACATGGGTGCGCGGGATATCAATTTGAACACAAGAAGATAAATTTCATATCTACAAGCGTCTATGTATTATTCTGTTTATCATATAAACCTTTTTGTGTGAAAAAATTTCGAGTTGATGAATTTCGCGACAGTGGGCATTATCGTAATTTTTCACACGTACGAATTATACGATA
Organism: Scolanthus callimorphus; assembly: GCA_033964015.1. NCBI lineage: Eukaryota > Metazoa > Cnidaria > Anthozoa > Actiniaria > Edwardsiidae > Scolanthus > Scolanthus callimorphus. Next base: position 18,689,203 of record CM066919.1, read on the forward strand.
TTTCTCAGTGGCCGAAATCCTGATAAAACACTATAGTTTATATAATTAATAGAGAACTAGCTGAGTGTAAGGGGAAATTTATTTTACTTAAAGTGTTCTCTGTTTAAAAAACGGGGAAAAAATTCACAATGGCCATATGGATGTGGGAGGGGATCATGATTTCCCCCTTCCATAAACTGCTGGATTTACATTACTAATAACCTCCCATCAGCATGAGTACCCCGTCCCACCATGCCGAAATAAATGATGAGCCCAAAGGATTTGCACTGGTTTCCCTGATTGGTGCGACAAAATCACGCGCGTGTCCGTCTCTCAAATCGGTCAAAGAACCCGTGAAAATCGAAACCTAATTTGACTTCGGAATTGTTTTTATGTTTATCATATCTCAGGTGAGGGGAGAAAAGAAACGGGTCAAAAGTAAAAATGGTCTAAGGACTAATATTATTTTTTTTTAGTTTATATTATTTATATTTTTCGGCTTTATCCCTCGCTTAAAAAATAGCTAGAATATTATTCATGACTTTCACGGACTTTGTTTTGTAAATGTGTCATTTCGACTTAGCATGACAGCGCGTGCTCCGAGGGAAGCAATGTAGTGTGTACGTTTGTTGAAACTTGAATGAAAAGTTTTCTCAGCTCAAATCTTTCAAGTTAGAATTATCCCTGCACATTCCTGTATGTAATCTGTAAGAGAACCATTTAGGTTTGAATGTCAATGGTGCTTTCGGCTGCGCGAACCGAGTTCTTTTTTAGTTTCTGTGGGAGAATTCAACATGGCGGCGATGGCGGCTTTGTCCCTCGCTTAAGAAATCGCTTGAATTAGAACTTAGCCCGAGGTGAATCTTTTCCAACAAAAACACGCTCATGGTACAGATTTCCACCTTCCCTTCGGGTTTGCGAACTTCTTTGGCGGCACAGCTTCAGGGCTGAGCGGAGCAAGTGTCGACACGATTTTCCTTACGGTATTAATATATAGATAATACATGGGCGCGCGGGGACATATATATGTTATTTACCGGCTGGGAGGTCCGGATCGTGAAATACCGTGACCGAGGTCTTGAATATACTGACCGAGACCGGAGGTCGAGGTCAGTTTTTTCAAAGCCGAGGTCACGGTATTTCACGATCTGGACCGACCCAAGCCGGTAAATAATATATATATATATTTTTTTTTTTTGCTTTCACTGAAACAGCATAAAACGTCACAGAAATTAGCGCGCGCGCGATTCATCCAGACCCGGTTCCGGATCATAGGATTCCGGACCGCCCGCGAGCCATTCAGAGCGCGCGATTTGATGGATACCGGACCCCTGAAAAAGTCAAGATATGGAATTTATCTTCAAGTGTTCAAATTTCGATATCTCAAAATGAGCGCTGCGCTGTGCAAAGTAGGCTCGGTTTCCAGCCGTAGTTGGTGTCGTTTCTAACGAATCCTCCCCCACAAAGGTGAAAGTTTTTTTTTTTTTTCTAATTTATACAGTACTTACATGTACATGTGAGACGCTACATGTAGAATGAACCTTGAGCCAAAACGCAAATGTATGTGGAGACTCCTTTAATTGTTTTCCCTCAAATCGGACAAACAATGTTAAAAAAGAGTTGTTACGTTGATTTCAGCCCGAGATATGTTTGAGGTGACAGAACCCAAAAATGTCAAGATTTCTACCCTAAGGTCAGGTAAAGTCAGATAGGCTCGATTCTTTGCATAGAGTATCCTTACACAATAAGAAACAAAATAGAAATGAGTATTTTTTTGTAAGTGAACCGACTTTAAGATATCAGCTGCTAAACTTTGGTTACTGCATCGTTGTATGGCAAAATTTGTACAATTCTAACAAAAAATGTCAAAAATGGCTGCAGCAACCAAAGTGTAACTCCTCATATCTTAAAGACGGATCAATTAGAAAAAAATACTCATTTCTATTTTGTTTCTTATTGTATAAGGATACTCTATGCAAAGAATCGAGCCTATTTGACTTTACCTGACCTTAGGGTAGAAATATTGCCATTTTTGGGTTCTGTCGTTTGAGGTATTCTAACTTTTGCAAATTCTCAGCTTCAACAGATAGACGTGGTTCTTATTAACTGAAATTTCTGTAACGTTGTTCCGTTGAATATCCCACCCCTTTTATTTTTGTGCGCCAATTTCGAAGTCGTCCGCCATTTTGATCCAAAACGCACATGCGCAAAGAAGCCCGAGCTTCTGGGAACGAAATTGCAAGACAAGTTGCAAGATTCGCTGTTACACGCTGCAATGCGAAACAAGTTGCAGCAACCTGTCTTGCAACGTTGCAGAGGGTGTTACATTGCATTGCGAGACAAGTTGCAGAAAACATTGCACCGTGTAACCGCGGCTTAAAGGATCCACCTCACCTTACCCATAATGCACTGTTTCGCCGCCATTTTCATATCAGAGACTCGACAAAAAGTGTTCAGGTTAGAGCATTTACTGTACAAGCGCAAGAAAACTCGCAATTCCTTGCATTAAGTAAGAGTTTCTGATCACAATTAACCATGTGAGCAAAAACAAAGCAATGCATTATGGGCAGGGTGAGACGGAACCTCTTAGGCGTTGTCATTCGTGACATTGATCTCGGTCATGATACATTGAACTTACTATCGCAAATCTGATTGGTCGAGATCAAACAATCAATCTCACTGTCGCGTGAACTTGACATACTAAATGCATATCTGCTGCAGATGTTTCGTTTAGCATGTCAACTTCAAAGTCGGTCGTTCCCAAGCCCCTATTGTGAATTTTGAACAAAACCATTTGGAATTAAAGTCATTTGGTATCGTATCAATTTGTCTTCTTTAAAATGTATAATAAAACAATTATTGAATTCCGTTTTCGAATGATATCGTGAGTTAGAAAAAACTTGTGCCTGTGTTATCTGCTTCAGCCTTCACGTGCTTCGGCACTGATAACACAGGCCTGTTTTGCTTATGTATCAGTCAATTCCAGCGGTGATCATCCCCCCCCCCCCCCGGGACACCACTGGGTTACGATTTGAGACTGACGGATTTGTTTCGCTTGTTTACATATTTTGTCTCGCTTTCAGTGAAATGAGAACTCGTTCAGAGACGAGAAGACTGAAGTACAGTGAAAAACGAATTATAATGCTTCGGACAGAATAAATGGCGTTGAAGTTCTGAGAGGAAATATTTTGTTGTGAAGCTTTGAACGCAGTGTCGATGGAATCTTTGTCTTTTTCTGGTCCTGGGCAGGGGCATTTGTCCATTGTTTGTCTTCCCCCGTGGGGTATTTTGCATTTTTTCTAGCCCCGGGTGGGGAATTTTCACTTTTGTTTTTAGAATTTACCAAAATCCCGGGGTTGCCCGGGGGGGTATGGTCACCGCTGGAATTGACTGATACATTACTCACGATGTCATGTTCAACCTCCTCCAATAATTGCTTATGAACTGTACTATTAGATACATGATATTCTATGCAAGCAAAACATGTTACATAATAACTCACAAAGTGTGATTTGTGCCACATTTTAATTTATCCTCTCGGATTGTTTATAAAACAAGCCTCTAAACCTTTTAAGCTCCTAGTGAGTCGTAGTTAGTTGTTTATGTCAGAACCGATCCAGATCTTACAAATTGGATTTGGCCTCCTATATGCCCACTTTATTCTTAGCCGATAATTGTACTTGTTGGTCAACGGTATGATCTTTAATTGAATACTATTGAACTGAAAGGACTGTTTTACTTTGATTTAGTTGATTGATTCAAGGGAATTGGGAGACCAATCAACTTCATGAAAAGAGCGTTAAGTTATTGCATAACAATGTATTATGCATGGCTATCTATTTTACTTTTTCCCAAACTATAACCACGATGTTTATAAATAAGAACATATCTATTTTTATTTCTTTCTAGAAGGTTGAGGTCCTACTTGCGAAAAACATCCTCTCAAGTACCACCCTGATTTGTAAGCGTTTCTCTAAGCTATTGTGATTGGTTTTAACTTTGAAGAGCTGCAATTGTAGCTACTATTTTTAGACGCAGTTTTCGATTGTTTCATTTTGTTCATTGTGACAAACCTAAGAAAATGTATCCAAATATGCCACCTGCAAATCCTTTTTAAAAAGACTTGAGGTTGTTTACTGTTATTTCTCCGTGGCTATTAAAGACAACTCAAATTTCTGTGGCATTTTTTTATTATATTTCTTTAAAAAAAAAGAGAAACATGGCAATTGAATCTAGCCTGGACTCGAGTCTGCCGTTGAATGACCAAGTATGATGTAGTGTTTTGTGCTTCGAACATTTTAAATTCGCTTAGAAATGGCGCGAATGGCTTAGCTAGAATTTAAATTTACATCACTAATACAGCGAGGAGCTGTGAAAAGGACGATTTAATTTATATGGCTTTTTAAATTCTATTTCTTCTTTTCTTTTTTCTTTTTTGCTTTTCTTTTTAGGTGCATGTTATTTCACCCTGTTCCAGCCGGCATCGTTTCCTTTAAATTACGTTCAAGATAACTTGCACTCCGTGCCAATTAAAGATTACAGTTCCAAAACTCGTCTGAGCTGGAGTAATGAAGCCTTAAATTTTACGCCATTTCTTTTCTCTAATTGAACCCCATAGGGTATTATGCATACAGATTTTGTAAAATGAATACAGAACAAGACCTTGTAAGTTACTTTCGATTCTAGACATACAAATGATGTATAAAATAACATGCTGTCGTTTGTCAAAAAGACGGGTTTTTTTTGGTTTGTTCTTCTCAAGTACGGGAAATGTTTTACTCACGTATATGGAATAGCTTTGCCATGAGATCGCTTCATTTATTCGGTGCCTATTATATAATGACCACGTCTGCTGGCGCCGTGTAAAACGCACTTATTGCCCACGCCTTTTTGCCACTTACCTATGCGTGAGCGCTACCTGTGTGAGAGTGATTTTACGATCATTTAGCCCAGCTGTTCCTCTCTTCTAAATGTCAGAAAATCTACTGAAGGCTAATATTCATATCAATTCGATTGGCTTCTCAAATGGTTGCAGCGATTCGCGTGAGAGCTAGCACTCAACTAAGCCACTATCTGGAAAACAAACAAGGAAATAACACATCAGATCTCGTGCGCAATATATGTTTTGTTCTAGTTTACTAGGCCGCTGCGATAGCGCGTGATTTTCCCTGTCCTGACATGATGTTCTTGTCGACCAACTAGATTCCCTGTAGGTTTACGTACAATCAGATTTATTGTCAGCCTATTTCGCCCCGAGTTGATACTTTGCATCCAAGTGGAAGAAAGACATGAACCATTTTCTCTTTTTTTATTTTATAAGCAATCCGAAACTGTGGAATATTTGCTAAGTGAGTTTATAAATTAACTTGAAGACGCCACATAGTCTGTACCTGAACTGCGTTGCTCTTATTTTTTTTCCAAACTCTTCGTGGATTGAAATCATAATTTTCCATGCTTATTATCTCACTTAACTACCACTTAAATTTTCAATTATAGGTTTATCGTGGCTTTATCTCGTAAGACAGCGAATATTTTAAGCTCGGGGCCTAGGGATTCTCGAGTGGAATTGCAAATCAGTTTGCGAGGCCTAAAATACACGTCGCGCCCACCAACTTGTCAGTCACTCGGCAAAACAGGAGCCGCAAGGAGTATGTTTCATAAGCTATATTATCAAGATCCGGTCATTTACCATTACGTTATTCCTATGAACAGATGTTAATAGTGGAGTTCCACAGTAGTTGCATTTGGTTGCCGACAGAGAAACATCAAAACATGCGAAATGTTTAAACGTGCTTAAACACTTATACTCGCACTACAAAGCAGCCGCAGTTTTTGCCGTGCGCGGGAAAATATGCAACTATCTCCTGCGGGCTATGATCTTCTAGCTGGTTGTATTCTGTTCCTAATTATTTTTGGGTGCTTTATACAGTCAGTTACGCTAGTAATATTGCTAAAGAAGGAAAACCAAACAAAATGCTTGACGCCGTATCTCTTGAATATTGTCGCCGCAAACGCGCTCATGATTTTGGGAAGCTTTCCTACTACCGTTGCTTCTGCGCTGAATCATGGCTGGATGTTTAACGATGCAGTGTGTAAGCTCGTCGGGTTTATCGGCGGTTGTGCGGCAATTGCCATGATCGCCACCATGCTCTGTATCACCATTACAATTCACCACACGGTCGTCAAGCAAAGCGTTACAAATCACGTGCTACATCAACCCCCGGACAGAACTCAGCTAAAAGTCATCCTCGCAGTGTGGATTTACTCAGGGCTCTCCATGATCCCGCCCGTGGTGGGCTTCACAGACATGAAAAAAGAAGCTGCAAACACGAACTGCGCTCCGGACTGGGCTCCCAAGTCTACAGGGGGCGTAGCGTACATTGTGGTTCTGACAGTCGTCGCTTATATTATCCCAGTTGGAGGATCTCTGTTGTTTTACCTCAAGATCCAACGCGCTCTTAAGAAGCACATGTCTCTTGTTATCCCTGTTATCACTATTCAGAACCAGCTACGGCGCTTTCAGAACATTACGAAGATGAGCGCGATGGCGATACTGGCCTTCACTGTGACGTGGTTTCCCTACGCTTGCTATGTAATGATATCTGCATTCGGCGGGACTGATCTCTTCACGGCAGTTTCTAGTGTGGTGCCTTGTATGGTAGCCAAAACAAGCATTCTCTATAACCCGTTCGTCTATGCCCTGGTTAACCCAAGGTAAGTTTATGGGAGATAGTAGTACACATTGTCACACTGCACTACATTACGATTTTGCACACGGAACCGCGCGAAAATTAAACGAAAAGTTGACTTGAAAATGTCTGTTACAAAATTAAAATATTTTTAACGGTTTCCAGTTACCTGCATGGTCGATTTTTGACCGCTCAAAATATTGCCTAAATCAGCAGGTGACCCTTGCTACGGAATGTGGAAACACAGATGGCAAATCAGAGTGAGGTTGCAACTTTGTTGTAAAATGGCTTTCCTGCAAACGCATGAGATGTTTAGTCCGTTTTGGCGCTCATATTGAGGTTACCCATGGCGCAGTTATACATGTGTCAATTCAAATTTATCAAATTTATCTCTACAAAATTGAAATGTATTCCATTTAGAAAACATTTCACGTTATCACGTCACTTATCTATCCATCTTAGTAAACAAAAGTAGCATTATGTTGCCATGTTGTAGCAAGAGACAATTCGCGCCAAATCGCAGTGTTTGAAATTCTACTATTAGTTTACCGAATGCCTGCTTACCAATGCTTACAGGCCTGAAAGTTTTAATTTCAAAACCTAATAGTTGCAACTGGCGAAGTAAGGGAAGAACTACACAAGTTTCCACGGTGGCTAGTTTTGTCTTTTGGTGTTTCTCGCATGACTGACACGTGAGATTTTCTCACGTATTTTCTCTCCGTAACTAGATTGCGACAGTCTTTCCATGTTTTGATTCTCTTGGATATGTCATTTACTCAATGCAGCGAATTTCGAAGGGTGTAAAATGCGTTAATATTAAACTGGTAGGCTTCATTAGACTATTTGTTCATGACACCCGTTCACGCCCAACTAGAAATGGGAGGTCGTCCCCCTCTGGCTAAAATGAAACTGCGCTGTATAAACTCAGACATTTCCTGAGCTAGCGTGCCTTAAGCCCCAACGAACTACATTTAGACAGCTTGCATTAAGTGCACAAACTAAACATTTATTTCATTTCCTTGGATCTCAAGTATCTTTTAGCTTTTACGATCTACATAGCCGTGAATCATCAACCATCATTTAGAGTTACTAGGAGAAAAAAAAAGCGGCAATGTGTCGGCTGCCATAATACGATTAACATGCAAATCGTCTTCACATTAAGAAACAAATGCCCGGTTCATTTACGATATCACTTGCTGTTTTTTCCTGAAATTGGAGCGATAAGATTGTGTTATGGTATAGCCGGTGCGGCTAGAGCAGTTTTCATGTTCGGTATCACAAAAATACATCTTAACAGGTGCATTACTCTAATGGCACCGGATTTGTTCATAAATAATTTAGGTTCCGTGAACAATTTAATTGTCGCGTTGTTTCTAAGTCCATGAACCCATTAGAAAATACAATTTAAGCTTTTAATACGTGTATTGCACCCTTTCTTCATTCAAATTGAGTTAAAGTGAAATTAGAAAGTCCCCTTTCTACATGTTTTATCTGCAATTGCCAAGAGAAAAAGGAAATAATTTGATGACTTTTTATGGACTATGGACGTAAATACGATTTGATTTTTTTTTTTTGCTACTCAGTACATAACAAACAACATAATCTCCTTAAGCTGTTTTAAAACTCAAATCCATTCAAATCCTTCTTCTCATTAAATTGTGTTAATTTGTTTCATTCTGCGTTACGGTTAAGAATTTGACCGAAGTCGGTTTGTTTTCACAAAACCGCGCCCTCTGCCCTTTTACACTGTAAAAACACACTGATCATTTTGATCACAAAAAATGGTCATTTACAGACTCAAGAACAATAGAATGAGTCTGAGATGACCAATTATGTTTAGTTAATTTGACCGTCCGTTTTTACAGTGTACCTTATAAAAGTAATACAGAAACGTAGGCAAAGTAAAAAAAAAATACATGTTCGTTTATCGTCCCCGCCCGCATCCTTTTTTGGAGCCGCATCCTTTTTTCTTTTATTTTGTTTTTTCACAAATTGTCTCCAAAACGAAGTCAAACGTCACAAGCGGTTAGAAATGCTTTGAGATGTGGCTTTAATGATCGTGAAAATGTTTTAGTTTATGAAACAGTCGTAGTAATTTTTTACACAAAATATGGCATAAACCAATAAAACAAGGCATAAACAATGAGCAAAAAGAAATAATAAATAAAAAGGGCCGCATGGACACTTTTTTGGAAAGCTCTGGACGATAAACATGTTTTTTTTTTTTACTTGGCCTAGTAGTATCGCATTTCATATTCTTGCGTATTTTGTCGTAGCTTGCTTTTGTCCATTTTTTTTTCCTAGCTAGCATAACAGAGCTTTAGGTGCAAATATTGATACATTTTCCGGTCGGCGTAAGCGGTAGCGCAAATATGTTATCAACATATTTAATGTGGTAAATATTTAATGGAGCTGTGTTGTTAAATAGCTCCGGGCCAACCCAGTTCGTCCACTATTAGAATAGCAAAAATTAGACACGTTGGATTGTTGTTTATGTTTGTTTATTAGATTTGCCCGAGGCCGGGAAATCCTCACAGAGCGAGGCTCCAATTACGAGGTTCCCTTGGTCAGTGTTGTTTTCCTTTCACTCTACTGCAATTTCCAATTCTGCGAAATTGCCAACTAACAAACCGCGGTTTGGTTCCCGAGTGAACAGACTGGGTGACTTCACGCAGGCTTTCAGAGGTTTTTTGAACTAAGGGGTGGACCATTAGAAGTTGGGGGAGGAGGGGTGGCAATTCCCCAAAAAAAATTCGCGCAAGGCCAATCCTTCCCAAAAAAAAATCTTGCAGAGATTCAAGCTAGGAAATAAAAATCCTACAAAAAAAATGCCCTGTAGTGATAGGCCTGGCAGGCAGTCACTATGTTCGAAAGGATCACACTTAGGTAAGCGTGAGTTCGACGTTACAAGTATAGAAATTTGTCATGTGGACCGCTTCACACAAATGAATGATAATATTTCGTAATTTGCGGCATCAATAATAAAACCTACAGGCATTGTTTAGGGACGTGTCATTATTTAGCGGGGGGGGAGGCTCCCTATTTTTGTGGGAGGGTCCTAATTTTTTTCGCGTGTCTAAAGGAGGGTCCAAATTTTTTTCACTCCTGTTTGGGGAGGGTCATAATTTTTTTTCAGCATCATTGGACGATGAAGAGGGTAAAACAAATAGCGATAGTGGTTATTTCAGCAACTTCTCCATAAAATTTCGGCGCGCTTCGCGCGCATTAACAATGACATCTCACATACTCTTTGAGCAATAATGATAGATACTACCGTTGACAAGAACAAGCTATCTTGACGAGGAAAATCAAACTCTCCCAAAATTTCCCTGCAAATGATAGCCTGAGGGCATGTCCTATATGTTTGAAAGAAGACCCCTTAGATAAGCGTGAGTTTTTCGACGTTACAAGCATAGAAATTCGTCCGTTGGGCCGCGCTTCGCGCACATGAATATTAATAACTTCGTCATTTGCGGAGCGCAGTTGTGCGCATGAATAATATAACCTAACCTATATAGTTGAGGTAGTGTACTTCCTGAGCTCCTGACAGGCTTTGTTTACTATGCCGTACACAAAACATGTTCATCTACCTTTCTCTGAGGCTTGATGAAATGCGATGAACAAACAAAAAAACGATGAACAAACAAACAAACGTTTATCAAAATTTGGGCGCGTTTCGCGCCCAACGAAGGATATGCGAGCCCGTTTTTCTGTAAAATGTCTCCAGTACTAGGTCAAACAGGGAACGGAGATGTGGGATTACGTTCATCATTGTACTTGGAGGGAGGATCACTGCATTTTACCCGTATATTACCAAACATTCTCACGTAAATAATCGAGGCGATGAATAATAACCGCGGTTCCTTATGCACAGTCAATTGACACCCCCCCCCACCCCCGGAACAGGCGGGAAAGTAACGCGGTCAGGCCGGGGATTTAACACATTATTATCTACGGAAGGCAGGGAATTTAACACGGACCTTCTATAGCGGGGATATTCAGCGGGGAATTAACGCTGAACCAGAACCGAGGTCGTGAGGATTTTGGGAGGGATCACTTCATTTTTGGGCGAGTGAAAGGGGAGGATCTCTCGAAACCTGAAGCCTTGAAAGGGAGACTCCAGCAACGAGTTCTATATCATATTCTAGTTTTATTTTACTCATTATGTTGAAAATTTCGGCGCGCTTCGCGCGCATAAGGAATGACATCTAATCTAGTTTTAGAGTTGCCCAAAGAAAATACGCTTGTGGCGCTTAATGGAATGCGTACGGATGTCGTTACAAGCATGTCTATCTTGCAAGGACAAATGAAAACCCCCAAAAGCCCTCCAGTGATACGCCTGGTTGGCAGTCTATATGTTCGAAAGAAGTGAGTTCGACGTTTAATACAAGCTGCATAGAAATTCGTTTTGGGCTGCGCTTCACGCACATGAATAATAATAATTTGTAGCGCGTGAAGAATAAAACCAACAGGCTTTTTTACTACACGCAGAAAATAAAACGTTTATCTTTTCACTGGAGGCTTGATGAAATGCGTTTATCAAAATAAAGGCGCGTTTCGCCATGTTGCAAAAGTGTCCCCGGGGGCCTGGAGCTTTAACAACGACCATGTCCCTGGTGACCGGGAAAAAAGTAACATTTAACACTTAGTGAATGTTAAATCGGGGGCCGCGATGTCAATTGACTGGTGCATGACAGAAGTCACTTGGACAATAGTCTATCTAACAGGTTTTTCAGAAAAAATTGTATGGGGGAGGTCCCATTTTTTTTTACCTACGACTGGGGGAGGGTCACATTTTTTTGGTTATGTTCAAGGGGAGGGTCCTAATTTTTTTTAGCCTTGTTTGAAAAAAATGGGAGCCCTCCCCCCCCGGTAAATAATGACACGTCCCTTATTATACACACAAAAACGGAACGTTCGTCTACCCTTTCTCTGAGGCTTGATGAAATGCGTTTATAAAATTCGAGCGCGCTTCGCGCGCACCGGAAGAAAAGACCTCTACCATGTCAAATAGGGGCCGGGGGATGGCGAACGTTTAACAGCTTCATTCTTTTTTAACGGCAACCAATAAAAATATTTCATAAAATTGTTGTATCTATACATACAGCAACAAGATTTTCTTAATCCATTTCTGAACCAAATATAGTATATAGTATAAGAAAATTTTGTTGATTTGTTGATGCGGATTTGGACGGCCTGTGCTAACGGAACGCCACGGGAACAGGTAGTGCTCGATGCGCAAGATACCTCTCGTGGGTTTATCCTTTTCCACTTTTTTTGTGTGTGTCTGCGAAAAAAAAAAATCGTACATGCCTTCAAGTCCGAAAAAAAATTCCTGCACAACCTGATCCCCGAAAAAAACATTCATACGCAAATTATTGCCACAATAAAGTCAAACGTCGCAAGCGGTTAGAAACTGCTTTGAAAGGTGACTTTAATGAGCATGGAAATGCTTTATATGAACATAGATTGCCCTTAAGAATAGTTTATGAAACAGTCGTAGTCATTTTGTACACAAAATATGGCATAAACCATAAAACAAGGCATAAACAAGGAGCAAAAAGAAATAAAAATAACAGATAAAAAGGGCCGCATGGACACTTTTTGGGAAAGCTCTGGACGATAAACATGTTTTTTTTTTGTATTTGTTTTTTTTTACTTGGCCATATAGCGGAGCTCCCGCGCGGCGCGAAGCGCCGCGCGAGCGGAGCACCATAGATAAGAGAAAAACGTATACAGAAACCCATGGTGTTCATTTTTGAACGTCACGGACATTATGGTCCATTTAATGACGTCATTGATGACGTAAGGGCACGTGACTTTGGTGTAAAGTTCTTCTTATGGTCTTTGAAAGTTTGTCCAAGTTTGGCTTCTATAGATGCTTCCCTTCGGGAATATGATTTTTTCTTTATTTTTCTGGTATTAAACCTATAGTGTCCGTCCGTCCGTCCGTCCGTCCGTCCGTCCGTCCGTCCGTGTACACGTGGGAACCCTGTGGCATACAAAGAAAAATTATTTCTCCTCAAGGGAACATGCTAGGACAACCATACTTGGGATATTTTGTCTATGCTACAAGGGGGTGCTGTAGCACGGTCACGTGATGTGACGTCGTCGATGACGGCTGATTACGGCTGGTCCCGCGATCTCTTACCACAGGAAACCCATCAAGACCGGAATGATGATTGAGACATTCATTTCTCGTGGGAGGGAAGACTCTAAGAGGACTAAACTTGGGTAGTGTTGTCTAGGTCACCACGGTCACCAGAGGAGTGAAATCTAGTGGTCACGTGATGTGACGTCATCAATGACGTCATGTATGCTTAAAAAATAAATATCTCGTGAAGGGAAGACTCTAAAACACTTGGATAGTGTTGTCTAGTCACCAGAGGAGTGATATCTAGTGGTCACGTGATGTGACGTCATCTATGCTTGAAAAATTAATATCTTGTGAAGGAACAGTCTAAAACAACCAAACTTGGGTAGTGTTGTCTAGGTCACCAGAGGAGTGAAGTATAGTGGTCACGTGATGTGACGTCATCGATGACGTCATCTATGCTTGAAAAATAATATCTCGTGAAGGGAAGGCTGTAAGACAACCAAACTTAGGCACACTTGTCTAGGTCATTACAGGAGCAAAACAACATAGTCACGTGATATGACGTCATCGATGACGTCATCCTTGCTCGAAAAATTCATATCTCGTAAAGGGAAGACTCTAAGATAGCCAAACTTGGATAGAATTGTTTAGGTCACCAAGAGCGGAAAAAATGGTTACGTGATGTGACGTCACTGATGACGTCATGTATTTTGAAAAATGTATTTCTCGTGAAGGGAAGGCTCTAAGACAACCAAACTTGGTAGAATTGTCTAGGTCACCAGAGGAATGCAACGAAGTGGTCTCATGAATGATGTGTGCGTCATAGAGATATCAACGATGACGCCAAGTTTTATAATGACAGTTTGTTTAACTCCATAGAAAGTATTTTATCACTACCTTTTCAACTAAAGTTCCACAAAAAAACTTTTAAGTTTTTTAGTTAGAATTAGTTTTGCACTTTATATGTTTTCGATTGTAAAATTCAACTGTTTTCAATTTAATATTCTAATATTCGTAAGTAAATTTTTTTCCGTACTCCGACATAGGTTCAGATAAGAAATATCAACACATTCACATAATTCGTGTGGCATTGCGGTTAAAGAAAAGTAAAACTGATAACATTGGAAGAGAAGCTTGTAACCCCAAAACTATTATTGGCTATGGAATTAATTTAGACCTGCCAACCGCCTCGCATAAGACCTTGTTTTCCTCTTAAATGACAGAACAACATGGCTTTCAGATTGTCAGTCATGGAAACGAGGCCAAGCAGGGTGCGGTTTTTGCTCATGTTGAAAGCGAAGCCTGATGCTGGGATTTATGATACAAAAGTTGACCAAGCTACCAAAAGTACTCTTATTTGTTCAGAACCAAAATGTTGATTGGCTCATTGCTTTTTTCTGTTTTGCCGGGTCATTCTGGAAACAAATGGCGGCGCGTGACAAAGGCGAATTCGGGCAAGGTGTAAAATATGCCCTTTCCCTGAGTTTGACTTGGTCCAGGCCCATGACTTGGTCCAATGACCTTCACAACACATAATATGTAGTAATGATAATAAGTAGAGCGCAACAACAGACCATTTCTCTTGTAGATCCGTCGTTCTGTGCTTGAGATGTTCGGGTTTTTCAAACCGTCCCCTCGGAAGAATGTGGTTGGTAATCAAAGTTTCACGAGCGGTCGCAGCAAATCTCGGCGCTTCCGCAACCGCCTAGTCCACGAAAGCTGTGGAGTACACGATGGACAGCACAGGGGGTACTCTACCCAGGTTTCTCAAGTCGAAGAAAGTGTCCGACGCTGTAGAGCTTGCTACTACCAGCAGTGGTAACTGCTCGAACAGTCAGTCCTGCTCACCAACACGGTCGCGTTCACAATCACAAATCTAGAGGTTGAGCTACTAAGGATTGTATACGTTCGCACGTCCCTGGTTCAAGCGAGCATGCATTCTGCCATTCACGTGACTTGATAGCGAAAGGCTAGATATGTTAGGAAGATCCACGGTTTGTACTTGAAACAGAAAGGTGAAAATACTTTTGAAAGGGCGCGATGAACATGGGAGAAGCGAAGTGATGTCATAGATTCTGACCCGCTTCGTATCCGCGCTCCTCAGTGTGGCGGAAAAGAGAAACTTCAGCGGAAAACGATATTGGTACGCGCAATGCAACCTGGGAAGTATCAAGGCCGGTGCAAAGGATCAAGGGAAGTGTCAACTCGCCTGTTCTCATTTTCTAGCCTCGTTCTCGCTCTGCGAACCTCGAAAACGTTTAAGGCCGTGTCACACGAAGCAATTTTCCTTGCAACTTGCATGCAAACGCAATATTTGTTGCGTTGCGAGTTGCAGCGAAAAGCGCACGTGTAACATCCCCGCCCTTGCATGTAATATTTTGTTGCGTTGCGAGTTGCAGAAAATGTAGAACCTTCTTTTTGGCGACGTTGCGAGACAATTTGCTACATGTAACACCGCTTGGCAATTTATCACGCAATGATTCTCTGAATAAGCGCCGCGCTTGATTTTGATAGTGCCGCTGTGGCGCAGTAATTAATATTTCCCATGTAGGCCCATTGCAATTTGCAAAAAATATCACGATCATGCAACAGAAATTGCCTCTTGTTACATGGCCTTAAAAGGCAGGGCGTGGAAACTGCCAGAAAATAAATATAGCAGAATGATAATACCTTGATTCCCGAAGAGGTTTTCGTTACTATATGAATTCAAGATATTTGAAATAAAGACCGTGAGATGTGGCTATTTATATTCATCTGGCTTAGTGATAGTAATCGTAATTGCGACAAGGGCTGTCTTGTTTTGAGAGCAATCCCAACATTTCGCAAGTGGTGGTACTTGTAATAAAATGCTTGGAGCACGG